>CM041633.1:46889481-46966950 GCA_023333625.1 Bothriochloa decipiens | reverse complement strand
TGTTCTACTAGTTGCTGAAAATCATGGAAGCATGCAAAAACTTTGGATTTGTGTTTCAAAGAATAGAACCATGTGAATTTGCTATAGTCATCGATGAATGAAACAAAATAATTATGCCTGCCAACTGAAGTTGGAGTAGGACCCCACACATCTAAAACACAAGGTTCAAAGGTCTAGCCAAAACACTGGTGGATTTAGGATATGGAAATTGATGAATTTTGCCGAGCTGACAAGCATCGCAAACATTATTACTAGAATTCTTAACAAAAGGAAGTTGGTGGTGGCTAAGCACTTACTGAACTACGGCAGAGGAGGGTCTGTTTATTTCCAAACGATGTGTTTGTTGATGACTTCAAAGGATAGAGGCTGCCTTCTCATGGACCTCAGAGGAGTGATCTCATCATCTGCTGTTACTTGACATAAAAATGATTTGGATGAAATTGGATAAAAACATTATTATCTTGAGCAATACGATTAATACAGAGTAAATTTTTGTCGGCTCTTGGAAACATGTAGGATATGATTGAGATGGATATTACTAGATGGGGATTGAAAAATGTTATGACCAGCATGTCCAATTTCCATACCGAATCCATTTGCAACATGAACGTGCTCGCCTCCATTGTACTTGTCTTGCATGGTGAGCTTGTCAAGCTCCCTCGTGATGTGATCTATGCCGCCAGAGTCAATATACCAATTGGTATATATCTACTCTGTAGGACATGGTTGTGAACGATGCCGAATTCTAGGGGTTCCAGTAACTGAAGCATCAAACCTCTTGAAGCATCTGTGGGCAGGATGTCCTTCCTTTCCACAAATCTAGCAGAAAATGCTAGCTTGGGTGGATGACCACTGTTGATGATAGATGACTACCATTTTTAATCATCAATAAAGGGCATAAATCAATCACCATCATAGACTTATGGGTTTAAATTAATAATTTCCACAGGTTTTGGTGATTCTGTGATTTTCAGGGAGTAAAAAGGAAAGAACAAAGGTGATGGTCCACATATCAGTATACATGAAGATTTGGAGACTTAATACACAAAATAATAATCTAAAAGACACCAGGCAGACCCCCGAAGGGGAGGCCCACCTGTCACGGAGGCAGGGTGGCTGCCCTCTGTCGCCCACCTGTCAGCCTCCACTTCTAGGTCGATGCTCCACCACCTTTGAGGATCAATCTTCTTTGTTGGTTAAGGTCGGTTTGATCCGAGGGTTGTGGTTCGTCCTATGGGGATATGTAACTAGGCCTGGAGCCCAGGGTTTGAAGAATCTCTCATGAGTTGAAGCCAAACTAGAATCCAAAGATCAGAGATCACCTCTCCACCAGATAATTAGAATGGCTACTTCAATCCTTCAATATCTAAATAGGTTTAGACTAGCTAGGTTTTAGAAGATTTCGGGCGCTATGCTTAGGATTCTGGATTGTTTGTCATCAAGAGTTTGGTATAATCTTGTATCTTTCTCTATGACTTTATTCTAATTCAATAATATGTTTCTATTTATTATGCTCCTAGTTTGCTCTAGTAGTATATTTTATATAATCATGATTGATAATTCTTTTATGCACATGTTCGCAAAGCACTTAGCTCTTTACTCGAGGGGGTTAAGTGGTAGATTAAATGTAAGCATGGTGCTTATATGCTGTTTACCTACAGATGCATCCTATTTTTTGGGCCATAAGGTAGATCACAGATGTGACATTCCTATTGAGTCTTCAATTGTCCACTCCCTGTTGATAGGACTAATAGAACGATATTACAAGGGAAGTCTTGCTTTGTTCCTAATTTTCCTCTGTAATGTTCCTGATGCATAGATGAGGAGTCATTGTGCTATAAATGATTGTGTATGTGCTAGAGTAGATGAAAGACTTAGTAGATTAGAGGCTACATAAGAATTTAATCTCTTAATTAATCTCCTATTAACCTATCTTTATGGTGAGTAGTCTATTTCTATCTCTGTGTGTTAGCATTTTATGCATACAATTCATTATCTATTATGTTTTGGCAAGTGACTATGTGATAGGTTCCTCATAAGTAATCTTATTTGGCAAGTTCATCTCTTAACATGTGCCTTAGGTTTTACCTTAGCTAAAATATAAATAACAATACTTGGAACACCTCCCAATGAAATGCAACATTCGTATTTATTCTATGCGCTTACGGAATCTCTTTTCTATATTTATGATATTTGAAGAGTTCAGTTTTATACAGCCCCATACATTTCTAGCATTGCTACTAGGGATGATGACCTAGTAACTAAGGCGATGCTAAGAAGTGTCAACAACAACCATTGTGGCCATCGTTGCCGCAGTTGAAGCCACTGCGGTCACCACGACCATTGCCACCATGACCATTGAAGGATGATAGAGACATGAAAATCTTGAATAAGCTAAAGGATAAACCCTTCATCCACACTCTAATGCTTGATCTCATGCTCCTAAATGAGGTAGGTATGGATCATGAACTTGACGTTATTTTTGCTTTAGTAGGGTAGAGATCTTTTTGGAATATTACTGAATTAGGGTTGAAGATTTCTTTGCACCCTACAAACCACTGCCACTGGAGTAACTTTTTGGCTCTTTAAGCAGAAGCTCTCTTTTGATTGGAGGGACCTTAGTAATCTACTTGGTTTCCCTACCTCCACTGCTCTAGATTTGGACACCGCATTAGATGATATTGAGCACTAGTGATATTGAGCACCCAACACTTCGTTTCATACATAAATGGATGGGTTTCACTTTCTTTCCAGGAGACGACCCATGCAAAATTAGAATAGGAGACTTGCAATTGATTTTTGCAGCTATTAAAAAGATACAAGTCTCACCAATATGTTTCTTGGTGGCACATTGGTTGGCCATGCCTAACTTGAAAGGAACTATTGGTTGCACCTCTTTGGTCACTCGTATTGCTTTTAACTTAAATCTATTGGAAAATGCTTTTGTTTTTTAATTAATGATCTTCAATAATTGGATATGATTATTTCTGACAAGCACACATGCTAAAAAGAGAGAATGATGGGCTTTATATGCTATACACTAACAACAACTTGCTCCGGTTACCAAACTCAAAACTTAGCCTCTATTCGGTGAGCGTGTTTCTGATTGAGTTTTAGCAAGCGCCAGTGGACCTTTGGGCCCCTCAAAGGGCAGCCTCTGAAGGAATGATGTATTAGCCAAAACCCGAGTGGTTCAGTGCTAACCCTGGACCAAAAAGACTGGCGCAAACCAACTACACTGATTGGAATGAGTGCCATCATCGGGTTCTGAGGAACCCATGGGAGCACCTCGCTCCCTAGCAAGACAAAGCTGATGATGACTAGCCCCACAATGGATAACTTGAAACTTCATATGCTGAATAGTCCAACTTAATAATTCCTCAGTGACCTTGACATAATTGATGTAACACTAAGTTTTCTAAGTCTTCATAGAATCACCTGTAGAGAGTTCCAATCATCGCATGCTTATGTCCCCAATGCTAACTTTTCTTGAGTTGAATGTTGAACTCCCAAGTGATAATAGCTCTTAGCGAAGCCATATCCTGACGAACACACAATTTCCTTGTAGATGATCCATCAAGTCACTAAACTCGAAACTCGAATAAGATTCACTTGTACACGAAGAGACTTCCAATCATAGAAACAACCACTTCTTCTGAGTGCAGCACTAGAGTATATGCAACTATCAACTTGCAACTTTACTTCGCTACCCCCGTTAAGAAAAAATGAACTAGGAGAGCAATAAAAGAAGTAACTTGAATCTTCTTCTATTTGTGTAATCCACCATAATAACCTGCTGATACACATAAGGAACTTGTGTGATAGCCAAGATCAAGAAATCTAAAACTTATCGCAAGTAGAAAAACAGCAGTGCAGTAATATAGCCATAACTCCAGTTCTGCTAATCCAATGATGTTGTACTTTTTATCATTGGAAGGCTTATGAAATTCTCTACAACTTTGGTTTAGAACACATTTCCAGATTTGTCGGTGTTCTGACCCGGGGGCCAGGCACCAACGAGTGAATTTGTGTTGCATGCTCCCTAATCTGGATGGTGATGCAAGATGAACACACGATTTATCCTGGTTTGGGCAAGAGAAGGCCCTACGTCCAGCAGGGGGGATGGTTGTATTATCTTGCACCGAAGTGCTTGTACAGGGGTGAATACAAGTGAGCGAGTGAGTAGGAGGTAAAGAGCGATTTCTAAGCTTAGAAGCGCTAAGCCTAAGTCCTATGAGAGGAATGCTCTACTCTTGCTCTGATGCTTTGCTGGATTGAACTTGGTTCAGATTGTTAGGAGTCGGGTTGGATCGGATGGGTTTGAATGCCTTGAACTAGCCCCTGCCATATCCTTTTATAGGCCAAGGAGAGGCGCAGGTGTACAGGGAGTCCTAGGGCTGTCGTAGGTGATGACGTCGAGGGGTGATGCCGATCATGTCATCGCTGCTGTAGAGGCGTGCACCGGGCATGGGCCTCCCTGTAGCGATGTGCTTGGAGAAGACAGCCGTCCTTCCCGTACGTGTGTTGACACGGCTAATGATCGATGAAAGACCCAAACCAATACGCGAGTGTACGAGGTCCGAGTCGAGGGGCTGTCAAGGAGTCGTTGAGGGGTAGTCGAGGGGGTCAAGGTCCAAATGGATAAGGCCGATCCCCGGGAAATGTGGGGTTTGTGTTGATGAACGCGCCTCGAGGGGGTGCCGATCGGAGCACAGTGCACAGCGTGGTGATATAGTGCGGTATGGTTCGTTGATTTCTCGGGCATGGGCCATAAAAGGAGGGATTTAACCCCTGTACGGTCTGCTGTTATCGTGGCTATAGCCATGAGGTTAGGTGGGGGCAGATGGCAGTTGCGTTGAATGCATTAACTGCTCGGAGCATCATAAAGGAGGTAGGTAATCGAGGGTGGAGTTGTATTCGAGGGGTGGCCGTTCGCTCACGCGAAATTCCATCACTCGAGGCAGTAGGCACAGTCGATGGGGATTCCTCGTTCGCACGTGCGGTCTTCCGTCACTCGACAGGGGGTTTTGCGCACGGATGGTCGTGCGTCAATCGAGGGGCCCATCGAGTGTGCATCGTCTTGGGCCGTCGAGACCCGTTCATGGGCCGGCCTGGTTTGGCTTGATTCCAGCACATAGCATCTGTAGTAGATCGAATTAGGGTGAGATTTGATTGATGGATGTCGAGGTTGATGCCCTCACTCAAGGGTTAAGGGTACCCCCTTATCTAGGTACCCGACAGTAGCCCCCGAGCACTCGTGTAGAGGCTCATAAGCTAGAATCAGGGAGTTTGTTGTTCATATTTCTCTGAAGGGTGCGTGCAAGCATACCCTTCAGGGGTAGCCCCCGAGCCCCTACATGAGTGCTTGCACTTGCACAGGGGGTCATGAGTCAAAACTGGGGTGTAGTCCATATTTCCTTTGGTGGGTGTGCGTGAGCGCACCCGCCGAGTGTAGCCCTCGAGGCCTCGGAGGAGTAGAATACTCCTTCAAGGGCTTTATACATCCCTTGTCGAGGGGTGTGCCCATTCGTTTGGGCAACCCTCTTTCATCGAGGGATGCCAATCCCAGCCGAGCCACCAGGCCTCATGTGGCCAGGGCTTTGCTGCCTTTGGTGTGTCATCCCATGAGTCCTTTCGATCAGATGTGGGGCGAGGAGCATTGTACTACCCTCGATAGGGCGCGAGTATCAAAGTCCTCTATGAGCTGTTATTGGGTAATTCAAGTGAGAGCTCATGCCCCATTCGATAGGGGTCAACAGTGGCCCGGAGGTGGTCTCATTGCAGCAAAATGCATGGACACATGGATACCGAGCCCGTTTGATGGGGCCCGGCGGCTCGATGCCTCCCTTCAAGGGGATTCCAAACTAGTCCTTTTGTTTGCCTTGATAATGTCTGAGGGGACCTCGAGAGTTCATTCTTGAGCAAGGGACATGCGTCGGCCCACTCGGTCATCCCTGACTCAGTTACTCAAGGGCGGCTGTCAAACCCTTATCGAGGGCCAGCCTTCGCTCCCTTAAGATTTTTTGTGGGGCCCGACCCGCATTGCTTCTTGTAGAAGGCGTCACTCCAAAGCTCAGGTACTTGAGGGCGGATGTCGAACCCTGACCGAGGGCTATCCTTCATTCCCTCGAGATTTTGGATACTCAATGGCAGTTGTCGATCCTTTATCAAGGGCCAGCCTTCGCTCCCTTGAGATTTTGCACGGGCCCAACCCGTTTTCCTTCCCGTGGAAGGTATCACCCGTAGACGAGGTACTCGAGGGCGGCTATCGAACCCTAATTGAGGGCTAGCCTTCACTCCCTTGAGATTTTAGCATGAGCCGGAGCTCGTGTCTCTTCTCATGGAAGGTATACTCATTGACGAAGTACTCGAGGGCAGCTGACGAACCCTAACCGAGGGCTAGCCTTCACTCCTTTGAGATTTTAGCACGAGCCGAAACTCGTATCTCTTCTCATGGAAGGTATACTCATTGACGAAGTACTTGAGGGCAGCTGATGAACCCTAACCGAGGTCTAGCCTTCTCTCCCTCAAAATTTTAGCATGAGCCAGAGCTCATGTCTCTTCTCGTGGAAGGTATACTCATTGACGAAGTACTCAAGGGCCGCTGATGAACCCTAGCCGAGGGCTAGCCTTCACTCCCTCGAGATTTTACCATGAGCCGGAGCTCATGTCTCTTCTCATGGAAGGTATACTCATTGACGAAGTACTGGAGGGGCTCTCTCAAGATTTTAATCGTGGGATGGAGCCCCTTTACCTTCTAGTAGAAGGACCCGTCCGTGGATAACTCCTACCGTCCATTGGGCACGCCTTTTGAGGTGGAAGCCGGAACGGCGTAATCGTGGTGGACCTAGACGACGGCTAGGCGGCGTGCGGGCGATGCGTGCGTCTATCCCGGGAATCGCAAGAGTGGTTAGGTGGGAGAAATAAATGTGGAGATTTACCTCCTTTTTCGTCGAATTCGCCCGTTGCTCCTTTGGTTGCCTTCTCTATAAATTTGTGGGGTAGGGTTTCTTCATGCCCTACTTTGCCTTTTGCCTTCTTCTTGCGTCCACCGCCAGAGTCGCCCTGTTCATTAGCGTGAGGAGAAAGAAGAGAGAGAAAGGGATCGAGATTGGGAACCTTCCCAGTCATCCGTCCGTCGAGCAGATTCGCATAGCTTCCATGGTGCCGCTTCTCCCTGCTGAGGATTGGCCAGTGTCCAATGTGTCGCTGGCAGAGTTGGAGAGGCTGGTGCGCGATGGGCTCCTCCGACCCATCACTTCGGCCGATCGACCAGGGTGGATGGTGCCACCGAGGGAGCACCGAGAGCCGAACCCGCCAGAAGGGTATGTGGTGAGATTCATGAAGTTCCACAAGCTGGGATTTGTATCCCCGCCGAGCCGGTTCATGCGTGCTCTACCCCACTTCTATGGGGTCGATCTCCACCACTTCTCCCCTAGTGCCATCTTCAACGTGGTGATCTTCACCGCCGTCTGCGAGGGATATCTTGGGATAGAGCCACACTGGGAGTTGTAGCTCCATCTCTTCAAGGGCGAGCACTTCGCCAAGTTCATATCGATGGGGAGAAGGAGGCTCGTCCGTGCCGGCAGTTGCAACCTGGCGCTGAAGAGGTCGGAGCTGTATATCTCGACAGGCCTCTCCTCCAACCATGGCCGATGGCAGTTGGGGTGGTTCTATATCCGCAATGACGACGGGCTGCTGCCGCCGTACACCGTGCACGTGATCGTGGATCGCCCGGATCATTGGTTGTACGGTGTGGCCAGGCCACTCCAGCCGAGGCTAGTCCCCCATCTCAACGTGCTATACACCCTGTACGACCAGGGGTTGCACGCTGGGTACGTTGTCACGGGGTTCCACGCTCAGAGGGTCCTCCCCTGATGTTGCGCCTGCTGTGGTTGGACCAGATGGGCCCCGGGGCGCAGCCGGAGCAGCTCGAGGGGAGCCGGATGTTGCTCAAGGGGTTACCTCTTGACGAGGTCGCGAGGTAGGTCAGGGAAACGGTCGCCGACGCCTTCGAGCCAGTGGATGTGAACCGCTACCCAATGCTGCCCGACCCCAACAGTATCATCCTGGTAAGTGCTCGGTTCTGCCGTCTTTGAGCTCCTTCCTTTCCCTGCTTTGCTCATAGATTCGATGTGGGTTTGGACGCAGTGGAAGATTGACTGTAGGCCGTCAGCGCCCCCGGTCCCAAAAGACACTCGGGATCAGCAGGTGAGACTCTTCATAGCTCAATAGGAAAAAAAGAGGAAGGATCCAGAGAAGGAGAGGGAAGAAGAAGAACCTCAAGCGTCAGGCGCTCGAGCAGCGTCGGGCAAGACAGAGTCATGATGGGGATCCTATCAAGGAGTCCCCCCAGAAGATGACGAGGAAGAGGAGGAGGAGGAAGAAGATGATGATGATGAGGGGATGGCAGTGCACCTCAAGCCTCACTTGCACGCTCTACCTCGAGCTAATGTGTCTCCTGCGTAGGAGGACGTTTTGGAGCGATCTCGGGAGAGGTGGCAGAGCGAGGCCTCGACCCGGGGAGGGTCCTCATCTCGGCGCTCACGCGGGAGGGCTCTGCCATCCTCGACTCGGGGCCAGTCTAGCGCTTCATTGCGTCATACCAGGTCCTCGAGCCTTGGCACACGGGAGCCCAACCGTGATGCCTCGACAGAGCACGGGGGGCCAGGAGCATTGTCGGCTGCTCCGGGCGGCTCTGGTCCTGGCGCAGGCCTGGTGCAGAGGGGCCCCTCGAGGTCCCAATGTGCCTCACAGAACCGAGAGGGATGCCTATCATTCCAGTGGGGTAAGTCTCACGCTTCGAGCTTTACCTTGTGCTCTTGTGCTTTCATGGGATAGTCACATGTCTTCTTGTGTTGTTTTAGGCTCAAGCGCCCAGTGGAGGAAGCGTCGCTTTCCCCTGCTAAGTAGTTGAAGACTAACGCTGTAGCGCGGATGGTGGTGTCTGCGTGAGGTGAGGCCTCGATCCCCCTACCAGCGAAAGTGGCGGCTTGGCTTGTAGCAGCTCGAGCTACCTTAGCTCGAGGCAAACTGATGCCTACTTCCTCAGCTGTAGGGTCGAGCCCCCCTAGGACTGGCTGGGGATGGTAGCGCCGCTGGAGGCCAGGAGATGGTCGAGTTCCCCCATGGGCCTGTGGACTCGAGGCCCCTCTAGGTGGTTCGGCCCCAAGGTCGACGGAGGAAAAGGGTGGCGAACCCCTCGCCCAAGGCGCGGAGGGGGTGTCGGATCGCCCCCGCGAGGAAGGCAACTCTGATCTTCTAGCAAGGACTCCACTCCACAGGATCTAAACTGACAGGTTGACGATAAGCCTGAACTTCTCCTGAGGTTTGGGGAAATGCAAGGGTGAGTCCGTGAAGAACTCAACAAATATAGTAGGGGTTCATGAGGCTCAAAAGGCTAACACTGGTTCACTGCATTTATCTTTTTAAGTGTATATCAAGTTTTAGCAGTTAATAGCATCAAGGAAGCAACAAACCCTTAACCATATGATCAAATGAACATGAATAATGATTAACGTATGATCACCATCATTAAGCAAACACAATCTCATTATGAGCACTTAATCCATAAATGTCTCCAAGGCTGCTCGTGACCATGAGCATGGCTGTTATAATAGTTTTAAACTATGCGTAGAGGCGTACACTTTCACTATGAGTCACGATTTACACTTTCACCTGAGGCGGCCAACCTCTTAGCCTTCTACCGGGGAAGGCCGACAAGGTTCACTATGAAGTCTTTCAAAGGCCTCGTCTACCAGGGATTCACAGTTTGCTTTTCCCCATTTACGCCCCCACCAGGTTTCATCTGTCAGTCTATGTGATACAACCAGTCATAGGGATCCATAGTCTATTGTTCCCCTTAGCGTTACAAGGGTAACTTCTAACGAGCTAGAAAAGATCCTCATACTTGACTAAAGCCATCGTCATATAGCCCTCATAGTTGTACTTGTAAGTCCCGGATGATCTTATACAGTTAAGCACAAGATAAATGTTTACTTCATATTCATTAATCAAGTCATAGGATCATGGTGATATATCTTGAGCACTAGCAAAGTACTACCCAATGCATAAAACCCAGGTTTCCAAGGTACATGATATCAAATAACTAGGAAATCTCTAAAGGGAACAAAGTAGACACATGCATATGAATTTATTGATTATAGTGAATAGGTAATAAGGATGGTCCATGCTATACTTGCCTTAAGATTAGATCCTTCTTCTATTTTGACCTTTGTAGAGTTTCTTCTTGATCTTCAACATCTTCTTAATCACCCACGCAAAGCTCACCGAGAGGACACGAACATAGAGCACCACACAAGCAACTATAAAATCATACATGAAGCAAACAATAGAACTAACTTAGAACAGTACACCAATCATAATAAAATAGATTGAAAAGCTTTTAAAACCAATCTACACGTCACTATGATCACGCAGACCTAAAAACCACTGAAATCAGACTTAAAACGGAGAAGTTATGAATTTTATAATATTTACTATCGAAAAATAATTAAGTTTAATTAAACTTTGAATTTCAAAAGTTGAAAATAAATCTACCAGTGTCATTATGATATAGATCATGGAATTACAAATCTAATGCAACTTGTACGAATCGATTTGGAAATAAAACAGAAAAGATATGATTTAAATATGATTTTCTTTAATAAAATAAAAGATTAAATCTAATCATGAAATTTAAAGGTTGAAAATATACATAACAGTAAGATAAACATGTAGATTATGAAATTATGAATCTAACACAAGTTGAACGGGTCAAAACGGAGTTGAAACTTGGATTTTATGAGCAAAACAAGGTGAATGCAAACTTGTAAATACTGGAAAAGGTATTTGAAACTGTTAAATTAGAAAATACGCTTTTCGAGTAAGAAAATGTACTTAAACTTTGGTAAAATAGAAAATACATTTTCTCAATTTAGAAAACGTATTTGGAAGTACACGCTAAGGATTATTTATGAGTTAACTGAAACGCCAAGGGGTTATCTGCAAATCTACAAAACAAATCTGCTCGGTTGAATCCTATCCATCCGATCGAGATTGAAGGGACCAAGATGAGCCACGCCACTGTCTTCACCAGGGAAGGTGACAGACATGGCCGGCGGCCATGGAAACTCGCCAGTGATTCATGGTGTTCGCGCTATGGTGCACCAGAAGGCATGAGACTCGGCCCAGAGAAAGAGAGAGGTGAGGGCATCTCACCGAGGCAGGGTATATAGGCTAGGGCGAAGCAAGGCTGACGAACGACGTGGACCGGCAGCGATGAACCTCCTACAATGTACGGCGGCACGGTGAGCTCATTTCACGGTGAAGCAGAGAGAGAAAAGCGGCTCTAGAGCTTTGAGAGGTCGGAGATGAACTCGGCATGGCTTCGGTTGCGCCATTAGGGCTCGGGATAGGTGAGCCAATGGTGGTGTGAAGAGCTAGGGTTACGGTGAGCTTAGATTAGGACAATGCGGCGATTCGGACCTACGGTTTCGAGAGGAGGGGGTCGAGACGGAGGCAGCGCACACTTTATGTGGGCTAGCCTCATGTGGTGCACACGCCAAGACGCCGAGACGGGGCAGAGGCGATGCGGACTCTGCGCTGAGGAATCATACGCGGCCACGACTGAAGGTCAGAGATGACAGGTGGGTCCCGATGTCAATGGCAGCGGGAAAGGGGACGACGCGCGGCGCAAGCTTGCTGCTGGGCTGTGCCGGCTCGGCCCAAGAGAGGAGAGAAGCAGGGCGGCCTACTGCGCTGAAGTGGAGAGGAAGAGACGGGCCACGGGGAAAGATGAGGAGTGGGCGGGCTGCTGGCTTGGTCGGGCCGATGGGAGAACTGGGCTGGCGGGGAAAGGAGAGGGGATGCTGGGCCAAGGAAATGAGAGGGAAGCTTGGGCCGTGCAGGAAAGAAAGGAAGAATGGCCTTTGGGCCAGATCAGAAGGAAGGAGGTGTTCTTTTTTTCTGTTCTTTTTCTTTTGTTTTCAAACCTTTTTTCAAAAATCATTTTCAAAACCTTTTTGAATTCAAAGTTTGAACTTTGACCAAAAAGCACTCAATCAATAAATCAAAGCACTAGCATGAATGCTTCAACCATGTTGCTTAAACCATAAGGTAGATTTTAATTCATTGAAAAATATTATTATTTTTTTCTATATTCCATGAGCATAAAATTCAACTAAATAAATCATTTTATTTCTATTTTAAAAATTACAAAATTTAGGGTGTTACACATCTTCAGAGAAGGCTTTATGACTTCAGAAACAACTGACTTAATGCAACCGCCTCTAAATGTCCACTATCTTCGGAGGCTGTTTTTCTGTTCGTAGCCGACTCTAAATATACATGATCAGAGGGGCTGTTGCATAGCTACAGTAATACCACACAAGTTTAGAGGTGGCTTGCTATGTTAGACGCCTCTGCTGGAAATGGGGGGCATTACTAATGTTACTTTTGATACTAGTGGCGCTTCATGTCTTAAATTGAACATTCGAAGAAAAATGGACCATATAACTATCGTTCATGAAGTATTATTTTGGTGTTTGATGATCAACATGACTATTTCGCTAACAATTTTTAAAAATGGATAGAAGGTGGACTTACAGATATGCAAAGTCACTACCAGAAACTAGACATTTCCTGAGAGAGGCATATTTTCGTGAGAGTGAAAAACAAAGTCTCATGAAAATAATCATTTTCATGAGAGTGATGTAAATCCCTCTACGAAATAGTATTTTTACGACAGTGCTTCACACACCATCATAAAAATCGGTTGTTTTTATGAGAGTAGTTAAATACCCTCGTGAAAACTTTTCTTTGTGAGAGTGATTATTTTCATGAGAGTAAAATTCCACCGCCACGAAATATGGGTTGCTATTTTCCAATAGAAGAACAAAAGTTTTCATCTTTTAATCTGAAGCAAAATTTTGTAACTACTCTTTCTCCCTCATGCTAACTCCAAATATGATGATTTTTTTTCTAAATGTTTCTAAAATCATGTTCTATCAATCTATTGTGTTCTTGCAGCTATTCTTTTTGTCATCTTTTTACGTGACTTTATTCTATCAATTCAAAATTTGGATTTCAAAAACTGGTGAATTAAAACAACATTTTGAAGTACAAAATGATTTCAGCCGAAAAAGTCATGAATATAAAAGTTGTAGAACTGATCAAGATATAAAACTTTTATTTTAGTCATTTTTATCCAACAAAATGATAGTAACATTCTTCACAATTTTACATATCTCTCTTATAGTTTCATAAACTATTAGAAAGATATATAAAAATTTAAGAACAATATTACTATCGCTTTGTCGGATGAACAAATGACCATAATAAGAATTGTTGATCTTGATGAGTAGTATATCTTTTATGTTCATGACTTTTTTGACTGAAACCATTTACTCTTTGAAAATATTGAATCAAGTTGACATATTTTGAAATTCAAATTTTGAATGGATAAAACAAAGTCATATGAAAATATGACCAAAATGAGAGTTGTTGATCTACAAAGGTTATAGAAATGTGTAGTTGATAACTTTTTTATTTGAAATCATTTTATCATGAATAACTAAATTGGAATTTTTCATATTTTGATATTCAATTATTTAAATTATTCAAACAAACTCGGATGGAGAAATGATCCAAACAAAAATTATAGATCTCGATGATTTCTAAAACTTTGTAGTTGAAGATATTTTTATTTGAAAAAAATTATGTCTTATTCAATTTAGAGTTCATTATTTTTTAGAAGAAAAAAGTGTAATCAGACAATTTAATAGTTTTTGGGCCGGCACTATACGGCCCGTTGTATTCCAGCCGTTGGATGAACTCCGGATGAATTAGAACCGTCGAATTGAAAGCATAACTATGTAACCACCTCTTCGTCCTTCGAAACCCTAAACTCCTGCAACCACCGTCGCTCGGCCCCGCCGCCGCAACCCATGCTTACGCACCCACGCCCCCTCCTCTTCGAGCACTGTGCCGCCGTCCTCGCCTCCCGCATGCCACTCACGCCGACATCGACGCCGCGCGCGTGCTCCGGCTCCTCGTTGCTTGTGACCTCAGGTAGGAAAATGCAAGCCTCCCTTGACCCGGTCAGCCCATCTCACTTTCTCTTCCTCCGTCCTGAAACTCCGGGAATCTCGTCTAGCCAGGTCTGCACGGATCAAGCCCCTCCCTCCAGTGGCGGTGAGGTACACATTCCTTTAGATCGGGTCCGCTCCTACCACCCATAGCACATACATACGCCTGATTTGGTTATTCGCGTGTTGATTTGGTGTTCTGTGATGGTGGTACGCCGGTGGTTCAGATCCGTCAAGAAAGCCACGGGATCCAGTGTATACGGCCAGATGCGACGAGGTGGACGCACGGCAACGCTACACGCTGGCGTGCGGCGGCGGCCCTATGGCCGTGCGGCGGGCTCGTGTGTGCACAAGGGCGATGACCCCATGGCTGTCCTTGTGCGTGCACAGGTGCGGCCACAGCTACAACTTCTGCATGTGAGTTCATGTACGTCTTGAACAGGACAAGACAAACAGTAGAAGCTATCATGTATGTTTGTACCATTTATTCATGGTTTTCGGGAAGTCAAAGGAAAACAATGGCAGATCTGTATGACTTGATACTGATTTTGTTATTTTCACGCATGCAACCTATACACAGAAAAAGTATGTTTATGCATTTTGTCCAGATTTCCATGTTCATTAAAATTTAAATATTGTTTAATACAATATAAATCTTCTATGCCCTTAACATTTGGACAACTAATTTCTACAAACTCCTTGTAAATCTTAGACGTTAATGTTTTCAGACAGTAATTTAGGCCCTCGATAGCCAGGGTCTTGTACCTGTTCTTTGTGTGGACTCAATGTGCTGTATTTTCTTTCTTCAGACTCGTGTGATGTTATTTCGTCCTGTCCATGTTTAGTCAGTAGAGTGTCAATTTATGTCCATTTGCAGCAAAGCATGTGTACATTTCTGCTTGTCCCTTTCACTGTTTTGCAGCAAAGCTTGTTCTTGAAGTTGTTCAGCAGTGCAGAAGACATCTATGATCTAGCTAGTATAGATATGTTGCAGCTTTGGATTGATAGATTTTTTTCAGCTCTACACAGAACACTGTTTCTCATATTCCTCTAGCAGTCAAGTGATACTACCTGCTTGTAACTATTAATGGAACCTGGAAATTAAGAACGGTAGCAAGTTGCTAGCCATTCAGTTTTAGGACCAACAAGTCAACAATCGTACACCTAGGAAACTATGTAATACTAATAAAGTTGACATCAATAATAAATCTTAATTTCAAAATTCTGCTTTCTTGGCTCTAGATGTTGCATCTGATTTTCTTGGTTCCTGCTTTTTTTTGTTAGCAGTAGCAGGTGTACCTTGGTTACAGGTACTTCTATATGTCGCTTTGGAGCTGTCTTTCCATAGTCCTTTGTACTGCCATCGATCAGATCAGAGAAGGGGAGCAACAAAGATGGTGGTAAGGATAATGAAGGAATATGTTGTAGCTCTGTTTTTCCTGCAGTGCTCTTTACTTCTATGTCGCTTTGGAGCTGTGTTTCCCTAGTCCATTTGAATTCAGTTTTGGTATTTGCTCTCCTGCTACCTTTCTGTTGTGGCAATGAATTTGAGATAATGCTACATTTTTAGAATGTTTTCCTTATACTCTTTATTACTTCTCTGTGCAGGTTGGTGTTAGATATGGGCACCACCAAAGTCTCGCTACCATCTGTTGTTAGATGGCTAGGAATGAGACAGGATGTGCTGGAACTTTTGTTTGATTGCTTAGGTGTCTAGGACTATGAGCTGATATTGCCCTTGGACAATTGGGTTGAAACTGGAATATATAATGTTTTGGAATTTATTGTATTTGTGTGTTGCATTGACATTTGGACCACGTGTACAATTGCAATTTAGATTGAGATGCTCCTATTGGGTAATTTTCATGGTGGTCGATGTTCTCATGAAATAACTTGTTTTCGTGATGTTTGTCTCTCACGAAATACTGTATTTTCTTGTTCATTTGTGATACTCTCACGAAATTTATTCGTGAAGGTGAACTCTCATGAAATACTCATGAATTCTGTTCGTGAAGGTGAACTCTCATGATATACCCATGCTCTCACGAAATCAATTAGCGAAGGTTTACTTCACGAGATACGCTTCCTCTCACGAAATCAGCTCGTGAAGTTAAACTCTCACAAAATATCACAAAAACCCGTCATGAAAATACTATGCAAACCTAGTGGCTACATTATTTTCAAGAGGGTGGCCGTCATGCACTCCTGACACGAAAATAATCTGTAACGGTGAACTCTCACGAAAACGTGTATTTAGTGAGTCTAATACCGTGAGAGGTGATGCATGACGGTGTACCCTCCCGCATTATTTTCATGAGAGTAAAATCGTATTTCTTGACTGTTTTTTGCTCTCACGAAATATCAGGATTCTGGTAGTGAGTGGTGATCTGGATGATTAACACCTTAAGCAAGCCAGTAGTAGCCTTGTTAAAGAGTTAAAAGACATGCAAAAGTCAAGACACAATAACAGAAGAAGCCCGGACAAAGAAATGGAAATAAATGGGTGATGCATAGAAGAATTGTGCAGTGGTAGCCAGAGGAAGGCACCGGACAACAATTGTGCGTAACATAGGCTGCTGGGACAGAGGCACCGTACATGTCTGGTATTAGGTGCCGGGGTGCACCAGAACTCAAGATGTACACAGGAGAAGGAAAAAAATATGTTCACCATACCTGTTTGGTAACAGCACTGGATTGCTCACCGGAGCATTGTACCAGAGAGGTTGCAGCCAAGGTAGGACTTGCCACAAGGCACTGCATCTATCCGGTGGTAACAAGAACGTGGAACCTGATGACTACAGTAGCTCCAACTGTCGGCAATGGCTATTAGTCAACAGCTAGCTGACGTGGACATCATATCCAGTGACTACACTGAGTGCTGATCCAATCAGCGTACCCTAGCTTCTAGTCCTCTTATGGATATGGTATGCTGGCCACTAATCTGGAGGTTAAGCCATGGTAGTAGTTGGAGCCACGTTACAACTTCCTGAGCTAGTTCTACATAGTGATCTATCAGCTTGGCGTAACTGATAATTCAATTATGTCTATATATGCTGCCCTACACTAGCTTGCCATTGAATTCAATGCAACTATCATCGTCGTTGATAGAACCGCGGTCTTATCTGTCTTTACTATATACTATATGTGACATTTTGGCGTTGCTAGTTGTTCTGGGAGTCTGTACGATATTTTTGAAATTGGATTAAGATATAAGACATCACATATGCTTAAAAAAACCTAGAGAATAACTATTAATAAACTAACTATTATTAGCACTAATACAAATTTTAGTTTCCCTGATGGCCCAAAGAAAAATCTGAAGTTTTGTAACACGCTAATCCATATGCGCTATATAACTTTACTCATATTTATTTTATAGTATGTTTTATATTCTTCTACACACTAGATAAATGTCTAGTCATAAATCATGATTTTTTTGGATAGTCATAAATTAGATATAAGTTTTTTTAGAAAAGACATATTTAAGTCCAAAAATGCCATCAAAATTTTGGTTAATTATGGAAAACCATATATAAGTCCATCTACGCACACTAATACAGAATGGCGGCTAATCAAGCGACTGTGCAGCTGCAGCAACGGGCTTCTAATCGCTCCTGAAGATCTTCAGCAGCGGCTTAGTTACAAAAACTGCCACTGAGAATTTTGTTTTCAGTAGCAGCTAAATTTAGAGAGCCGTCTCTGAAACTTGCTCGTTGTAACACCCTAAAACTTGTATTTTTTAAAAAGATTCAAATTCGGCAGTTACTATTCAAATTTACGGTTTTATTCATAATACCGAGCACGAATTAAATCCGGAATATAAATAGTGCATGAGCACTTCTCCCATGAGTGTCTCAGGCACTTCAAATATTTACCTTTACTATGCAACACTATGCAAGGCACTTATAAAATTAAAGGCCACTATTTGGCACTATTGAGAGCACTTCAAGTTATAAATTTGGTGGGTGCACGATGTGTGAGTGCGGGATTATTATGTATTCGTGAGCACGCGATTTGCAAATATGAGTATGCGGAATAATAATTCGAAGGATCTTTGCAAGGCTGGTGAGACCATGGTTTTAGCCAGTCGTGTGACTATGCTTGTGTCAGTCATACTCGGTACTCACCGTATGCTTCACCTAGCTTGCTACAGAACCAGGCTAACCTGTTCTTCTCCCTCGCTGTCTCCAGCCATGAACACACAGGACTCAGGCCCTATCGTCTCCCCAGACAGTTCCACCCGAAGGGAACACTTCTCTGCGCACACAAGGTTCTCTACAAACGCCGCTACATGGGCTAACACGAGAAGAACACACGTATAGGTTTCTCCTCTAGGGTCCCTAGCGTAGAGACATCGCCCCATATAAATAATCTTAAAGGACAACTGGGATTAAAACTGAAAAGCTTAATTCATTTTGATAAGGCAAGGTTACATATGGCTTTTGCTTTCGAAAACCCCAACTACTTAGTACAAACCTTAATTACCTCCCTAGCGTATGGTATGGTCTTCCACGTTTGAATAATTAATGTTACAAACATTAATCAAAACTCTAGCATGGGTGATATTATCTTCTTCCCCGGGCCGAATTGTTGATAACACCTTATCAACATAGAAAATATATTACTTGATATTGATCTGGCTGCCTTGACTCTTCTTATTTAGTCAATATCTTCTTTAATGTCTAGATCATCAGGCTGTCATATTTCATAGTGAGACAATAAATCTCTATATTCTTTTCTTAAATCACATTCTTCACCATAATTGGGCTTGATCAATCTTCTAACTCCTCATTGTATTATGCTATATCTAGTATAATATTCTCGTAAGAACACATTTATTATCCTATTTTGATATATCATATGATATTCTGAATCAAACATAACATTTTCTTCTAATTCTTTTACTTCACTGAATATTCTTCAATTATCATGGTTTGTTTTTTGGCAAATAACTCTTCATATTTCTCCTTAACTCTCCATACATTGGGGAATCTATATTGTCCTTTTGTGATATATATATCATGACTAGCTGGCCTTATTGGCTGAGTAAATCTTGGTGGATTGAAACAGAATTTGATCTTATATTTACCTTGGATACAGGCTAACTTCTTGCATGCTTCTTTAATAGCCTTTCCAAGATTAGATTTAAGAATTTCTTCTAGGGTACCATATATATCATGGATTAGCCCATGATCAATAATGGTCTGGAAGGTTATATAATCTTCAGCATTTCTTTGTATATTTCTAAAATATTTCATCTATGTCAGCCATAAATATTATAAAATCTTTGATGAGGCTTGACAATAAATATTTCATCAATATGTATTAAAGAAAAAGTCCTCATAAATTAATTTTGTATGTCTTGAAAGGTTTTGTAGTGCCTTTCAGCATATTTTTCCCATATTAAATCTATAATTTCTTGTGAAAAGTATGTCAGGATATGATCAGTTTTAAAACTTAATCTAGAAACTAAAAACTCTTGTGGAATATTAATTATATATTTATAATCTGCTTTCTCTGACTTTACTTCTTCTGCTAACTTATTTTTCTTATATTTTGTATTCACTATTATTTTATTGTTCTTATCTTTTTGATCTAAACATAACACACATGCTTGTCTTTGGCATAGACTACATGTTGTTCTTTCTCCTGAATCTTGATAATATATGCAGAACACACACCTTATATTCATTCCTGCAACAATAGATGAATGTGAACATATATCAGGTAAAGTATTATTTTTTTCTTTTATATGCTTAAATATTATTTGATCCATCATTTCTATCTTTAATCTAGATAACTCATCAATTAAATCTAATTCTTCATCACTTGACTCATTTTCTTCATCATATTCAATCTCATCTGTTTCTATAATTGAATATATTAATTCATCATCTATTATATCATCATCACATACTAAAATATTTTTATTTACACTATCTATTATTAAAACCTTCTCTTGTTCTTCTTGCTTATTAGAATATCTCTTCTTATCTTTATTAGGACAAGTTTTACTTAAGTGATCTGGTGAATTATAAATAAAACATCTATAAGTACTATCATAATTCTTTCTAGGATTATATCTTCTTACATTTCTCTTATGTAAGAAAGAAGCTCTATTGTCTGATCTTCTTAGAAAATAGCGTTTCTTTGTTCTCATATTTTCTTTCTTATAATTCTTAAAATATTTTTTATATCTAGATCTCTCTTCTCCATATGTTAATGGTATTTGAACTATTTTATTACAAAAATTATAATCAGATTGCTTCATTGACATTTAAGCTTGAATATTCGTACATATCTTTCTTAATTGTTTGAATACAAATGATATAGCCTGAGAGATATTATATTCTTTACCATCTATTTTCTTTTTATATTCTTCGTATACCATAGATCCTAAAGGGTCTGGTAACTTATGAAAATATTTTTCAACAATACCTTTATTATAGCCTTGCTTGGCAGTCGAAGCGTTATATAAATAATGCTGAGAAAATTCTTTAATTTTTTTCTAGTTTGTTAGTGATAGGTTTTCTAATTCTTTTAATCTTTCATTTTGTAAAACCGTATATCCTAATTCAAGATCTTCACCTATTATAATGCTAGATATGATATTTGTAAAATTATATGGGTTACTACCAGCTCTTTTTAATTGCTCATAATATATAGGAAAAGCTTCTACCCATTGTTCCCATAAAACTTTGGCTGATTCTCCTAAAAATATTTTTAAATATGTAATCATATCTTCTACTCTATTTCCAATATTATGTTGATTTTGTATATATTTCTGCACTGTCAACCCCTTTCATATACTGATTATATTTGGCCAGTCTATCGGATCATGTGCTGATAAATTTAGTATAGCACCATCACTTTTAGAATTCTAAAATTGAACCTTCTTTTTAAAATCTCTTCATTTTGAACCCATATATATATATTATCTAGGTATATAGTTATATATAGATTCTTCTTTTTCTGGTGGCCATGTTCCTAGACTTCTGGATGGTCTTTCTATTTCTCCTTCAACCTTTATTTTTGAGTTACGTCTCTTTTTTGATGTACTTGGATCTATTTTCATTGCTTCTATAGCTATATCTCTTCTTTGTGATACTTCATATTCTAAAGGTTTTATAAAATCTACTAAGTTATTTCTGGTTATCTCATTTATATTCTCATCATCTTCTTCTTCATAACTTTCCAGTAGCAATTTATCATTAATATCCCATTGCTCTTCTTCACTTATATCATTATCTTTATCTACTTTTTTAATTTTACTGTTCACTAACTCCTTTTGAACTTTGTTATCCTCAACTTTTATCGATTTTGGCACAGCTTCATATTTCTTTATTGGAACACTAAATTTTTTGCTATTTAGCTCTCTTTCTTCTTTAATTTTATTGAGTCTATATATTTATCATCTAGAATAATTTTTTTTTCTCTTATAGCATTTTATTCACTTATACCAGTTCTAAAATATTCATCAGAAATTTTTCTAATCTTTTGCTCATAATGTTTTATTTCATTTTCTATATCTAAACTTTCCATAAATTCACATAAGCTATTCCTTCTATTTTCTATTTTTACTTCTAAATTAGATATTTCTAAGTCATCTAAACTTCATTCTTCATAACCTACAAATCTAATACTAATTGATCTCTTTTTATTTTCCTAGCTTATATAATCTTTAGGCTGCTTTAAAATCTTTGGCTCTATCAGAGCACTTATATTCCATTCTTCACCTGCTCTATCTTCAGAACTTATTTTCAAAGGACATACAGAACTTATTTTCAAAGGACATACTCTCTGTCACATTATTCATATTTATCTTGTATTTAGTTCCACTTCTATTAGTTAATCTTCCTAAAAACTCTATGCTTACTAAAAAATTTGTTTCATTAAAATCTTCATAGCCTTTGGTATGAAACCCAAAAGCCATCTTTTCTATAAATTCTTTTATTGGCATTAATAAGTCTAGAGCTATATATGTTATCAACATATTTTTATTCATATCACCTTCTAAAAATCCTAATGCTGCTTTATTTATAGAATCTCATCTCTTGTCTAGCAAAATTATTAAGACTTTTGTTCCTAATTTCTTTCTTGTTATACCTTTAATTACTATGATATACATTCTTTGATGTATATATTTATATCCAGAATATTTTAACCCATTTTTAATTTGCTTATTAACTATGCTTAGCTGAACAGTATCAGCTAGAACACTTAATTCAACTTCTCTAGATATTCTGTATAATCTATTTTTATTTTCAAACCAACCCATTTGATATATTTACTGGGGTCTTATCTTTCTCAAAGTATCTTTCTAATATCTTTCAAGATCTCTTTCTATATCTATTATTTCTTCTAGAGTCTCAATATCATCACATCCTCCTTTTATTTTGTCCATCAAACCTAAAGGTCTAATGTCTCTATTTATTACTTGGAGTGACTTGTCTCTTCTAGAGTAGCCTTCAGATACTGTCATTTTTCTGAATTTAATGATCTACTAAATTTCATTATTCCTACAGATGATAACACAATTTTTTGCTATGCCCAACAATATTAGTATTCTCGAACTTCTTATCTAAATAGGTTATATCTTTTTAATATAATCACTATTTTGGCTAATTTTTGCAAGAGAAACTTTACTTTTTTCCAAGGTCTACAAAGCTATTTCTAATTTATTATTGATAGCTAAATATTTCTCTTTTAACTGCTTATACTCCTTTTGAAGACTTTTAAATTTTAATTCTAAATCGTCTTGTTTTTTACCCCAAGATACATAGAAGTTATGTATTAAGTCTACTACTAAATTTATCTGTCTGTGTGAAGTATGTCAAGTATGTTCTTCAGAACTATTTAGTCTGCACATGATATTTATATTTTCTTTAGTCTCGACAGACTTTTCTGTATTAACTTCTAAATTGAGATAATGTAAGTTTTCAATTTTCATAATTTAGTAAATCTCTTAAAATTTAAATTTTATTAACCAGGCTTTGATACCATAGCCGCAGAAATATAGCCTGAATTCAAGGTTAAATCTTGAATTCAAAATTCAAATTTAAATTCATGAGTTACTATTGATGGCACTATTTAAATTCGGTAGTTACTATTCAAATTCGCGGTTTTATTCAAAATACCGGGCGCGAATTAAATCTAGAATATGAATAGTGCACGAGCACTTCTCCCGTGAGTGTCTCTGGCACTTTAAATATTTACATTTAGTATGCAATACTATGCGAAGCACTTATAAAATTAAAGGCCACTATTTAGCACTATTGGGAGCACTTCAAATTATAAATTTGGTGGGTGCACGATGCGTGAGTGCGGGATTATTATGTATTCGTGAGTGCGTGATAAGCAAATATGAGTATGTGGAATAATAATTCGAAGGATCTTTGCAAGGCTGGCAGACCAAGGTTTCAACCGCTCGTGTGACTATGTTTGTGTCAGTCCTACTCGGTACTCACCGTATGCATAAGTTAGCTTGCTACAGAACCAGGCTAACCTATTCTTCTCCTTCGCTATCCCCAGCCATGAACACACAGGACTTAGGCCCTATCGTCTCTCCAGGCAATTTCACCCGAAGGGAACACTTCTCTGCGCACACAGGGTTCCCTACAAACGCCGCTACATGGGCTAACACGAGAACAACACACGCAGAGGTTTCTCCTCTAGAGTCCCTAGCATAGAGACATCGCCCCATATGAACAAACTTAAAGGACAACTGGGATTAAAACGAAAAAGCTTAATCCATTTTCACAAGGCAAGCTTACATATGGCTTGATTACCTTATAAGCACGGGAAGTCGGTGATCTTCCTTATTCTCTAATTTACAACACTGGTGGAGTAATATACTAGTAGTGGGGTGTTACTATTATGGTGGATGATTTCTTAGAGTGCTTCTGAGATCATGGCTTCATGGTGTATTATGGAAGTGGAGTGGTGAGTGGATTGAGTGGTTGTGTCTGCAGGTGAGGGGATATGTGTGTGGGGAGATGAGTCGATGCCAAATGCAGGAGCTTGGCTTCTCGTTTTATAGAACAAAAGGAGCCTTCTCGAGTGTCTACCGTGGATGTCTTCGGCCTTCTGGAGTGTGTGATTCATTGTCCTTCATTCTTATCTGCTGGAGAAAGCGATGTCTTCCATTATTTGTCTGAGACAACGTCTTCAAGTATCGGTGTCATCTACCGTTGAATGATAGCGACACTTCGCGCTTATCGCCTGAAGTGGCATTGCTGTCTTCAATTATCTCATGATACTGTTGCTTGATAGCAACTTCTTGAATATTTTATTCTATTCACTGCATATTTCTCTTGTGCTGGCTGTTGCGCTGGCTGTTTTCACTTAAAAAATTTAAGGGGTATGGTATGATCTTCCACGCCTAAATGATTAATGTTGCAAACATTAATCAAAACTCTGGCGTACATGCTACTGCATTTTAATTTTTGTATTGTCTGGTTTTTACTCAATTGAAATTTGAATTCAAATATCATTTTGAAAAGGCTTTGCAAGTTTCTGAAAAATAAAAAGAAAAGGAATTGATTCTTCTCTTCCTTTTCCTGGTTTTATGCCTAGAAGGCCTGCTACCCAGCCGGCCCGTCCCCTCTCTTTCCCTCCCTTGGCCCGCACGCTCTGCTTTTCCTTGTTGGGCAGGCCTAGTTTGCATGGGCAACTGCTGCCGTCGCTCCCTCCCTTTCTCTCCCACCGACAGCCTGACCCCACCTGTCGGCGCCGCTCATCTCCTTCCTCCAGCGGTTCTGCACCGCGTGGTTGCACGCTGCAGCCATTCCGCGCCGCGCGCCGCAGCACAACCGTCCGTGCCCACTTCTTCGGTCATGGCTGTGTCGTCCACGTCCGACCTCCATAAAAGGGGAGCAGGACCTGTTGGCTCACCCCCTCGCCGCCCCGTTCTTTTTCCCCTCACCAGCGCACGGTGAAGAACTGCCGAATCCACCGCGTTCGTGGACGACGCCCACCGCCTCGTCGTCGTTTCACTAAGGTTCAGATGTCAAAGTTTAAGAAAAGCCAAGCATTCACTAGAGAAAGGGAGAGAGAAATTGAGCAGGTGAGTTATTTCTTTAATTATTTGATGGTCCTGTCAATTGCTATATGTATTCTCTTTTCGACAGCACATGTTCCTGATTCCTGAAGTCTGTTTATTATTACTGTCTGTTTGTGGCTTGAAGGTTGTTGAATCAGTCAACGAACTTGCACAGATCATGAAGGATCTTTCAGTTCTCGTGGTTGATCAGGTATATGAAACCCTGATTAATTGTCAATGATTGGTGTTAGATAACTAGCTGGGACCAGAATCTTAGATTTCTTACTTCAAACAGGGAACCATCATCGATCGAATAGACTACAACATACAGAACGTTGCAGCTTCAGTTGAGGAAGGTTACAAACAACTGCAAAAGGTTTCTGCTGTATACATTTCTGTAGAATGGATCTTTAGTAATGATGAACCAAACCTCTGTGCTGCTAGTGGCTTTAAGCTGTATGGTGTTTAATTGCTTTGTTAATAGCATGATTACGGCACTAGGTACGTCCTTTTTTTTTAATAGCATGATTACGTGTAGACATTCGATCTTTTGTTATATGCCTTGAGGGTACCCATAATTTTTTGTCATTGGTGGAAATCATGTGATTCAAATATTTCACCTTTTTAGCTGGTATATTATCTCTAATTAAATATCCTGATTTTCGTTAAAACATACCACCTTGTGTTTGTTTCCCTGTCTGTAATGAAAGATGACTTTCTGCAACTGGGGCAGTAAATTTTTAACCAACCCTTTAGTTTACTGCTTACTGCAGGCACTGTCTTCTGCCTTTATGATCTTTCGCACCCTCTCTCTCTTCCTCTCCCCATTCATATATTACTGCTAGCTGTATGCATTATGTAGTGTACTACAAACCCCAACTGTATTTTGTAAAAAATAGCCATCGTTCTACTGTATATGATGAATTCTTAATCTCGTTCTTAATCTCTAGAACCTTGCATACATTGGTGCTGTTTTATGTCCTGCAATAGTGCTTCTGTCGTTGCATATAGTAGCAGCAGAAGTGTACAGTAATATTCCTTCTCTTGATTTTCTAATTTCTATGTCAGTTAACTCTTTAAAGTATATGGCTTATATGGGCATTTTTTTTATTTGAACATAATGACTATGTATGACGATCTTGAATTTTCTTTTATGCTCTTCTATAATTGCTTATTGTTTAATTCCTGCTGCCTTGTTTTCTCTCTCTTTCCAAATCAGAGTATGCAGCTGGAATGGGGGCCTGCTGGTGTGGTTGCCATGGAGATCCAAGAAGTCAACAAGGCATAAGCTTCATCTTGAGAGTAAGGAGCTCAAGTTCTCAATGAAGAATCTCCAAAGTACGTAAGGCAAGTGTGCTGCAGCTTAGAGCATGTTCTTGGAGCATGTATGATGAAACAAAGTTTATGCTTTGCTGTGGTCAGCTTTACTAAATATGCAGTTAGCTATCTTCAGTGGCTAAATGTCCTAACCTGACCCCCAAAAATTACATCTTTCATACATGCTTAGTAATCGACCATACGAATTTCCACTTTCTTGCCATTATTTACATGTGCCCATGTATAAGTCTAACTCATGTATGTCAAATTACTTCTAATCCTATATCTATATGGAACTGAATTTATGAACTATGACTTGTGAAACTTTTGAATTATGGTTTGTAATGATGGTTTATATCGTCCTTGAGTGTTTGTGGATACATATATGTATATATGTGGTGGTCAGATTTGAATTTGAATTATATATTACATGTTATGGTCAGATTTGGATTCAAATTTGAATTTTTTTCCTGGAAAATAAACTGTAGGGGTGGCTGGATCACCAGCCCCCTTTACAAATACCATTTGTAAGGGGGGCTGGTGATCTAGCCACCCTTACAAATAGCATTTGTATCCAGCCACCCTTTTTTTTGAGATGAAAGAAGAATTACATTAAAATATAGCTGGTACATCATCACGTTACAAGTACTCTGGAAAAAAAGCATCTATCCAGAAACCGAAATTCATACCCACACTGTAAAAGGCTCCAAATCTCAAATCCAAACATATTTGACGCTTTGTATGGATGACCGCACAGGCAAATACTCGGCAATAATTGTTTTCGGCCCGACAGTAGATGCCCAACGGACGGCCAACATTCCTGCAGGCGGAATTGAGAAACTTCTTCTTCCATGTGTCTTCTTTTTTCTTCTTTCTGTCACCGAAGAATGAGGAAGACTGATCTGAAAATTATTCTCCCTAGTCCTCCATCGTGGCTAGATCCAACCATAACAAAACGAAGAAGGGACTGGAGAAAATTATTCCATGGTGGTGGCATCATCTCCGCCTTGATGCCGCCGTCCGGAAACAAAAGTCTCCATGTCGTTATGTCGATGAAGATGCTAACGCCGAAGTTGTCGCCTCCATCTTTAAAGAATCTGCCATGGAGAAAACGATTCCAACCTTCTCCTTCACTATCGCCGGAGAAGAGAAGGAAGAAAACATAAATCTCCAATACTAAAAAACTTGGCATGGAGAAACACTAACCTTAAAACTCAATCTAAAGGAAAAACTTATTTAAAAGCGATGAAACCCCACTCCCTCCGGCCTCCGATGATGTACCGGAGGAGGAGGGAGAGGGACCAGCGGTGGGCACCTGGGCGGAGCGGAGGCGGCGGCGGCTGTGTGAGTCGCCAGGCTACTTGGCCCCCCGCCCCCCCCCCTCCCCCTCCCTGTAAGCCGCCCCTACGGTGGGGCGATTTGTAAAAGCCCCCCATGGCGGGGTGGCTGGGCTAGCCGCCCTTACAGTGCCTCACCAGCCCCCCTTACAGTGGTCGGCTATAGCAGTGTCCATCCTAAGTGTGTCAACTCTCAATTGATCGGGGACTTGATTTATCGAAAGAGCCACTTGTTACTATACTACTCGATACACTCCTATGTATGGAAATGGGATATTCATCGGAGGGGCCCTTTAGGGCATGGCGAATAATATTGCCTCCTAATGGCTATATATAAAGTTACAGCCAATCTATCAGTTTACTTACAACCTTCTTGTTTGTCTCACCAGAAATTTTTTGGTTCTTGTGCGCAATTAAGCTGGCTATAAACTACCAGTCCATTTCTCTCCTCTCCTTTCCTCTCTCATAAACCTCAGTTGGCAGCCCGCTTATAGTCTCTTATTATACTAGACTTCATCTAGAGATTTTTTTTCGAAATTTATCAAGAAGCTTTTATTAAGTAATAAGTACACATGGCACTCAAGTTAAGGAAACTCAATCAATCAACTAAATTTATAACATTAATCTCAACATTTCTATATTCAAGTAGGATTATTAAAAAATATAACACATAATAAAGTATGGATTGCAAATTAATATTTTCAACTAGATTCCCATTCTTTGTGTAAAGGAGGAAGTATGGAGCTTCTTGGACTGACATGCGTGGCGTGCATTGACACCCCTTGTATACGAACGAACTCGCTCTCAGCGTCGATTAGTATAATACTTGAATCATACCCTGCGCATTGCTCAGGAATTGCATTCATTTGAAATGATATTCAGCTAGTCATAATTAATTATAACAGCATAGCTAAATGCATGTTAATGGATGATATGGCATGCTGACATGCATAGCTAAATGCATGTTAATTAGTGGATGATGTGTCTTGCCAATGTGTATATCATAACAGCATATGCTAACGGGTTTTCATTACACCTGATATACAGTGGACTTGCTTAGGTGCACAGTTTGGATATCTGATATAGAGCTCTAGTGGGGTTTAGGATTATATATAAGAAGATATATAGATTAGGCCCAGCACGCGTTAGTTACATGTTCCCGAGGGTCGTGTGGAGCTTGATGATGGTTTCCTCTTCCTCTTTGGAGATGTTTCCCCTCTTGACTATCCGCCCGAAGGTAGTTGATCCACCGCAGCCGGCAGCTCTTGCCGCACCGGAGCAGCCCTTCGGATTAATTTGCAAGACAGAGCTGCTGGTAATATGTGATGATGCGTGCGAGGCGAGTCTGTTGTATAGCCCGCAATGCAATTGGTTACGTACCTGCATTCTTGGGCAGCGACCTCCAGGATCCCTCGCCGTGCTCTGCAATGTAGTTGGCGAATATCTTGTCCTCCTCCGCCGTCCACCTCCCACGGTTGATCCCCACATTCTCGCAGCACGGCGCCCTCCCCATCGCATGCCGCCGCCCGCCGGATCCTTCCAACGACGTCTGCCGCCGGCAGCTAGCTATATATAATGTGGTTACGTTCCCTGGCCCTGCGCGGAAGGGCGCCGGCCACACACACACGCTCTCAGGTCGCAGTACGTGTGCTTGGCTGCTGGCTGCCTAGCGAGGCCACGCCACGGGCCGGCGTATATGTGGGAGCGAGTAGCTAGCGGGCCGGGGGCCGGCCGGTGCTTGCTGGGACGGGCACGTGGGCGCGGCAGACAGTGGGCGCGGTGGCTCGAGTCCGCTCACGCGGCCTCGTCATTGATACTAAAGGAGAAATTTTGGCAATGTTCTGCGAGTTTATAAGATATTTTTGAAATTTGATTGCGAATTAAGATATCGTACATGGTTGAAAAAAAAAATGTTGCTGAAAGGTCTTTCTTGCTGAATGCAACTCCCTGATGGTTTGTGTCGGCTCTCCAGTTTGGTAGTTCTGCACATTGTCGACTTACCAAAAGTAAAGAGTGTTACTACATCACCATCAATTTTTCCTTATGTGAGGCAACTTCATCTAACTATTAGGCTCGTCTGAATTGGAGGAGTGGGATCGGTGGGCCGAAGCACAGCAGCATGTGAGTGGACACAGAAAACACACACCGAGACGGAGGCAATGCCTGCTCTCCAGCTTCCTCCTCGATCGCCACACAAGCACATCTACGACCGGATCAGCTCCAACAGGATGACCATGATATCCGGATTGAGAGCTGCACTATTTGCATGAGTGGAACGCCTGGTGGCCAGCTTGAAGCAACGACCACTCTTAGGGCCACCTCGACCCTAAGACTCGTGGGCCATGGCCGCTAGGACATGTTTGATTGCTGCAACTCGACAGGTGTCACTTGTTGTAGATAAGGTGGTTAGCATGTCATCAAGGTTGATCTTGATCTTCACTTCCGTAGATAAGTCCTTCATTGCTTTCTCCCATCAACCAAGGTGGTTTGCATGTCACTTGTACCTTGCATTGACTCCTTGAGGGGACGAGGGGCCTAACCACATTGAGACTGTCCTAGATCGAGTTATTGGCCCCTGAATAATTTGAGACATGTAGACCTCTCTCGCATTCATTTCTCCGGAACAGGGTCACCCCCAGCTCTCCAACCTTACAAAGTAGGAGTATCTTGTCCTCTCCTATGCATCATTTTTTGGCTGACTGCCTTCTCAACTCATTACCCAGTTAGTACAAGGGGCCCCTACAGGTTAATATATATTAATAAAATGATAAGTACCGATTTGAGTCGTCAAGGGAATGGCCTGATCTTCACGACTGATGAGGACATCTCAGCCCCTTATGTTCTGTCTTACGAAGACTATTCACCATCCAACACAAGTGATCGTAATCATGGGTCTCTTACATGAAGACGTGCCAAGAAGATACAAGAATAGGTGAATTTGTTCTTAGCTAAACTTAACATTGAAATATTTGATAATGTTATACTACCTAAAATTCTCTACCTATGTTTTACTAAAGTTTACACAAGATGGGGCTACTCCCGGACCAAAGGATAGAAGATGATTTACACACAAGTTGAATCAACACACCATCTGGCCAAAAGCACGGACAAACAGAAAGAAACCGTCATAACTCGTGATTCCATGAAGCTTTGGAGGTCAATGAGGATTTGTTTGAAAACTTATCAAGTTAGCATTACAATCCAATCAACGCCACATCATTTGGACCTAGCACAAAGGAGTTATGATTGTATTAGTGCAGACTGCTCAGAAGGTCAACAGTTAACCAAAGAATATAAGGCGGATAGATGGAGGACCTCCTAGCTTGACATATCTGGAGTACTACCCATCGACTCCTAGAGCAGCGCATTTCTCAATTTACTAGCCCGTTCATGAAACAGCGACACTACTTCTAGTGCCATGGCATGAAGCTAAATAAAGATTGATGTTGTATTGGTCGAGAGATAAAACGTAATACAGTACTGGGGTTTAAATTTATACCATCGGCTGATACAGAGTCCTAAATGATGAATACAACTACACTATTCTCAAATAAAATGAAAATAATCTAATTTATATTAATTGGACTCCACGATTACCTATTCTGACTTTGTTATGCCCGAGCCGATGCCCTGAAGCTGAAGAAAGATGTTGTATTGATCGAGATAAAACGTAATATAGTAGCTAGGGTTCATATTTATATACCCTGGGCTGATATAGAGTCCTTAATGAATACGAACAGACTATTCTCGAATAAAAAGAAAACAATCTATTTATATAAATTGTACTCCACCATTTCCAGTCTGACTCTGTTACGCCCGAGCCCCTGCAGCCATTGCTGCGGTTTCCACGACGCCTTCCAAATTCTGATTTTCCACAATCCTTTCTAAAATCTGTTCTAAACACGGCTCTATGGCGCCACGAGATTGTTGGAAGCGGTGTGGTGGCGATCGGTTCCCAAACTACTAGATGTCTAGCTGCTGGTATGTCCATGTGCTACCTCAGTATTATCGAATAGTGCATAAATGCTGCTAGACTGTATTGTTGGTGGTGGTACAAGACATGGAATACAAGATGGTGATGAGCAGCTGTATAGCTAGTTTAGTTATTTCCAATTGATTGCTTGAATACTGTTGTGGAGCTCATGCTTTTGTGTGTAGTGCAATTCTGATCTAAATTGGTGCGCATCCATGTCGCTGTTTGTAAGAATCAGTCTTATAGATTACTAGGTTCTTGTGTAAGATTTACATAACCTTAGCTCTTGTATAATGAAGCCAAGGTCGTGAATGCTTGGCATGTTTATTTATTATTATGAAGACTATTGTGCTTTTTTTAGAAACCGACTATATTTTTCTTGGATCCTATCTACTGCTCACCTTGCAAAAAGTCTAGCGTGTTGCACTCGCTTATCTGTATCATTATGATGAAGTTTTCGCATGCCATATGTGCAAATTTTACACTATCATTTTAATATCTATATACCAGACCCTGCTTACTGACCCTCACCTACACCATGCATCAGAATTATCTATTGATCCATATGTCGCTAGAATACTTGCTGTGATCGGAATATTAAGAGCATGCCTTATATAAATATCTTCTAATTTTGCAACTGCTACCTCATTTTAGTTAGTTTGTTGAAAAGTCCAGATCTATGCAAGAAGCCCATACTGTTTTCTTTAAGATAATAGGAGGCCCATATTATTATTCATGTTGTCTTATCAATGATGAGGCGTCAATGTGTTTTCTTCTATGATTGAATTTTCAGCAAGTGTTGTCTTCCCTGCTCAACATAACAGTGGCTCTGTAATATTAGCTTGACATATTACTTCCTTGAATAATTATCAGTTGTTAGATAATGTAATAATCTTGTTATGCATATAGTATGATGTATTACTGAAACTAAGCATATTGCCTAGGCTGAAGTTTAATTTCACTCACCCTTTCTATGTTGGAGAACGAGGAAAGTAAAAGCCAAACCAACAGATTGGTACTAACTCTTCAGATTGAAGCCTGCCTCTCAGCTACTCACAAAATTTCATTACCTTTCAATCATACTGAAGTTCATGTTACTTCAGAGAGCGCTATCTTGTACGATCAAAATGATTACTTCTTAGAACTGAACTTTAGCACGATGTACCAACTCTTCAGATTGAAGCCTGGCTCTCAGCTAACTCATTATTTCAGTACCTTTCAATCATATTGAAGTTCATGTTATTCTGAGAGCGCTATCTTGTACGATCAAAATTATCACTTTACTTCTGAGAGAGCACTCTCTTGTACTCCCTCTATTACCACTTTACCTCTGAGGGCGCAATCCTGTACTCCCTGTATTCGAAATTATAATTCGTTTTTGACTTTTCTATGTACATAGCTTTTGCTATGTCTAGATACATAGTAAAGCTTATGAATCCATAAAAGCCAAAATGATTTACAATTTGGAATAGAGGGAGTACTTCTGAGAGCACTATCTTCTATTTTCATTTCCTTTTATTCCAATATCGAAAGGGTAAGGCATCACACTTAGCGAACAGAACATAAAAAAAGAGCGACTTTTCAGAACTTGTAGACAACTCGATCCATAGGAACTTGAATTAGTGAAACAATAGAATTCAGTGGTTGGTCTGTATTGAAATTAAACTTCAATCCCTAGGCAATATACTTCAGTCAGCAAATCAGGTATGCTTCACTTGCTCAGAGAACCAATCAGAAGCTTACAAATTCTTTAGCGCATTGAAAGTTCTTCAGAAAATTGGAATTGTGGCTTACAGGTTGGACTTGACCTCTTCTGCTAAAACTCACCCAGTGCTGCATGTATCACAGCTCAAGAAACATATTCCAGCTACGGTGGTTTCTTCTGCAGATCTGGAACTTCTGAACTCTGATCTTTTCACTGAATCTGGACCTATCTGTATTGTGGACTACATGATCAAGAAGGCCTTATCTATTCTGACCAAACTTCAGGTGTAGGGGACTGCTCTTCCTCAGCATTGGACAACCCGGGATGAAGCTTATGACTTACGTCGCTGCTGTCCAGATGCTCCAACTTGGGGACAAGCTGGGTTCCAAGAGGTCGGCATGGGTCATAGGTGACACAACCAACGCAGTGCAAAGGCAAAGGGTGATTCGGGGTGAAGACGCATGATGCACTGGTGAAGCAGATTCTAGATCATGGGCTGTGTTCGTTTGTACAGCCCAGGAAATGACACGCATGCCGAGTAGGGTATAAAACAACCCAACCCGTTTGAGCATAGCTGTATAAAACTACTGGCTGCTGCACCCCACCTGAACACTGTTCTTCCCCAACACAATCTGACCAATCCTGCATCCCTACCTGTGAAATTCCAGTGAAATTGAGGTTCGATTGAGTGGAGTATCCTGGTTCTTAACACTAATCCATCAACTTGTACTCTCGCAGGGGCTATAATCTTATAAGAGATATAATCCATTAGTTATTATTTAATATCTCTGATAATAAAAATAACTATGTAGTCATCATGTAGTCTCTGTTCATTTTCTTTTGTCTTTGTTCATTTTCTAGCACATAGGCATTATAGAAACTATGTAGTTTATGTGATAAACTTATCAATTACTAATCTATTTGATTTCCATCACAATATCTTTTTATATCAATCTAAATTTTGAATTTCAATTATTACCCTTATTGATTGCTATATGTTTTTTATCCCTTAATTTATGTTGAAACCCTTATTCTTATTATATCTTTTATTGGTACACCTTTTGTATGTTAAAAATAAAGCCTAAAATGCACCCTTAAGTACTATGATTATCAGGAAGTTCAAATTTTATTGCCAAATAGTTATTTATGCAATGATGGTTATATTGTCAATAAACTATGCCAAAGGTTTTAGTTAAAGTTTTTCAATTTATCAAAAGTAATAACTTATACAATGTCATGTTGTATGTCATTAATAATGTAGAAAATATTTTCAGCATTGTTGAAACATAACATATATATTTATCTCTCATGCACGCATGTGTATTGAATTATGCATGATGACACATTACTATAATCAAATTTAACATAATGACATTAATAGAAGTGGATAATATAAAAACATATGCTTCATTGTTGTTTAAATATTCTTTTTTTGTTATTGATGTTGACATTTTAGATGTAATTTAAGAGGATATTTTAGTTTTTTAAATAACTTTAGAAGTGGTAATTCATATGTAAATTGGATGCAAATCTATGTTTACTTTAAATCATGTTTCTTAATGGCGTAAGTGAGTAGCTTAAATTAAAATTCATAGGTTACGGTATATGTCTGCCCTTTAATATTTCTACTACAGCAATAACCTATAGGGTGTCCACAATATGTATGTCACCCTAAATTCAAGGCAGAAGGAGGTTTAGTTTACACTAAATATTTGGTGCTAGATAGAGGAACCGTTGGAGGGTGGTTTTTTCTGCATAGACCTTAATTTCAACATTTAGAGGCTGGATAGGGAAACTCTTGAGACGATGCTCTCTAAGGATTGACATGGACTATTGGTCTGAATCAGCAAAACAGTTTCTTCCAAGATTATTTAAAATCTAAGTGGTTATATTAACCTACAAATAACTCATATATATATAGGTGTGGCCGTTTTCTTTTTCCAAAAAAAGTAAATAAGTAGCAAATTGAATACTCCAATTACATTGTTTATGTAGAGATACATGGTTGCATATACCTTGATGAGCGGAACCCTCATACAATCATTTCAAAATCAAACATCATATATACATATCTTAGGCCCAAGCTCTAATCTTCGTATACATACATCAGTTGACATCAAATATTTGCCTGGGAAAAGAAAAATAAGCAAAGATGGCAAAAGAAAAAAGAAAGAAAATTGGCAATTGTATAGATGGGTTTTCTAGGTCTAACCTAGGCCTAGCTCGCAATTTGCGATAGGTGCATCTTGCCTGCTTTGGATGTCAAGTTGATACATAGGGATGCAATCTTTAGAGATCGATTAAGCATCTCAATTGAAGGCGATCAACTCGGAGAGACAATCCACGGAAGATAATTTGTCTAGGTCTTCAAGGAAGCATGCTATCATGCAGATGTATTACAGTTGCAGACCTTTACTGCCACCGCCAAGAAATTTCATTCGTAATCCAGATTTATTGAGGGTATGCACTATACGATCGTGTGTGGCCTGGCCTCCCAACTCAGGCAGATGCCATGGCCTGGTACCAGTCTCCGGTACCAGTCAGCTGCTTGTTGCACTTGAGAGGCAGATCGAAGCAGGTTACTCCACCACCATCCGGAACACAATTGTTGAGGAAGCCATCCTTGTATGCCATGCCACTTGGTGCTGCTTGGAGAATTGGACCACAGCTGGGAAAAAAAATTGGAACGCACAGTTGAGCACGCCGCCAGGGAGAGGAACACACAAGGAGAAAAAGCGGCGCGGTAGATTAGATTAGATAGGTACGGTGATCGAGTTTCTCATCCTCACAAAATTAATACGCAAAACATGGTAATCCAGTGAATAATTTAGGTAGTTATTTATTTTTTTATAATGACAGTGTTGGGTAATTTTGTATAGAAGACAAAATTGATCCAATGGTTATTATTATTGCTAATGATGAATGGATCTTACTGTGGATGGCTAGATGTTTCTGATTTTTATTAGAATTTATAGTATTTATCCTTTTTTTGCTAACGCTTCTGGTAAGAATTAACATAGAGCCTCCTTTCGAGACTTCAATTAGTAATAGTAAGATAGTGGGATTAGCATCGGTCAAGCTGTATAATTTGGGATGTGAGAAGCCTCCGGAACGACAATCCCCTTTCTCTACATGTGGTAGGCACTCCCTGTTCCTTGTGTATCATCAGAAAAAAGAGGAAAACCGAAGACACTGTCGTTGTCTGTTTTAGAGTTTATCTACAGGTTGTTAGATAATCGTTACGTTGTTGAACTAATAATATCCATGGTAACTGGTAAGGGCACGATGATAGACTCCTGGCTAAGCAGAAGCTCATGCAAATAACCACCATCTGCAACCGTGTCTGACGTCGGGGAACAGGAGATGACAGGCACGTCACCGCGCATGCGTCTGCGGGAGACACTTGAGTTTGACTCCTATGAGGCTTCGTTTGGCTGTTCGTGTATTCTATACACATGTAACCTGCCCCACCCGTGGATTGGGTTAATCCCTCCGGCTCACCCCATCCACGTCGGGTTCACAACCACGTGAAAATTAAAATCACAGCATGGTCGGAGGCGGAGCAGCATCGGCGACGACGAGTGTGCTTTGTGCGGCGCTCGGCCGCTCGCACGCGGGACGCCAGACGCACGCGAGCTCAGTGCTTCCACGACTCGGGTGAGGATTTTTCTAGCACCGGTCGGGGTGTATTCACGTGTATTAGTCGCCAACACTCGTTCAGCCAAATGCATATTTGGGCCGGTCGTGGAACCTCACCCCGGCATGGGCTTGTATCCACGGGTGGCGGCCTTATCCACCCCAAAAACACAGGCAGCCAAAGGAGGCCTGATGGGGATGTTGGCATCCTGTATTGTCGGCGTCTGGAATCGGATCCAATGCTGCTCGAGGCGGGATTGTGGTTGGGATGGGCCTGTCATCGCCCCAATTTTACACACCCTCCGCGGCCCAGATTGATGGACCCACCTTGGGTCAGATCCATGCCGATAGCCCTGTCAACTGTGGTGGCTCCCAGCCCAAACACTCGCACTTGCCTGCTGTTTAGAGCTCCCCAGAACAGCCCTTTGGAGGCCATGGGCTCAGTGACTACGGTGCTCGCTTCGGGGGCCAATTGTTGGCCTTTCCTCTGACGAAGGTAACGGAGGGGGCTCAAGCACGGATGACGACGGCAGGGCGTCCTCAATGATTTTCAAATAGCTAGTCTAGAGTAATCGTAACACTTCAGGCTCGGCACACGACTCAGATTTACTCTATCGAGGAGTGAACCCCACATATGTAGCAACTTGCTTGACCTTTCATTATTGCTTCGTTCAAAACAGTTAACCGAAGGTTATTTCGCGTCCTTAGCCTGGGTTTTTAAGCTGGTTCGAACTTCACCGAACTCACGGTATTATACTAACCATCTCGGATGAACAGTGTTTCACGGAGCTATTGTACCCAACATCCCGAGCTATAGTGTTCTGTGATGTATCAGTGGCTTTCAGCCTGGCCCATTATCTTGGCCCAGTGGACTGGATCTCAGATCCACCCACCCTCGAGGACTCGACCTTCTCGTCGAGCTATCGAACCAGCCTACCCATATGGGACAAGTGTCCAGGATCGACTCTTTTGGCCACATCCGCATTACGAGCTCCCCGGCCCAAGTGCCATGCCCTCTACGGAGCCATGCACAATCTGTCCGAGCTCCGGATCCATACGTCCAAGAAACCGTGAGAGTTGGCTCTGATACCATTTGTAACACCCCAGGCCCGGCACACGGCTCAGACCCACTCTACCAAAGAGTGGACCCCACCTACGTAGCAACCTACTTAAACTTTCGTCCTCGCTTTGCTTAAAACGGTTAAGCAAAGGTTACTACGCGTCCTTGGCCTGAATTTTTAAGGTGGCTCAAACTTCACTGAACTCACGGTATGGTACTAACCATCTCGGATAAACAGTGTTTCGTAGAGCTACAGTACCCGACATCCCAAGCTACAGTGTTCTGTGATGCTACAGTATCCGTGGCTTTCAGCCTGGCCCATCATCTTGGCCCAGCGAATTGAATCTCAGAGTAATTCTATTAGCTATTAAAGGCAATTTACAAATAGTTAGCTATATGAGATATAAAAATAAGAAAAAAATAAATACTATTGTATAGAGTTACGTGAGAGTGGCATTTCTAGGAGAACATGTTTGAGTAGCTATCTGGGTGTCGTTAGCTATTTAATCTCTCTCCTAAACTAATAGAAGTATTCTTTTTTATTATTTCTATGTCTCATCTAGCTAGCTATTTGTAAATTGCCATTAAAAATATCATAATAGTTAATAGAATGTCTCCTAAACTAGCTATTTAACAGCCATTGGAGACGCCCTAATGTTGCTAACCACGTAGCAATGCCTCGGTCCCGAATGAGCTAGAGGCCACGGTGTGCATACCCATGCAGTTGACTATTATTCGTGGTGGCCCTAGACTTCGTCGTTCCAGGACGCCGGCGTCCAACCACACGTTGAGATGCAGTGGCCGCATTGCTGCTAGGCTGAGAGCAGCAAACTCCACCAGGCAGGCATAAAAGCGTATTGATTACCGGTGCTACGGAACAAACTCTTTCTGCTTAAAATAAAAATCTGCCTAGGCACGATCGCGAAGAAAAAGTAACCATGGTTCACTGACTTTTTTATTAGACGCGAAACACAACACAATACAACGACTTAAACACATGAACTACTCAATCCAGCAGGGCACAACGACAGAGGTGGACAATCAGCATATGAATGGTCACAGCACTTAGTTAATGCACCTGAATCAAATCAGACGACGAGTAGCTGGCTGCTGTTCAGAGCGGATGCACATAGACACCAATAGCATCCAGGAACTTCCCGCAGCGCCCGAAGAAGCCAGAAACACCATTGTTGCCCTGCACAGGAGGGACACTGAATGGGGTCCCGTTCTCACCAAAAGGACCGTACGTCTTCACGTTGGTGACAAGCTTAATTGAGCTTATGACATTGACAACTTCCGCATACACAGTGAAAGTTCCAGAAGCTTCTTTCACGAATTCAGAATCCAAGAGCTCGATCTGCGAATGCGAGGAGAACAGTCAGATAGATCTCGGTCATGTTTATTCCTTAGGAGATGCAAATCTACATCTACTGGGGTAGCTGGCTGCCTCATTTCTGCATTTGAATGTAGGATTAGCTTACCGTCTTTGGATTTCCACCAGGACCGCCCCATATGGGCCTGCAGTATGCTTCTGACCAGCTTGATCAACATAAGAAAATGCAATGGAATCAACAACCGACCCACTGCTAATTGTGATGCTCTCCAGTCGTTTTAGTGGCTCTGTGATGTCTTGAGCCGACCCTCCATTTCCTCCCCATGGGCCAATCTTTGTGGCAACAATGCACGAATCAATTAATTAAATAAATGTACTTATATATTTATCTCTAGTTGTTAACAGTTTTTTAATTAATACTATTAGCAAGGCACAAAGATAATTATGTAGGTTTATTCTAGATCATACCCTTGATCCCTTGGACAGAATCCCTGAATCGTAAGCTCTATAATGTTACCCTCCCCAGTTCTTTCATGCACCCATTTCTTGATGACACCGGTTGCCATAGCAAAGCGTCCAGTTCCCCCAACGATAGCCCGTTCACCTCCTTCAACTGGTACTCCCATCACCTGAAGTGTGGATCCTTTAAACCTGCGCTATTCAACGTCAAATGTGTTATACATAGATTCAGTGAATATTAGTTAGAAGATTACATCTCAATGCAAATGCAGCATGATACATGCTCATATGTTATACGCATGCATATTATACTACTCCCTTCGGTTTATAAGCCCAGGTATATCAAGAAACAAATTTTACAATTTTAAAAATCATATAGATTTGAGATGCATAGATTTGTAATCAAACATACTATCCAAGAATCATAAATAATATAATATAAGATAAATGAATCATGAAAGTGTAATTTCGAATCAAACACCGTGTGCCATAAATATTATGTTATGGAACAGCAGATTGAGCATACTTACCCTTCATGCTCGAATACTAGGCTGAAAGAGCTATGCCAGTCACCGGCATTGACATGCAGGCCCTGGGCACGCGCAATGACTTTGGCGGAACCTGAGAGCCCATCACGAATAACCCAGTTGTTAACGGCCAATGTGCCAAACTGGTGGTGTTTTGCTATGATTTCCACCTGGTTGGCGTTAGGGCCTTTGTACGTGTGGTACATATACAGGCCACTGAATTTGAACTCATTGGAAGGGGTGACATGGAGGATGCAAGGAGTGGTGGCCATGGGAGAACGAAGGTGCTGGCTGATGGACAGCTACAGACAAGTACCACCGTGATTGGCCCAAGTTTGTGCTGCGTCTACTGATGAGAGAAACAAAGGCCCAGGCTCAGCTATTTATAGGGGCAATGCCAACACTCAGTGTGTAGCGGAGGCCAAGCTGTCCATCTCCTCTCTTCATTTTCACAACCAACGGCTTACACACCGATACAAAGTAAAAACTTCAGTAAATAGAGTTACTGACAGGCGTGGGTCTTATTGCAACGAGACACAATTGTCAGTGTCTCGTTGTAGAGAAGACTACTACTCCTTCCGTCAAAAGTCTAAAACGTGGGGCACTGTGACCATGGAGGAGTTCAAGCGTCTCCATTTTCATTTAATATTAATCACCATGCTCTCGTTAATCTTCAGCGTCCGTCCATTTTCCCTTATAAACGGATGATAATAACGCCGTTGCATGTGAAGGCTTCCTAGATGGAAACAGACTTGGAGGAGGAAGAAATAAACTAAATGGCTAACGGACTCACCAAGAGGGCAGCCATGCATAAATTCAGGCTGGGACACGAGGAGTTGTAAGCACCTGAAACCAAGCAAAATGGAAGAGAATAAGCTTGACAATTTAAACTTATAGGATGATAGTAAACTCGGACTGCAAAGCAGGTACATCCCTCTTAGGGCGTCCCCAATCATCCTCAAATATCTAGTAAGAGAAATTCTATTGGCTATTAGGATATTTTCAATGGCAATTTGCAAATCGCTATCTAGATTAGACATAAAAATAAACACTATGATGGAGAGTTATGTGAGAGAGATGTTTCTAGACTATTTTATTGTTTCCATGCCTCATCTCGCTAGCTATTTCAAAAATTGCCATTAAAAGGTCTTGATAGCCAATATAATTTCTCCTAGACTTGCTATTTGACAACCATTGAGGATGACCTTATCATCAATGGTGGTAGACGAAGAGTAGAGGCGTCGTGGCTAGCATGCTGCTCTGGGAAAACTGCCATGCATGAGAAGAGGAGGGAGCAGGGAGGGATGGGCGGCAGCGTGTCCTGGCAACGGGAGTTGCACACTGCAGCATGTCCTCGATCCGAGGGAGGCTTAGAAGCGGGGAGGCAAAGTGGGCGAGGGTGGAGGAAGAGGAGACTGAAAAAGGAAGAATGACTTGGGATAGAAGGAGAAACCGAAGTGTGGGGCCTGTCACGTCAGCGAGTGGAGGAAGAGAACTAGTAAGGGTATTTGGGTCATACAGAAGATGCACAGCCTTAAATAGGCCTGTTTGGTATGTGACCAAAATTTTTCATACCGAAATTTTGGCAACCAGAATTTGGATAAAAAAATTGTCAAAGATTTGACAAGCCAAATGTGAGAAGTTGACAAGTTTTGATAGTCAAGTAAATACTACCCAAAATATGTTTTTACAATAATATTATACAAAATCATTTTTTAAGAAATTACTATCCAAAATCATACCTTGCAAAATCCTTGTTTGATAACTTTTGGAAATGAACCCAACAGGCTCATCATGACCATAACATATCACCATTAAAATTTCTAGGCCAACCTAGGGTGGCCACTGGCATTACGCCGAAATACTATAGTCCCAACCGGCCCACAAGAGCACCAATACCCTCGACCCCTTAGAACACGAATGTGTGAGTCACGGCGCACCGCAATCTCCTTCGTTGCCCACCACCGGTGGGGTGGATCTCCACTTCTCCTCTTCGCCGCTGCCAGGCCGCCATGGGAAGTCTCAGACTTCCGGTTCGCGTGGCCCCTGTAGAGGCCCGGAGCGCTTGCGCACTGCCACGTTGGGCGGCTTGCTGCAGGCCGTGGCCGCCAGCCACATCACACTGGCTGCCTCGGCGCCTGCGCGGTAATCGGAGGCCTGGAAACGCACACTCGTGCGGGCTCGCGGCGTTGCCTCGTGGGCACTGCCGCAAAGCACGCGGCAGTCGGCAATAGGCAGAGGTGGCGTAGACACTTGACTTGAGGCTGGTTTTAATTAGGTAAATTCCATATTCTCAAATCCAATCTTTATTTAGTACTAGGTAAATGTTCGTGCGTTGCTATAGAATAAAAGTTTTATTATGACAATTTGAATATGAATGTGTTATATTGTTACCCAAAAATGATAAATGTTCATGTGTTGTATTGGGCCAAAAAAAAATAAACGCAGTATACTGTTACCAAAAACGATATTTCGGCCTGATGTTTGCAGTTGAATCATCACTTTTACATAAGTCTTCACGAAGGATGAATAATTAGAATATAATGTAAGCTCAAAACTAATTAGAATATAATGTGAGCTCAAAACAATCTAAAAGAAAAATGTTTTCAAAATACATGCAGTTTGGTTACGTAGATCATAAGGCAAAACAAAACCTGACTTTAACATCACTATAAAACATGAATTACTATGAAGGAAACAACATGCTGCTAGAGCTGAATCTGGAATGGATGAGCCCGGTAAGTAGGAGTCGTAGCTGCATTGTTCACGCTCTACTTTCCCTACAACTGAACACCATCCGTATGCCGCATGTTTGCCAGCAACTGAATGAATCGGCAAGCAGCTGCATCCGTATGCCACTCTTAAAGTATTAAAAATTGAACATTTGTCGATTGGGACAAACCTAGGAAATGATTCAACAATAGGGAATCATAACCTACCTAATATTAGTGAGCTGGAAAACTATTATAATCATTGGGGAAAAAACAACACAGCTTCTATAAGAGTCCTGAACATTTTTTCTAGCATGCATGAAGGGTTGCAAAATGTACAGGGAGATGAAAACTGACCAGGGACTTAACCGTGACCAGGGACTTTAGAAAAGTGACTCGCTAATAGTAACTATCCAGACCTGAAAATGTGCGTTCAATAAAATAATGAAATATTAGAGACTATAATTGAAATATCATGGTTTACTTACCTACTAATGTCGGATGCAAGATGGAATTATATAATAAAGCACTAAAGACACTGGACACCAATCCTAGTCATGATTCGTACTCCTTTGTAAATGATAGGCTAAATCATTTCTGTATCTACAATTATCTGTTTCGAACAGCTGAAGCAAGAACTATTGCTCCAAATACATTAAGGAAGGCTCTTGCATGGCTGGAAAAAATGTGTGCAGTAAGATAAAGTATGAAAAAATGAATAAAAAGGTTCCCTTGCAGTTGAAGGTGACACATATGGAGTACAGTGATTTAATATAAGAGACTAAATTATATTGAATTACTGGATTCCATATCCGAACTTATCTAGCTAGTTGCAGTTTTCTTACAGTGAAAAGCTGGATGTTTATACTCAACAAATTCTGAGCATTTTCTGAAAAATTTGATCAAGCTGCTATACCGACAAAATGGGTTTCCATAGCTAAACAGGCTGGCACTAAGCTGTAGAGATTAAGTGTGCATATGATTACTGGCAGTCAGAAACAACAAGAGTAGTTACCAGACATGACTATTCAGATTAGTTACTGGATAACAGTGTGTACGAGAGAAAAAGAGATTATAAAAACACCATGTAGAAAGTAACCAACAATGATCTAGCAATATTTGAAAATAAGGTTTCCAGGGATTAAAGTTATACGTCCATGAGTTTATTTGCCTTCGCTACATCAAGTCAAGGATATCAACGAACTAAATTAGGTACTCTCTCTATTCCAAATTATAATACATATTGGTTTTTCTAGATATATAATTTTTGCTCTACACTTAGATACCCATTATGTCTAGATACATAGTAAAAGCAGCATATCTAAAAAGCCAAAACATGGAATAGAGGGAGTATATGTTTACTAATTCCAAGGCACCAATCAAAATGGAAAATACAATGTATGCAAAACACGACCAAGGTAGCAAACTTGTGAAGGCTTACCATGCTATGTTTAGAACTGGTAGTCTGGGGCCTGAGGAAGGATATGACATTTTGATTCTTTCCATCCAAATGGTCCAAGTATCTTTGGCAAGAATCACAAGGTTTCTTGATCCGGGAAGCACCACTCCCAGCCACCAGCATTGCAGTTGAAGGATAAAGCATACATCAGATGGCAAGGCAATGGAAGGGAACGAATGCTGACCAGCCACCACCGACATTGCTGGTGATGTTGTTGTTGCTGTCTTTGCCATTGGCTTACATTCACCCCATGCACCGGAGTAAATATATGATGCACCAAAATCAGACGGGAAAATTGTGTCAAGACAAGGTTGAGACTCTGCTGTCGTGGCCTCCATCCTCCTCGGTAAAGCAAGGGTTCGCGCCTCCCTTTGCCGGATCCAGTCATCAGCCACCGTCGGACAGGGAGACCCCATCCTCGACACCCCCATGGCCTTCTTCACTGCAGCGCTCGACCTCAATCTCCCGCTGGACGTCTGGGACGATGACAGGGGAGGATGGGACACGACGTGCTGCTGGCCGGCGGCGTTGGCGCGGGAGAAGGCCCCAGCTGTTGCGGTGGCTTTTCAGTGGGTGATGGCGACTTCGATCCATCGAATGGAGGCGGTGTGGGGCGGGCGCTAGGGAGTTTAAATTGGCCGGGCGGGGATGCGAGCGAGCGATAGCGTGCGAAGCTGGACAGGCATTGTGAGCGAGCGATAGCGTGCTTTGCCGTGTCAACGATTCTCTTAGTTTTGTTTTCGGTGTAGATATTGAACTCCCCGATGTATAAAAATTCAATTTTGTACAGCTGCACAATGTTGAACTTCCGAACCCAAAAATTCCATAAATTATAAACTAATTGATTAGGTCTTTGCAAGTATGAAATATGAAGATATTTTGTACAATTTTCTAGAATTGATTGAAGTTTTGCATGGAAGCTTACCTCCGTTATTTCCATCATTCTGAAACAGAGCAAGTGGTAAGGTATGTTGCATTGATACATTCTTTGCCATTTTTGTGATTTTGTTGAATAATCAATTCTTTTTTGTTGATTGCATCGTTAGGTCCTTTTTACCAGTGTTATGTTTTCATCCATTATGTTATGAATTTAAGCATGAGATATCATCTAAACTTCTGCATTTATATCACAGCACATTTATTTTGTGTAGTACAGCAACCAAAAGAAAAGACCCAACTAATTTGTTATCTCTTAAGTATTAATATATACCAGGCAAACTGTTGCCGGTTTCCTTTTATTAAAAAGACTGAACTATTGGAATGACAGTTTTCATTAAAAATAAAATATGCACATAAAATTCAAGTTAAAAGGGCATAAACATGGGTCGTTATCATGCATGACCAGCACCCTCTGGATCTAACAAGTTCTTGCAGTATAGCAAACATCACAACTTTGTTTACTTGTCTAGTCCATATCCGCCGCTGCAAAGCTCGAGGAATGTATGCTTCACATCGAGTATTGCAGCATACACTTGTGCCATGCCCAATCGATCTTGTGATGATTCCAGGGAGCACATGAGGCCCAACTTTACCATTGGGAGGATGCAATTCTGTATCAGTTTGGAGTTCCCACCATTCAGATCATTTGTAGCATAGCAGGATCCAAAATCTCTGCTATGCCATGGGGACAATACCGGCAGCCGTATGTTTGTGAAGGCTCATGTCGTCCTTGAATTTCTCATCAGTGGGACTCTTTCCTGTAAACATCTCTAACAAAAGCACACCGTAGCTGTACACGTCACCCATGGTTGATATTTGTGCACCCATGCCATACTCTGCGTTTAAATTAAATTGTTATAAGGAAGAAAAGAACTAGTATAAGCAACTAAGAATAAACAAAATGAATGGGTGGTGGACCATATATATATATATATATATATATATGCCAATATGATACTGTAGTATGCATAAATCCTATTATCTGGTGCAATATATCCAATGGACCCTTATAGGTTGCCCAAACTCGTAGAATTAACAGGTACTGCAGTTGAATTGGCACACATGAATCTCGCTAACCCAAAGTCACTTACATATGCAGTCATTTCAATATCCAAACGAATGTTGGTGGGTTTCAGGTCATAATGTAGTATTGGAGTTGCGCGGTTATGGAGATAGTCTAAAGCATGTGCAATATCCAATGCTATGTTGATCCTTTCACCCAAGGTTAGGAATCTTTGCTTATCATAACCATGGTCCTCTGGAGCCACCTTTCGAGGCTCCCATTAGGCATATACTGGAAGACAAGTGCCTAGAAATCTGATCCAGTTGGATCAACCATGGAGCTCAAGGTTGAGGTTCCGGTGGAAAGAGTATTTCTTAATGCTTGGCATTCTGTGATGAAACTTTTTGGTGCCAAATGGCAAAATGCCTTTGTAAACAGCCCCAAAGGATCCCAAGCCAATCAAGTGTACTGGAGAAAACCCATTTGTGGCCATGTCTTGATACGTTATTTTGTCTATATGCAGTGCACACTGGAGTGTTGCAAATCTGCTGGCTCCCCTTTTCTTCTCTTGACAAGGATGACCACTAAACATAGTAGCAAAATTATGAAAGTAGACAACAGGACCAGTGGTAAATGGCAAAATGCGTAATGGTAGAAGTGCGAAACCAGTTGTTCATGATGGGTGAAATGACAAAGTCTTCTGCTACTGCTAAAACCGAGGTACCCAGTGGGCTGGTGCGTGGGAGATTGGCTGGATTGGTGGTCAAGCAGGCCTTGGGCCCTTGGCGGTGCCCAGCAGGTATTGTGAGAGCAGAGCTCAGCCCAGCACTGAGCAATTGTGGCTGAGGATCGGGCGAGAAAACACTACGCAGTCCTCCTCCGTCCATTGCTCTTCTGTACATGGGCTTTATTTGTTGCTTCTCGTCCATTGCCTTTGTGCACACCTTTTGATAAATTCCTAGCCTTAGCCGCAAGCATTGCCTGCTTCTGCTTTCCAAAAGAAAAATGAAAAACACAAAGAGGGATGGATTCTTGGTGAAAGGAGCAAGCAGGTGCATCACAACTTTTGTGTTCTTTATTTACCATACGTGCATTGTCGGTGACTTTAATTTGCACAGCATGGAAATGCTAAATGTTATTTATCGAGCCGAGCTCCAAGCGTACGCGTTGGCTGGTCCTGTGAACTGTGGTCGTCCTATAACCTTTGCACACCTCGATGAAATACTCACATTACAAGCAAGCATCACAAGATGATGTCTTCTGCTTACGCCACACAAAAGTGCACAAAGAGAGATTCATTGTGAAAAGACGAAGTAGCAGAAACTATAGTATGTGTTTATCTTGTACACATGGTCCGGACAAATGCCTTGAGTGCTTATAGAGGATACTTGCACATGTTGCTAAGCAAAATCTGCATTGCTTCAACCACCAAATTTTCTGTTTCATACCGAGCAGCCCATCTATAACCACATCTCCATGCACTCAGAGGATACACACATCCTGAGCAATGGAAAAAACCACCTTCTAGCTTTCTGCCCCCAAAAAAAGAAAAAACACACATAGCATCGACATCGAGAGAGCTCAACGGCGGATCTCGCCATCGGGGTCTCCAAGGTGGTAGTCGAGGCGCTGGTGAGCAAGGTCCAGTCTGCCATCAAGGAGGACGCTGAGAAGTGGCTGACCGTGCAGCGTGATCTGGTGTTCATCACGGGCGAGTTCGGATGATGCAGTCATTTGTCGACACCGCCAGTGAAGAGCACGTCAAGAACAAGATCGTGAGGACATGGGTGCAGCAGGTCCGCGACCTGTCCAACGACGTGGACGACAGCATCGACTTCATCCTCCACATCGACACAGCCAAGAGGTCGTGGTGGCTACGGCTGCTGCTATCAAGTCCCTGTAGCAGCAAGACGGGAGCGCTACTGCCAGTAGACGAAGCGGTGGCCATGACAACGATGCTCAGGGCCCGGGTGGTGGACGTGAGCCAGAGGAAAATACGCTACAACCTTATAGTTGACTTGGCCTCCAAACCCAGGCCCGATATGGATCTGGTTCCAGTGCAGAAGACGGCTGCGAGCTCATTTGACATTCTTATCAATGTCGTCAAGAAGAGTGGCCCCTTGGATCTCGACGAATTGATTACTAGGGACGACCGAGACCTTCATGTGGTTTCCGTCTGTGGTACAGAAGGTGATCTTGTGAAAGTGGCCATCGTGAGGAAGATGTACAGTGACTCAAGAATCCACAAACCCTTCCAAAATCGCGCCTGGGTGAAGCTAATGCATCCATTCAATCCTCATGAGTTTCTTCGGAGCTTGATGACTCAGTTCTTCACCCACTCTGGCCAAGAACAAGAAGAAATAAATGTCGGTCTAGAAGCACTGCAGAGGGTGCAGCAGACCACTCAGGGTGGCCTCATCAAGGAGTTTACGCAAATTGAAAACTACCATAGGTACCTCATCGTATTGGAAGACCTATGCACTATGGTACAGTGGGATGCCATCAGGTCCTACCTGCCAGACAGGAAGAAAGGGAGCCGGATTGTGGTGTTACCCACCATCCGGTGGTTGCAAGCCAATGTACTGGAGAGCCATGCCGAGTTTCAGAGCTTGAGCAATTTCCACTAGGTCATTCTGTCCGCGTCTATTACAAAGAGGTAATTCTATATATGTTGTATTCCCTACCATTCGTTGTTCAAATTCCAGGTATTTTTTCAATATAAAATATGTTGTCCTCTTTTTTTTTGTCACTAACTACGGTGTGCGCAAGCACATCATTAAATTTGAAATCAAAATTCAACTTGTGCGTGGAGAAACAAAAAAAAATTGTTTGGACATAAACTGGACCAACTCAAACAGTAGAGGGGACAAAATCGAACCAAACATTAGTTTAGGTGGTTATTTGGATATTGCCCAAAATTAGATGGAGTAATTATTTACTTTTCCTTCTAGAGAAGAAAAGGCATTTTGCTTATGTTTCTGGTGCACCACCTCTATGCATTTCCTATATACTCTATATGTGTTCATAATTGTTCCGAGTTTACTATAGAAAATACATCAAATGGCCAATAGATGCAAAGAAATAAATGAGCTACTTGGTAATACTCATGCCGAGAAGATTATATGTACTTGATCCATATTAGGGTAACGTTTTCGGTTGCACTATGGCGTTTGCTCCTGTCTAGCACCTGCTCATGTCGATATGTTTTCATAGTGGATTTATTTGAACATATAGATCCATAAAAACTTTGTAAATTTAGTTAGTCTAACAACCCCTAGGAGGTAAAAAAGACTCTACAACTAGCAAGCTTGGTTCTCACACCATGTTCAACCATGCCGAAAGAACCCTTTTGCTCATGGGCAATGCTAAGGTACACTATTTCAAAAATGTGTTACAAAATACTAACTCAACTAAAACTATGTTAAATAATAATCTGAGTAGCTTTCTAATAAATTGTATAGCTCTTACGTATTTGAGCATGTAAAGTTTCGTATGCACTTAAAATTTCTTGTACCTAGACATCAAAAAAAAATCTTGTACGTTAGGCATATGCACATAAATTTCGCGAATTTGGATTCAGGTACTTGCACATTCATTGCCTCATTGGACACGTATGTTTCCAAGATTGTGCATGAAGAGGAGATCGTGCATCAATCAAACATAGACAAGATTTTTTATACCAAAACATTCCATATTTAGCTTTTTTGTAAAATGAAAAAAATCAATAAATATATTACCTCCTAGGAGGTAATAAATAATCATAACCGTCTGATCAAAGGAAATAAATGACTCACAAATAATCGTAACCATCCGATCAAAAGAAATAAATGACTCACAGTCATTTGGGTGTACTGCAGCAAAGGCCTTACTCAATAGGAAGCTAACAATATCTAGCATTCAGGAACCAACCGCAAGCTAAGCCAAGTGTAGGAAAACAAAAAAAAAATTTCATAACTATGCATCTATTGTAAAGACTCCCTTCTCTGTTGTACATGCTGTTCGGCTGTCCTTGCACGACAGTCTTGAACCACAGTAATATTAGTTAAGACTTGATTCACTATTCACTGAAACTATTTAACACAGATGTGATGATTTCTGATCTCTTTCTTATTCATTTTGTGTAATTACTTGTTTCATCTCGTACAAGCCGCAAGCCAGTCAAAATATTGATGATTTTAATTTACCACTGAACCAACAAGAAACCATGATATGTATGTCAACTCAACTAGTTTTGGTTGGCCATCCGGTTAGACAGAGCATAGTGATTAAATATTAGCAGAGAAAATCATAACTTCTTTTTCCTCATTGTCGCGTATTTTTTATTTGCATTAATAATTGGTGTTGGTGCCTACACCTATTTGTCTAGTAACTAATACTTCTTTAATTTTCAACTTGTTTGTCCTTGTTTTTCCATATCCACAGGATTTCGAACAAAATAGAGTCCAATTACTTATAAAGGTAGAACCCCAACATGGAAACCTTTATGGCCGTGAGACCGAAATGGATGAGCTTTTTGAGAAGATCCTGAAGACCAAGGAAAGTCGGGTTATTTCTGTGTGGGGCATGCCTGGTGTTGGAAATCCGCTTTCGTCAAAGCTATATATGATGGCAAACTCAGGACTAGCGATCAATTCAAGAGGCATGCTTGGGTCAGTGTATCCCATCCATTCAATCCAATAGACTTCTATTGGAGCTTACTTGTAAGTTTGCATAGGGAATCAACTTCTTCGCAAGAAGAATATGAAAACACATTTGAAGTCAAAGATCCCATCAAAGAGTGCCAGGGTCATCTATGTGAATGTGTGTGCCTCTTTGTAATTGATGGTGTGTCTAACTTGATACAATATGGAGTGTCTACAAGCTGCATCATTATCATTACTTCAAAGGTTTGCAAGCCACTGATGCCAATAACCTATTTCAAATGGTGTGTTTAACTACAAGCAGAGTTCTTTACATAAGATGTGTGCTCAATTCTCATATGCGCTATTTCATATTTATATTACTTACACTAACCCATCAACATTCCTGGCACAAGAGCTTGGCATTTAATAGATATATTTTAGAAGCAACATAAGACTTGTAAAGTTTGTAAAATAATTCGGATACAACAGTTAACAAAAATTGCTTATCTATCTTTGCCCACTAACTTTTGTTTATTTTTTAATGCAATACAAAACCTTTTATTCAAATTTGATATACTATGTTAAGCAATAAATAGTCCATATTCTCCTTCCAATCTTCATCATAGTTACTCTGGTTTGCATCACGCCACTGGTACTCAATGCATTTAACATTTACTTAATTGGAATCTTATCATGAGATATGTCTATTCCACTCAATGCATTTAACATTTCTTTAATTGGAATCCTATCTTGTGATTTGTTTCAGCACTTATATTGTACTTTATTTGGCCAGACTAAATGACTAGGAATATTCATTCCCAATTCTTGTATTGATCGGCCAAATTCTTTCTTCTCTTTTCTATGTTAAAGCCCTAGTTATGGTTGTATTTAGTTTTTTTAGTTGTGCTCCTATAATAACTTGTGCTCTTAAGAAGTTATAAGTGTTTGAATTCCATTGATAAATTAAGAATACAAAATAATCAAAATTTCTTATATCGTGGGCATGTCTCATTTGATTATTTCCTCATGCATTACAAACGTAGATACTATATATTTTGAATATGTTTGTGATAAATTTTTGTTATGAATTACTTTAAATTCACATTCAACTAATTGGCATCATATCTATATGTGTGTCCATCATGTGTTTATATGGAACCTTATGTGGAACTATGTCACTTGTTATTGGAGCCAACCTAGACTACATAAATCAGTATATTGACTTGTTTATTTTGATCTTACCTTTGTCTTTAAAAAGCTTTCTCCTTGTCTCCTTAACTAGAAATTCTAATGCTTGCTACCCTTCTATTCTTCTCTATTTGGATCCAATAAGAATCTCAATTCTAGGTCCTACAATGCATTTTAGTTAACTCAATTGCATATATAAGCATTTAAGCTTACGTCACAATACCCATGACGTCAAATTTCCTTTGTAAAGTGCTATCAGATTAGTGGTATTTAAAAAAATAACTGAATGATAATGCATATATGATTGTGTTAATATTGTAACATATATGGTTGATATTGCCATTTGTATGTAAATGAATAAGAAAACATATTTTGTCATAGACAATGTGCCCACTTCCCTTCGACCATGTACACATTTTATGTCATTTGTGCATGTATGAGTAGGGTCAAAGTACCTACATGTATATACTGTAATTTTATTGTGCATTTTGCATAGCTGTACAGCTTGCTAATTTGAATGCGTGTGTAGATGACACTTATGGCTGTTTTATACATCACCCAAGAGTAAATTTATATGTGTATCGGTTACATTATGTTATTTTTAACTATGATTGAGTTACTTGTATTGTCAAATATCAATAGTGGCAGAACTTGCTAATTTAGAAGTCTAATCCATTTGTCACAAAGGAATATGTGCGTTTGTAGTTTAGATCCAGACTTCGATGCTTACTTTAGCTTATTGGAGCTTGTCCATACACCACTCAAAATTACTTATCATTGAGCACATTCATTGGATGTTTGTTCATTATCTAACGCAACATGCATGTATCTGGTTGTGAAAAATTTACCAATAATCATGCTATGTGCTATATATACAGTTGGTGTGTACAATACGGCACATTAATTATTATGTGTGTACAATATGCATTTAGTTGAAGCTTTAGCTTAAGGCTTGTTTGTTTAGTAATCCAGCATATCTCTCATTTATAGAAGCTTCAGTGCTCAAAAATACGCTGACTTATGAACTAAAACTCCCAACTTATGTAATCCAACAGAGCTGACTTGGACTAGCATATTTCATATCTTTCCTTCCACTCAAATAAGCTAGAATGTAAAGAAACATGACATGAGTTGTGATGGCCCTTGATGTAGCTCATGTCTCGCTACGTCATCAATCTATGTTTTCACATTCTAATTTTGATCTTATTAGTCTCTATCATACATATTCAACTTTATATTCAGAACTCACCTTTGTATTTTAGCAAAAAAGAGGTTTTAGGGTCAGATGTTCCACTTTTCATTTCTACAATAGCATAAACTGTGGTCTATGAGAATCTCCTAGGGGCTCTCTACATGGCTCTTTATCATAAAATTTATAAAACAAACTAAAAAATCAATTTCCAATAGAGTCTCCAAATCACACTCCATCTTTTTCACATTTCAAAACAACCCTTTGCTCTCCACTTTTAGAGAAGCTACATGGCACTAAATATAATATGTGATAGTTTTCTCATTAATTCTTAATAGTTTTCTCATTAATTCTTTCACACAAAAAAAAAGATGATTACGATAGGCTATTAAAGTACATAGTGAAAAGAACACAAAATGGAGAGTCTGTTTGAGAAATGAGAGTACATAGATAATATGTGTTGAATGGTTCTTGAATTAGAGATTGAAATTTATAGACTCTTAGAGGTGATGTAAGTTTGATCCAAGGCGAGTGAGCAAGGTTACATAAGCATAATTACCACAACTTACTACTCCCATCCATTCCAAATTATAATCTATATAACATGTTAATGTTATCCGCACACGAGTCGTTAAGAGAACTTTTTTTATGCGAAGGCTTGCCAATGTTCTCATGAGCTGATGGTACAAATGCAGTTGTTGTGCGGCATAGATTCTGCAACTAAACTAGTAATTTGGATTAGCTTTAGTAGTCCATCAATCCGTGCTCTCGGACGGGTTACAAACTTAGGAGTCAACTTTTACTCTTGAGTATCATGGCAACATTAAAATATTTACACTTTGGTATCATGATGACACAAGCAATCATTTTAATTCTACACTGAGTCAATTAAGATTAGTGGTAGAGCTTGACATGAGAAAAGAATAGGGTAGCAGTGCTTGCTGATATTAGCATTTAAGCCTTTATAATAATTCTTTACTTGAAAATAGTCTTGGAGAGCAAGAAGATGTGGCACCTATGGTCTGTGCGGACCACATTTTCTCATGTTGTTTGATTTTCCTATCAACAAACTTTCATGGTGTAATGGTTACAATATCAATATGGAGTTGTCAAAAATTTTAGTTAATATATATACATCTCTCTCTCTCTCTCTTTCTCTCTCTCGCGCTCGCTCTCTCTGGCTCTCTCTTTGTATCTCTCTTTCGCTGTGTGTGTGATTTTCATGATGGTGGCATAACATGCATGTTTACTTTAATTATTTTAATATATTAATAATTGAGAAATGGGCAACAAAAAAATATTTTCTTATAGTTATTTAAACATTTTTTATATCTATTAAAACAATAGTAATATATTAGATAATTTAGATAAAAATATAAATATGTTATTTTATATTATCTTTCATAATAGCATATTGTAACGTGATATTATAGAATATAAGTGCTTAAATAAATTATCAATTTATACGTATTTATTATAATATTTCAGTCAAAAGGTGTACACTTATCATGAATGACAATTTCGTGTTTGTTAAGTTATTAAAATAAATAATTATATTAGTCTATACATGTTTGCTTGGTCCATATGGTGGAACATAGTATTATGTTTATTTTCAAATTAGTAGTTGTACTATATGGTGCTTGCCAAAATTTTATTATAGAAAATTTTGCCTCTTTAATGTTTACTTTAATTATTTTAATAATAGCTACTTCGTATATGTTCTTTTTGATATCTTATTTGTCTACAGTTATACAATGCATGGGTGTTTATTTTAATTTTGTTGTATGTATGCTTCATTAACTTAGCAACTGTATATACTGGTATTTTGGCACACATGTGTATCTTCTTTATTTATTTTGGTCATCTGGTGTGTTATCAATAGATTAACAATCCATAAACATGGTAGATCCTACGGATATGATATTTTATATAAATTTTAATACATTAACTAAGTGAACATAATCGCTAGGCTAATCTACTATTTTATACTAACCATATCTGAACGGACATTTGTACCAAGGATCAAGCTTTTTTTGTGTATGACCATAGGTTCCCTTTTTCTTTATAACAAAAAGTAAGTTTGTTGAAAGATCCATAAACGTGATGGGTCCTGATATTTTATATTAATATTAATGAAATAAGCAAAAGTGGACATGATAGATAGGCAAATCTACTATTTTGTATCAACCAACTATGAAGCATAAGTATGGCCATGTTTTGTTCTGGCATAGGTGGGTAATATTCTAAAAAATAAGATAGATCTAAGGGTTATAAATGGCAAGAGTCTTTTGATTTTATGACCAGATGATTCTAATGAGTATAGATTAACAAAAATAGCCTAAAATCTACCCATAACGTTCACTTGGTTAATATTTTTAATTTAAAATATATCTAGAGGAAACCTTAAAAAAAGAACATAATTTTTCTAAGAACAAGAAAATATTTTATAAATAGAAAATGTTTCTTATGTTTTGAATAACTTCGTGTAAGAAAGTCTAATTATCTTGTTCTAGTTTTTGATGTATGGATCTTTCTTCATAAGTTCACGTTGGCTGCTAGTTGCATAGTCAATTTCTTAGTCTATTGAAATATACCCATTGATTGGACAAATTATGTTTAAATTGGTTAATAAAATATCCGGTTGCACCTACCAATCACGTTGATTTATTAATCTATTAAAATATATCCAAATTGATTGGCCTAACTTATGTTTAGATTAATAAAATATATGACGGGGCCTACTATTCACGTCAACTTGTATTGCTTTTTTTTAAAAAAAAGATTGTATATCTAGTTTAATGGCAGATGGGTAATTTTCTACCAAACTAAAATAGGTTTAATGGTTGTGAATGGCTAGTGTATTTTGATATGATGGCCAGATGTTTCTGATTGATGTGAGAATTTTCTTGTATTTATCTTTTTTTCTAACTTATGTGGTGAGAATTAACATAAAACCTCCGTTGGAGCATCCTATTGGTAATAGTAAATTCTGTTAGCAGTTAGTAATTAACTTGTACTCTTGTTTTAGAGTAAAGTCATGGCCGATCCTTCGTGTCATCCCGGTCTTCAAACTTAAAAACTGTATCGTTTCCGTCCTCAAACTCAGTTTGGGTCTCATATTCCTCCAAATGGATTTTTGGCCCCACGAGTCAGTTCTATCTCTCTTCCTCACATCTCTCATGGCCATCGTGTGTTGTGTTCTTCGCCATGGGAAGCCCGCCGATCTAGCTGGCACCGGATCAGACAGTCTAGGCGAGCTGCTCCCCACGCTGGCGCAACTGTTCCTCGCACCGGCAAAGCCACCGCACCGAGCTCGGCACCGGCGAGCCCGCGCCGATGAAATCCATCCCGTGCTGCTCCTCGCGCCGCCGGCATGCAAACTCGCCAGACGAGCATGCGGGCCACCGGTCACGCCGACGCCGCGGGCCACGCTGCTACGCCGGGCAAGCGAGCACGAGCACCGCCGGTCGTGCGGCGCTGCCACGTCGGAGCGCGCCACTGCAGTCCCTGTAGTTGCTCCCCTTGCTGCCGCCGGAGCGCAGCACGCTGCACGCCTTGCTTCCCGCGGACGCTGCAGCGGCCGCGACGAGGTCCAACGCCATCAGCGCCAACTCCCGCAATGTCGCGTCCGCGCCTGACCAGCAGCAGCCGCGGCAGCAAGGCACACGCTCGCCCAGGTGACGGCGACGACGCGCACGCACACCCAGACGGTGGTGAGGAGCACGCACAACTTGGCGAGGGCGCCGCACACGGTAGCTGGATGCCTGACGAGAGGAAGAAGATGGTTGTTTTGCGCAAAAGCCCCTCATAAAGTTTATAAATGCTTGTTATTTTGTGTCTAGGCAATATTTTGTATAACCCCCTCCATTCTTCTATTTTTAGCAATCAAGTATTATCTTCTTACGCAGGCGCAGATTCATACCCGTTTGGATGAAATGAAACCCAAACAAAGTTTAAGTACCAAAACGACACACTTTCTGAGTTTGAGGACCGGGATGACATATCTCTACAAATTTAAGGACCGGCCATATACTTTACTCCTTGTTTTACCTATAGGAGCTCGGGGGAAAAAAGTGGTGGTCGCAAGATTTTCGTGTTGAACATTTGTTGTACAAGTGTGGCGGGCTTCCCAGAGTGATAATTACCGTGGCAAAATACTTGGCCAGCAAATCAACAGACGTCATACAGGAGATGGAGCGTCTGAGTGACAACTTTATGTACGAGGTTGCCACAAACCCGGAGTTTGACTCGTTGCGGGGCATACAAGCCTGGATGCATTCATACTTGGACTCTTGCCCTCGGCATCTGAAAAAATGCATGCTGTACCTATCAATCTTTCCTTCAAAATTCATTATTCGGTGGAGGCGTTTGATCAGGCGATGGATTGCCGAGGGCTACTGCAAGGGCAATGACAGCAATAGCATGGAGGAGTATGCAGAGAGGATTTTCGACGTGGTGGCCGCACTGAGCATCATGCAACCAGTACTAGAGGCAGGCAAGGTGATTGGGTACCAAGTCAACTATTTCTTCCGAGAGTACATCATGTCACGGCCTGTGGAAGAGAGAATATTCTTTCCAGTGGAAGTCTCTGCACTGGAGAATCAGGGGCATGGCCGCCTGACCACAGAAGGCATAGGACAGCACCTAGCCATCGGGAGAGCTGACCGGGAAAGAGATCGTATTTTGTTTGAGAGTTTGGACTTCTCACGGCTGCGGTCTTTGACAGTGTTTAACAGAGATTTTTATGCATTCTACGTCTCGGAGAGGATGAGGGTGCTTCGGGTGCTGGATCTGGAGAATACAGTGGGTGTAACTGATTATGACTTCAAACGGATTGGGAAGCAGCCATCTCGTCTCAAGTTCCTCTCCCTGAGAGGACAGAGGTGGATCACTCGTCCGCCAGACTCCGTGGGTGATCTGTTGCAGCTTCAAACTCTAGATATCATAGATACCAAGATTGCTATGCTGCCACCATTCATCAACAAGCTAAGGAAGCTGCAGTACATTCGTGCAGGTACGGCCATTGCATGGACGCATGATGCGGAGGAGGGAACTAGGGCGCCATCAAGTAGCAGATCACGCACTCTGGCGTCCTGCTTGCCCAACAAGTTCCTCAGATATGGTGGTGGATCTGTTGCTGGCTCTCCTAGTCGTGGTGTTCAGATACCTAGAGGGATTAAGAGACTGGAAGCCTTACAAACGCTGGATGCTGTCCATGTAAACGCTGGGAGGACATTCTAGATGAGATCAATTATCTTCCCCAGTTGAAGAAACTCCAAGTCTCCGGCATCAGCCGGAAACATGGACGACGGTGTCTTCACATCTTAGGGTGGAATACTCATTTGGAATCCTTGTCACTGAAGTTCGAGAGGAACAACTATTTCGTTGATTGGGAACACATCAGCATTCCTGAAAGCCTACAGAGCCTAAAGATCATGGGCCATGTAGAGCAGCTCCCAGAGTACATCGAGACCCATGATAATCTCTTGAAGCTGACTTTAGAGATGACGACTACACTGTTCACAGCAAAGGTTATAAAGGTCCTGTTGACACTCAAAAATGTCCAATGAAGAAAATAGCATCACAAACAAGTTATAATGGTATTGGACATAGTCAAGGTCAAGTGGCGTCGCAAATGGAGCGAGGAATCTCATGGAGAAGGCGGCGAGCCAGCCCAGCTGGCTTAGCCGGCTGCTAAGCCGGCAAGGCTGGCTCTGCCACCCCAAAACCGGCTTAGCCAGGTCGCCAAGCCAACTAAGCCAACTGTCACTTAAGCCACCGGGAGCCCTGGCTGGCCCCCGTGAAAACCGGCTAAGCCGGGTCAGGGAGCCGGCTAGGCCGCTCATACCAGAGTCCGATCTGATTTGATTCTAAATCAAGTTTTGGCAAAATTTGAGCGTGAAAAATATGGAGATTACGATCTAGAGTTGTTTCCTACTGGTATAAGATCACCCCCCTCTATATAAACGAGAGGATCATGGCCGATTGATCCAATCTATCAATCGTCAAACACAAAACCTATCTCCTTTTGCCATAATTCTCTCCTCAACCCCTCTATCTGCTGTCCGGCACTTCTCTCTATGAGATTTGTTGGCATCTTAGGCGGCCTTGCTGGTCCTAAGAGATCCTCCATGTCCTTCCTTCTGACGGGTCATTCTGGAGATGGTTCGGGAGCACTTTCAGCCATCAATGAGCTCCACATCGGCCCTATCGCCTCTAGATTGGTTTGGCCAATTACGCTGCTTTGTTACTGCATTGCAGGTTATAGAGACAACCTCTTTGGGCGTCCAAAGCCCGCTGGTGTGTTGGCATGGACCAAATTCGGCGTCAACATATTTTTTGGCGACTCCACTGGGTAAACCAAGGCACAAGCTAGAGTTTCAATCTACTAGCAACATGGGATCAAATGGTGCTACCCCAAAGGACTCGAGTGAAGTCCATAGTGACAACATCATCAGGCCTACGTCTGTGGAGGAGTTTACTCCAGAACTGAGGGCGCCATTGCAGGCCAAGATGGAGGAATTCCAGAAAGCTTTTTTGGAAGGAAGTTCCAAGGGCCATCATGATAAAGTAATGCAATTCAAGGAGCCAAGCATTGCTGATTTTTTGGGATCTTCATCGGAAAAGGTAGATTCTAAAACCCTTCCTAAATATAATGATGCCCCAGTATCGCAAGCTGAAATTGCCAAGATGTTGTTAGATCAGAGTACTTCACTTACACAAACAATACAACATTCCCATGGTATTTTAGAGGCTAGAATAAATAAGATAGATGGTAAGACAACCAATTCTGATCAATCGGGTGTCTTGCCACTGCCTGAATTTGGTATGCTCAAGGTTCTTTTAAAAACGAATCATCTGTTACTGATGCTAGTAAATTAACATCGGGTCCGTTTGCTGGAATAGGTCATGTTGGTACAAGTGCAGCAGGTGGTGCTCAGAAATCGGCTCCATTACGAACCGATTATAGGGCTTCAAGAGCATCGAAGGGAAACAATGTTTTACCCAACCCACCGAATTCTCCTAGCAGGATTTCCATGCTTGAGAACATGCAAAATCCTCCTCCCTCTAACAATTTCAATGATGTGTTAAATTGGTTTAGGGAAGATTTTACTAAATCTCTCGAGAAAAGTCTAGGTGTGCATCTGAAAACTGTAAAGAACATGTACACCAAGCCATACCCTTCAGCCATTGACTACATGAGAAATCCTAAGGGTTGGAAGGTACCTGACTTTCAAAAGTTCAATGGTATTGGTAACACAACTACTATGGAACATGTTAGTATGTACCTTGCTCAGTTAGGGCAATCTAGTGCTCATGATTATATGAAGATTCGTAAATTTCCTTTATCTTTGACTGGTACTGCTTTTTCATGGTTTACTTCTTTACCACCATTGTCAATTAATTCTTGGGCTCAGTTAGAAGAGAAGTTTCATAGTCATTTTTATACTAGAACCCAAGAAACTAGATTATCACACCTTATTGCAGTTAGACAAATACGTGATGAAGCTATCTTAGATTTCTTTAACAGAGCTAGGGAAATCAAAAACAAGTGCTTTTATTTGAATATTTCTGAAAGAGACCTTGTTGATATATGCTTCAATGGTTTACATTCTAGAATTCATGAGAAATTGGAGAATGTACAATTTACTAGCTTCGATTACCTTGTCGAGAGGGCTGTTTTATAGAAATCATGCCTTAAAGACTCTCAGGAATCCTACAGAACGCATTGTTCAAACACACATGCTTTTGATGTTTTTCAGATGGTTCGGATGATGAAAGTAAGTAGTGCAATGCCGCTGAAATTAGATGGCCAGCGGAGAATAAACATGTCACTTGTCCTTCTCTCAAGCCGATTCAAAAGAATCAGAATGAGGAAGTGAAATTTACTTTTGATGTTTCTAAATGCGACTGGATTTTTGATGAGTTACTCAAAATCGGATGCATGAGAATAAATTATACTTTGCCTTCTACAGATGAGATTAAGAGAAGAGCTTATTGTAAATATCATAACTCTTATTCTCATGCCACTAACGATTGTAATATCTTTTATCGGTAGGTCCAATCGGCCCTTAATGAGGGACGATTGAGTCTTAATGATATGGAGATCAACAAGAACACGTTTCCTACACACATGAACACAATTGAAGCAGGAGATCTAGCTATCTTGATCCGGCCTGAGCAAGCCAATAAAGCCAAAGGCAAGAATGTCATTAACGAATGAACCACGTATCACACCAAATATCCCAAAGAATTCGGGGCAACAAGTGGTGCTTGAGAAGGATGAACAAGGAAAGAACAAGATTACAATCACCGCTGGATTAGTGGAGGTTTTGAGAAGGCAAAGATGGTTCGAAACAGAAGTGGCACTGCAGAGGCTGGCTAGGCCGACTCTACCAGTTAGCCAGGCCAACTTTATCACTGACCAGGTAGAGCCGGCTAAGCCGGCCCCCCTAGCCAGCTAGCTGGGTCCAAGCCGGCTGAGCCGACCGCCCGAGTCGGCCTGGCTGGCTCCCAGCTTCCAGAACCATCTGTCACCACTAGAATTCGTGTTATGCGCAGCTTTGTTCCACAAAATCCGCAGGTGGGAGTCTGGAAAGTAAAAGAGCAAAAAATTATTAAACTTATGGTGAAGCCATTTTGTACTTTTGATTGGCTTATGGCGAAGTATAAAAAACAAAATAAAAAAGAGAGTCTATGCCTCCTAAGCAAGAAGCTGAAGATAAGAAGCAAAAGGCTATGACTCCACCAGTAGATCCTCCTTTATAGGTTGCTCATCCTCGTGTGTCTCGTTGGGGGCCACCTAGTCAACCAACTCCACCAGTGGCACCATTGCCGCAGTGGGGTCCCCAGGGAGTTTGGGTGCCATATCCTTAAGCTCCCATATTAGTCCAACAAAGGTTGAGAAATATTGCTGGTACTTTCTCAAGACCTTTCGTCTTTAGCCGATTGAATATTCAATCGCCTAAAGATGGAATGAATCAAGAAAAGTTGCTTAAGGCACCTATGCAGCAAGCTTATGTCTCGAAGAGGTTCTAGTGCTTGAGAAACCTGCTCCGAAGAGTGCCCCATCACCTAGCATTACAATCAGGTTGATGACAGTTCCTGTCATTAATGGCAATGAACCGATTGTGACTGAAGGGCAAGATCCAACAAAGAAACAGGTTGAAGATCCTAAGGAAATTGCTAGAGAAAAAAAGAAGGAGAAACCGCCAAGGGACCCGAAGTACGCTCAACCCAAGTGGTGTCTGACTGGGTTGGACAAAACTCAAAGGCGGAAGCTTCAATGCACTCGGGCGAGGAAAATGAAGCGCCAAGCTCAAGGAACAGCAGAGGGACAAGTTGCACCAAAAAAGGATCAAGAAGCACAACCGAAGCCCCTGAGCCAGCCAAGCCGAGTTTCGAGCCGACTGGGCTAGCCTCCCCTGCTGCCTTTGACCAAACTGGCCTAGAGTCGGCTGAGCCGACTGGAGAGTCGGCCAGGTCGGCTCCCACTGCTAAAACTGCCCTGGCAAGTCCTGAATCAGCTGTAGCACTTCCCAAAGTGTCTGTGCCAATTCCTATAGGTTCTGAAGATCTTGGAGACTCTCCAAAAGACTTCGCCATCTCTGTTGCTAATTTGGTGGGTTTGAAAGCTCCAGAAGTGCTAGAAGAAGAGATGGTTGACTATGAGCTCACTCTAGAGCATGCACCTATGAATGTAATATATCTGTCCTCTTATTATTATGTGGTCAACCAAGAAAAAGAGTAGCCACCAGTGGCAGAATTGGTATTTGCTATTGAAGATGCTGTGTTCAAGAAGCCAGGAGTGCCAGTGGATCATCTTAGGCCACTGCATTTGAAGGGCCACATTAATGGAGTGCTAGTTCATAGCATGTTGGTGGGCAGTGGTGCAATTGTGTGTCATGCCATACTCGCTATACAAGAAGCTCGGGAACAGGGACGAGGAGCTGGTCAAGACCAACATGACTATCACAGGTGTTGGTGGGGATGCACCTATTCCGGCTAGGGGCATTGCTAACGTTGAGTTGACCATCAGGAGCAAGACTTTGGCAACGACTTTCTTCATTGTTGAAATCAAGGGGAGTTACAATGCTATACTTGGGCATGATTGGATTCATGCTAATAAGTGTGTGCCATCCAGTTTGCACCAATATCTCATCCAGTGGGTAGGAGATGCCATTGAGATTGTCCATGCAGATTCATCAGTCGAGGTTGCCATGGTCGATGCCTTCGATATTAGAGGACACGATTCATTTGCTTGCCTGTCTGGTAAAGATCTTTCGGGGTATGATTTTGTAAGCTATACTAGATATGGTTTTATTCCTGTATCCCTTAAGCTGATTGACAATCGGCTTAATAATATCGTGTAATCAATGGATAATGTTGAATGGTTAAAGCATTATGTTGAGCAGTATCGGACTGAAAAGACCGATGCCTGTGAAGCTATTGATGACTTTGATGAGCTCAATAAGTTGGACCAAGGTTTCACGTTAGCAGACCCATTAGAACAAGTTGATATTGGGGATGGCATTACGCTGCGGCCGACGTTTGTGAATCAAAACTTGGAAGTCGACTATAAATCTAAATTAATCGCTCTTCTCAAGGAATATGTTGATTGTTTTGCATGGAATTACATAGAAATACCTAGATTAAGCCAAGATCATGTTGAGCATTGGCTTCCTATCAAGAATGGATTCAAGCCCTTCAAACAACACCCGAGGCGTTTCAATTCAGCCATCCATGATCGAATTAAGGAGGAGATCAATAGGTTGTTGCAAGTAGAATTCATTCGTCCATGCATTAGAGTGTGCATTGATTTCAGAGATTTGAATAGAGGCACTCCGAAAGATAAATACCCTATGCCTATAGCTGATATGTTGATTAATGATGCTTCTAGACATAGAGTGATTTGCTTTCTTGATGGTAATGTCGGATATTAATCAGATTTTTATGGCAGAAGAGGATACATCAAAGATAGCTTTCATTTGTCCTAACTTTGTCAGATTATTTGAGTGGGTTGTGATGACCTTTGGGTTGAAGAATGCAGGTGCAACTTATCAAAGAGCTATGAACCTGATTTTTCATGAACTAATTGGGGTGATTATAGAGGTTTACATTGATGATATCGTGATTAAATTGGCTGCCCATAAATCTCACTTAGCCGATTTGTGTCTTGCTTTTGAGAGAATGCGCTGCTATGGTTTAAAAATGAATCCACTCAAGTGTGCTTTTGTAGTATCGGTTGAAAAGTTTCTAGGCTTTATCATTCATGATAGAGGCATAGAGGTTGATCCTAAAAGAATTGAAAAGATCAAGAATGTTCAGCCACCCATATGCAAGAGAGTTGTGCAGAAATTCTTGGAAAAGGTGAACTACTTGAGAAGATTCATTGTTAATTTGTTTGAGAAGATTATTCTTTTCACTCCTATACTCAATTTGAGAGATGAATCTGAATTCACTTGGGGGGCAAAGAAACAAGAGGCATTTGACAAAATAAAGGAATATCTATCATCACCGCCCGTCTTTCATGCACCTAGGAGAGGATCTCCATTCAAACTCTATATTGCTACCGAAGACAAGATTATTGAGGCTATTATGACTCAAGAAGATGAAGGAAAGGAGTATGTAATTTCTTATTTGGGTCATCGTCTTCTTGATCCCAAGACAAGGTATGCCCATATTGAGAAATTATGCTTATCACTATACTTTGCATGCCACAAAATGAGAAATTATCTCTTGTCAAGTACATGTGTAGTAGCATGCCAGGCCAATATTATCAAGCATATGTTATATCGGCCAATCCTTAGTGGAAGGTTAGGCAAATGGGCATACTCTTTAATTGAATATGACTTCATTTATGAGTTGTTGAGAGCCATGAAAGGTCAAGTCCTTGCTGATTTTATTGTTGAGCATGGTATTGATTTAGATGAAGAAGTCAATTACCTCACTTTTACTCCCTAGAAATTATACTTTGATGGATCGGTTTGTAGAGAAGGCCAAGGTGTTGGTATTGTTCTTGTTTCTCTCAATGATGCTGAAACAGGAATGTCAAGCCAATTAGGTTTCCAATGCACTAACAATCAAACCAAATATCAAGCTTTGTTATTCGGATTGATCATGTTAAATTCTATGGGAATACAGCATGTAGAAGCCTATGGTGATTCATTGTGGTAGTACAACAGGTTACTGGAGAATTTCAATGTTTAGATGGATCACTTCGGGCTTGTCTTGACACTTGCCTTGGGTATATCTCCAAATTTGCTGAATTCAAGATTCAGCATATTTCAAGACATGAGGATCAAAAGGCTAACATGCTAGCTCAACAGGCATCAGGTTTTGACGTCGGTAGACGTAATTTTTATAAACAAGAAAAGCCGATGCATGAAGATTCAAATTTTTTCTGCACAGGTACTGACGAACCGGCTCAGCCGACTGGAGCAATCGGCCAGGCCGGCCCACACTCGGCTAAGCCGGCTGGCATAGCTGGCCAAGACGGCCCTGCTAGCAGGCAGACCAAGCCAACTGAGCTGACTCCCAGAGTTGGCCTGGCTGGCTCCTCTAAGGCATATGCCACTGATTCGCTAGAAAATGTCCCAAATCAGTCTAGTTTAGGTTCTAGTAATTCTAGTACCGATTTGGAGGATTGGATGACTCCTTGATGAAATACTTGTAGGATCCTAGTGCCAAAGTTGATAAGAGTATCTGAAGAATTGCATTCAAATACACACTGCATCATGGTGAGCTCTATCAAAGGACAGCTGATGATTTATTGCTCAAGTGCCTAGGATCTGATCAAGCAAGAGTGGCTATGGGAGAAGTCCATGAATGAATCTGTGGTACACATCAATCGGCCCCAAAAATGAAGTGGTTTTTGAGAAGGGCTGGATTTTATTGGCCTACTATGATGGCCGATTTCTTTTGCTACTACAAAGGGTGTGAAGAGTGTCAACGGTTTGGTAATATTCAGTTGGTGCCTGCTGCTATGCTACATCCAATTATCAAGCCGTGGCCATTCAGAGGTTGGGTGTTAGATTTCATTGGCTAAATTCATCCCTCGTCTTCAAAGGGACACAAATTTGTCTTGGTTGCTACAGACTATTTCACCAAGTGGTGTGAGGCAGTTCCTCTGAAGAATATGACACATAAAGAGGTGATTGAATTTATTACTGAACATATTATTTATAGATTCAGCATTCCTCAAACATTGACTATAGATCAAGGAACATCCTTTATGTCCAAGGAAGTGAAGGAGTTTGCCAAATCATATGGAATTAAGACACTTAATTCATCCCCATACTATGCTCAAGCTAATGGCCAAGCTGAAGCTAGTAACAAGACTTTGATCAAGCTTATCAAGAAAAGAATAAAGAGACTCCAAGAAGGTGGCATGAAGTGTTGTCTGAGGCTTTGTGGGCGTATCGCATATCAAAGCATGGTGCTACTAAGGTTACACCTTTTGAGCTAGTGTATGGTTAGGAGGCCATGTTATCTGTCGAAGTTAATTTGGGTGCATACAGATTTGCCAAGCAAAATGATTTGACAGCTGTTATGTACCATGATATGATGATAGACAATATCGATGAGGTGATGGATAAAAGATTAAAAGCTCTTAAGGAAATTGAAAAAGATAAGGATCATGTTGCAAAGTCCTATAACAAAAAAGTGAAAGTCAAGTTGTTTCAAGTTGGGGATTTAGTGTGGAAAATCACACTACCTATTGGATCGAAGACTAATCAATTTGGCAAATGGTCACCTGGATGGAGGGTCCTTTAAGAGTGGTCAAAGTCATATACGGAAATTCATATCAACTGAAGACAATGAAACATGAACGTCTTCCTAAGGCAATCAATGGGAAGTCCCTCAAAAAATACTTCCCAAGTGTTTGGCAAGAAGCCTAGAGTGCTCTTCCAAATAATGGCCGATACATGTATCGCCCATAGCGCAAAAAATGGCCGATATATACATCGCCCTTAGCCGCTGGTCAGCCGATGTGATGGGTATCACTGCTGATCGGTTATTCATCGACAAATGTTTTTAGGTTCAATGCATCATTCACCTAAAAACAGGGGGCATATGTTGACACTCAAAAATGTCCAATGAAGAAAATAGCATTACAAACAAGTTATAATAGTGCTGGACATAGTCGAGGTCAAGTGGCGTCGCAAATGGAGCGAGGAATCTCGTGGAGAAGACGGCGAGCCACAGGCGAGCCAGCCCAACCAGCTCAGCCGGCTGCTAAGCTGGCCAGGCCGGCTCTGCCGCCCCAAAACCAGCTTAGCCGGGTCGCCAAGCCGACTAAGCTGGCTGTCACTTAAGCGCCAGGAGCCCTGGCTGGCCCTTGTGAAAACCAGCTAAGCTGGGTCAGGGAGCCGGCTAGGCCGGCTCATACCAGAGTCTGAGCCATTTTGATTCTAAATTGGGTTTTAGCAAGATTTGAGAGTGAAAAACTTAGAGATTACGATCTAGAGTTGTTTCCTATTGGGATAAGACCATCCCCTCTATATAAATAAGAGGATCATGACCGATTGATCCCATCTATCAATCGTCAAACACAAAATACAAAACCTATCTCCTTTTGCCCTAATTCTCTCCTCAACCCCTCTATCTGCTGTCCGACACTTCACTCCACGAGATTTGTTGGCATCTTAGGTGGCCTTGCTGGTCCTAAGAGATTCTCCATGTGCTTCCTCCTGACGGATCCTTCCAGAGGTGGTTCGGGAGCACTTTCAGCCATCAACGAGCTCCACATCGGCCCTATCGGTCTCTAGATTGGTTTGGCCGATTATGCTGCGTTGTTGCTGCGTTGTAGGTTGTAGAGACAACCTCTTTAGACGTCCAAAGCCCGCTGGTGTGTTGGCACGGACCAGATTCGGCATCAACAGGTCCTTGGGAGCATACCAAGAAGTCTGCGTCCTCTGCGTCTCCGCGTCAGGAAGGATCAACAAGATGGTGAGCTCCAATTCCCCAATACCCGTTTCAGCAAACTCCAGGTCCTCGAGATTGCCAGCAAATCCAAGTTGCTTGTAAGGTTTGACGAGGGTGCAATGGAGAAGCTTGAGCAGCTCAAGTTCCACTGCCTTGAAGGTTCAGAGACGCAGATTTCTGGGCTAGAGCACCTGGTTTCCCTCAAGCAAGTATGGCTTCTGGGTTCCTTCGACGACGCACTCAAGGAAGCAGTCCAGCAGCAGCTTGACCAGCATCCCAAGAAACCTGCTCTGAATCGAACCTGGGGCTTCAGCCACTATCATCCTAGGCGTGAAGATTGTGATTACGCTTGCTGTCGCCTCTCAGGCACTTCCTGTTGCCCTTAATTCTTCCTCTTCTTCTTCTTCTTTTTGTTCATGTTCTTCCCATACAATCTTGTGAGAGTGAGGATCACCGACTGTAACGTTGTGTGTATATATATGTTCCTGTGCGTATAATAAAGGCTCCCGTGTTCAATGTGGATACTTATTCAGTTGGAATTCTATATTAATTTTTCTTCAATTACCCAATTACTAGGTGGGTTACTATCTTGTTGCATGTTGCATTACTGTCTGCCGTCTATGTATGGTGGAAGAGGCCTGTTAGCGGATTATTTCTGTACTGTTGTCATGTATTTGTCCTCATCAACAGAAAAAACAACTAAGAAAAATAAGGCTTCAGCTGCCTTAAGCACAATGTCCAGAGCAGCACGCAGCACCTTAGCTTGGACATGTGACAATGGTATTTTCTGCTCTTTTTTATTCTTAGAAAAAAAAATAGGTGTGTATATAGTAGCCGGGTGTTTTCAACTCAAAAAACACCCGGATTTTCTAGAATATCGCCCAAAACATAATAGAACATCATAAGAAACATACTAGAACATCGCAATAAACACGGCAGAACATCGCATAAACATACCAGAACACTAGAGAATCCAGGTGTTTTCAACCCCAAAAACACCCGGTTTTTGAGTTAGCATTTTGGAACATCACGATAAACAGGTCAGAACATCACAAGAAATACACCAGAACATCGCCCAACACATACCAGAATCCGGGTGTTTTCAACTCAAAAAACACCCGGACGTCCGTTAGCCTTTCTCAAAAAAATAGTAGAGTTGAATAGGAACATTTAGATGTGCTCGAGCCTGTGCGAACCACGCTAGCATGCGCAAGTAGGGAGGGAGATAATTGTTTGCCCGTCCTGGATATCCATAACCGAGATTGGAATGTCCGATGGGCAAGGGTGACAAGCTTCTCCTGCAATAATAAGCAGCAAAAAGTCACAACCGGGGAAACAAAAATTAATTTCGTTCGTCTCGTGTGCACATGTGACGAAGTAGCAATGTAGTGACGCCACCCTTTCCGTCGAAAAATAATTAATTTGTTTAAGAGCATGTTTCCTTATATATGACCGGTTGCTTGTTTTCGCTAAAATTCTGCAGGTTTGCAACTATATAGAACGCGCCGGTCGATCACGCTGCTTCCGATGCCGCAGCGTTATTTTTTTTTCTAGAACACGCACTATAGGGTTCGCTCTCTTTGCCGACTGCAACGCGCACTCGGCAAAGGCAGAATAGCAGTCAGCAAAGGCTTTGCCGACTGTAATTCCACGTGGCAGTCGGCAAAGGGCTGTCGGCAAAGAAAACGTCGGCGAAGGTGGCTTTGCCGAGTGCCACGTGGCATGCAGTCGGCAAAGGCTTTATCGAGTGCCACGTCAGCACTCGGCAAATCCACGTGGCGCCGTCAGCCTGGCGGCTGGCTTTGCCGAGTGCTGACGGTGAGGCACTCGGCAAAGAAAAAAATTATTTTTTTTGAAAATTTCTTTGCCGAGTGCCAGCTCGGCACTCGGTAAAATTTTTTTTTTGTTTTTTACCAAAATTCTTTGCCGAGTGCTGACACTCGGCAAAGGCATGACCCCTTTGCCGAGTGCCACGCTGGCACTCGGCAAAGCTGGGAAAATTTTTTTATCCTTTTTTTTCTGTTTTCTTGCATCAAAACATTACAAAATGACAATTTATATTACAATTTCATCAGGACCACAAGTAGCACCATTTATATCATAATTTTATCACATTTATCACCACCGTCACCATATATATCACAATAACACATATATCTCACAATAGCATCTCTTATCACCACCACAAGTCCATTACAACCATGAAGCTCAACGCAACGAGTCGAACACCACAAGTCAAGGTCCATCACATGAAGTTCAACACAACAAGTCTAGGTCCATCACAAAGAGAAGAAATACATGACAGAGACTTCGACGATACTCAAGTCCAGGAGCATAAGACAAGCGACAAGTACCTAGCTCGTCGCGCCGTCCCCGGAGCCGTCAGGTTGTCCGTCCCCAGAGCCCCCAGGGTTTTCCCACGGAACCCACCCTGGATCACGCGGCGCCGACCAGTACGGCCGCCCTGCGCCCACCGGCCACGAGTAAGGTGTAGGAGGGCACGCGGAGGTGGATACGGTGGAGAAGGGCCACCCAGAGGTGGATACGGCATCATCTGAGGGCCGGCACCTCTAGGAGACGGGTTCGAACCCGCCGACTGTACCTGCACAAGTTAAAGGCCAAGTGATGTCATTAGTATCTGCAGGATGGACGCACAAGCTAAAGCAAGAGTCAATGTACTCACCGGGGTCCCAGCAGGAGTGACAGGAGCAGGCACAGGAAAAGACGGTGGAGGAGGCGGTGGAGTGAATAATTCAGGCGGTGGAGGCAGCCCGGGGATCTGCAGGGATTGGAAGTAGTCGGCAAAGCCCTGCATTTGACTATTGTAGTGCTGCTGCATGGCTGTCAGGTGCTGCTGGTAAGCCATCTGTTGCGCCTGCATCTGCGCCTGCATCTACGCCATCTTCTCCTGCACCTGGGCCTGCAATATTACATCCGCAGTGTTGATTGTAAGTATAGGTGTGAAACGAGTGAACGACGAACGAAACCACACTTACCTGGAACTGCGACATGCTCGGCTGCCGAGACGCTATGGGGATGTCGGTGGAGCTTGTGGGCCTGGATCGAACCTGGCTCAGCGAGGGAGCATCGGACGGGTCGACGGCGCTGTGGGCCATGTAGTACCGGCCGTGCAGCTTCCCTGGTCCCAACCTCTGCAGGAGGTCTGTGTCCAGGGGCTCGGCGGTGGGGTCGAACGTCTCCCCGTAGCACTGGCGAGCCACGGCGGTGTACTCGGTCGCCTTCTCGTAGGCGGTGGGGTTGCTGTACGCCTCGGGCCCGTCCTCCGGGATGTAGACGTTGTCCGGCGCTGTCGCCTTGCCCTTGTGGGAGAGGAGGTACCCAGTGAACTGGTTGATTTCCTGCCCACCATGCGCCTGCGTCTGCATTGAAAACAGAAACATGGTTACAAGTAATGACAATTGAGGGCTACAAAAAAGATATGAACGGACGCATACCCATCTTCTCATGTACGTTGGGAGGGGCTGGCTCCCTTCGTGGTGTGGCACCCCTCGATTCTGCAGGCGGCGGCCCCGACGGTTGTTGCGCCTCGCGTACGCCTCGTCCGTTTGCCACATGCGCATAATCTCCTCCCAGCAGTCCCTGTGGTTGTCGCACCACCCCGAACAGAACTTCATGACATCAAGTATTTGACATGCGAGAAGATTAGTGTAATGTTTTACTGAAGGAGTCTGAACGAATGTTTTCCTACTTAATTACATGCACGTATTGAGCGAAGGTGAGGTCGGTCTCCGTTGAGTTCATGATCTGGCGGATTTCGGGCTTATTGATGGACTCTGCATGCACGTCAGTGTAGTAGCCACGGATGGCCTGTATGCGCGCCTCATGGTACAGGTCCTTGAGACGATCTTTGCAGACCGCCGCCTGGTCCGCTTTACCCTCCTCGCACGTGAAGAAGTCCTGCACACAGACACATCATGTAGCATTGCATTGTTTTAAGAAGTCCGACGAATGCGTACTATTTAGCAATGTGGTGCGATGAAAGACTCACCCAAAACTCCCTCTTTATCTTTGCCGCGTGGGTCTCGCCACCCACGTTGACGAGGTAGAAGTGAGCCCACCTCGTGGGCACCTTCAACTCGCCGTCCACGTTGACAAGGCCAGGGTAGTACTCCTTAATCAGGAGGCCCTGGATGCCATTGATATGGCGTGATTCACCTTTTCCGCTCACAAACGCCCAGGTACTGCATGAGTCATTAAGAACAATTGTTAGTCTGTAGTTCGATTTTCAACATGTCATATGAACAAGTAGTGAAATCAATAATGGTTACTTACGTCTAGCCCACGGGTGTAATCACCGGGCGTCTGTTGAATTGCGGCCGCACCCTAGGAAGCTGCGTGGGCCCGCGCGAGTACACCTTGGCCATGCCTGACGAAGTCAAAGCCATCTGGCCTAGTGTAGGCACGGCGTCGTCGTCGTCGGCGTCGTCGGCGTCGTCGTCGTCGTCCTCGTCACCCGTCGTCGTCCCCTCGGGCGAGTACGAGAACGGCAGCCTCCTCGTCGAATGGCGACTTCCGCTGCGGGGTTGCGACCCCCTATTGGACGACCCGCCCGCCAACACCTCCTCCTCCTCGTCGTCGTCGTTGGCGGTCTCCTGCGTGGGGACCTGGTACGCCAAGCGTACGGCTCGATGCGGCCGCTGTCGCCGTTCGCCTGGCATTTTGCCGAGTGCCTGCAATGACAAAGAACAAAAGAGTTAGCATAAATAAATGACAAGTACTTGTAAAGGAACATAATAATAACAATATAGTATTACATGGCCTCGTAATTATCTCTGTGAACGGCAATATGGCGGGCGTGGAGTCGTCATCACTATCACTATCGTCGTCATCGCTATCAATATTGTCGAGCTCTCTTAAGTCATCACTGTCATCATCATCCTCATCACCTCCATAGTCATCATCATGTTCATCCTCCTAGACAACTCCATCGCGCTGCATCTGCCATCGCTCAAGCATTCTTAAGTCCTTGGCATCCTGCACCTCCTCAGGTTGATAGTACCTTCTAGCCTCTCAGGTTGATAGAACTCATCTTGGTTTGGGTCAAAGTCGTAATCATCGTCATTTGGGAGAGGCGGTTTGCCGCGCGGTGACACCAAATGCACAAGGCTCCAACCCGCAAGCTTCTTGTCTTTTTGGCACGCCCATGGGAGGTAATAAACTTGCATGGCATCTCAGTTGGCCACAATGTAGACATCATCTCCTTTATAGCTGGAGTCCTATCGAATCTTGACTTGCCCTATCGTAAGGTCTTGCCTCGTGACATTGGGATCGAACCAATGGTATTTGAATACCACCGGCTTGAAAGTCTCAGCACCCTTAAAGTTGAGCTCGTATATCTCTTCAACTATGCCGTAGTAGTCCTTCTGATCTGTGTCGGCCGTATGAACTCCACTGCACATGGTTTTTAGGTTGGGTCGACTCTCCTCGTGCCTTCTCATGCGAAAGCGATAGCCATTCACATCATAAACGGTGAATGACTTCACCCTACGGGAGAAGCCACGGCCCACCTGTTTCAATTCATCACTCATTTCTATATCCGTTTGGGCCTGCAAGGGTGAGGACAGGTATGTCGTTACATTACTCGCTCCGGGGAACAAAGTGGAATCACAAAGTCAGAAAGAGGTTAGTTGGTTGGTACCTTTGTACAGAACCAGGAGATGAAATCGGGCACACCGTGCCTAAGAAGATTGTCTTCTTCTTGCTCGGCAGGAGCCCTATTGCCTGTGCAGTGTTGACTAATAAATTCCCTAAAAGAAGCAAGAGACTAGAGGGTCGGATCATGATAGGTGGAGAATAGTGACGGCGTAGGTAACAATCTCATTGAGAACTTACTTCTGATAAGGAATCACTTCATCAAGGTTGGGCAACAATGTTAACATGATAGTGTGCCACTCCTGATGGGTCAACTGCTTGTTGGTACCTGCGCTTCCACTTCTGAGATCCCTGTGGAAAAGGCTGAGGGTCGATGAGTTCTCATCGGCGTTGTAACGAGGGGTTGGATTGTGCACGATGGGAAGATTCTCAGTATAGTACGCCTGTGTGAAGGTCGACACCTCCTCCAGAACGGAGGCCTCTCCCACGGATGCCTCAATCTTGGCTTTATTTCTACACTTTTTCCGAAGAAGCTTTAGACACCTCTCGATTGGATAGCACCAACGGGCCTGCACGGGACCCCCAACCGTGCCTCGCGCGGTAGGTGCAAAATCAGATGCTGCATCGACAGGAAGAAGCCGGGTGGAAATATCATCTCCAACTTGCAGAGCAACAGAGGTGCAGCCTTCTCCAGTTCAACACAAACATCCCGAGACAACTCCTTGGCACAAAGCTAGCTGAAGAAAAAGCTCAACTCTGCCAGGATGCGCTACACTGGCTCTGGGAGGTATCCCCGGGTCATCGCAGGAAGGATCCGCTGAATCCATATCTGGAAGTCATGACTCTTCATCCCTAAGACTTTCATAGTCTGCAAGTTCATGCCCCTGCTCAGATTCGTCGCATACCCATCAGGGAACTTTAACATCTTGATCCACTGCAGTACTTCCTTCCTATCGGCCCTTTTTAGGATGTAATCGGCCGGGCCCCTTTTCCATTTCTTGCCGGGCGCAGGGGTCTTCATCACCAGGTTTGGTCTATCACAAATCATCTCCAAGTTCAGTCTAGCCTTGACATTGTCCTTCGACTTTTTACCAACGTCCATAGTGTTGCTCAGAGTGCCTCGGCCACATTCTTTTCTGTGTGCATTACATCGATGTTGTGTGGAAGAAGAAGGTCCTTGAAGTAGGGGAGCCTAGTCAAGCCCGATATATGAGTCCACATGTGGTCCCAAGCATATCCCTTAAAACCACCTGTTTCCTCAACTTTGAGAGCCTGTATGTCAGCAAGGACGGCGGCAGGGCTCTTAACCTGCAGAATGGGGCCGGTGACTTGAACACCTTTCGTGAAGTGCTTTACATCAAGCCTGAATTCATGCTTCTCAGGCAGGAATTGGCGATGCTTATCGAAAGAAGAATACTTCCCACCCTTGGCCAGCCAGGTGAACATCACATCTGCCTTGCATGTCAGGCAAGGGAACTTCCCGTAAACACACCACCCGCTGAATAAGCCATACGCCAGGAAGTCATGCAATGAATACTGGTACCACACATGCATTCTGAAGTTCCTCTTTGTAGCTCGGTCATACGTAAGTACCCCCTCTTCCCAAGCAAATTGCAATTCATCCCACACCGGCTGCATGATCACACCCATATTGTCGCCCCGGTGTCCAGGTATTATCAGCGTCAAGATCACGTTCCTAGGTTCAAACATGACGCCAGGGGGAGATTGAGGGGGATCACAAACACGGGCCAACAAGTGTACGGGGCCGCCATCATTCCAAACGGGTTGAACCCATCTGTTGCCAGCGCTACGCGTACATTTCGAGCCTCCATAGCCATGACAGGATTCATGTTATCGAAGTGCTTCCATGCATCACCATCCGCCGGGTGTACCATCTTGTCAGGATGGTATCTTTTTCCATTCTTGTGCCATGTCATTTGTTTCACGGACCATTCTGTCATGTACAGCCGTTGAAGCCTCGGTAGGAAAGGAAGGTGCCGTACGACCATCTCGAGGACCTTAGACTGTTTCATGCTGCCATCAGAGCCTTATACCAACACGAACCTAGAGGCTTTGCACTTTGGACAGATTTTTGCTTCCTCGAGGTCTCCCTTGAACAGGACGCACCCCTTCAGACAAGCTTGGATCCCCTCATACGGCATCTTAAGTGCACGAAGGAGCTTCTGTGTAGCGTAGGTGTTTTTCGGCAGGACATGATCTGCTGAAAGCAGTGTGCCAACAATGCTCAACACGAGATCGAAGCCGTCTCGACTAATGCCCAGTTGCGACTTCAACCCTATTAGGTGTGAGACGGCATCCAGTTGCGTAACCCTTGTCTTCTCATGAAGGGGCTTCTGTGCCGCCTCCATCATGTCGTAGAACGCCTTCGCGGTTTCCTCCGGATCTTCCTCCACATCCATTCCTTCGCCGAACCGTGCTTCGTGGAAGTCTGCCATCATGTCTGCCATCCCAGCATCGGCATCATACTCCTCGAGGACGGGTCCCACCACCTTTGTCCCTAATAGGATGGTGTTCACCATGGTGGCGCCAACGGGTATAGTTTGGAACGAATCCGTTCTTGAACAGATCTTTCCCCACCGCAACCTTTACTTTCCTTTTCTTGTTCCTGCACTGGCTGCAGGGACATGGCATCCGAATTGACCCTTTCGCAGCTGGGCCAAATGCTTGCTCCAGGAACTCATTCGTCTCCCTAATCCATTCATTGCTCTTACTTGCGAAGCCCGAGTACATCCACTCATGGTCACCCATGTTCTGTCATGCGGCAATGTTAACATGTGATAAAACAGCAAGTGCATCTACAACGCGCTCCTACCATCTAATAGGTGAAGGATAGGTCCTAATCCCACCCGAGGATGCGCACATGAGGTTAGCTTCCATAATCCGCTCCCGTCCGAGACGAAATTTCGGCAGCACCTCCCCGCTGTTCTCCCGATACACGTCCCGGCGGGGAGAGTGTGTATCCGGAGAACAACAGGGAGGTCCTGCCGAAACTCCGACTCGGACAGGAGCGGAACAAGGAAGCTAACCTCGTCTACACATCCTCGGGCTGTCCAAATAATGTGGACAATCCGAAACAGATACGGTTATACATATGCAAAGAACGCATACTTCCAACCGTATCCATTTCGGACGGGAGACGCCTAACTAGGTAATGCAACCTACGCCTACATGTGACGGAAAGAGAGGTCATACCGCAGGTGCCGATGAAGACAGGATAGCGGGGCAGTGCCCAGTCGTGCTCCTCCGACTAGCCTCCAACGGGAGCCCTCCTGAAAAAGAAAAACAATTAGTGAGAATGAAAAATTTTGGCAGCACCTCCCC
>CM041633.1:46798713-46889081 GCA_023333625.1 Bothriochloa decipiens | reverse complement strand
AGTGCCACGTAGAAGGCACTCGGCAAAGTGTGTCACCTTTGCCGAGTGCCACGTTGGCGGCACTCGGCAAAGAGCCTCTTTGCCGACTGTCAACTATGGCACTCGGCAAAGATTTGATTTTTTTTTGAATTTTGAATTCAAACTTTTTCTGTAGTCCAAGTATATTGTATTGACGCACATGTTCGAATTTGGGTCCTTTTTATAATATTTTGCTATATTTTGTTCATTTATTTTATTTACTTGAATTTTTCACGATAATCCAGGTTTGAACTGCTGGTGCATAAAATAATGAGACGTAGCCATTCAAAAAATGGTATTCACGTTGGAGAGTGTATTTTGAGGCCGTGTCCATAAACTCACCCAAACTTTTACACGCCTTGTCCACGAAAAACGACCATACAGGTGTGGTAGAAGTGTTTATAAATTATATAAAATCCAAACGAAGTCCGAAAATGATGAAACTTGCCGAGGTGTGTTGTCATCGCATGTCGAGGCTATGATAAAAATTTGAGAATGTTCGAAGCAAGTTGAGACGTCGGATGTCTACAACCTAGACGTCTCCACAAGGTGATCACATGTGGAGATGCGTGGGTTTTAAGCACGCGACGTCACAACTTGCTTGAAACTTTCTCAGTTTTTTACCACAGCCTCCACATGCGATGACAACACACCTCGACAAGTTTCCTCATTTTCGGACTTCGTTTGGATTTTATATAATTTAAAAATACTTTTTCCGCACGTAACTCGTCATGTTACGACACTAACATGGTCGTAACTTCATGCGAGGTCTTAGATACGGCCTCAACATACTCCAAATATTATAAATACAATCTTTTGAATGACCAAATTCTATTATTTCATGTACCTGCAGTTCAAATTTTGAGTTGTCTAAAAAATTTAAAGAAACAAAAGTAATTGAAGAAATATAGCAAAAAAAGTTAAAATTGTCCCAGTATTTGAAGTTGTGATGTATTTACTGTATCAAGGCCCCACAAAAAAATAGGAACAAAAAACAAAAAAATTATTCTTTGCCGAGAGCCAGGGCCAGCACTCGGCAAAGAGGCCTTTGCCGAGTGCTGGCCCAGGCGGCACTCGGTAAAGATGCCTTTGCCGAGTGCTGGCTGACGTGGCACTCGGCAAAGGATTTTATTAAAAAAACATAAAAAGGATTTTATTAAAAAAACCTTTGCCTAGTGCTGGCCACCTTGACACTCGGCAAAGGTGGCTCCTTTGCCGAGTGCCTAACGGCAGGGCGCTCGGCAAAGGGGACAGCACCGGATGCCGTTTGTCCAGGCCCCACTTTGCCGAGTGCGGCTCTTTGCCGAGAGCCTGGCCCTCGGGAAAGATCCCTTTTGCCGACTGCTTTTCTTTGCCGAGTGCTTGGCACTCGGCAAAGAAGTCTTTGCCGAGTGCTGTTATTGACACTCGGCAAAGAGCCTCTTCGTCGAGTGCCCGTGTTTTGGCTCTCGGCAAAGATTTCGGCACTCGGCAAAGATGGCGTTTCCGGTAGTGATGCCTAGACGTGTAATGTATTAAGTAGGCAGGAGTTTTAAGAAATTACAGCACGGGGACGGTAACCAAGGTTACCGAAGCCCACCAAAAGAACCCAACACCCCACTGCCACCGCAAAGGGTAGCCCAAAAAAGCTCAGCCGCCTGAGTGACAAGCTCGGCAAGATCACCGCCACCAAACAGCAAACAGTTTGCCTGAATACAAGAGAAGAAAACGAAAGAGGCTACTGAAGCCCCCACCTGGAGAGCAGGGTCCTGAGAGGCTTGAAACCGGCAACACACCAAGCCAAAGCTTCGTCGCGGATGGCGAGCTGGAGCGGCTACGAAGAGAAATGACGCATATCGAAGGTTCTAGCGTTGCGCTCCTTCCACAACATCCACCCAATGAGAAAGATGAGCGAGTTGAAGCCCTTACGTAGCTGCTTGGGGACCCTTTTCCCCTGTCCAAGCCACCATGAAAGCACATGCTCCTCACGAACCTGAACGAACAATTGGAGCTGAACCATGGAGAGGCAAGCATGCCAAACCTCCCTGCTGAAGCTGCACCCAAAAATGATATGATGGATAGTCTCAGGCGCCTGATCGCACAAGATGCATACATTCGAGTCCTGCAGGCCATGACGCCACCTTCAATTTGCCGTCCAGCAGCGCTCGTGCATGATGAGCCAAAAGAAGAACCTCACTCGCGGCGGCGCCGAGGTCTTCCAAATGTTCTTGCACCCACAGGAGCACTGGCACCGAAGAACAATGCCGAGTATGCCGATGCCGCAGAGTAGCATTGGTCCGCGTAAGCCTCCAAGAGAATAACTCTGGCTCGGCATTGAGGTGTACCTCATCCAGGAGGTCACAAATCTTGGCCACCTCGATCATCATTTGTACAGTAGTGCATGATCGAGACCTGATGCCATATGATTGTATAGACTTATCCCATGTTCGCTCAATCACTGTCTTTGCTCACGTTGGCACCGCACCTCGCCTTACTAATCTGCGTGTTGTGCGTTTGCTGGACCTCGAAGGTTGTGTCGGTCTGGTATGTCTTGACGGCATAGACAAGCTGCCATTGCTGAGGTACTTGAGCCTCAAAGGCACTGATATCGCTGAGCTCCCTGCAGCATTATGGCAGCTAAGGTTCCTGGAGTCACTTGATGTAAGATCCACAAAGGTGAAACAGCTGCCTCCAAGCATTGTGGGCCTACGGCATTCTTTGAGAACTCTTCTCTTTGGTCATGAAGGATTGATAATTCAGTTGAAACAGCAACAAGGATTGCCAAGGATATCCATAATTGCCACAGGCTGGAGAATGTAGCCACTATCGATTTGAGGGAACACCCTGCAAGCTTTGTAAAGGCTCTTGGCGATCTTAACGACTTGAGGATGCTCAAAATAACATGGTCATTTCACCAATGTACTGAGGGAGCCTACTGTGAGGCATTACTGTTATCCATGGAGAAATGGAGCGAGCTCAGGTCTCTGACCATCCACTGTGGCCTCGGCTGTTGCATGGAGTTTCTAGACTCCCTGTCTCATCCGCCTCAGCGACTTGAGGAGTTCAAGGTGACAGCCGGAGTTTTTGTAAGTGTTCCCGATTGGATCAAAACGCTTGGCTACCTATCTTTCCTGCAAATCACTATCTGCAAGATAGGGACAGATGATCTGAATTTACTCAGAGAGTTACCTCGATTGCGGTGCTTGATACTAGGCTTGGATTTTGTTCCCAGAAATGCTATAATGATTGAGAGTGAGGGGTTCAGGGAGCTTCTGAGTTTTTCAGTCGATTGCCCAGTACCATGGCTCACTTTCCAAGCAGGTGCCATGCCAGAGCTCACACATCTTCAACTAGAATTCTGCTCAGGTTCGACAAATCAAGAGAGTTTTCCTTCTGGTATCAGCAACCTCCGGATGCTCACGGAGGTAGTCCTCCTCTACAACCAAAAGTGGTGTGCAGATAGTTCTAGCGTCAGAATGACTGTTGATGCTGTGAAAAGACAGGTGGCCAAACATCAAAACCTGATAGACCTCATCATCAATGGCACCAAAGCTGATGTCCAAAAAGTTGATGAGGTGATGAAGAGCACAACCAAAATTCAGAGTGTTGATGTTGGCAAGGAGATTGCAAGGACTACAGTAGAGAAGACTCAGGGTGAAATTGAAATCGAAGATGAAGGTGATAACATTTGCAGCACCTACTAGATCTCAAGTCTCCGGACACGGTAACCTGTCTTCCTGCTGACCCAAATGCTTCCATACAAATTAGTAACGCCAGTCACATGAAGAGAAAAATGGTACTAACTGTGTAGTTGTTGCAGGATTGATGATGCTTTTAGCATGAAAAAATTGCCAAAGGGAATGATAGGAGAACAGCTTTGGTTCAGTTGAAGACAAGAACAAGAACAAGAGTTGCAGGCTTGCAGCCTGATGGTGGCAAATTGCTCTTGCCGTTTACCGCTCACTCTTGTATGTTGCTGCTGCCTGCTGGTCCTGTCCACTTGTCATCTGTATTGCCGTGTGAGATGAAGTATTGTATTTGTTTGGTCATGCCGTACTCTGTTTTCTGTATTTACATTTTATACAGTGCTGTCTGTGAGTTTGTAACTGCTACTAGTATGTATGGCCTGCGTAGAAGGCACTCGGTCAGGTGTTGTTCCACTGCAACCAAGTTTGTAAGATTTCAGATACCGTGGTTTTTTGACTCAGCTCTATTTTGTTGACTACATGCATGTAAGTGACTCGCCATGGTAGATAGGTAATGCAACCACCGTGTTGCACCGTTGTGCCTGTGTCAGTCACTGCAAATTTACATGAGGTTGACATTTGGGCGTGTCACAAACACATGCATACCAAATTGTTTGTTATACTAGTGACTCCAAGACCGCCGTCAAATTTGGACTGCACGGGTAATCAAGCGTGTGAGGCAAACTAGGACTAGGACATGCGACATAACTGGTGAAAACTCTGAACCCAACACTGCTGGAGTCATCTGGGGACGCAGTGCAATTTGGGAACATTTGAACAGAGAGGAATCGAACCCAAGTGAACGGTGACACAAAACAGGGGCTCAATGATGCCTGGCCAGGCAGCAGTTGCTAGCTCCGATTCAAGCAAGCCTTGTTTTTTTTCTTCTTCTATATGCCAATCCAATCCATTCCAACTCTTGCTACAGTATAAGGGAGAAGCTGAATGGATGCCGGAGCTGCAGTCTTAAGTTGCTGCAAACAAGCATTCACCGGTACTTGCTGCCAGCAAATTCAGCTCTTCAATCTCCACCCGTTGTTTGTAGATTGCAGATCTTGGGTATACAGTTAAACTTGTGAACAACGGTGCAGAGGAGGACGTAGGAACAATCCTTGCAGAGCAGTTATGCTTCTAATAATTCAGGCTTCCAGAAGTGTTGAAAAACAACTTTGACATACAAACATCCTTTTCAAACTTTGGAGATAAACTTTTCATAACAAACATTTGAGATGCCAATATATGCAGCAAAGATAACGTAGATACTTCATTGCACGTTTTTCCAACTTCGCTTATATATTTCCACATGTTTTAAATTGACTGGCGAAGATGACTTCGCTACACTTTGGATGCTCAGCGAAGACTATGTGGACACTTTGTTGTGATTATCAAACCTTGCACATATAATTTCACATGTTTCAGATTATCCGGCGAAAGACGACTTTGTCAGACTCTTGATGACCAGCGAAGTTAATGTAGCGGCTTCGCATAGAAAGTCTGTGAGGTTCTCAACTAAATCAGGAAATCACGATCAAGTCCAAAGTTGCCTCAGAAGACAAAAGAGAAAAGGGCGAAGTGTGTTTCACCACTTCACCGATATGCTTTTTAGCTAAATGTATATGAGGTTCCTTGGCTAATTTTGTAATATTCCTGGAATGGCGAAGCCAGGGGGCCTATAAATACCCTCCGGAATGTAAGTTTTGAGACAGAATGAAATATAATTGCAACCCGCACCTTATTTTCATCTGAGATGTGTGTGTGATCTCTTTACCCAACAAGAAGCTATGGATGAATATTCACATCGGTTGTCACGAAATGGAGAAGACACTGCCTTGGGGGTAAATGAGAACTTGGTCCACTCCTCTGCTCACAAATAAGTTGCAGCAATTTCAACCCATCCAGCCATGCTATGTTAACATTTCTTGTTGTTTTAGCATAGCTGTGAGAGCATGTTACTACCTTGGTGTAGGCCACATTATGATGAATTGATGATGAGCACATTCAGTCATGCTGTGAGCCTGTAAGAGCATGATACCCTAGGAGTGAAACCAGCTTTCAAAGTGCATACAACACTTAACTATATTACTGAATATGAAGCAGATGATATAAATAGAAATAAAATGAGCTACCAGTACAGGAAAAGACTGATAAATTACTTGGGATTGCAGTTTAAGGAGCTTTTACAGTCATGTGTACAAGTTTGCATCGAACTAAAGTGAGTATAGTACAATGGCAATGTAGCTGGCTGCAATCAGCCAGCTACATACAAGGAGAAATAAGTATCTTAGCAACTCAGTGATGAGAAAATATGAAATAAAAAAAGTTGAAAAGAAAAAAAATATATTCTACGGTGGAAAGATCAATGCACAAAGGTGTGTTAGAAGGGCAATGATGACTAAAGACTGGTTAGATTGTCCTAAAAGTGAGCCAGAAGGCATCGTGTTAAAAAAGGGGGAAAATGTGGCGTGTCCAGACAATATGGGAATCTTCTTGTTTCAACTTAATTACTATATTCTTAGTCAGATCTTAACATGTTATAAACAAATATGCATAGCAATTAGAAAAGAACAAAGCACGTTGAGCATCTCCTTGAATAAGGCTTTTCAAATCCAAATGTGATTCAGAATTAAATGTTCACCTTTTTTATAGAAGGAACATATATCACCTTGTTTTGGGCTTCTGGCATGGCTTAATTACTGCAGAAGAAATAGCAAGAACAAATATCCGAAATGTCCTTCAATACCACCAATATTTTAATGCAAAATGAAAAAAAGAAACTGCATAGCCATGTTATCCTGTTCTGAACAACTATAAGTAATTTCACAAAAAATGCAGAGCAAAGAACAATGACTCTCAATAAACTATAAGAGAATGATAGACATATTTACTTGTGGATGAATTTGGGCTCGAATTTACTTCTAGTATGAACCATAGTTACTACATCCTGAACACCACCAATAACTACAGAAGAACCGTGTAAAAGATGTAGGCTCTGAAGTAAGAGGGGGCGGGAGGAGTTAAAATTATAGTTTGTATGGTTTCAGACCTACAGAATAACCAGGTTAAGTAAACTTTGTGTGCAGTTTGCAAACAACAACAACATAGCCTTTTGTCCCAAGCAAGTTGGGGCAGGCTAGAGATGAAACCCAGAAGAGACGAAGCCATAGATAACAGAAAAAGAATCTGTAAGAATATTTCGTGTACTTCACTGATAACAGGAGCTATATTACATTAAAAAAAGATATGGGAGCTATATAAAAGGGGACATCATACACAAACACAATATGAAGAAACGTAATCAGGAATAGAAAATCTTGCAACTATGGTTCCATACCCTGTTTTCATATCGGACAACTAATCGCGATTAATCATGATTAGTCGTCCTTATCGTAACTTCGTGCTCGATAAGGGCGTTCGATCAGTTTTGTTCGATTAGAAACCTTATCGTCCGACTAGTCGCGATTAGTCGTCCGATCAGCCTACCAGGACGACTAGTTGGGCCAGTATGTAGGGACAAGGGAAAACTCAGGCCCACCTTTAGCTGGCCCATTAGGCATTAGGAGTGAGTGAGTGACATAGTTCCAGGAGCTGCAGCCGACGCATGTTTTTCAGCTCCAGCTCGGCACATTTTCCTTCCCGCTCTGGCTCTGCTCTCCCTCGCAGCCGCCGCCGGCCAGCGCTTCCGCTTGCGTCTCCTTTGCCTGTGGCCTCTCTGGATCTCCATCGTCATCGTCCCCAGCTCCGTCCACAACTGTGCATCTAGCCAGCGTCCACGGATCTCAGTCCCTGCCTCTCACCGACGTCCGCTGCTCCCTCCGCACGTCCACAGCTCCGTCTGCACATCCACCTCTGCTCGCGCGTCCTTCTCCGCCCGCGCCTGTCTCCTCTCCTGCCACAACCCCAGTAGCTTTGTGCATCTGAGGCTCCTCAACGCCTGGAGGTTGGTGTCTATGTCAGTCTGCCTCTCCAACTCTGCTGTTGCGTATCGACTGTTGCCTCCGATCATTCATCAGCAAGCAGCAGTTGCAGTAAGAGGCCAAATCACCATGGTACTGATTTATTATAGCCATGATTACATATATTTACATCATATATATTTATGGCATATACATGGTCGATCAGGTCATTTAGGCACAAGGACGACTAAATGTCCGACTAGCCGATTAGACCAATCACGACCGACTAATCGATCCTGATCGATGACTAATAGCGATTAGTTATCTGATCGGTGGTCATACGACTAGCCTCGATAATACGATCCGAAAACATGGGTTCCATAAAGAATGAAGTATGGCAGCACGAATAAATTCCATGACCTCTACTTAACATTTTATGATGAAGAATTAAGGCAGTGTTTTCTAAGAACAAATCAAGGCATAATGTTTCAAACATTAAGACCGGTTGAAGTTTGGCCATATGATAATTGAAATGTTCTAACCATGTACCCATCAGCCTTCAGATTCTAGCGTTATAGCCTACGTGCTTGAGTTGCCTCTGAAAAACTACACTGCCAGGACTGAACACAAGATAGAATAGTACGAGTTGAGATTACCTGCAATCACGGAGATACAAACTAGCTTGCTTGCCCAATATATCAATTTTAAGAACACTCGAAAGGCTTTGGCTTTCTCTCTTTCATTTGCTTGCCAATATAGCACCCGAGGACCCGTGATCGATCATTCTGTCGAACACCTTGCGCACGTGCAAAACGACCCAGGTGCTCAATGCCGAACTAGAGCACCGAGTTGGCCATCTCCGCGGAGAGAGGAAGCCTGTTGGCATAGAGGCGCATGAGGCGCGAGGTCCTGGAGCGTGGAGAGGCCGCAGGGTCCACGATGGAGTTGGCCGGAGGCAGATCGCTACGGGGTAAAAGTCAACGGCGGAGGCGGTAGGGGCGGCATCGGAGGAGGATAAAGCGGGAGGTGGCCAGTGGGGAATGGCGGAGCTTGGGAAGGAGGCAGTGGCGAGGGGAGCATCTCGGCATGGAGCTGCGGTCCGGCACTCCGGCCTTAATCACTGCAGAAGAAATAGCAAGAACAAATATTAAAGGTGACATGTGTTGTAGAAAATGTAGACACAACAAACATTAAATCAATCATGTACAGAGACACAGTTCCAACACGAATTTTACATCCATCTATAAGGATCAAATGCCAATGCATTAAGTGGTCCGAAATGTCCTTCAATACCACCAATATTCTAACGCAAAATGAAAAAGGAAACTGCAGTGCCATGTTATCCTGTTCTGAACATTTCTGAATATAGTCTGCATAACTATAAGTAATTTCACAAAAAATGCAGAGCAAAGAACAATAACTCATGATAAACCATAGAGAATGACAAACATATTTACATGTGGATGAATTTGGGCTTGAATCCACTTGTAGTATGAGCCATAGTTACTACGTCCTGAACACCTCCAATAACCACTGAAGAACAGAGAAAAGGATGTAGGCTCTGAAGAATGAGGGGGGGGGGGGGGGGGGGAGTTAAAATTAAGAACAGAGAAAAAGATTTAGTCTCTGAATTAAGGCAGTGTTTTTTAAGAACAAATTAAGGCCTAATGTTTCAAACATTAAGACAGGTTGAAGTTGGGCCATATGATAATTGAAATGTTCTAACCATGTACCCATCAGCCTTCACATTCTAGAGTTAAAGCCTATGAGCCAGAGTGGCCTCTGAAAAACTACACTGCTAGGAATAAACACAAGATAGAATGGTACAAGTTGAGATTACCTGCAACCACGGAGATACAAACTTGCTTGTTTGCCAATATATCACTTTTGAGAATTCTCGAAAGGGTTTTGGCTTTCTCTCTTCCATTTGCTTGCCAATATAGCACCCGATGACGCATGACCATTCTGTCGAACACCTTGCGCGCGTGTGCAAAACAGCCAGGGTGCTCAATGCCGAACTAGCGCGTGTGCAAAACAACCGGGGTGCTCAATGCCGAACTAGAGCATCGAGTTGGCCATCTCCGCGGAGAGAGGAAGCCCCTGGCGGGCGATGAAAGGTTGTAGGCTGGTGGTGGCGGTGGCGTAGAGGCGCATGAGGTCCGGGAGCGTGGAGAGGCCGCGGAGTCCGCGATGGAGTCGTCCGGAGGCGGAGCGCTGCGGGTGCGGGGTAAAAGTCGTCGGCGGAGGCGTTAGGGGCAGCATCGGAGGAGGAGCAGGGAGCGGGAGGTGGGGAATGGCGGAGCTTGGGAAGGAGGCAGTGGCGAGGGAGCATCTCGGCATGGAGCTGCGGTGTCGTGCACGCCCTTCACCGCTCTGGTGGCCGCCGCCTGGGGCTTCCGGCCGGCCAGCCCGGCCCGGTTAAACTTGACTAGTTGGTTCCATCCAATATTTGGGGGAATTTTTTTTATTTTTAATTTTTTTTAAAAAATTTTACAATTTTAATTTTTTTTCGAATTTTGACACAACTAGTCGCTCACAGTGGGCGTTATATGTGACGTGGCACAGGGCCGGCCGCCGCCGGTGCCGGCTTTTGCGGGCGGCCCCTGGCGTCCAAAAAACGCCCACTGCGTGGGCGTTTTTTGGTGGCGAGGGGGCCGCCTGCAAAAGTGCGCGCTGTGTGGGCGTTTTTTGCGCGCCAGGGGGCCGCCTGCAAAAGGGCGAGGCCGGCCGCGAAAAAAAAGCCCACACAGTGGGCGTTTTTTGGCTGCTCTGAGGCCCCCTATGCCACGTCACATATAACGCCCACACAGTGGGCATTTTTTAAAAAACACCCACTGTGGGCGACTAGTTCTATCATATTTCGAAACAAAAAATTAAAATTATAAATTTTTTTTAAAAAAATTAAAAATAAAAAAATTCTATTTGGGAGCCGTATCTTCGATGAGGGCCCATAGCATGCTGTGCTGCTGTTTTTTTTCTAAAAAAAATGTGTTGAGGTAGAGAGAAATGGCCGGCTCGCAGCAGCCGTTCAAGTATGAGTGCCAAGGCCCACGGTAGAGAATAGGTGTTTTGTAAAAAAAAATTGTGCAAGCAGTCTGCTAAGATAATTAATTGGCATGGGCCACATGGCAGTTATTTAGGTATTTAGGTATACCAACCCGTGCTTATTTTTTTTAAACACCAACCCGTGCTTATTGACATAAGTCTACATACATAGAAAAAAATGGGAGATTGTCTTTTGTTAAGATCACCCGTTTCAATAGGAACCAAACGGAAATGATAACTTTTAGAGATAATTTCAACTTCCATAGCGCTTTATTAAATGGGTATAGCAATTTGGTTTATATTTTTTTATACAACACAGTAAACAACCCTCGACTAATGACAGTCCTTTTAATTAATGGAGTCGTGTTGATCATCGAGTTGCACGTTTCTGCTGCCATATCGTTCTTTTCACAAAGAATCTCTCTTTGCGCATTTTTTTTTGTGTGTGGCAGAAGAAAAGATATCACGTGATGCTTGCTTGTAATGTGAGTAATTCTTTAAGGTGTGCAAAGGATAAAGGACAGACGGCAGTTCTTTAAGGTGCTCCGCTCACCTGCTTTGTCTATGAGGACAAATACCGGCATATAGCATTTCCAGGGTGTGCATTTCACCTGTAAGTATTCAACATTTTATTTGTGGCAACAAACTGCACGTTAGCTAAAGCAAAAAGATCTCCTGGACCTGCAGCTTTCTCCTTTCACAGAATTAATCCTTCTGTGTGTCAAGATGTGCACACGGAAACGGACCAACTATCCTCCAAAAAAAAAAAAAGTACCAACAAAGCTCACGAACGCAGCATATGGAGGGCTGAAGCAAAGAATGTTTTGCCTTTAATGGTGTCCAAGTCGCCGGACAAGGTTTTCGCCTCCATATGCTTCACACACGACTGAGAAGCACAGAATCTCCGGCCTCATCTTTCCGCAAATAACAATATGATGGCCAGTCTTTAGTTAGACTTTTCACGAGAATTGTTGCTTCTATTTTAACTATGGTCGTTTTAAACAATATACTCTCCAGGTTTCATAATAAATTGATTTCTATGGTCTTCCTATCCTAAAGTGAAACTATTTTAATTGTAGCCAACTTTAAATAGAAAATTAGGAACAATCTATGGTACCAAATAAATAGAGTAAAGTGTATCGGCGGTCCCTAAACTTGCTGGACTGTATCATCTCGGTCCCTAAACTCACAAATCGATCATTTAGGTTCTCAAACTATTTTGGCTGTATCATCCCAGTCCCTAAACTTGTTCGGCTATATCATCCTGGTCCGTAAACTTAAAAATCACTCGTTTAGGTCATCAAACTTGATCAATTGTGTCATTTCGATCCCTAAACTTGATTTTGAGTGTCATCTAGGTCAAAACTTGTTCATAACTTTTTCATATTAATTTGAATAAACAAAAAAACTTTATATCAAAATTATATCCCTCATGTGATCTACAACATTGTAGTTGAAAAGTTTTTGACTTGAAACTGTTTAGGGTCCTAAAATATTATTTTTAGTTTATAGATTTTAAAATTTTAAATTTAAAATTGAATTTTTGGACACTAAATACTTCAAATAAAAAACTTTTTAACTAAAAGGTTGTAGATCGTGCTGAGGGCTACAATTTTGATATAAAATTTGTCTTCATTCGAGTTCATATGAAAAAGTTATGAATTATTCTTTTATATAGAGCTTTTAGACCGCCCTGGATGAGATTTAAAACCATGTTTAGGGAACGAGATGACACAGTTCAATAAGTTTGAGGATCAAAACGAGCGATTTCAAACTTTAGGGACTGGGATGACACATGCGAACAAGTTTGATGACCTAAACGCTCGATTTGTGAGTTTAAGGACCGGGATGACACAGTCCAACAAGTTTAAGGACCAGTGATGCACTTTACTCAAATAAATATATTATGTGTATGTATCCGGTTGTATAAATTTGATACCAAGTGCTCTTTTATATAAATTTAGTTAAAATTTGAAAACATTTAAATTAAAACAATTTTTTAAAAATAAAATTACATTAGGGCATAGCAAGTACAGTTATTGAGAGCGTTGGTCCGTTTGTCTTGTTGATCAAGGTGCATTGCCATGAAGGACGTAAATATCAATGATAATGCTGTGTTTAGGCTTCCTAAGCATCGGACACGTGTCTGGTTGGCACTCGACTGTGCGCGCTCCACGCTGCTAGCCTCATGTGCTCCGTCGGGCCTCCCCTCAGTCTCTCCGCCTGAAAATTAAAAACAAACGGTTCGATCCCCTCACTCTCCCCACTCGCGGCTCTCTCCCTCTCTAACTCGCCCTCTCTCCCGTCTTCTTCTTTCACTCGCAACTGACTCTCTGCTCTCAGGGTAATGGCCTCCACTGCTTTTCCTCCCTTCTGCAGCCTGCGCTGCGCACGTCCCTCTCCTCCAGCCTCCACTGTTTGCCCTCTGGTTGGCTCACGCTCATGGTGGATGCAGCAGCAACCACACGCTCATGGCTCCCACTCGCACACGCCCACCCCGCCCCTGCCATAGGGGATGTGGTGGTGACGGCCATGGATCCGCCGGATCCGGCGATGGAGGCTGTGGATCCAGCGGATCCGGTGGTAGCAGCTATGGATGCGACCGGATGAGGCCTAGGGTACCTGTTCTCTTCCTCCCCTCTCCAATCTCTCCCTCCCTGGATTTGGATCTGAGGCCTCCTCCCCCCACCTCCTACTTTGCTAACTAGTTCTCTTCTTCTTCCTCGTGCTCTTCTTCCCTCTTCCTCTCGCCCTTCCTCCCTCTATGGATGGATGTTACAATGGGTGCATTTGATTTTGTTTTAAATAGATGATTTGGTTGTTGCAGTAGTAGATCTCATGTTGTTGTAGGGGTGGTTGTTCGAATGTTTCTGCAACATATGTTTTTTTTGGTTTGTTGCAATGGGGTTTTTTGGGTAGTTGCAATAGGCGGCCACTGATGTTGCCTTACTAGGTGTTGTCGTTGTTTTTGCATTGGGTTTTTTCAATTGTTGCAACAGACATTTTTCAGTTGTTACCATAGAAACCCCATGTTTCAATTGCGGTTTTTTGTGTTTGTTTCATTATAGCATTTTTTGACGTTGTAGTACCCCTTTTTTTTGTGTTTGCATGGTTGATTCTATGTGGGAGCATGCCGGCGGTGGCTGGAGGTGCTGCGTCCGGCGAGGTGGCGGACGGATCCGGACAGACCCGACGCGTGACCAGGGTGCGTCCTAGGGACGCGCTGTGGGGCAGGAGGCATACAGGGTGGGAGTGTCTGATGGGCCGGACCGTTTGAGCGCTACACGCCCAATCATCAACTGACATGACCCTGGAAAAAATTCGAAGGCCTCTTGGATGGAGATCACTGGAGGAAAGTGCAAATTTGGATGGCCTCTTGTAACTGGACCTGTGCTGTTTGGTGGACCTGGACATGGAAAGGTTCAGCTGAGCGCTCCAACTGTGCTCCAACCGGCTGGTTATGGCTCCAAATGCGCTGGTCTCTTTTAACTATGACCTGTGGCAAACCGCTTCCAAGTTTCCCACACTGTTCTTGAAGACATGGGCACAGCCGCAATGTAAGTTTTTCTTGTAGATCCTATGACAGGACAGACTATGGACTGCGGCAATACTACAGCTACGCGGGTGCAAGAACAACATATGTGCCCTGTGTGAGAGAAGCCTGAAACACCTCTCTTCACCTATTCATCAAGTGCCCATTCACGCGACTTGTTTGGGAGCTGGTAGCTGTTTGGAGCAACCGCCAGAACGTACAACCACCGGGATGGTCCGGTCACAATCAAACATAAGATTTGTTTATAGCTATGACACAAAAGGACACAAAAACATTGCATTCACTAGCCATTCTCACACTATGGCACATCTGGAAACAGTGGAACGTGGTGGTATTCCACGAGGAAAGGAAAACAACTCGAGCAGTAGTCGCAGGGACAAAAGATGTAAACTCTGAAACCTTCTTATATTAATACAAAATTGAACAATGAAATACACGTGAAGCAGTGTTCTAGAAAAAATACAAAGCTGGATAACCGGATCTTTCAAAAAAAAAAAGAATTGACATGACTAATGATAGCAGTAGTTGAAAGCACAACGTTTTAGACAAACTAAGCATAGCTTAGCTAGCTACTTATTACTCCCTCTGAATTAAGACAACAATAATAACACAAACTGGGGCAGTTTATGACTCCAATGTACTGTCCCTTGATTCCTCAAATATATTTATCACTGTTGGGTTTGAATCCGGCATCCCTGTCGGGTTTAAATCCGGTATCACCGTCAGAACTGGATCCTGCGGAGGGCAATCGGCTGCCGAGTTCTTCAGTGCATTTAACCTTTTCAGATCTCTGATGAGACTCTCCAAGCACGCGCGGGCATCCCTCTTCTCCGTTCGTATCAGGTGCTCAGCAACGTCTGCCGGGGACATGTCAACCTGATCCAGCAGCCGGTGTATCTCACCGAACAGCTCGAAAAACTGGTGCTCGTTGATGATGTCCAGGTAGTTATGGGCCAGCACCTTGAATGCCCCATAGCGACAGTAGGACATCTCGATGTGCATGTCCATCCTGCCTCGCCGGATCAGCGCTGGGTCCAGCTTGTCCTTGTAGTTGGTGGTGAAGACGAAGATGCGCTCGTCGCCGCACGCCGACCATAGCCCGTCAATGAAGTTGAGCACCCCAGAAAGGGTCAGCTTGCTGTCTTCGTCGTCCTTGTCATCCTCCTTAAGTAGCATGGTCTTCAATTCCCTCTGGTCGTCGGACTTCTTCTGGGCCTTTTTGTCCCTGCGCTTGCTGGTGAGGTCGACTGAGCAGTCAATGTCCTCGATGACGATGATGGATTTTCCCTTGGTCTCTATGAGGAGCTTCCGTAGCTCTGTGTTGTTCTTCACCGCGGTGAGCTCCAAGTCGTAGATGTCGTAGTCCATGTGGTTGGCCATGGCGGCGATCAGCATGGACTTGCCGGTGCCTGGGGGCCCAAACAGTAGGTATCCACGCTTCCATGCCTTGCCGACCTTGTCGTAGTAGCTCTTTCCAACCTTGAAAGCGTTGAGATCATCCAGGATCTCCTGCTTCTTGACGGGTTCCATAGCAAGCATGTCAAACTTGGCTGGGTGCCGGAACTCCACGTGGCTCCAGATCGTCTTGTGTCCACTGCTGTAAAACCTCCAGCGGCTGCTTGGGTTGTTGGTGAAGAGGCGGCGCTGGCGGTTCTGGGCGATGACGTTACGGCCCTTGTTGATGAGATGGGGTAGGTAGCAGTCAAGGATGAGGTTGTGGAACCTTTTATGGAAGGAAACCCGGTAGAAGCGGCGCTTCTCGTCACCGGGCTCCCAGCTGATGACTTGATACTTCGGGGACTCTGTGTCAGCGTACCACCAGAGTGTGGCACCATGGAAGGTGTCGATGATCTCCAGGTCGTCGTCAACCGACACCTGGGGCTTTTGCATGTGGCTCTCTAGCTCGGCCTTGAGCTTGCGCGCCCCAAGCTCACGGCACAAGTCGGAGAGGTAGGCCTCGACCAGAATGAACAAGTCGCTGCGTTGGAAACGCTCGGCACCGTACTCTGGGATGGTAATTTGTGTGTATGGGTTGAGGAAGGCGCTGATCTTGTTGATCAACACTTTGATCCTGGATTGGTTCATTGCCATGGTGATGAGGGTAAACAGAAACGCTAGGGCAGATCCAATCCCAGCCCACATATCCTTCGTCGCCATGGCTTATTGGCTAGTTAGCTTGGGTTGTCTAGGCGTCTAGCTAGGAAGGACGGCCTAAGCTAGGTAGTTCGCAGGGGCTATGGCGTTCCTATTGCATGCATCGGGTGATACATTTATATAGAGATGATGGGAAGAGAATCCATAAATGAGACCTGGCTTTTAGCTTAGGGCCTTGTTTAGATCGTGGAAAAAAATAAACCCGATGAATAGTACCACTTTTGTTTTATTTAACAAATATTGTCCGATCGTGGACCAATTAGGCTCAAAAGATTCATCTCGTGATTTTCAACTAAACTGTGTAATTAGTTATTTTTTTACCTATATTTAATGCTCCATGCAAACAACTAAATATTGATGTGATGGAGAGAGAGTGAAAAAATTATAACTTTTGGAGTGAACTAAACAAGGCCGAGCTCAATCAGTCTGGACCCACAGAAACCACGACAAGTGGGGAAAAAAAGGGACTTATACATAAAGTAACAGGTTTATCGTACATATTGGTCTAATTTCAAATGACTTGCTAGTATTATTTGGTACATCAGTTGTTAATGTAACATTTTAGAAGATCACTAGGCATAAAAATTATATCTTCATCGCTCATCCAATGTATATGTGTATACTAGATCAGCAAGAGATGGAAACACATATATGTTCATATAAATGGTTAATTTAGAATCATAGATCGTGGTAATTAATTGATATTTATTTTTTAATAATAGTACCTTATGGTGATTTTTTATATGAAAATTTAAGGGTTTACTCTAATATTAATAGAAGTTGGTAATTTGGATATAATTTGGAAAGGTTACTTTGACGTCTAGCACAATGGCTGGGTGCCGTTTTTGATGAAAATTTAGAGAAGGTAGGGGGGGGGGGGGTGCATTTAGATTATGCTTCATGTATGCTATCTCACAATCCGTTTTCGATGTGGATCTAAAGCTAAAATGAATTATTTGTTCTTGTCCAAACTATAGACAATATATATAAAACATATATAGTTTCTGCCACCTCATCTTTCTTTTTATGAAAAATCTATCTTTCTGCATTTTTGCATGGCACAAGGAGAAAATTCAAGTTATGCTTATGCTTGCTTGTCATGTGAGTGTTTCTTTAAGGAGTGCAAAGGATAAAGGACCACAGTTCTTTTAGATGCCCTGCCCACATGCTTTGCCTATAAGGATGAATAACATTTAGCATTTCCAGGCTGTGGCAACATCACACGTTAGCTAAAGCACAAGATCTTATGGACCAGCAGCTACCAACTTTCACACAGAATTGATCCCTCTATGTTTTGTCTGTGTGATGATAGCAAAAGCAGGCAATGCTTGCGGCTAAATCTAGGAATATCCAAGCTATCCACAACAGAGTGGAGCGCGCATAGAACGTTTTGCTTTTGATGGTGTCTAAGTCACCGGATAATGGGATAAGCACTCAACGTATCTCTCAACATGCTTCACACAAGTACCACGGAATTTCTTTTTCCACAAATAACAATACATGATGACAAGTCTTTTTTCTTCTTAAATTATAAGTCAACTATTTCAAATTGAACTAACTTTAAAGAGAATAAGACACAACTAAAAAATGTGGCTCTAGTCCCAATTGTGAAATAGATTTAGTCTCGGTTCATGCCCTTTAATTCCAGTAGAAGCGATGCTTTTGATTGTGCTTAGTAGAAGCGATGCTTTTCATCACCAACGCATGCAGTAGGTGATGGCCAGACTTGGCGAAGGGAGGGAATGCTGAGGGGGGCGTAGTGCCCCCAAACATCTGGTGCCCCCACAGTACGTATTTAACATGGAGATTAAACCTCTATCCCCACAGTCTTTTCGGTCAAAAAAACATTGAGATTAACACGGAGAAGAAATAATTTACTACTTAAACAACTTAGATACTACTACAGATTAACACGGAGAAGAAATAGTTTACTAGTTAACTGTACTAAAATTTGTGTCTGAGTAAGTGTATTTCTTCTCCGTGTTAATATGTAGTAGTATCTATATAGTCTAGAAATGGTCTTATTATTATCTTCTCCATTTCTTTTGTTCTTCTTTTGTTCTTATTGTGATTTTATTAGTTACCGGTTGATCCCAAGAGTACACCTGCTATGCATTAGCTAGTTAAATATATTCAGTGTTTTGTTTGTTTATTGCCCCTCCACATTTATGTCAACGTCATCAATTTTATTTAGGATTTATTATTCCTTTTACATTCTCATCTCATCTACTTTGTTTTTGCTATTACCATGATTGCTTTTTATCCTAGAATTCGATGACCTAATGGAGGTTAGACACCATGGTGTAATTAAATTTTGTTCCCATTTTTTTGTAATATTCAGTATTTTGGTTTTTAGCCTTCTTTTGTATTGTAAAATAAATGTTTATTTGGTTATTATCTACACTCCCATTTGTATATATATTTTATTATGTATGATGTTGTCAGCTTGAATCCCGGCTCCGCCCCTCGTGATGGCAGTGCTCGTTGTTGGGAGCTCCGTGTGACTGTGCCGGTGTACCACCACATCGTGGCGCCTTGGAAGCTAGCAACGATCTCTTACACTACCCCAGATTCATGGATCAGTGCCGGCAATATTAGTGCCGGAAATTATAGAACCGGCAGTGAAAACCCCTTCAGTGCCGGTTCTAAACTTCAAAATCAGAAAACTGATAAAGGAAATCGAATACCCGGCACTGAAGGTCTACATCAGTCCTGGTCGGTGTTACCAACCGGCAGTGAACATATCAGTGCTGGGTGGTGACACAAACCGGCACTGATCTGTTGTTTTCAGTGCCGGGTTGTGTCACCACCCAGCACTGATCTGTGCGACACAGGTTTGTTGATTTTCTTTTTCTTTTTTTGCAAAAGATATCAATGCCGGGTGGTGACACAACCCGGCACTATTTTTTTGTTTCTAATGCCGGGTTGTGTCACCACCTGGCAGTTATCAGTGTGACACAGGTTTACAATTTTTTTTCGAAAGAGTTATGTGATTTTGTCAATGTATATTGGTTAGGTTTTGTTCTTTTTTTGATCATTTGGTTCGATTTTGTTCGTCTTGTTGAGTTTGATTTGTCAATGGCGGGTTCAATTTTGTCAACAGTAAAAAATATAAATCTGCTAACACAAAATATTTCATATATATAACAAAACATTTCTCATTAACTTATATATAATTATATATATAATAGATTCTATATTACATATATATATAATAGATTTCTTATATAATAAATAATAAGATAAATCGAGCGACATCGTCGGCGTCCGACGTCACTCTCCACCACCTCACCCTCTACCGCCGGCCCGTGTGGATGGCCACAATCATCGCGGGTGGCCTCCAACGCCGCCACATGGGCGTCTGCCTCTGAGAGCTGGAGGCAAACCGTATCCGCCTCCGCCTTGGCAGCTGCGCGGGCTGCCTGCTCGGCCTACAGCATGTGGTGCAGACGGTGGGCCTCAGACTCAGCAGCCCTGTGTCAGCGGCGCTCATCAACGAGCGCTGCGAGCAGACCGGTGATCTGATTCGCTGGTGTCTGCGAAATGCGGCCGGCGGAGGATGCGAAATTCAGGTTGATCATCTGCTGGCCCCTATGCCCCGCACCATCGTCGCTGAAGCGGTAAGGAGACGCCATTGCAGCGAGGAGTTGTCAAATGACGAGAAGTGGTGGTGGAAGAACGACGAGGAGCGGTGGAGGTAAAAGAGGGCACCGGAGGTGTGTAGAGGAGGCGGCCGGGACTGGCTTAAATAGCAATCACCAGGCCAGTGGAGGCCGATCGGCCATCTCCGCACTTGATCGGGGAATTAATGTCGGTCATCATGCCGCCGCTTCCCCATGGAGACCTCATCGGCTTCCCCACCTAGGGAAGCCCTCATTGGTTTCCCACGACGGCTTGGGAGACGAAGAAATAGGGAGTTGACTGCCGGGCCGAGCTACGACCCGGCAGTGATATGGGCCTATCACTGTCAGGCCAAGCTATGAACTGGCAGTGATATGGTCGTATCACTGGCAGGTGAAGCTACGACCCGGCAGTGATATGGGTGCATGTCAATGTCGGGTGGTAACACAAGCCAGCATTGATCTGTTGTATCAGTGCCGGCTTGGGTTACCATGCGCACTGATTTGTTGTATCAATGTCAGTTTGTAAAAGGAACCAACACTGATCAGTGGTACTATAAATACTTTTCTCCCGCCTCTCTCTAGAACAGAGCTCACAATTTGCACCTGTCCTCCATTGTTGCGGTCAGTGGTCCCCGTGAAAAACAAAGGAGTTTGAGCAATGGGCATGATCTTCTTGCATTAAGGTACGTAGCAACTAAGGATGCATGAACTCCATTGATTTTGTTGCTTAATTACCATGGCTACATTGCTTCATGGTGATTATGGATTGTTTGCGCCAATGTAGCCAGGGAGGGCTCGCAATTTGCTCCAGTCCTCCATTGTTGTGGTCGCTCTTCCCCGTGAAACTCTTGGATTTTGAGCAATGGGCATGATCTTCTTACTTTAAGGTTAGTACACGTAGGAACTAACAATGGATGAACTCCATTAATTTTTTGCTTAATTACCATTGCTATGATGGCTACATTGCTTCATATGGTGATTATGGATTGTCGTTTCTCCATTGTAGGCAAGACAACCACACTCCGGTTAGATTTTAAGGAAGACATCTAAGCAAAGTCCCGTGAAACAATTTTCCTTGAGGTTGGTTTGTGTGGACAAATATGTTCTTTTACAATATCTTGATTGATGACCAAAACATTGTATGGATTTTGAGGTCTTTCTTGATGACCAAAACATTAACTGGAGCAAGATTGATGTTCATGATTATATATCTACAATGTTAGGTGTTCTATATCTAGTGTCACCAATTTTTTATGGCATGGAGTCACATATATAATTGCTCTTGGAAAATGGGAGACCTTGATACAGTTCTGTGCAGAACTACTTTGTATGTGGATCGATGTCTGAATATTATTTTTGTACAGGCATGGATCGAGCATGGATGTATGGTATTCCCCGATCAGACAACCGTTACATGGACGGCATCTATGACTTTTCACCTGTGACTAGAGATGGCACCTGCCATCGAAGGACACGAAGGATGCATTGATGTAGCGGCAGCCCCTATTGCCCCATCCATCCTCGTTGCCACCGGCAGATGCCATTGATGATCAGGTGGAAGAAGGGAGGACGAAGATAGCGATGTGAGGGAGACTGATGCCATGGAGGGCACTGATGTTTAGCCATGCAGGGCTATCACTGCTGGATGTAAATACCACCCGGCACTAATAAGGGTCATCAGTGCTAGGTCTAAATACGACCCAGCATTGATGAGGGTCATTAGTGCCGGATGTAAATACAAACCGGCACTGATGAGTGATGCATGGATGGATGGAGTTTAGCCATGCAGGGCTATCAGTGCCGGGTTATATTTGGATCGGCACTGATGTTTCCTTTTTTATATTCTTTTTATTTCTTCACAATTTGAAACTTTTGTCCACCACAAATTGCACTGCTACCACCAACCACGCCAGCTCTCCTATAAATATGGCACACAGCCAGGGTGCATATGCATGGCTACTTGTGTTTATTTTCCCAACTCTCCTTTCTGCTTAGTTCTGTAGCTTAGTTCTCTAGCTTGCTAGTTTTTGCAAACATGGCCTCTCTGTGGGAGAAAGACCTCCACATACAGATACTGTTAGGCATTATAGTCCAACACAATGGTGCACACAATAGGTGCTAGAAGAATTTTACTGATAGAGCAACTCCGAATGTTGGGGTCTCCAGAGAGGCTCTAGATTGTGCTTGCATTCCATGTTGGCTTGATATTGCCTCTTCAAGCCGGAAGAGGCCATACATTTTCTTACCCCGCCGACAGCCTCGAACCAAGAAGAAGAAGGGCAGGCGCGCTCAGGCATGAGTTCTTTGCGGCCTCCTTGATTGCCTCCAACCGGCATAGCTCCTAACCACCTCGGCACATCTTCGACATTAGGATACTAGAAGAAAGCTACTAAGGTGGTTAAATTATAATGTGTTGATACTCATGGATGGTAACATTGATCTGTACGAAAATAGGTCTTTGTTATCATATATATAATTTTAGTGTAAGGTCTTTGTTATCGTATATAATTTTCTTTTATTTATTTTATCTTGTACTCATGTGGTTTATCTAAATAAGATGGTAGATAATTTATTATTGTTTCTTGATTATTTGAATTGCAGTTCTTTTTCATAAAATATATTATTAAAAAAAAGATGCTCACCTGGCTTGGATTCCTGAGCCCACTGCGGTAGGCCAGAAGCGACAGGAGCCTGCCGCACCGATCACTTCCGGCCTGCCGCAGCAGGGCTCATTTTTTTTAAAAATGCCGTTGGAGGCCCATCACTGCCGGTTTCAAAGAACAACCGGCAGTAATGGTATACACCACTGCCGGTTTGTAGTTCAAACTGGCAGTGATGCCATTTTTACTGCCGGTTTCTGTGTCAAACCAGTAGTGATGTTGAATCTCTTTTTTTCCCGTTTCCAACTTAGCATGGAGGTGTGCTCCCTCTGATCACCACAGCAAAAACACTGCTCCCACCTACCATGACAGGGGGCCTATAAAATGGCCATCGTGCTTGGAGCCTCTCCATGACATTAGCTAGCAAGTACCTGAGTTTGTGATCCTTTTCCTGCTTATTTCTCGATTTGGTTCTGTATTTGCTAGTTTTCCAAATACATGGCTTCTCTATGGGAGAAAGTCGACCACATACAGATATTGTCATGTGTCATAGTAGTCCACCAAAATGGTGCACACAAGAGGTGCTAGAAGAATGCTACTGAAGATGAGCTGAGCCGAATGTTGGGGTCCCCGGCTAGGTTGACAGAGCTATCCACCGAGCTAAATTCTCTGGGCCAATGTGAATCATGTGTGCTGTAGGTATTACATTCATTCCTTGAATGTACAATCTTCCAGTGGCATGTGTTCATTTGAGGTGCTATGAGATTCAAGGTCTCATCCGCTATGGTTGCCTTCGCACTGGAGAGACCTCGTCGGTGTGCTCTCTGCAATTTCCTCCTAGGGCGGTGTTTGTACTATGAGGTGATGGCAGAAGTTTTTGCATGAGCTGGTCACACATTTCTCTGGGTCATGCTTCGACTGCCCCACTGAGGAGTACCTACCAGTGCGGTTCGAGCCACCGTGGGACGGCGCCCGGTCGACGGAGGGCGCGATGCACGTTTTCGCTTGCTAACACCAAAAAGGAGCCCTCAGGCATGAATTTTTGTATTCGCTCATTGATCATCTCAACGGGCATAGCTCATAACCACCTCGGTGCTTGTTTGACCAAAGGATGCTAGAAGAATCCTACTGAGGTGGTCAAATTATAATGTGTTGATACACATGGATGTCGAATCCCTTTATTATCTTGTAAGCCTGTATTGTAGCATTCATCAACATCTCAAGATTAAATAATAATATGTGTCACTAGGTGCATGCATGTCTGTGGCCATTAGCATGCTTCACAAAGTCTACATGCTTCACAAAGGTATACGAAACCTTTCATCAAAGCATGACTGTACACTTAGGTTCTTAGGGATTTTGTGGTTCATATACATTCAGGCGTTGGATTGGTCTCAAACTTTTTCTCTAGAATTCACATGCCACATATGAAACAGGAACCAAGTTTGAGATTTTTCTAGATTGTTTTGCTACTTTTCTAATTTAATTGAATTTCCGCATGAATTCACTGAGTAATTATAGTTTGAACTGAGGCCACCCCCGAAAAGATCCGGAATGGTGCCAAACTTTTCTAAAAGGTCTCATGTGACATAGGAGACAAGTTTTTGTGGATGTTGATGCAAAATTCTCATTTTTTCAATCTGTAATTCATCATAGTGTGCCTCACTATGCACAAAGAAAAATATAATAACAAAAATAATTTCCAGAAAAATACCATATCATCTGTGGGCCATAATTTAGGTGTACAAGATTGGCAAAAAAATTTTAAGCCATTGCGACGTAGAAATATACAAGTTTCCTATTTATTAGTTCTATAAAAGGGGTTTATTGTAAACCAACATATATGGGCATCATCACTACCAGTTTTGTGTTAAATTCCGACAGTAATGATGCCCATATATTTACTGATAGTATTCAAAACTTTCTTAACTGCTCTGGTAAAAAGCAAAAATTTCGAGAGCCAGGATTAGAACCTGGGTCTCGGGGTCCTAAGGCGCATGCCTTAACCGCTGCACTAGCCGTAGGATATCGAAAGAACAGCAGAGTAAAAACAACTTAACCTTTGACTAATGGGCCTGGCCCAACTACGTCTCAGGCTTATCAGTGCCGGGTGGGATAACAACCTGGCACTGATGATGGCCATTAGTGCCGGGTGGGATACCTAGCACTGATGATGACCATTAGTGCTGGGTGGAATAACAACCTGGCACTGATGATGGCCATCATCAGTGCTAGGTGGGGATAATGACCGAGCACTGATGTGCCTAGAATATATAAGGCCAGCACGCGTGGATGGGAAAATTCCCCAATCTTTCAGTCCGCACACATTCTATTCGAATGCTCCACCCATGACGCTGGCCTCCGCTGCCTCCACCACCACCGTTGACCACAGCTTTTGCGCCCTCCTCTTCCTCCGTGACAGTGATCGTGCCTTGCCGTGCAACCCCGCAATAGTAAGGCACCCACTCGACGCCGTTGACCGCCCCGCTTTTCTCCATGCCGGGGTCCTCCACGCCGCGCCACCGCCACTGGACACCTGCCTGCCATCTTTGGTGCTCCGCGACTCCGACCATCTCAGGTGAGGCCTCAAAACTCTACAGGTCACTCAACGGCAAGCTTCACTCCAGCGAACTCAAGACCGCGAGCCAGGGGACGCCACTGTTCATGGTGAGCGCCACCCCTAGAACGCCCCTAAGGTGTTTGACATTTTGCCAATGTGGAGCGCGCAGTGACCTGTTTGTGGTTTTGTGTGTAGTGTGGCCGCCATTGTCTTCCCAGCACAGAGTGGCATCTGAGCCGTCGTCTTCCTAATCCACGATGCCGGCCATGCCCCTCGTCCTCCTCAGCCTAGAGCAAGGTGAGCAAGGTCAGCCTAGAGCAAGGTTAGCAGTTTTGCTTTGCAGATGCTAGCAATGCTTTGTTTCATTCCTCCCACCACTACTACTACTGCTGATGTTGTTGTTCTTCACACATGTAAATGTTTCATTACTATTTGCTAGGAATGGTTTCATTACTATTTGCTAGAAATGCTAGGAATGTCCTTTTGTTCACACAGATGCTACGAATGTTCTTTTAATTTACTAGTTGGTTGTCTAAAACTATTGTTTGGAAATTAATTCAAGTGTCTAAAATATTGCTCATTGATAAATGAAGAAGTCTGAATCAAAATTTGGTACTTCTTAATTCAAGTGTCTAAAATATTGCTCATTGATAAATGAAGAAGTCTGAATCAAAATTTGGTACTTCTTACTCCTACTCACTACCAACTATATGATGTTCGAATGCCATATATATAGTAGGCAATCATGGCATGGTATGTAGTGTAGGTTGGCCAGCAACCTGGGATCTACCACAGGTGGGTAGATGCCAATCGTCAAGTCCATCGCTACCCAGGAATTCTCACAAGAAATTCAACACAGAGGCTGAAGCTTTGTTCTCATTTTATGGTCCAAACCAAGGCCTTGAGATTGAAGAGAATCCACCTGCTCTGGAGATTGAGGGTCCATAGGCACCAGATATTGCTGCTTTGGAGATTCAGGGTCCACACGCATCAGAGATTGAAGGGCCACTGACTGGAGATATGAAGATTAGGACTCCGCCTGCTCTTTGGTCTCGGACACATGCCATCATTTTATGTCAAGCTATGCGCATTGCATTTCTTATTTGGAAGTTGATGTAAACTTTGTGTTGTACATCTATTACCTTCACTTTGTGCTATGGAGCTAGTTTGTGGACTAAATGGCTATTTTAATTTGTATTTTATGATCGAATAGTAGTATTTGCATCACTGGTTGGGTAAATATGATCGAATAGTAGTATTTGCATCACTTACCAGTAGCCAATTCTCTATGTCCACAGCCATGACTACACGTCGCCAGATGTCCCATCGCCTACTTGGTAATAGAACGCTGGGACGGGTTCCTTGCAAACTCCGGCAAACCAAGCACAACAAGCACCTAATCAAAACGATGGGACGGGAGCCCCTCGCATGGGAACCCCGCATAATCCAACAGTTGCAGGAGAGGAATTTAGCCCCTCCAAATGGCCCAATATTCTGTGAACTCCGGCGATTGAAGGAGAGGTATATAACTTAGTTCTTAATAAATAAGAAAGGCTAACATGCTAATTAAGTAAATTAGTGCCTTATCAATATTGGCTTGTTTTGTGTCTTTGCCAGGGTCCGAGCAACAATGCGCCAGATGGCGTGAGTACCAGCAGGCCTAGGACAAAGCGAGGAGCCTCACTGCATCCAACCGGCAAAAATGCACACTATGTCATAGACGCATTTGACCAAATAGGGGAGCCATTGGGCCCGCAGCAATCAGTGACAAAATGGAAGAATATGATGGGGATCCTTGTTAGGGACTGCATCCCTATTAAGTATAGACATTGGGTTGGGAATGAGCTGACTGACGAATGGAAGGTCCCGAAAGCAGAGAAGGAGAATGTGTGGAAGTTGTTGAAACCATATTTCACTTTCCCACCTGACACTAATGAGGACCAAGTCATGAAAAAAGCCATATCAAACATGGGGATAATGTTTTCATGCTGGACTTGAACAGGAAGTATATCAAAATGAATACAGAGCCAGATTAGAAAAAAGGAGAGTATGAGAAGTAGAAGCCATTTTGGGAGTCGTTCAAGGAATATAAGCTATCCGAGGAGGCACAAGAATTGAGCGCAAAAAATACGGTGAACTCTCATAAATCAAATAATCCTCATCGTCTTGGCTCGCATGGCTACCCGGCAAGCTGCCATAGTTTGATGAGGACTTTGTTAAGTGCCAAAAACAAGGGACTGAGCTAGAGACAGTCTCTTGGGAGCCCAGATCCGTGTATTACAGCATGGCTAGGGGGCACGCCATGGCCCGAACAGGACCCTTTCAACCCGAAACAATCCATTAGTGCCTGCTAACAGCACTAGTTTGGCATTGACTGATGAGATCATCCAGAAGATGACAGTAGCACATCGGGAGGTGAGAGCAGGGCGTCGCATTTCAGACAGGGAGAATGACGTGCTAACCCAGGTACTAGGTAACAAGGAGCACCTGGGCTGCAGGAGAGGAGTCAGTAATTATCCTTGGTCTGCAGCATTCGAGGATGATATCGACTCTTACCGTAAACGCGTGAGGGGAAAAGCGCAAAGACAAGTAGAGGAAGAGAGGCGGTTCAAGGAGATGGAGGATAATTTAAAATGTCAAGTTGATGAAATGGTCGCCACAGAAGTTGAACGACGACTGATGGTCGAAAGGGGACAAGCTGGTCCTCCTCCTCTACCTCCTCCTACAGTGAACGAAGACAATGCTATTATTGCAAGCCCACTGGGCAGGGGTCGTAGTAGCTGTGGCTCGACCCCTATGGATGACTTGGAGGCAAATGCACCTCATCCGGTGGACGACATCACCAGACCTGTTAATGTCAGGCTGTGTGTCTACAGATGTGGACAACAAACAAAGTGGCTACCGGGCAGGCCTGGCCTATGGAAGATGGGAACATTAATGGTTGACCCATTCCACAAGGCTATGCCCACCTTGGTCTTCATAGGGGTCCTTCTCGCCCGTGGTTCCAAGGGCCATGTGCCTCTCAGTGCCACCAGGATTTTTCTACTGGATGTTTTGCTGCTGCTATCGTCTACGTCTTGTCTTTATTACTAGCTACCATTATGTTAAGTTATTTTGTATTAGGTGTAGTTGGCTGGGGTGGTTAGGTGAAGGGTCCTCTATCTCTCATGTTTCTTATTTTTCATTTTGTGTTGAGGGCTCCGTTGGTAATCCAAGAATTATCCACGAATCCTCTTATTTATACTCACACTTCTCTTAATGAAGAGCGTGTCATGGACTGTTTTTAAAAAACAATTGTTTTGTGACGGGAAAAATAGTCTGAGGTGAAACTGAAATTGCAAAGTGAATGGTTTCCTTAGCGAGTGAAGTGAACGAAAATTTTGGAATAAGTAGTATGTATGTGTTGTTATTTATGTACCGTGGCAGTTTTGATATTGTTGCATGATAGACTCAAGTCAGGGTGTGGTGTGGATTGACACTCTAGCCAAGCCGTAGACTTGTGCTCAGACAAGGTTATATGTTTAAGGAGGACCTGAGGTTTCAGGAACTAGGTTGTTTTTATGGAGAAATAAAGATCCTATCGATGGTAAACACGCGCATATAGGAGATGTGTGGGCTAGGATGTCATATTTGACTTGGCTAGTGTAGCTAGAACCCTGTTGGTTATATATTGAAATTGTCAATGGTCTGATGAAAATGATCAGCTAGCCTGTTGGCGCCTAACTGCAAGCAGCACCTAGACCTGGGTAGGCGTTGTAGTTATTGGACCCGTCATCGTGTTCGTTAAGACCTAGCATATGCCCTTAATGATTTTTCCGAATATGTCGATGATGCTCGTGCTGCTAGGCTGATTTCCATGTTTAGAATCCATCATGCATGGGCACAAGCCGTAGGGTACGCAAGAAGCTGCAGAAGACAGCTTGTTCCACTGATGGTTGCATCCATGCAGGACGCTTGGAAACTGAACTGCCAGCGCAGCCTACCTAGGCACATTGCATTCCACTGTGGAGGACTGATGGAGGCATCGTCCCACCAGCAGCGGTTGATCAAGGGAAACATCCACTGCGCCGCGACGAACGCGAATGGTAACTTCATGAGCGGAAGCACCAGTAAACAGCTATCCGTATCAGTTTTATGCTTTGTAAATTATATTATTTGATTGAAGAGGATTGTGTGTGGATATGCAAGTCCCGTTGATAAAAGTTCGGCTTTGGAAAAAAACAGCTAGTGAAACCCATTGAAATTTGAAACTAATATTAGTATTAAAGTAGTTGTTGGTCCTTGGAAAAGTAGAAAATGAAAACATGAGTTGCCAAAGCCGAAGTTTTGGATGAAGAGAGTCCAAGAACTTTCGAGGAGTTGTCCCTTACTGTGCCTTTTTATTCAAAAAACAAAAAGTCTAAAAATTAGCTGATTATAAAAAAAAAGAAGAGAAAGGAAACCAACAGGAATAGTGACTATCACCTCCATAAAAAAATGGTTGCCAACGATTTTTTGTATGAAATAAGAGTAGCAAAAGGATCATCAGGCTGATGAAGTATAAGATTTGCCAAGCAAGATATTGCATGGGGCAGGCCAAGAAGAGATGCACTAAACATTTATCCATTGGCAAGCTGTTGAGAGTACAATTATAATCATCCTGTTGATGCCGATTCACGATCGTGCCAACACACCAGCGGGCCTTGGACGCCCAAAGATGTTGTCTCTACAACCTGCAATGCAGCAAACACGCAGCATAACCGGCCAAGGCCGATGTAGAGTTCATGTATGGTTGAAACGGCTCCTGAAACACCTCCGGAAGGATCCGTGAGGAGAAAGCACATGGAGGATCTCTTAGAACCAACAAGGCCGCTTAAGATGCTAATGAATCTCATGGAGAGAAGCACCGGACAGCAGGTAGAGGGGTTGAGGAAAGAAAATTAGGGTAAACATGGTAATTGTGTTGTAATTTTGATGATTGATTGGATAGGATCAATTGGCCATGATCCTCTCGAATATATAGAGGGGGTGGTTTTATCCTAGTAGGAAATAACTCCAATATGTGATCTTCAAATTTTCCATGCTTAAAACTTGCCAAAATATGATTTAGGGACAAATCGGTTTGGACTCATGTTGAGGCTGGCCTAGCCGGCTAGGGGATCCGGCTTAGCCAGTTTTTGCGGGGCTCGGCAGCCTGGCCAGCCAGGTGCTAGACCCGGCTTAGCCGGTTTAAACAGCTGGCTTAGCCAGCTACCATGGCACCAGTAGCCACCTGGTTGCATGGCCGGCTTAGCCGACTTGGTGACCCGGCTAAGCAGACTCAGTGGGAGGAACCGGCCTAGCTGGCTAGGCCAACCGGCTGCCACGGCACCAGCAGCCACCTGGCTGCATGGCTGGCTTAGCCGACCTGGTGACCCGGCTAAGCCGACTCAGGGGGAGGAACCGGCCTAGCTGGCTGGGCCAACCGACCTAGCCAGCTGGGTCAGCTCGTCGTGGCTTGCTATCTTTTTCCTCGTGATTGCTTACTCCATTGACGACGTCACTTGACCTCAACCATATCCGGGGCCTCCATGACTTGCTCATATTGCCAAATATACCATTGGACATCTTTGAGTGTCCACACATGCCCCTTGTTTTTAGGTGAATGATGCATTGAACCTGAAAACACTTGTCAAAACATAACCGACCAGGAATGATACCCATCACATCGGCTAGCCAGTGACTAAGGGTGATGTATGCATCGGCCATTTTTGTGCTAAGGGCGATACATGTATTGGCCATTGCTTGGTAGAGCTCTTAGGCCTCTTGCTAAACATTTGGAAAGTATTTTTTAAGATACCTTCCATTGATTTCCTTCAGGAGAGGTTCACCTTTCAACGTCTCTAGCAGATATGAATTTTCGTATACGACTTTGACCACTCTTAAAGGACCTTTCCAATTAGGCAACCACTTGCCAAATTGATTGCTCTTCAATCCAATAGGGAGTATGGTTTGCCATACTAGATCTCCCACTTGAAATGACTTTCTTCTCACTTTCTCGTTATAGGCCCTTGCAACACGAGCTTTGTCTTTCTCGATCTCCTTCAAAGCTTTCAACCTTTTATCTGTCACTTCATCTATATTGTCCATCATTAGATCATGGTACACAACAGGAGATAGATCATTTTGCTTAGCAAATCTGAATGCACTCAAGTTCACTTCGACAGGCAACACAACTTCTTGACCATAAACTAGCTCAAAAGGAATCACTTTTGGAGCACCATGCTTTGAGATGTGATATACCCACAAATCTTCTGACAGAACTTCATGCCACTTCCTCAGAGTCTCTTCAATCTTCTTTTTAATGAGCTTGATCAAAGTTTTATTACTAGCTTCAGTTAGGCCATTAGCTTGAGTATAGTACGGAGATGAGTTAACCAACTTGATCTTGTATGATTCGGCAAAACTCTTTACCACTACAAGAAATCTTGTTTTTTATGACAAAATACCTCATGACGGGTCATAGTTTTGTCATACAATGTACCATAATATGACGCACAATTCAGTGGCGTCACAAATTCAAGATAGCCATATTATTTTATGATGACATGGTATTTAGTGTCACATAATGGTACCCAACATCGTCACAAATTGTATGAAGGGGGAGACCGATTATCGTTTGCTCTTTTGTGACGCTAGTTAGTGACTTTTGTTGACTGTTTCGCGGTGTCATGCATCAGTTAGTTGAAAATTGCCCTGCTCATATGTTACTGTACCCCTGGAAGTGGGCCGAAGCCTTGACCAATATAATTCCCCAATTCTGCCATATCGGTGGACACAACCTCATCCGATCCCCATCCCCATCTGCCCGACCCCAACCTCATACCCATCGGCGACAAGGAGTGGATGGATCCTGGCGGAGCGGTGGACCACGAGCGGGCGGATCCTGGTGGCGCGGACAACGAGTGGGCGGATCCTGGCGGCGCTGTGCACGTCGCCGAGCCGCGTCCTCCGGCGTGGTGCACGACGACTGAGCGGCGGCCTTGGGCGAGGGCGGTGGTGTTTGGTCCCCTTATCCCAGCCCCTACTGACGACGTGGTGGTGCGGCAAGCGGCAAGCTCTTCTGGTGGTTCGTCGAGCGGTGGGTGACCTCGGTGCTCGCTCTGTGCTTGCTTGGTGCAGATCAGTGGGTGGCATCAGGTTTGTAGGCAGAGTCCTCGATCCCTCTTTTCCCCTCTGCTCCCTGGCCATTGCTCCAGCTACTCCAGCGACGACGGCACCATGTCTCAGTGGGGAAGCTCGGCAAGCCAATCGCATGGTACTGCAGCCTCCGGGATGGTTGAGCACCAGCTGGATGGAAGCTCGAGTTGGGCACTGGAGCCGTATCCCCCAGGTAAGGAGACCGGGCTACCCTTGATCCCATGCCCTAACTGTGGGATGGCGAGGGTGATAGAGAGGCGGTCAGCAAAGGAGACGACCGAGAACTACCTGCGTGTGTTCTTCAAATGTCCTCGAAACTCGGTGAGAATGCACTTGTGTGAATTGAGTTCACAAGTTCTTCATCCCTGTGAATCCCGTCTGTGTTAATGCAATTGTTTTGTTGCATTGTTGTAGTTTCCTAAGCTCTGCGGGTTCTACAAATTCCAAAGATAGTATTTGGAGAAGCTAGAGGAGCTTGGCATTCTCACAATCCGCAAATCCCCCCTAGCAGTGGAAGTTGGTGATGAAGTTGAAGATGCAGCAGATGTATCATCTGGAAGAATGGTTGTGAATATGCAGGGTGTTGAAAAGAAGAAGACAAAGCAGATTGATGCCAAGTTGTTGGATGATCTGATTTGGAAGTTCAACATTTTGATGTTTGTTTTAGCAGTTGGTCTTGGCTGTTTGTTCATGTATGTTGTTGGCAGACTGAATGTGAAGTTCATTGCCTAATGTATTTTAGTCTGTAGGTTATGGTTTTAGTGTAGTTGGGCCTTTGTAATGTATGAACAATCTGGTGCTAAGTCAAGCAATGCAATCTGGTTATTCTGTTACTTGTGTGTGATGCAATCTGGTTTATGCAGTTCATCTGGAAGAATTGGTTATTATGTCACTTGTGTGTGATGGATTCTGTTTGCTACTTCCAGCCAATACATTTTGTGATGACTTCTATACATTCCATGGTAGAATTTGGTCATTACATGACATTATCATGTGTCATAAAAACACAAAAATCTGGGCACTAAATATTTGCATAATGTGAATGCATTCTGTCCACTGTAATGCATCAAGTATTCACAAATATCCAGAATTGCAAATTTCAGGCATCATCATTGTCACACATCCTTTGTAATAGAATCACTAATACAAATTGCAATAGCACAATTCAAATACAGAATTGTATGGCATGATTCAAATACAGAATGGTCTTACAATCACAAACACATGTAGTAGCATGATTCAAATTCAGTTGGACGGCCACTCCACCACGGTGCCTGCCTGCAGGGCTATTGAGGAAGGGGGGAGGTGAGTAGAGAGGGGCGGCTAGAGCTCCACCATGGTGCCTGCTCGTAGGTGTTGCAGCAGTGGGGCTGCTGGAGGGGAGGGGTGCGCTGCTGCTGCTACTGGGGAGGGGCGTGCTGCAACGGCTCGCTGCTGGAGGGGGAGAGCCTGCTCGGTGATCGATGTTGAGGTGGAGGGAGGTGAGGGTAGGGGTGAGCGGGTAGAGGGGACTGCCTGCAGGTGCTCGTTGCTGGCAAGGTTGGGGCGGCAGGGAGAGCCTGCCCGTCGCCAGAGACCGTGGCCGAGCGGCCACTGAGCTTGCTAGCTCAAATGAGCGACCAGGAACACAAGTGTTGACATCCCATCCATACATGACATGTGGGCCTAGCATTTCAATTACATGTGGGCCAGACGATGTTCATCAGCCTCCCATGTTCCCTTTCATTTGTTCACACATTTATTTTTTAAATTCATGGCAAATTCTTCTAAGAAGTCTTTCTCCTAGATGCTATCTCTAAATCTGATTTTTTTCTCCTAAAAATTTATAAAATCATGTTCTATCAATATGTCAGATTATTTTGGTCATATAGTCATGTAATAAGTTATAAACAATTCAAAAGTACAATCTATAAAAAACATGCAATTTTAGTCCAAAATTTGAAACTCCAAATGACCTCAGCTACAAAAGTCATGAACACGACATTTGTTTAACTCATTAAGACCAACAAGTATTATTTTGGCCATTTTCCCATTTGACAAAGTGGTACTAAAGTTGTTCATAAATTCTACTCTCCTTCTTAGAGTTTCATGATGATTAGGTGAGATATGTGATTTCCATGAACAAAGTTTCTGTCACTTTCTCAGATAAACAAACTCCCAAAACAAGAAATGTACATCTTCATGAGATGTGCAATCTTTGTATTCACCACTTTTAAATTTGAAAGCATTTAGTACCCCTAATTTTAGTCCACATTTAAATTTTTTGAAAATTTAACATTTAAACTATCAAAATATGTTCAAATGAAAAAATATACAAAACATACCAAGTAGATGTCGACGAGTTGGACATTTTTGTTTTTGACAGTGTTTCCATTTTCTATCGTTCAATACCCCCAATATTCATTTGAAATCGTAATAAGAAAAAATGGGTCACTGACTAGTGGACCCGCTGCACCAGATCAACATTTGGCCGAGCCCAGGTCCTGCCATCGACAAACCGGGCCCACTCGTCAGGCTAAATTTTTCGGTGGTACTAGACGCTCTCTCCCGCGCAGCTACCCTCACCGACACATGGGTCCCACCAGCCTCCCGCTCAAGCCACCCAAGCCTCCCGCTCAAGCAACCCGCCTCCCAGCACCTTCATCCTCTTACCCGTGAGACTTGGGGGAAAAAATCCCCAATCTCCCCCTCGTCCCCGCCCCAGAGCCGCCACCCCCCTCGCCGCCGCCACCCCACCGCCGTCACCCAACCTTGTTGCACCGTGTGTCCTCCCTGCAGCCCAGTTCTATAACCCAAACGCCCCCTCCTCCCTAAACCTAGCGTCGCCTCCTCCCGAACCCTAGCGACACCGAGCATGGCCATTTCCTCCTGCTTCCCCGCTACTTAGTGGTGCCAAGTGCCGACGACGTGCACCCCAACGCTGGAGGCCGGAGGTGTAGTTCACGCCGCGGCATCCACGGATCGACCCCGAAGTCTGTCACCGCCCGCATCCCGGAGTTCGTCACCGCTGCCTGACGAAGCTAGAAGCAACCGGCCGGGGCACCACCAAGCTACAAGTCAGAGCCACAGCTCAAGCCGATGACATCCACAGATCCACCCCGACGCCGGTTGTACTCTTCATCCTCCTCCACTTAAGGTAATATGTTAAGTTTGCTGTCTCTGCCGTGAGATTAAGTGGAGGTCAACCGTGCTTTCTTGAGTTGGATTATCTGTTGGTTTGCCATGAGATTAAGTGGAGCTCTGCATCTGTTATTTAGTGCTAGAGTTCAGGCATTTAGCTGCTAGTAATTGGCCAGCTAGTATGTGCAAGAATTTGTTGTTTGTATATAAGTACTTGTTTATATACAATGTACTGAATTCTATCGTGATCTAGTGTACTTCTTTGTACTGAATTCTAACATGTTCTAATTCTTGAACTCTAGAGCCTGTTCCATTTTGTTGTTAGTTTGCCTTCTTTCTAGCATTCTAGAAAAATTACTGATTCCTTAGTTTTTTTGTTCTACTCATTAATAGAAACTGATTCTAGTTTCTAATCTTTATGCGCAGTTTCTAATCTTTATGCGTTAGCTCATACTAACAAATACAAGACATGACAAAAACCAAGTATGAGCAGCAAAGGGATGCCAATGTACAGAACATTCGGGATATTTTTAAGTCTTTGGGCATTGAGGTCTTAGCTCAGGAAGTTAATGATGTTTTTTCAAAAAAGCAAAAGCGGAAAGCGAAGACTGTAGTCACTGACAAACCAGAATCTGACACTGAATATGATCCAGGCTCTGAAATTGATAACCAATCTAAAAGCGATGATGAATGTGAGAGCCTTCGCCTGGGCGCCGTCCACCTAGGGAGAGACACCCTTTGCCTACTAAGACCAATGTGAGAGCCAACCCCAAACCAGCAGCCGTTTCCAGTGTCAATGATCTGCAAGGCCACCTCAGTCCAAGTGGAAGCCATACTCAGACCACACAAACTACTATCACAATGCCTACTACTCCAAAAAACCCCACAGCCAGTCCAGCCTTGTCTACGCCTAATCCAACCACAGGCGCTACTCATAGATACACTAGAGAAACTGCAGCCTGGTCTGTGCCTGGTGCAAATCCTATGCTAAGGACTCCTACATTAGATCATATCAGTTCAACCTTCTCTGAGCCTGTTGCAAACCCTCAGGAAACTCCTACTCCTACATCGGCTAGGCAACCTACGCCCACAACTAGTGTCACACAACCAATTCCTACAGACACCTCTCTAGGTGCACGCAGCTCTAGGCAAAGCAATGAAATCAATGAAGGCAGTGAACAATTTGATGGCACATTTTCAGAGGGTCCTACAGAGGGAGGAGAGGCAGATGCTACCTTGGTTCTAGGTATACACAATTTCCAAGCATTATTTTCGCCATTACATAACTTCAATTGTTACTTCTATATGAATACAATTTTAATATTATTTTCTAATTGCAGGGCCCCAAAAATCAGTCCGCAAGAAAACAATTGGTCTAGGATTAGAAAGGCTGATAAAAAGAGGAAATAGGTTCCCTGTACAAGTGGCTGAAGGGAAGAAGAGACCTTCTGTCCCTATTCAAGCAGCAAAGCTTGCCTCAGAAACTGGTGTTTCCCTTAGAGACTAGCTTCCTATCTGGACATCTTGGAAGCTATATGAAAAAGATGGGGGGCCTTCACAAGTACAAAAAATACTTGACAAAGTGGCGGTGAGGATATAACTATCTCACCTACAATACTTTATTCCTTTAATGCAGTTTCTTGTACAAAATTAAGTCTACTAACTCATTTGTGTTCCTACAGACAAGGCTGGATGTAAAAGTTGATGAAGAGGGACCAAGCAAAGCTGCATGCATGGATATCGTTAAGAGGGGAGTACGGCAGCAGAGGTATAACCTCAAAAAGAGGTACTTCGACAACACACTAACAAAAGAACAGCTGCTGGCCAAACAACCTCCGCCGAAGATGAGGAAAGCGGAGTGGATCAAGCTAGTAGACTACTGGTGTGACCCAAAGAGTCAGGTCCATGCCTTGCATTAACTCCTTTTGTTAATATGCAACTTCAACTATGTGCTTGAGAATGAAAACTTTGTGTTGCATTTGTGGTGCAGGAGAAAAGTGAGAAGAATAAAGTAAATCGAGGGCAAGTGCAGCTTCACCAAAAGACTGGATCTAGGTCCTATATTGCCCATCGATATAGCTTGGTACATATACTTATCTTTTCAACAATTTAGTTCAAAGAAGGGATATTTGTACCTTTGTAATTACAGAGTGCTTTTGAACTAGAATATTCTGCTAGTGCCTAAATATTAGAGGGCAAATCAAGACTAAGAATATTCTGATGGGATGCCACTTAACTTAAGCATAGTCTGCTAGTACCATTTTGAGCTTGACTGCAATTTTGAGCACAATCTGAGATGTTCATGCTCTACTAGTCTGCTACATCTTACATATTCTGCTAGTGCCCTCTAATATGCTTAAGTGGATGGACAAAGTAATGCCAAGAGCAACTGAGTTTGAGCTTGCTGTATTAGTCTGTCAATGATTGATTTATTGTCATATAGTGCATAATATTTAGGGATCTCGCTATTAACATATTTAGGGACCATGTTTGTCCACCACTCACTCTACATTCTTGGATAACACTGTAAATTATTTCTTTACATGATGCAGAGGGAAAAGTACAATGATGAAGAGCCAGATCCTGTGGAATTCTTTGGTGAATGTATGAATAGTCCAGAAAATGGCCGTAGTCCCCTAACAGAGGAAATCTATCGTACAATGATGCATGTACTGTACTAATACTCAAAGAATTTTTCACACTGTTCTATGTACTTGTTTTGAACTAGAATCATTCTATATATGTAGGCACAAATGGTTGCAGAGAAGACAAGAGAACCAGAAGAAGGAGAGGCACCAAAGTCTCCATCCAAGATTGTTGCTGATAGTCTAAGTCAGGTCACCCGTTCCTTGACCTTCCTTCCAAACCTTGGTCTCTCTAAAGCGCACAAAGCTACCCAGTTCGCAACAGCTGCAGCACAAGCCCGCCTGCAAGCTGAATTTGAGGCAACCCTCCAAGCAGAAAGAGAGGAAGCTGCTAGGAAGCAGGAGGAATTGCAACAACTGCTTCGAGCTCAACAGGCGTCTCTTCAAGAAAACCAGAATTTACTGCGCCAAACCCAAGAAGAGGTGAAGGAAATGAGTAGCAAGTTTGAAGAGACTAATGCACTGCTGCGCGCTGTCCTGAAACTTCAAAAAGACTGAGGTAGCAAATGCCTATGTCTAAGCTACTGTTACCTTGCTAGAACAACCTTGTGTCTTTTGGAACTTTGTGGAGCATGTTTCAGAACTATGTGTGCCTCTATTTGAACCTGTGTGGTATGTGTTGCAACTTGCAACAATTTGAACTTGTTGGCTGGAACCATGAACTTTTTGTTATGTTTGAATTTCAAGTTGTAGGAACTTGTTATCATGTGAATGTATGTCTTGTATGAGGGCTTGGCTCAGCTGTGTGTGACTTATGACCTGTGATGGCATTGCTTTGTATGATGCCTACTATTTTCTGGATGCACATTTCTGCTTGTATGATCTATGATGACAAATTTAGGATATGTGAGACATTCGTCACCGAATGTGATGACATTTTGTGACAAGTACAAGCGTCTCAAACTACCTCACGCACCACAAAAAAGAAGACACTTTTAGTGTGTCACATAATATAATATGACACTAGCCTGCGTCACAAAAAACTACCTAGATGTACCACACAGCCCACGAAACAAGACGTTAAATCAGTGTCACATTCTGTTATGTGACGGCACCTATCGTCACAAAACATCAACGTCACAAAATAATATGTGACGAAACATTTTGTCACAAAATCATGTGAAGAGGAACCACGGGCTACCATTTTATGACGAAATGTACAATATGTGACGCGTTGACTTACCTTTTTGCGACGAAACTAACCGTCACATTAAACAACAATATGTGACAAAATCATCTCCGCCGTCATAAAAGGTACAGACTTTATATGACGGTTTTTGCTTTTCGTCACGCGTAGACTTTTTATGTCGGTCAATTTGTGACGACCTTATGACGATTGCTTTTTCATCACAAAGGACTTTTTATGACAATTACAGTACATTAAATGACAAACTGGCTTTGTCAAAAAATGCCAAAATTCTTGTAGTGTACTTCCTTGGACATAAAAGATGTCCTTGATCTATAGTTATAACTAAGGAATGCCGAATCTATAAATGATGTGCTCAGTAATGAATTTAATCACCTCCTTATGAGTTATATTCTTCAAAGGAACCGTTTGACACCACTTAGTGAAATAATCTATGGCAACCAAGATGAACTGATGTTCCTTTGAAGATGAGGGATGAATCTGGCCAATGAAGTCTAGCCCCCAACCTCTAAAAGGCCATGGCTTCATAATAGGATGGAGTCCAACAGTAGGCACCATCTGAATATTACCCAACCGTTGGCACTCATCACAACCTTTGTAGCAACAAAAACAATCGACCATCATAGTAGGCCAATACAAACCAGCTCTTCTCAACAACCACTTCATCTCCGAGGTTGATTGATGCATACCACAAATTCCTTCATGGACTTCTCCCATTGCCACTCTCGCTTCATCAGATCCTAGGCACTTGAGCAACAAATCATCAGTAGTTCTTCGATAGAGCTCATCATGATGAATAATGTATTTAAATGCACTTCTTTGAATGCTCTTGTCAACTTTGGCACTAGGATCCTGCAAATAAGTCAACAAGGGAGTCCTCCAATCCTCCAAATCGGTACTAGAATTACAGAAACTGAACTAGACCGATTTGGGACATTATCGGGCAAATTAGCAGCACTGGCAGTAGCAGAGTTTGCTAGGCCGACTGCACTAGTTGGCTTAGCTGACTAGAGCACCTAGTCAGCAGATCTGGCTAGGCTGGCTTGGCCACTCAGCTTAGCCAAGTTGAAGCTGGCTAGGCCGACTTCAACCGTCGGCCAGGCCAGTTCATCCTATCCTGCACAGAGAAAATTGGTGTCTTGATGCATCGGCTTTTCTTGTATATGAAAATTACGCCTACCGATGTCAAAGCCTGATGCTTGTTGAGCTAACATGTTGGCCTTTTTGATTCTCATGTCTTAGAATATGCCGAATCTTGAATTCAGCAAATTTAAAGATGAACTCAAGACAAGTATCGAGACAAGCACAAAGTGATCATCTAAACATTGAAATTCTCTAGCAACTTGCTGCACCACCAGCAATGAATCACCATAGGCCACAACATGATGCACTCCCAAGGAACTCAACATGACCAAACCGAATAAAAGAGCTTGATTTTAATTTGATTGTTAGTACAACAAAAGTCCAATCGTCTTGACATCATTGCTTCTTCATTATTAGGAGAAACAAGAATAATACCAACACCTTGGCTATCTTTACAAACTGATCCATCAAAATATAATTTCCATGGGGTGTAAGTAAGGTAATTGACTTCTTCATCTAAATCAATACCATGCTCAACAATAAAATTAGCAAGGACTTGACCTTTTACAGATTTCAATGATTCATAAATCAAGTCATATTCAATTAAAGACTATGCCCATTTGCCCAACCTTCCACTAAAGATTGGCCGATATAGCATATGCTTGATAATATCGGCTTGGCATGCTACAACACATGTACTTGACAAAAGATAATGCCTCATCCTATTACATGCAAAGTACAGTGATAAGCATAATTTTTCAATATGGGCAAACTTTGTCTCGGGATCAAGACAGCGGCCTAGATAGGCAATCACATATTCTTTTCCTTCATCTTCTTGAGTCATAACAACCCCAATGATCTTCTCTTCGGCAGCAACATAAAGTTTAAATGGAACTCCTCTTCTAGGTGCACGAAGAATGGGCGATGATGACAGATATTCCTTTACCTTCTTAAATGCTTCTTGCTGGCTTGGCCCCCAAGTGAATTCAGATTCATCCTTCAACCTAAGTATAGAAGTGAAAGGAATAATCTTCCTAAATAGATTAGCAATGAATCTTCTCAAGTAGTTCACCTTCTCTAAGAATTTTTGCACATCTTTCTTGGATTTAGTTGGCTGAACATTCTTGTCTTCTCAATCCTCTTGGGATCAACCTCTATGCCTTTGTCATGAATAATAAATCCTAGAAACTTCCCAGCTAACAATCCAAAAGCACATTTGAGTGGATTCATCTTCAAACCATAGCGGTGCATCCTTTCAAAAGCAAGACACAAATTGGCTAAGTGAGAATTATGGGTAGCCAATTTAATCACAATATCATCAATGTAAACTTCCATACTCACCCCAATTAGATCATGGAAAATTAAGTTCATTGCTCTTTGATAAGTATCACCTGCATTCTTCAACCCAAAGGTCATCACAAGCCACTCAAACAAACCAACAAAGCCAGCACAAATGAAAGTCGTCTTTGATGTATCTTCTTCTGCCATGAAAATCTGATTATATCCAGCATTACCATCAAGAAAGCTAATCACCCGGTGTCCAGAAGCATCATTGATCAACATGTTAACTATAGGCATAGGATAATCATCTTTGGGAGTGGCTCTATTTAAATCTCTAAAATCAATGCAAACTCTGATCTTGCCAGAATCTTTCTTCCCAATAACACAATATTAGAAACCCACTCTGCATATTGGCATGGATGAATGAATTTAGCTTGCAACAATCTATTGATCTCCTCTTTGATTCTGTCATGGATGGCCATTTCAAAGTGCCACGGGTATTGCTTGAAAGGCTTGAATCCATCCTTGATAGAGAGCCAATGTTCAACAAGCTCTCGGCTCAATCCAGGCATCTCAATGTAGTTCTAAGCAAAACAATCAACATATTTCTTGAGAAGCGTGATATAGATTTGTAATCGGCTTCCAAGTTTTGATTAAAAAATATCAGTCATGGCATGGAACCATCCCCAATATCAACTTGTTCTAAAGGGTCGGCCGACATGAAACCTTGGCCCAACTTAATTAAGCTCATCAAAGTCATCAATAGCCTCACATGCATCAGTCTTTTCAACCTGATACTGTTCCACATGATACTTTAACCATTCAACATTATCCATTGATTACATGATAGTGTTAAGCCAACTGTCAATAGGCTTAAGTAACACAGGAATAAAGACTTACCTAGTGTAGCTTATAAAATCATATTCGGACAAGTCTCTAACTGACAAGCAACCAAAGGTGCCATGCCCCCAAGCTCGAAAGCATTGGCTATGGAAACCTTAGCCGATGAATGTGCATGGAGGATCTCAAAAATATCTCCCACCCATTGGATGTCAAACTGGTGCAAGTTGGATGGCACACATTCATTGGCATGAATCCAATCATGCCCAAGTATCATATTGTAGCTCCCCTTGATGTCCGCAATGAAAGAATGCCGTAGCCTAAGTCTTGCTCCCGATGGTCCACTCAACGTTAGCAATGCCTCTAGCTAGAATTGGAGCATCACTACTAGCACTTGTGACAGTCATGTTGGTCTTGACCAGCTCTTTGTCTTTGTTCCCAAGCTTCTTGTACAATGAGTATGGCATGACATTCACAATTACACCGCTGTCCACCAACAAGCTATGAACCGGCATCCCATTGATGCGGCCCTTCAAATGTAGTGGCCTAAGGTGATCCACTTGCACTCTTGGTTCCTTGAACATAGCATCTTCAATGGCAAACACCAATTCTACTGCTGGTGGCTCTTCTTGATCATGACTGAGCACGTAGTAATCAGAAGACAGATATACCATGTTCACATCTCCATGCACCAGTGACATCTCATAGTCTACCATCTCGTCATCTAGCACTTTAGGAGCTTCTATGCCCACCATATTGGTAACAATAGTAGAAAAGTCCTTGGGTGAGTCCCCAAGATCTCCAACCTATAGGAATTGATACGGGCACCTTAGGAAGCACCACGGCTAATTTGGGGATCACTGGGGCATCTGGAACAGCATCAGTCGGCTTAGGCGACTGGTCAGTCGGCTTAGCCGACACCAGGCCGACTTAGCCAGCATCAACAGTAAGGGCCGGCTTAGCCGGCTCTGGAACTGGCCTAGGTGACTTAGTTGGCCTTGCCAACTCTGGAGTCGACTTAGCCGGCTGAGCAGGAGCAGCAGCTGTGACAATGATCTTTGGAAGGATAACTTGAGGCTTTTATGGTGCAAGTGGATCCTTAACCATCCCAAGAGCTTTCCTCTTTAATTTCTTCTGCCGAGTGCGTTGTAAGTTCTGCCTTTGAGTTTTATCCAACCCTCATGGGCACCACTTGGGTTGAGTATACTTGGGGTCCCTTGGTGGCTTCTTCTTTTCTTCAACTCCAGCACCTTTTTCAGAAATTTCTTCTTGCTTAGACTGGACTTTCACCTTCAATCACAATTGGCTTGTTTTCATTAGTGACAGGTGCTAACATCGAGCCAATTATTATGCTAGGAATGGAAACAGGCTTCTCAAATGCTGCAATCTTCTTTGGCACATACACTTGTTGCATAGGAAACTTCTTTGATTCTTAAGGAGCTGCAATCCATGAGTTGACTATCTTCTCTTGATTCATTCCTCTAGAGCTCGATTGACCACCCAATCGGCTAAAGATGAAAACATTTGAAAAAGGACCAATGACACCTCCCAACCTTTGCTGGACATGCACGGGAGCCTAAGGATATGGCACCCACACTCCTTGAGGTCGCCATTGTGGCGTTGGTATAACTGTGGGACTAGAGGAAATGGAGGCCCCCAATGGGACACCCGAGGATGAGCAACCTGCAAAGAAGGACCTGTTGGTTGCCATTTCCTTCCTTTTCTGATCTTCATGCTTTGGCGGTGTTGTCGATGGGGGACAACGGAGGTTCCCCAAGAAGATGGAATATAGATGGAGAATCGAAGAGACCGCCACCTGATTTGAGTAGAACACGGAGCAACACGACATGAGAATTACCATATCCTATACAGATTGTAATAGGAAAGAACACAAAACTCTTAGTTTAGGACTCATTCATAGAATCCAACTAGGAAACATAGAACCTGCAGCTAGCCTTGTCCCATATAAGGGAACTGAGGGTACCCCTTGTAAAGAGAGAGACGACACACCTGCAACACACACGACGCACAATCCCCCATACTCATCAATACAACACAGCAGGCTAACACCGACTGGATGTAAAGGTCTTTACTCGACGCAAGTCGAGGGCCCAAACCAGTATAAAATCATCTGTCTCATCAAGCTTGTTGCCACAACCACCAAGTTCCATAGTCCGCTAAGCTCCTTTGAACAAAAACATCCTCCTAGGTACCCCGGTTGTGGGCTATCGGTGATAAAACATTGACAGGCGTCAACTCTCTTTTTTTTATGGGCCGATTCTCAGAATCAACCTTTTCTTTCTTGTACTTTGCCATGGGTCAATCAAAAGTACAAAGTGGCTTTACCACGGGTGGTTTAACTTTCTCCTCTTTCACCTTCCAGACACCAACCTCTGGACTTTGTGGAATGAATGTGAGTAGAACACGAACATCAAAAGCGGGATTGCCTAGAGTAGAGGAGCCGGCCTGGCCGATTGGATCAGTCGGCTTAGCCGACTAGGTTGACCCAGCTAGGCTAACTAAGTCAGTTGGCTTAGCTGGGCTGTAATGGAATTGGCTTGGCCGACTGGGACAGTCCGCCTAGCCGGCCTCTATAGCACCGCATGCGTCTCGTACCACCTTTGCCTTCTCAAAGTCTCCACTGATCCTGCGGTGATTGTAAGCTTGTTTTTGCATTGCTGATCTTTCTCAAGCACCACTTGTCGCCTCGAATTCTTTTGAACATTCGGTGCAGCACATGGTTCACCGATAATGACATTCTTGCCTTTAGCTTTATCGGCTTGCTCGGGTCGGATCAAAATTGCTGGAGCTCTTGCTTTAATTGTATTCATGTGTGCAGGAAAAGGATTCTTGTTGATCTCCATATCAAAAAGACTCAATCATCCCTCATTAAGGGCCGATTGGACCTACCGACGAAAAACATTACAATCATTAGTGGCATGAGAATAAGAGTTATAATGTTTGCAATCAGTTCTTCTCTTAATATCATCTGTAGAAGGCAAGGTATAATTAATTATAATATATTCAATTTTGAGTAACTCATCAAAAATCTGGTCATATTTAGAATTATCAAAGGTGAATTTCACTTCCTCATTTTGATTCCTATGAACCGGCTTGAGAGAAGGGCAAGTAACGAGTTTATTCGCCGCTGGCCATCTAATTTCAGCGGCCAATGTGTCGATGTTTCGACCCCGGGGGTCAACACCAATGAGTAAATTCGTAATTGCATGATCCCTTAATCCGGTGGGTGATGCAAGAAGGAGGCGATTTATCCTGGTTCGGACAAAGAAGGCCCTACGTCTAGCGAGGGGGAGGAGGGATAGTTCATGTTATCTTGCACCGAAATGCTAGTACAGGGGTGAATACAAGCGGGTGTGAGAAGTGTGAGCTTGAGCTCGAGCATTTCAGGCGCTTAGCTCTCTACTTCACACTGTCTCATGGTGTTATTCTGTGATCTAAAGCCTTAGCGTATGATACTCTGGATCTCTCCTCTAGCTAAAGTCCTGGTGCCTGTTTTTATAGGCGAGGGAGGGGCACAGGAGTACATGTTTTTTGGGCTCACGTGGTTGGTGACGTATGACGTTGATGCCGATCATGTCGGTGCCACTGTAGAGGTGTACGTCGGCATAGGAGGAGCTGCAGCCGTCGCTTCAGAAGTTGTTGAAGTCCCGCTCGAGGGTTAGCATGACAGAGCCGAGGGGCGATGGTCGAGGCCTTAGGTCGAGTCGAGGGGGTCGAGTCGAGGGGGTCGAGGCCCATCGGATAAGGCCGAATCCCGGGAAATGTAGAGAATGTGCTGACTTACGCGTCTCGAGGGGGTGCCAGACGGGGCACAGTGCTCGGTATGGTGTAACAGTGAGGTATGATCCGTGGGATTCTAGGGTATGGGTGGTAAAAGCAGGATTCGACTGCCATACTTGCAACTGTTACTGTAACTGTGACCATACGGTTAGGCGGGAGCAGGTAAAATGCATTGAATGCGCCTGGATCCGTACGGGGAGTCGGTAGCCAAGGGGTATACTATGCTCGAGGGCTGCCTATTTGCACAAGCGAAGTTCCATCCTCGAGGGCAGGCTCATTCGCTCAGGTGAAGCTCTGTCCTCGAGGGTTAGCTCATTCACTAGGCAAAGTTCCATCTTTGAGGCCAGCCCTTTCGCTCGAGCGAAGTCCCGTCCTCGAGGGGTCACCCGAATAGTACCCTCGAGCATACAGTCTCGGTCCGCATGGTAGCCCGTTGAGCAGGCTGTGGTTTTGGGCTATCGACGCCCATTCATGGGCCGGCCTAGTATGCCTTAGCTTGTGGGCTTTCGAACGATAATGAGGGATGTCGTTGGAGGGTTTGCGTTGCTGATTTCGGGAATTAGTCCGATTAATCAAGGGTTTGGGGTACCCCTTTCTCAGGTACCCAACAGTAGCCCCCGAGCCCCTGCGCGAGTGGTGGCACTCGGGCAGGGGGTCAGGAGTCGGGAGTGAGGTGTGACTCGAATTTTTCTATGGGGGGCGCACGAGCATCCCCTGCGGGGGTAGCCCCCGAGGCCTCAGAGGACTCGGAAGACTCCTTTGAGGGCTTTATTTGTCTTTGGTTGAGGGGTGCTTGTCCAGTCGGGTACGGACCTAAACTAGAGTCATGGTGCTTTACCGAGGGGTATGTTAGAACATCAAGCCCTCAGGGGATTTTTGACCCTCTTTTGTCGAGGGGTGCCAGGCACGGTCAAGCCCCCGAGCCTTGTGCGGCTGGGGCATTGCCGGCCTCGGCGTTCATCTCATGAGTCCTTTCGATCAGACGTGAGGTGAGAAGCATCGGACTACCCTTGATAGGGCAAGCCTTGAAGTTCTCAGTGAGCTGGTAATGGGAAAATCCGAGTGAGAGCCCATTCCTCATTCGATAGAGGTCGGCTAGTGGTCCAGAGGTAGTCTCATTAAAACAAAACACATGGACCTACGGATACCGATTCCATTCGATAGGTCTCAGTGGCTCGATGCCTCCCTTCAGGGGGATTCCATAAAAGTCCATAGCATTTTGCCTTGGATATGTCCAAAGGGGTCACAAGAGTTTGTTCTTGAGCGGGGCCTCGTGTTGGCTCCCCCTTGGTCACCACTGACTCGGGCGATCGAGGGTGGCTTTTGAACCCTGGTCGAGGGCCAGCCTTCGCTCCCTCGAGGCTTGTTGTGAGGCCGGAGCCCCTTCACCTTCTCCTGGAGGAATCCATCGGTAAGTAACATTTATTTTTCTTACCGTCAGATGCGTCTTTTGAGGAGGAGGGTTAAACGGTGCGGTGGTGGAGATCATGGCGTGCTCGGGTAATGGCTAATTACCTGAGGTGTGACGCATGTATCCGGCCAAGAATTAGGGGGGAATGGTTAGGTAAATGCATTAATTGCGGGGAGTTACCTTTCTCTGCTGCCAGATTCTGCCCGTTGCTCCTCTTGGGTATAAAACCAGGGAGGACAGGCACTGTTCACCCCTACCTTTGACATCCTGCCTTCACCACCGCTATTGCTCCTGAGTTCCTGCTTTCCTGCATGCGAGGGTGGGAACTTAGAGCAAGAAATCATGATTGGGAACCTTCCCGATCACTCGTCCGCCAAGGACATACGCGTCGTTGTCGCCGCCACTGCGTCCACCGAACAGATTCATGTCGCCGCCACTGCCATGGCCCCCATCCTCCAGCCTGCTGAACCTTGGCGCTCATCGACCGTAATGCGGCAGAGGTTGAATGAGCTGGTGGGAGAAGGACTTATCCACCCTGTCACTGATTTGACTCGGCCAGAGTGGATTGCATCGTCGAGGAGCCACCTGGAGCCAAACCCGTCGGAGGGCTATGTGGTGAGCTTTCTCAAGTACCACCGTCACCGGTTCAGAGCGCCCCCGAGCGAGTTTATGCGGGGGCTGACAAATTTTTATGGCATCGAGCTCCAACACTTCTCCCCCAATGCCATCTCCAACGCTGCCATCTTCACGGCCATCTGTGAGGGCTACTTAGGGATGAGGCCACATTGGGAGCTGTGGCTCCATCTCTACAAAGGGGAGTGGTTCACCTCTCCGGTGGGACCAGGCGTGAGGCGGAACGTTAGAGCGGGCTGCCTCAACTTCGCGCTGAAGACAGGCAAGTCAGAGGTGCCGCACGAGTACATCCCACTGGGTTGATGTCCAACCATGCCCGGTGGGACAAGCAATGGTTCTACCTTCACAATGACGGAGGCTACCTCCTGCCATACACCGGGCGGCTCATCACCGAATGGCCATTCAACTGGCCGCACAGTGTGACGGGGGATCTTCAATGTCGACTTCGACCCCTCGCCACCGTGATGAGGACCCTTCAAGAGGTGGGCCTAATGGCGGGTGTGGTGGTCTCAGCCTTCCACAATCGACGGGTGCTCCCTGTGATGGAGGCCCGCTACGGTTGGACGAGATGCTCCCCGTGGTGGCGCCTGAGGAGCTCGAGAGGTGTTGGATGTCCAGCGAGGAGATATCCGCTGTGAAGATCATCGCATGGGTGAAGGGGAGGTTGCAGGTTCATTCAGGGCAGAGGACGTCAACCGCCTCCCATGCGGCCGAAGGAGGGGTACCTCAACCTGGTGAGTGCCTGGACCCATGCTTTTCACGTTTTCATTTCGTTCCTTTTTTCCTTACTCTTGTCCTTGCGACTGAGTGCCTTCGTGCAGGGGGAATTGACTACCAGAGATTGAGGCCCCCATTGAGGGAGGATGCTCCCAATCGTTAGGTAAGACACTTTGATGCCCAACAGAAAAAGAGGCGCAAGGATGAGGAGAAGAAAAAAAAGGACAAGAAGCTCTAGGAGCGCGAAAAGCGCGAGAAGCGCTGTGCGCAGGAGAGGCATGACGGGCTCCCAGAGGAGGAGTCTCCCTCAGAGGATGAGGGAGACGAGGATGATGATGATGATGTCAATGTCGAAGGGGTGGCGGGATGTCTCAAGCTCCTTCTGTCTAGTCCCTCCTGTACTGACGGTCTTCCAGTGCAGGAGGATGCGCCGGAGCAACGTGTCCCTTAGCCGGCATCATCGGCCTCGGAGCTCCTACGAGGGAAAAGGTCGGCCGACCCCTTGACTCAGGGGGTTCATCCTCCTTCCGTTGTACTCGTGGTGGGAGCCCGCCCACTTCGACCTGGGAGACCCGGTCCCGGTCATCAGCGCGGGCGGAGCAGAGTCATGCCTAGGAGACTTCGTCAGAGCAGGGAGGCACGGTGACCCCACCGGCAGCCCCTAGCAGCCCTAGCCCTGGGAAGAGCTCAGCTTTGGGTGGGGCCTCAAGGTCTGCTGGCGGCTCGAGGGGACCCAAAAGGTCTCTATCCCCTTCAGGTAAGTGTTGTCAATTTAAATTTTTACTTCTTGCTTCCCCATTCTGTAGTTCATTAAGTTCTCTGCTAACCCTCTTTCCGTCCTGGCCAAAGCGCCGTATCGAGGAGGCGACCCTTGTGCCGGCTAAGTGGCTCAGGGTGGACGTGGCCACGAAGATGAGGGCCTCGGTCATAGGTGCGACGTCGAGGCCCTTGGCACCATGGGAGGCGAAGTGGCTGTCCTTAGCCTTCGGGGCTATGGCTCATGGTAGGCTGACGGGTTCTGCTCTTGCTGCAGGGTCAAGCGACTCGGGGACCATGACAGGCAGCAACTCCAAGCCGGGGAAGACATAGGAGGAAAGGAGTGCTCCCTTGAAGTCGACGTCTGTGGTCCTCGAGCTTGGCCCGGCGCTAGGGAGCGGAACCACGGCGTCGGGAGCTCCTGACCTGGGCCAACCTGAGGTCTCCGTTTCCATGCTCGAGGTGGGATCTTTCAAGGGCTACGAGCCAAGAATGGAGGTAGCCCTCATCGACCTCGAGGGTGAGGAGGCCATCGCCCCTTCCCCCTCAATGGGAGAGCAGAAGCTGTGGCCGACGGGGCTATTAGCAGGAGGAGAAGAAACTGCAGGAGTGGCAAAAAGAGGAGGAGCTGATCGAGGGCCGGCCCAAGCATCAGCAGGTGCAGCAGACGCCACCGGGGGACACGATGCTGCTAGACCTGTCGGCGCAGCAGCTGCCCAAGCCATCGGAGGGGGAGGAGACCTTGGGACTCCCAAAACAATGGGCGTCCATGATCACCCTCGATGAGCTATTGACGAAGCAAGAAGCGGTGTTGAAAGCATCGATGGTTCCGCGCCCGCCGGGGACGCAGCTCGAGGAGGAGACCTCAGCGCCGAGCCCATCGGGAGACGTGTCGATGGTGGACCTACTAGCACCACAAGACGCGGCGTTGGGGGAAGCGACAGCCTCGACCCCTCTGCTGCCTCCGGAGGCACCTGAGCCAGCGTTGAGCCAGCCACCACAACCGTCGACCGCGTCATTGGAAGAGCCAGTGATTTCTGGTCCGCAGGTGGAGCGGCCGGAGGAGACGGTGGACAAGAGTCCTTCTGCTTTTCAACATCAGAAGGAAGGAGAGGATCCTCCCCACATTCTGGAGTAGTCATCACGTTGGGGGCTCCTGGCCCGTTGAGGAGGTTGACCTCCAACCCTGGGCTGGGAGATACCAGCATCGCGTTGGAGTTCCCCACCCCGGCCGAGCTGGCGAAGCGCCACGGTGCCCCATGCGACGTGGCGGATAAGATCGAGTCCTTGGTGCGAATCAAGGTCAAGATGGTCCTCCCACATTGGGGCAAGGAGCGTGTCATGCTCCGGGAGCTCGGTGACTCCAGCGCTCCTAGGATCATGATGGATGACCCGGCGGAGGTCAAGCGCTGGGAGGACGTGGAGCAGTCCCAGGCGTGGCTGCACCACATCCTCAAGCTGGGCGTCGAGCTCGTTGGAGGTCTCAACCAGAGTCTGGCGGTAAGTCCTTGTTTAGATCACACACGGTTTTTGGCTTTCTCCATATGGATTGCCTTAACCCTTGATTTCCTGTTTCCAGGATGTGCGGAGGCGTTCCCACTCCAAGTCGTACTTCCTCCATGACACGCATAACAACCGGGAGGAAGTGCTTCGCCAACTCGAGGCCGGCCGATCTATGAAGAGCAAGGTAGCAGGTCGAGGAGGAGATGAAGCAAGCCAAGGAGGAGGCCGCCTAGGCAAAGGAGGACACCGAGGCAGCTCAAAGCGAAGCCGCCCAAGTCAATGAGGAGCTCCGGCAAGACAAGGAGGAGGTTGATGCGACCAAGGGCGAAGCGGAGAAGGCCAAGAGTGATGGCACTCACGCCCAAGAGCACTTCAAGCTGCTCGCGGAGGAGGCTCGAGACTCCATGGAGCGTATCCGCTCGCTCGAGGTCAATCTGGCTCAAGTCTCAACAGCGCGCGACACCCTCTCCGCCTTGGTCAAGAAGGAGATGGGTCGAGCCGACAGCCTGAACGCCAAGCTTAAGGCGATGAAGGCTACCCTTCAAGAGAAGGAGCAAGCCATCATGTTGGCTGGTGGCACCCTTGAGACCCTCCGGTGCGAGAAGACAGACATGATCCGGGCTTTCAAGGAGGCCCAGCGGGAGCGAGATGAGGTTCGAGAGGAGTGTGATGCCATGCTAGAGGACCGCAGTGCCCTCAAGACCCGCTGTGCCAGTAAGTTCCTTGGTAGGCTTTGACCTTTTTCTTTCCTTACGACTTGTTTAACTCTTGTTTTGTCTTTCAGGCCTTGAGACCGAGCTGCTTTCCACTCAGGCCACCGCCAAGGCGCTGCAGCAGAGCCTCGCGGGGGAGGGGGCGCTTCTCGGTAGGTTCCGGGTTGCCATCAACAGGCTCTGCACCTCCTAGGAGGTCGAGCCCATCGAGGAGGCTGGAGAAGATATCTCGGGGGCCGTGCTTGTTGACCTGCTCTACCACCTCGACGACATCCTTCGGGATCGCTTGCGGGGGGCGCTTCACACCGGCGTGAAGCGCGCGCTGGCGGTGGTTTGCTCTGGCTTCGTCTTTGACATGGACGTTGTCGCCCAAGGCTTTGTCCCCGACATCTCAAAGACCGATGCTGAGAATGAGGAGCGATGCCGAGGGCTGATCCAGGATGCCGAAAGGACGAGGGAAGTGCTAGTGAAGCTGTTCGAGGATGAAGTCCTCCCCCGTGGAGATGAAGGGTACACCATCGAGGAGGGCGGCGATGGAGACGATGGAGCGGGCCTATAGGGAAAAACTGGGCGAAGGTGCCCGTGTAAACAAGTTAGTTTTTGTAACTTATATTTAGTGTGGCTTCGAGGGCCTTTAAAACATCTATGTATCTATTGTAATGCATTTGGATATTTTAAGTTTGAGCCTTCTCTGTTTTCTTTCGCCTAGATTTTGCTGTTTTGACTAAGTGTTCAACGCGTGCTCGTATCCCTCGAGGGAGGGAGCGAGTGAAGATACCATAGCCCTGAGGCATAGGAGAGCTCCCAGCTCGACAGCCCTCGACCCTTAGGGAATTTGAGGCATTTTCTACTTAGTCACGAAGCGTATCGAGGCGTAGGAAAGAAGAGACGCTCGAGCTTTGATCACTTGACTTTTGCTTTTTGACTAAGTGTTCGACGCATGCTCATATTCCTCGAGGGAGGGGGAACGAGTGGGGGTACCATAGCCCTGAGGCATAGGAGAGCCCCAGGCTCGATAGCCCTCAACCCTTAGGGAGTTCGAGGCATTTTCTACTTAGTTGTGAAGCAAAAGGAGACGCTCGAATTTTGAAAAATCGTTCATATTTTTTAGGAACTTAGGGGGTTCCCCTGTTAGCCCCCAAGGGAGGCTCGACTCTGGCGAGACAGGGTCGAGGCTACCTCTTGTATGTACAATAATGAGTTTGAACTTATAATCAAAAGTACTTCTTATATTTTTCATGCGAAAATGTATGAAACATGCGAGAATGTACAAGGGTATCGATGCCCTAGGGGTAGAAATGACGTAGTTGTTCGATGTTCCATGCGTTGGTGAAGGTTTCACCCTTGTTGTTCGCTAGCTTGTACATTCCGGGCTTCAGCACCCTTAACTATGGTGTATGGGCCTTCCCATGGTGGAGTCAGCTTGTGACACCCCTTGTTGCTCTGTCGTCGACGTAGGACGAGGTATCCAACTTGGAAGTCCCTCGAGCACATGTGCTTGTCATGGTAGCGTTGAAGTTTCTGCTGATACCTCGCGGAGTGAATTAGCGTCATGTCTCGAGCCTCCTCAAGATGGTCGACGGTATTTGCGAGGGCTTCTTCGTTGGTTTGCTCGTTGTAGGCCTTTAGTCGAGGGGAACCATACTCGAGATCAATGGGAAGGATGGCCTCGGACCCATAGACAAAGAAGAATGGTGTGAACCCCGTGGCTCGACTAGGTGTTGTCCTTAAGCTCCACAAGACCAAAGGCAGCTCCGCGGCCCATTTCTTTCTATGCTTGTTAAGGCGGTTGAAGATTCTTGGCTTGAGGCCCTGGAAAATCATGCCATTGGCGCGCTCGACCTGGCTGTTAGTTCGAGGATGAGCAACCGTGGACCAGTTTACACGGATGTGATGGTGATCGTAGAAATCCAAGAACTTCTTGCCAGTGAACTATGTGCCGTTGTCAGTGATGATGATGTTGGGACCCTGAAGCGATGGATGATGTCGGTGAAAAACTCGACCGCCCGGTCGGAGCGGATGTTGCCGATAGGCCAGGCCTCGATCCACTTGGTAAACTTGTCGACAGCAACGAGTAGGTGCATGTACCCCTTGGTTGTCCTCTTGAGAGGCCCCACAATGTCGAGCCCCTAGACCGCGAACGACCAGGTGATGGGGATCATCTATAGGGCGTGAGCTGGGAGGTGCGTCCGCTTGGCGTAGAATTGACACCCGTTGCATGAGCGGACAATGTTGATAGCGTCAAAAATGGCGGTTGGCCAGTAGAAACCATGTTAGAAGGCATTGCCGATGAGGGTCCTCAGCACTATGTGGTGGTCGCAAGCCCCTGAGTGTACGTCCTCGAGGAGCCTCCTGCCTTCTTCGATAGTGATGCAGCGCTGAAGGATACCTGATGGGCTTCACCTGTAGAGTTCCTTGCCATCACCGTAGATGACATAGGACTTGGCCAGTCGCGTGGTCTGGCGAGCCTCGATCTGGTCTTCCAGGAGTTCCCCTCGAGGTAAGGGACTCACCAATCTGGATGTGGGCTCGATGGAGGAGGCGTCCCCTTGATCTCTGTGACTTTGGCCCCGATCGAGGGGACCTCAGTCGAGGCCACGTGGTCGAGTTTTGAGGGTGTGGTGCCAGCCCCCAAGCCCAAGTCGATGCAGGGCTCGAAGAGGGCTCGAAGAGGTCTCTCAAGATTACATCCGGAGGGACAGTACCTTGAGTTGATGTGATCTTTGTGAGCTCGTCCCCAGCTTCATTGTAGCGTCGAGCAATATGATTGAGCTCGAGGCTGTGGAACTTGCCTTCCAGTTTGTGCACTTCATTGTAGTAGGCTTCCATCTTGGCATCGTGGCAGCATGAGGCATTCATCACTTGGTCGATGATGAGTTGCGAGTCACCTCGAACGTCAAGGCGTCGGACCCCGAGTTCGAGGGCAATACGCAACCCGTTGACAAGAGCCTCGTACTCCGCAACGTTATTAGAAGCGGCAATGTGGATGCGAATGACGTAGCGCATGTGAACTCCGAGGGGTGAGATGAAGAGCAAGCCTACGCCTGCTCCTATCCTCATGAGCGACCCATCGAAGTACATTGTCCACAGCTCAGCTTGGATTTGAACTGGCGACAACTGGGTGTCAGTCCACTCAGTGATGAAATCCAACAACACCTGAGATTTGATGGCCTTCCGTGGTGCGTAGGTGATGGCCTCACCCATGAGCTCGACCGACCACTTAGCAATCCTTCCAGCAGCCTTCCGATTTTGGATGATTTCCCCCAAGGGGAAAGAAGACACCATGGTAACCGGGGGCTGAGGAAGTAATGCTGAAGCTTGCAACGCATAAGGACGATGGCGTAGAGTAGCTTTTGCACCTGCGGGTAGCGGGTCTTGGCTTCCGAAAGCACTTCACTGACGAAGTAAACTGGCCGCTGGGCGGGCAGGGCATGCCCTTCCTCTTCCCTCTCAACCACTATGGCCGCACTGACCACCTGAGTGGTCACGGCGACATAGAGGGGGAGAGGCTCGGGGGGTTCAATCAACGTCACCGGTCGAGGAGGGACGAGGATTGGGGCGGAGGTCAGCATGCTCTTGAGCTTGTCAAGGGCCTCCTCGGCCTCCGCGGTCCATGTGAAGCATTCGGATTTTTTCAAGAGGTGATACAGGGGCAGGGCCTTTTTCCCCAAACGTGAGATGAAACGGCTGAGAGCCGCAAGGCAGCCTGTGACCCTCTGTACGCCCTTGAGATCTCGAATTGGCCCCATTCGTGTGATGGCTGTGACCTTCTCGGGGTTAGCCTCGATCCCGTGCTGGGAGACAATATATCCGAGGAGCATGCCCCGAGGCACTCCAAAGACATATTTCTCAGGGTTAAGTTTGATATTCTTGGTTCGAAGGCACCCGCATGCAATTTCGAGGTCATAGATGAGGTTGTCGACTTTTTTGGATTTGACCACGATGTCATCGACATAGGCCTTGACCATGTTGCCTATGTGTCCGCCGAGGACATGGAGCATGCATCGCTGATACGTCGCCCTGGCGTTTCGAAGACCGAAGGGCATGGTGACGTAGCAATACATGCTGAAAGGTGTGATGAAGGAAGTCGCAAGCTGGTCGGACTCTTTCATCTTGATTTGGTGGTAGCCGGAATAAGCATCAAGGAATAAAAGGGTTTCACATCCTGCGGTAGAGTTAACAATTTGATCAATGCGTGGTAAAGGAACTGGAACTTTGGGACATGCTTTGTTTAAGCTAGTACAATCAACACACATCCGCATTTTTCCATTCTTTTTCTTAACTAACACGGGATTAGCTAACCATTCGGGGTGATGAACCTCCTTGATGAATCCAACTACCAAAAGCTGGTGTACTTCCTCGCCGATGATCCTGCGCTTCTCGTCGAAGCGGCGCAGGCATTGCTTCACTGGTCTAGACTTGGCTTGGATTTCCAAGGTGTGCTCAGCGACTTCCCACGGTATGCCCAGCATATCCGAAGGACTCCACGCAAACATATTGGCGTTCTCATGGAGAAAGTTGATGAGCACTGCTTCCGATTTGCTCTCGAGGTCGGCACTGATCGTCAGCAACTTCTCACCGGAGCAGCTTGGGTCGAGGGGGACTTTCTTGGTGTCTTGCGCTGGCTCGAAGCTGCCGACGTGACGCTTGGGGTCGGGCACCTCATCGGCGAGGCGCTCGAGGGTCAAGGCTATCATCGCATTTTGCTCGACAGCCTCTCCGTACTCGACGCATTCGACATCGCAGTCGTACGCGTGCTCGTAGGAGGTGCCAATGGTGATGACGCCTCTGGGTCCTGGCATCTTGAGCTTGAGGTAGGTGTAGTTCGGGATCACCATGAATTGCGCATAGCCTGATCAGCTGATGATGGCATGATAAGTTTCACAAAACCCGACCACCTCGAAGGTGAGGGTCTCTTTCCTGAAGTTGGTGGGGGTGCCAAAGCAGATGGGAAGGTCGATGCGGCTGACGGGAAGAGCCTTCTTCTCTGGTACGACGCCATGGAAGCCCCTGGCGCTGGGTTGGAGTTGGCACCTCTTGACCCCCAGGAGGTCGAGGGTCTCGAGGTAGATGATGTTCAGGCTGCTGCCGCTGTCCATGAGGACCTTCGAGAGGCGGGTGTTGACGATGATTGGGTCCACGATGAGCAGATAGACCCCGAGGTTGGGGACACGATCCGGATGGTCATCGCGGTCGAACGTGATGGGCGCATTGGACCAGTCGAGGTAGTGGGGTGCCGTGACTCGAATGGGGAAGACCTCTCGACACTCCCTCTTGGGCTGTCGAGACGTGAGCTGGGTCGAGGGGCCTCCGTAGATCATGTAGCAGTCGTAGACTTGGGGAGTTTTTTGTCTTCCCAATTGTCTCCCTCATTGCCGCCCTTGTCTTTCTTATCGTCACCCTTTGAAGCATGCGGCAGTCCTTGAGCTTGTGTTTCACCTCGTCCTTGTGATAAGGGCAGGGCTCCTCGAGCATCTTGTCGAAGATGGCCCCCTCAGGGGGACCCTGAGGTTTTTTGCGCTCGACTGCTGCGACGAGATCGTCGTCTGCAACCTCACGCTTGCCTTGCTCATTCTTCTTCTTCTTCTTCTTGTTCTTCTTCAAAACTTTGCTCGGGCCCCCAGCGTCAGCTGTCGGTGCCTTTGCCTTGTCCTTCTCGTCGCCAAAGAAGGCTCTGACCGCCTCCTCGCCAGCCGCATAGTTGGCGACCCCCATGAGCTCGTTGACGGTGTTGGGGCGGTTACGCCCCAACTCACGGACTAGGTCCTTGCAGGTCGTACCCACAACAAATGCTAGAATGATGTTGAGATCAGAGATGTGGGGGAGTTTGGTTCAGAGCTTGGAGAAACATTGAGCAAAGTCATGAAGTGACTCCTCTGGTTTCTGCTTGCAGTTGCGCAGTTCCCAGGAGTTTCCAGGACGCATGTAAGTACCCTTGAAGTTGCCCTCGAAGATCCAGACCAGGTCGACCCAGTCATGAATCTGGTCAGGGGGAAGCTCCTTGAGCCACCTACGCGTGGTGTCAGATAGGAACAGGGGAAGGTGACGTATGATCACGCGATCGTCACATGCCCCGCCCGCCTGACAAGCCAGTCGAAAATCGGCTAGCTAGAGCTCGGGTTTGGTTTTGCCATTGTATTTGACGACGGTTGTGGGGGGTCAAAACTTGTCAGGCAGCTGGGCATTGTGGATCGTCCTGCTGAAGACTCGGGGACCCGGTGGCTCCGGAGCCCGTCGGTCTTCATCGCTGTCGTAACGCCCCCACGATGGGCGTTGTACCCTCGATCCTCGGCATCCCCGTGTTGCGCTTGCGGTTCTCGAGGCCGGCCCTTTCGCTCGAGTGAAGTTCCGTCCTCGAAGGGTCACCCAAATTGTACCCTCGAGCGTACAGTCTTGGTCCACATGGTAGCCCGTCGAGCAGGATGTGGTTTTGGGCTATCAACGCCAAATCATGGGCCGGCCCAGTATGCCTTAAATTGTGGGATTTCGAGCGATAATGAGGGATGTCGTTGGAGGGTTTGCGTTGCTGATTTCGGGGATTAGTCCGATTCATCGAGGGTTTGGGGTACCCCTTTCCCAGATACCCGACACAATGTTTCCTTATTTTCATCATCCGAATCATCTAAAAAAGCTTCAAAAGCATGTGTATTCGAACGATCGATCTTATATTCACGAATTTCTTTAAGGCATGATTCCCAGGAAATGGCCCTCTCGACAAGATTATCAAAGCTAGCAAATTGCACATTCTCAAGCTTTTCTTTGATTTTATAGTGTAAACCACTAAAGCATATATTAACAAGATCTCTTTCAAAAATATTCAAATAAAGCACTTATTCTTAATTTCTCTAGCTCTTTTAAAAAAATCTTGTACAGTTTCATCACGCCCTTGACGGACGGCGGTGAAATGGGACAACCTAGTTTCTTGAGCTCTAGTATAAAATTATGATAAAACTTTTCCTCTAAATCAGCCCAAGAACTAATAGATAAAGGTGGTAAAGCAGTAAACCAAGCAAAAGCAGTGCCAGTAAGAGATAAAGGAAAATTACAAACTCTCATATAATCATAAGAACTAGCTTCACCCAATTGCGCAAGATACATGCTAATATGTTCCATGGTTGATTTACTACTACTACCATTAAACTTTTGAAAATCCGGTACCTTCCAACCATCAGGAGCTTTCATGTAGTCAAAAATTGAAGGGTATGGCTTGGTGTACATAAAATATTTAAGATGAAAACCTAAACTTTCTTCAAGAGACTTAGTTAATTCATCCCCAAACCGATTGAACATATCATCTAAATCAGTAGAGGAAGAAGCATTCTGTGTACTCTCAAGCATTAGATTTGCACTAGGAGACTTCAGTGGGTTAGGTAAAATATTGTTACCCCTGAAGCTCTCAATGCTCTATGATCGGTTCACAATGTTTGAGCCAATTTTTAAGCACCACCTGCTGCATTAGTTCCAAAATGACCAGTCCTATCAGTTCAAAGAACCAAAGAGCCCGATACTAACTTGCTAGCCTCACTAACAGAATTTTGTTTCTCAAAAGAACCTTGAGGCATTCCAAATTCAAGTTGTGATAAAACACCCGATTGATCTGAATCGGTTGTCCTAACTTCTAATTTATCTAAACAATCTACAACAATCTTATATGTATGTTGCATGGTTCTAGTCAATGGATCTCGAAGTGCAGTATTCCGGTCTATAATCATCTTAGCAACACTAGCTTGTGAAATTGGTGCTTCATCATACTTAGGAAGATTATCTTTAGGGTTTACCTGCTGATCAGATGATGAAGCTCCCAAGATTTCAGCAATGCTTGGAACCTTGAATTGCATAATCTTGTCATGTCGGCCCTTGGAGCAACCTAGAAGAAAAACCTTCTGGAGTTCCTCGAGCTTGGCTTGAAGCTGTGCTTGCAATTTAGGAGATAGCTCCTCCATAGAAGTGAGATTGATGATGTTGCTTGATGATGTTGCCGCTATGGATTCGCTCGAGTCCTTCGTTGCATCTCCATCTGAACCCATGTCGCTGGTAGATTGATATGTAAATTTATGTCTTGATTTCCCTAGAGGAGTCACAAAAAAGTATGTTGACGCAGATTCAACATCTCAACACACCAGCAGGCCTTGGATGCCCAAAGAGGTGGTCTCTACAACATGCAACGCAAGAAACACGCAGCGTAACCAGCCAAACTGATCTAGAGAATCTATAAGGCCGATGTAGAGCTCGTGTATGGCTGAAATGGCTCCTGAACCACCTCCAGAAGGATCCATCAGGAGGAAGCACGTGGAGGATCTCTTAGGACTAGCAAGGCTGCCTAAGATGCCAATGAATATTGTGGAGAGAAGCACCGGACAGCAGGTAGAGGGGTTGAGGAGAGAAAATTAGGGTAAAGAGCGTAATTGTGTTGTAGTTTTGACGATTGATTGGTTGGGATCAATCAGCCATGATCCTCTCGAATATGTAGAGGAGGTGGCCTTATCCCAGTAGGAAAGAACTCCAACACGTGATCTTCAAGTTTTCCACACTTAAAACTTGCCAAAACATAATTTAGGGACAAATCGGGTCCGACTCAGGTTGAGACTGACGTAGCCGGTTAGGGGACCCGGCCTAGCCGGTTTTCGCGGGCTCGGCAGCCTGGTCGGCCAGGTGCTGGACCCAGCTTAGCCGCTTTAAACAACCAGCTTAGCCGGCTGCCACGGCAGCAGCAGCCATCTGGCAGCAAGGCCGGTTTAGCCGGCCTGGTGACCCGGTTAAGCCGACTCAGGGGGAGGAACCGGCCTAGCGACTAGGTCAGCTCGTCGTGGCTCGCCATCTTCTCCGTGTGATTGCTTGCTCCATTGACGATGCCACTTGACCTCAACCATGTCTAGGGCCTCCATGACTTGCTCATGTTGCCAAATATACCACTGGACATTTTTGAGTGTCAACGCATCCAAAACCTTATTTGTACTGCTTAATAATTCTCTTGTACTTAGGAGACCACTAAGAAGGAGTTAAAAGAAAACTTTGCGCTTACTTTATTTTGATAAGAAGACTCTCTAGCCAGGCATAGGCACAACAAACTGGTCTAGAGCCAATATTGGGAGGGACAACAAACATGGACTATGGGAAGTGCGAGCTTCACGATACATACGAAAAAATAATCATCGTGGAGTTTGCCTTCTCTAACTTATTTATGTTTTCATGTTTGCTAACATTATTCCTTGATGTGTTACATTGTTTACCTTTCCTATTCTAGCTTGTTAATAGATTGGTTGATAAGATTGGAATTTAGGGCCCAGAACTCTTTTGCATTAGAGAAATGAACACTAGCAAAATTGTAGTCTGTGTCTCGATGATATTTTGAATATAGGTTTAGATAATGAAAGCTTTAGTTGGCCATTAGTTTTTGTGTTGCCTAATTCATCTTACTTTTAGACGTCATGATCCCTTCAGATGATGTCATGGCTCCCAATAAATGATGTGATGGATGATAAATCTATGCCAGCCAGACAATAGATGGTACCTAATTATGACAGAATTTATATTCTCTATTTAACCAATTGTGTTGAGAAAAGTGTGTCTTACTACAACTGCACATATATTTTCCTACATGTTTACACCTACTCAGTGCTAACTGAATGGGATGTCAGAGCATCCAATCTGATCTACATATAGTCGTATATAGCCTCTTTTTTTTTACCTGAATATATAACCTCTTTTATATAAAGTCATAAAAAATGAGGCATTTTTGTTTCCCTTTCCAATGACTAGATGTCTAAATCCAACAGGTTCCTTTGCGCTGGAAGAAATGCTGCTAGTACACAACCGGTAACTCACCTTATATTCGTCGCCTCGGTATTGTGGCAAGACTGCTTCATCTCCATGCATGGTCGACAGTGGAGGAGCTTGTCAAGGGAGGCGGGGATGACTGCGCGCGATGGGCGAGCGGCCGAGCGTTCAAACTGCAAAGGGGAACACAGGGCGTGATGCGGGGCGATATGCGGGTGGGCAGCTGGTGAGCGATATGGAAGAAAGATTAGGGAATAGGGAGACAGTAAGTCTAGGTTACGTATGACTGCTCGGCTCCAAGTAAAAAAGAAAAAAAAAACTCGACCCACTAGGGAGACAAACAGGCATTATGCATAGAAGAAGAAAACCTTCTCACACGGGTTGAGAAAATCCTCGAACCTCCGCCCCATCTATACACAGCTGCACCGAAGCTACCGTTAGAATGAGCTGACTAGACCTATGCTTTCGCGTGAGTCAGACGAGGAGATTTTTTTAACGCATAGATAAATTATGCCTTCTCTGGCCAACAAATCCACCCCCGATGGGGTTCGAACTCTAGCTGGCACTGGCACAGTGTAAGGCACTCAGCTAGACCAACCGGACCAGGTAAGAATTAATTATGCGTGCATTGGGTAAGCAAAGGGCACGCAAGGCCAATCCATAAGTCCAAACGGTTCTATGGACCCAACGTACTATTTGAAATTTACCTATCGACTGTCAGAACAGGAAAAAAGAAATACTGACAAAACGATCTATTTTAGACAAGGTGAAACCATAGTTTTCCGAACCGGACCGAACATTGAACCGGCGAGGCTATCGGTTTAATGGTTCATTGGTCCAGCCGTTAGAACCGTTTAAACCGCCGGTTCAATAATTGAACCGATTAATCAAACCGGTCATAAATTCTTTGAACCGGTGTATATATATATATGATATAATTTAATGTGACAAATGGAATGACATAATTTAATTGTACAGCCATGAGGTTCACACATCCTGAAAATATAGGATGACTTGGTCTTAATTCAAAATACAAAGTGCGAGATAACATAAGGTTGATCGTATAGACAATAATCTATTAAAGAACACTTATAACCAATAATTTAATATTTATGAAAAGATAATATTTGGAGCACTTACGAATTGGTCTCAAAAAGATTTAAATAGTAATCCAAAAATATTCTCAGTTATCAGAATAATCTCAAATGTTGAAATTGAGTGTACCATTGGAAAAGGCTTCTCAAAGCAATCAAGATGGATATATTCTTTATTTGATTAAGAGCCCATATAATATAATATCAATTTTTGCAATTAAAAATGCGTCGTCCAAAGTCAAGAAGTGCGAGAACGAGGGTCTAGATTCTCTAACTTGCTGAAGGTAAGTCACAGGTGACTTATCCCATGCCCGATGTCCTCCATTCCAAATCCAACGGATGATAGAAGAAGCAACTTTTTGCACCCCAAATGGCAAAGCCCAGCTGTGATTCTAGCCCAAATACAGCCAGCTCGAAATTATTGTTTTGAAACAGAGCATAGTTTTACTAAGCATTTTCATACTAAAATTAAACAGGCATTTGAATAAGTTTATTTTTAATGAGAAATGCTATGGTACTAAATAAATCTGATCCGTTGATATGTTTTTTATTAAATATTAATTAATATATGAAAATAAAAGATATTGTCAAATACTTGTAGTCACAGGGATGAAGTCCTCATATTGCCGCACCTTCTCTTGTTCTCGCCTTTTCTTTTCCGTTTGACTGTGCATAAATATTTATCCTACTAATACATGCTGACACATTACATAATCAGACGAAAACATCGATGGTCTAAAATATACATGTCATTAACCTGTTACATTTAGTATGTATATTATGCTATCTTGATTAAAACTATGTTACAAAATTGAGAGGCTCTTGTAATAAATACAAGCTGTCATATATATTGAACACGTAAAGTTTTTTTCTATGTTAGGTACTGGACACAGGACATGTACGCTATGCTCAGAAATTTATCGAGACACAATAAACTTTGTAGTGGAGCATGGCATCTATTTTTTATTTTTAATGAAACGATTAAAAACTATTTCCTTTCCGTAAAAGAAATTCCGTCAAAACAATTCCACTCACCACCGCTCGCTGGGATATCCTTTTCTTGCGGCTATAATGGGCCAGTATGACCGCTGTTGGGCCTTGTTACCTATGGTGAAAATATTGCTTTCTTCGTACAGCCGTTGGATGTGGAATGGAGGGCATCCGGTGTGGGAAAAGTCACATGTGACTTGCCTTGAGCAAGTTAAGAGAATCTCTACCGGTGCAAGGACTGTGGCACTGGCAATGTACTGTTGTACTGTTGTACACACGCACACGTCACTCTCCAAACGTTCATACGTTCTGCACAAGTTCCAGAGTCCAGACGTTCACAGGCACTGGCGGCAGTAGCAGCAGACTTGGGCCCAGTTTCCCAGCGGCAGCGACGCACACGGACAGGAGACAGCTGCTCACGCACCAGAGCAACGCCCCAGACCGGGACGGTCGAGACAGAACCGGCGGGTTCATCAGTTCGTTATAAAACCTGCCGGTTTAACTGGTTTTTAGCGGTCCTATTGCATAGGCGATCTTTTAAGTGAATCGAGCCGTTGTAGGCACTGGTTCGATCTTTTAGCTGTTCAACCGTCGGTCCGGTCCGGTTTGACTTACTATGGATAAAATAACAGCCGACCATATATTTGAAATCTTTACTGACCAATAAGATCTCTGACCAACAGTTCATTGGTATTTCGGTACCATTTATTGACCCACGTTTTAGATTACGAAATAAAAAATATATTACGAGTATAGCGTTCCTTTACAACTCCATGGTACATAGACCCAACTCTGTTAAACCAAACTCAAACAACACAAAATATATAACTTGACAAACAGTAGGATATTGAACAACCTAGACTCAATAAAACAAAGTTTTAGCTCAATATCCTTCCTTGATGTCGCTAGGTCATCTATCCAAAGACTTCAATAAGCACAACTTCCAATTATCTGCATCCTTCCTCCATTCGAGAACTCTCTCTCTTTCTCTCACTCTTTAGATAACTGAACCATAGCCCAGATACAATATGTCGTTCTGAAAATTGTATTTGTTCTGTTTGACACAGCATCATTTTTACTCAACCACAAAGCCCAACGCTTCAATGCCAAACCCACTATTACTTGGTTTCTCACATTTGGAGCAAAACTCTTTAACCAAGAAACAAACAAGCACTAGTAGAGAATTGACTTTTCGTTCAGGGCTTTAGTCCCGGCTATTTTTGGGCCCGGGATTTAAAATAGATTTAGTCTCAGTTAGAGACACCAACCGGGACTAAGTACCCTGTCCAACGGCTCCTAACGCAGCTAGGTGAGGGACAGGAGGGGGACATTTAGTCCCAGTTGTTAGGGTTTATCCCGGTTGGTAATTCCAACCGGGACTACATCTTGAGCCTATAGTCCCGGTTGGAATAATAACCCGGGACTAAATGTCCCACTATAAATTGCCAGGTCTTCTACTGTTCCCTCACCGGAGACACATTTGGTCTTTCTTTGTGTTGAGATGCGTTCTTGCTTGGGGGAGTAAGTTCTTCACCGTCGCCTTCATCTTCTTTAAAAGGTTAGTAACTTTATATATCTTCTAATCTTTCAATGGTAAATAAAGTGATCATTCCATGGGTAACTAATAAGCTTAAGAATATGTGGTTTTTAGATTGAGAAGGAGATGGTGAATTTATTTTTATTTGTTATACATCATTTCTACATGAATATGTATATGCATATTTATATATGATTCTTGCTCTAATATATATCATTTCTCAAATATATGTTTTATTTTTATATATTATACATCATTTCTATACTTTTAATATATGTTTCTCTATAATATATATTTATATATGACTCTTGCTCTAATGTACTTCATTTCTCAAATATGTTTTCTATTTACTATACGCCAAGTTCTTGCTCTTTTATAAGTTTCTCTAATACATTTGTTATATATATGTGTGTATCTTGACAGATTTTATTTATGTTTCTCTAACATATTCCAATGTTATATATAATGTAGATCGTTCCATGGTTTAGTAATAAACATCGGAATATGTGTATTTTAGTTTAGGAAAATGAATAGTGTATTTATTTTTGTTTATATACATCATTTCTATATGAATGTGAATGTTGGCACATTTTTATATATGTTTCTCTAATTTATACATGATTCTTGCTCTAATGTACACCGTTTCTTTAACATATTGCATGGTATATTTATAATATGGGTGTACTCTCTATATTTTTTGGGAGTATTTCTCGGATTTTTAGGTCTGATGAATGTTGCAGTTCCTGCTCCACATGCCCCAGTTTTTACCCTGGCGATCTGCCATTCGCGCCGTCGCCACATAGGGCCGTTCCACATTGTCCAAATCCGTCTATAGTATGAAATATTTTCATTTTTACATGCTGGCTAAATAATTATATGATGTATTAGTTTCGTTCATAACTCAAAATAACTCTTTGTTGCATATGACTATAAACCCCGTCCAGTGGCTGGAATCAGCACTATGGGTTCTTGGGGTGTTCAACATCTTCGAGCATACGACTAGTGAGGTCATGAATGACCAAGGTGATAAGGTGTGGAGGTGTAATATCGCCTTTAACATCCCTATTGGGTACAATCGACAAGAAGACCAAGAAATCATGCAGATGGGACGTTCATTTATTACTCAGAGAGGCGCCCAGCTCAGTACAGTGCTGCATTGCTTACAGGATATTGAGCGCATTGGCTACATTATCCCTGATTTTTCGTACTTGAAGATACAAGCTTTAAATGAGCATCATCTAGATACTCCCCTAGTAAGATAAAGGATGGCGCGTCATAACCAACTGGATGCGGTAAGTCGTGTATCATATCATAGTCATGCATGTTTATTTTTGTTATGATTTTTCTAATATTTTTCTATTACTATGCTAGCGAAATTTTCTCCACAATTACACCTATGCATCATCAAGCCTGCAGGATATTCTCTCGCAAGCTGTTGAACAACTAGGGTACGACTTCGACTACGTGGACCAGCGGGGACACCCTACCACACATGGAATTCAGTATTGCCTGAAATTTATTGCAAACCCGGGCGCTTTTGGTAGTCCTACAGTAGGTTATATCTGTAGCCTACCATGTCCTACTTCTCATGAGGCAAGAGAGATTGTTTTAGTGAGGGCCTTGCATTATATAGACACTGAACACAGCTACACAATTCGAGACATACACTACGTTCAGTGGAGACAGACTAGAATTGCAGCTGGATTATAAGGTTACACTACATTCAATGGAGACAGATTAGAATCGTGTCTCGATTGTAAGGTTCATGTTTTAATTTGGTCATATAATAACTTGTTTATTTTCAACTGTGATGTCGTATTAACTTAATTAGGTCTATTTGTATAAAGACGCTAAACCCGGTTTGTGACGTAACAACTCTGTGTGGTAGGCATAAATATTTATTTTAGAAGGTTATCAAGGTACACTAAAATAAATACATATACATACACCATGGAAATCAAATCTATGTCTTAATTATATTTTATAGAATTATCATCCTCACTAAATTAATATCGATATCAATAAACTTAATACAAAATTCATATACTAAAAATAAAATTTTCATCAAAACTTATACATAAAATTCATATGCATAAAAAATAAAATTAGTGATAGGTGGGAGCAGTATTTGTCAGTGCGTGGTAGGTAGGAGCAGTGGTCTTTTAGTTCCTATTGGTATTACCAACTGGGATTAAAGGTCCCCACTGCTCCCACCTAGCACCTGCGTGCTCACTCCTATAAATAGTGCCCCCCTCCTTCAGCTCATTACACACCCCCTCCTTCTGCTCATTTCACACACGGCTATCGACACTACTCAACTACACATAATTTTCCCTTTTAACAAAATCCACCCAAATTTGTATCTGTTATTTGTCCTAATTTTTATCCACAAAAATGGAGTCTCTATGAGAGAAAACCCTATACGTACAGATATCCTTGCCTGTTATAGTCCACCAAATTGGTGCATACTAGAGGTGCTAGAAGAATACTACTGAAAATAGAATAATGCTGAATGTTGGGGTCACCGTGAAATTGGCAGAGCCATCCGCGGGTGTGCTCTATTGCTCTTCTGAGGCGGTGTTGGTACTGCATGGTGACGGCGCCGAGCTGAATCCTGTGGGCTCTGGGTTGTAATTGCAAGTCCCAGAGGCATGAGTTCTTCACTGCAGAAGATGCCATGCAATTTTCGCTACGATCCAACACTGAGAAAGAGGCGTGTTCATGCATGTGTTTTTGCAACCTCTTGATTATGGAGGCGCGCTCATGCATGAGTTTTTGCAGCCTCTTGATTATAAAGACGCGCTCAAGCATAAGTTCTTGCATCCTCCTTGATTATCTCGAATCGGTATAGCTCTCCACCATCCCGGCGCATATTTGACCCTAGGATGCTAGAAGAATGCTACTAAGGTGGTTAAATTGTAATATGTTTGTACACTTCAATTGTAACATTGACCTATATAGAAAAAAGGTCTTTGTTATCGTATATGTAATTTTAGTTTAAGGTCTTTGTTATCGTATATGTTATTTAGTTTTATAATTTTTATTTATTTTGTCTTGTATTACTATACTATATCTAAATAAATCTATTTTTTTTGCTTTAGGCTATATAACTAATATATATTAAAAATACAGAAAAACACATCATAATAATTATTTAAAATCATGTTAAAAAATTAAATACATGTCAAAATAAATCATTCATCAAAATTTATACATATTTAGTTGAATTTATAGAAATTATTCAAAAAACAAACCTAGGCGGGAGCAGTGTTTGTCGGTGTGGTTGGTGGCGGTAGTGTTAGGACTTTTAGTTCCGGTTGGTAATCCTCGAGGCACTTTTTGTTTACACTATATACACACATTTTTCCTTTTAACAAAATCCACCCAAATTTATGTGTTGTTTCCCCAAATTGGTATAAAAAATGGGCTCTCTGTGGGAGAAAGCCCTCCACATGCAGATTTTAGTGCTATGTAGTTAGCAATGATGCGCACACAGGTACTAGAAGAATGTTTTTTAAGATAGAGCTACCCAGGAGCTTGCGGAAGCGGGAGTGCAGGACTGTGCAACTTAATTGTTGCATGGGCTGCCTTATGAATCGATGAATCCATCCGCTCCAGTGGAAAGTTGAGTGTACAGGTCTGCGCAGTCAGCTGGAGTAGAGGTCTGTGCAACCAGATTGTGCACGGACTCCAGATAGGTTGATGGATTCATCCCACCCTGTGCGCTCTAGATTGTCTTCGGAGAGGCATGGGTTCAACATCGCTCCCGCAACCACCTCGACTCTGCCTCCAAATCTGGGTAGCTCGACATCTACCTCTGGCATTCTTTGACGTCTATTTGACCCTAGCTCGGTGCTAGAAGAATGTTTTTGAGCTTATTGTTTTATAATATGTTTACACACTTCGATTGTAACATTGACCTATCTAGAAAAAGATCTTTGTTACCGTATATGTAATTTTATTGTAAGGTCTTTGTTATCGTATAATGAGGTTTATGTAGTTTTTAAATTTATATTTGACTTTGAGATTCAATTTTTACAACTTAGATGGAGAAATTACCAAAATGAAAGTAGAGGAGCTTAAAAAGTTTTACAACTTTGTAGTTTACAATATCTGCATTTGGATTTGTCTTGTTGAGAAAAAATATCTTAGAATATTTACACTGAAAACAATGAAAACAGGACGGGAAACGAAACTGCTGGAAGGCAAAAGTTTTGGCTGCACCAAAATGGGCCTTTAGTGCCGGGTTGTTTTGTCCCGGCTTGGGCCACCAACCAAGACAAAAGGCCTACCAATCCTGGTTGAAAGCCAACCCGGATTAGAGGCCCATTTTTTCCCAACCCATATATGCCCAACCTCCTTCCCCTCCGCCACCACCCTATCCCCAAACACCTCTCCACCGCCGACCTCCCCGCAACCCCGCGCCGCCACCTTGTCCCTGTCTCCGCCCTCGACGACCGCCACATCCCGTGCCGCCACTCCTTCCCCATGTTGCCACTCCCTCTCAGCGCCGTCACTCCCTCCGTGTGACCCCGCGCTACCACTCCCTCCCCGCGCCGCCACCCTGTCCCCGCGCCGCCACCCCGTCCCCGTCTCAGCCCTCGACGGCCTCCACGTCCCCACACCTCCACCTTGCCACTCCCTACGCCGCCACTCCGACCCTATGCTGCCACTCCCTCCAAGCACTGCCACTCCCTCCAAGCACCGCCACCACCCCATGCCCGTCTCCTACCTCGCATCTCTTGCCTCGGCACCTCCGACCCATGGCTCCACACCGTCCCCCAGCGCTACCCTGAATGCGGCGCCATCCTGTCCCCCGGCGCCACCCCGTCCCTGCCTCCACCCTCTCCCCAGCCGCCTCGATGCCTCAGCTCGCGCGACCTCCCTGGGACCGCCGATGCCTCAACCGCCACCACTGATGCCTCTGCCCACCGAATCCGGTCAACCTCGAGTTCAATGCTCACCTCTACTGCCACACGCACTGACGCCGTTGGAGTTTTCGGAGGAAGGAGCGGCGCCCTGTACGACAACTCCAACACCCTGGTTCAGCCTTCACAGCCTCAACCTGCCACCGCGATGCCTCTCCACTGCACCGCTAGCCTGCTTCGTCGGCACCTAAGTTGAGCGCCAACCCTCACTGCCCACTTATGGTTGAGATAATCTATTTCACACTTTTAGTTACACAAATGAAAGGCATAGATGATATGACACATGTTTTCAACCTAACAAAGAGGGTATAGAACGTAAGAGTTGGTTGTAATCATCCATATGGGTTCAAGGGCAGATCATCAAAGTTGAAATGTGTCGCAAACATAAGCCAATAAATTTGTAGTTGTGTGAAATTTGACTTTAGTATATGAGGTTATATATGTTGTTGTTGAAAGATGGAACAATGTTTAGTCATTGTTTATTTACTTTGCATATATGAACATAATTACATTGACTTTAGGATTCGATACATACGGTTGATTGATTTGAATTTTGAAATACATTAACTTTAGCGAGAAGAGATTGCTGGACGTCGTCTACCTCCACCGGAAGTCATAGGTTTCGGCAGCTATGTAAGTTGGAGGAGTTTCTATCCAAGGTTGTCGGATGTACCACAGAATCATCAATGCATAGTAAGAAATCTATATGTTTCTAGTAAATTTATCAATTTCTTATATGTGTAGTTCGTATATGATTCTTAAATGTACCGTAACTAATTGACCCACTCATTTGGCTCAAAGAGACACTATATTAATTTGGGGTTACGAAAGTGGATGCTTGGACCTATAACGTAGATAATGGTCCACAACGCCAATGTCAAATTTGCTTTTCAATTGCTCTTGGTCATGGTCGTGGTCGCAGACTTGTACAAACCTTAGAGGTTGGAGTAGAGGCAACCAATAGAGCTGTTGCAGTACAATATGCTGCCAAAGCATATACAACTAGGCTCGCGAATATTGGGATCACCTTGCCTAATCTATCCACCATGAAGATTCAAGCTATAGATCTCGACATGACAATGTTTTGGCCTTGTGTGCACACATGGCTCGAGACAGTCAAAATGATGTGGTAAATTCTAAGTCGAACTCATAGCTTATTTGTACATTTATTATTATAAGTTGTAAAGCTTGATTCTCATAAACATATTTTCTGCCAACACTTACAGGTAGAGGAGTATGACATGACCTACACTGGGTGTACTTTTGAAGCCATTCTAAACCAGACAATGCATAGATTGGGTTATGAGTGAAAATATGCTCATGAAGACCCAACACTAACTATAGAAGGATATCAGGCAATGGTGATTGTGACTAAGATGGGAGACCCATTCACTGCTCAAGCACCGTTCATCGTTGTTAGTCGCCCCTGTCATTGTAGTTATGAGACTTTGGACTTCATCGATAATGTTATTGGATACAGATCGGTGAGCTACACTTCACCGATTTTATGGTGCGAGAGAGTCAAATCCCCATACCTCACTTTAAAGAGTAGTTGGACATGTGTGTAATTAACTTTGTGGTTGAACATCTAGTTTATTGTAATGACATATTTTAAATTATTAGTTTGGTTTGTATGAACTTGATGAATGAGGATGATCGTTGTAATATATAAGCTCTAAATTAGTTTCATTCTTAGTTTCAAATTTTAATATGTGCATATAATATTCAATGCAAAGAAACTATAAAAGAAAAGAAAAGAAAAATAAAAAAGAATGTATCCGATTAATAGACCTCAGATTAGTGTCCAGCCATCTTACTGAAGCACTACTGGAAAAATGTCTTTTAAATATATATCATGTCTACTTTCAGACATAGATCCAAAAAGGGACTTCTCACTGAGTAGTAAAAGAGCGAAAGAATTGGAGGGCACCCACCACAGATCTCGTCCGTCGGATCGGGCTAAATTGTCCATCCAACGCCTGTCATGGAGGGACCTTACTTATGTGACAGCGTGTTTCACTTGGTAACTCCGGTCCGGCGTGCATGTTCCTGTCCTTTCGGTCCCTCTCGCCTCCGCCCCGTCCTTTCGCAGACGCGACAACCGCTGCACAGCGTGTTTGCTTGATTGCTCCGCAGCCAGAGGGTAACGACGCCACCAACCGACCCTTGCATGTTGACTCCTTCCCGTCTGCTCGGTTCACTGTGCCGCGCTCGCGTATCCACGCTTCCTGCCTGCAAGCCGCAACAACCGTCCCGCGGCTGGACCTACGAGGACGACGGATGCCACTTCTGGTACACAGATAGATGGTCGCCGCCGCCGCCGCCTCTTCTTCCCCATCTCCGCGCTTTTCTACTCCAGGTCTCCAGCCCCGATGGGCCGTGGCGCACCATCGCCACACCGTGTTGATACCTGTGGTGCCGCCTCGCTGTGTCCACACGCTCACAGCTTGCATCGGCATGGCTTTGATGGCTGCAGGCATCTCAATTCTCAAGTGTCCCGGGTGCAGGCGGAAGGTGGGGTAGGATTGAGCACGACAACCAATAATTCCTATCGTCGTTCACTACTGGAGCACGACGTCCATGTGAATCACCAGCAGCCGGCTTCTTCTCCATGTCGTACACCGTGCCATCCCCTCTTTCGTTCGTCCTCTGGATCATTTTCCTTCCGTGGTGTCTGCTGTGTCTACAAGGTGCTCGATCAATGTAAAATTTCATTGTGGCATGCCTCTCAGTCTCATATCTCAGCCTCCTCCTCCCCCTCCTTGCCGTCGCCGTCATCATGCGGCACGCATGCACCTCTTGTCCAACGGTGGACGCCCTGGTGCTCCAGGGTCACTGCGCCGGCGTCGTCGGGGTGGGTTTCGCTTTGTTGTTCATCACTCCTGCAGAAAAATTGGCGTCCGGTTGCTTGAGCTGCCAGGATGCCCGTTTGGAGAGAGGGAATTTGAATATTTCATGTCGTTTTGGTTTTATCCACCTTTGTTTATCTGATTGACTCCTGAAGCCGTGAATCCCATGCTAATGCTCGATCTAAGCTTTGCTCTTCTCCATATATTGCAGCTTTACAAATTACAATTACAATGCGATTCTTTTTCGGTCTTTCCGAGATGTGTAGTAGTTTCAACGTGATGCCAATTGCCAAAATTGACTGCATTCAGTGTTCATGGCAGCATTCCTGGGTGTTGGATTGAAAAAAAAAAAAAAACTAGGATCGGTTGGCTTGAAAGCTTAAGCATTTGGTGTCCCTGCAACTGCCTCCCCGAATATTCTGTTGAATATCTTGGGCATTGATGCTTGTGGATTTGACAGAGAAGCTACTAGAACACTGAAATACTTGCCTTTCTCTATGAATACTATTTACTTCAGCTGAGTCAGCATTTTTTTTCTTCATCTTACTTTACATAGAGAAAGATGGAAGCGCAGAACTGGTTAAAGATCACGAAGCGCTTTGAATTTGAATAAGACCACTCTCCATTTCCATAAAAGGGTGGTTTGGTTGAAGATCAAATCAATAATTTCATTTATATCCCTTTCTTCTACCTTCAATTTTATATCATATTTCATAACGATAAACAATTAGGATAGGCTCATCAGTAAAATGTGTCACAAGAAAAAGCATGGGCATGCGGCGTACCTTCTTTCAGCGCTGTGATTCAATCTCCCTATGCTGCTTTGAATTGACTTCCTTAGATTAGATGACATCCTTTCTTCACTGCAGTACCTGTCATTGTTTTCTCCAATTTGTTGGTGGAAGAACGGGCATCGCCGCAACCCAGTTTAGGCGTAATGTCGACACCAGAGTAGCATCGGAAAAGAAAGAGAACATACAGCGCCCGAAAGCTCAAAATTTGTGCAAATGGCAACATCATAAACCAACTTTAATTACATTTAAGTAAAGGTTTGAGAGCACACTATCAGACAGCATAAACAATGGGTAGCACGTCTAGACTCATCAGGTACTGGTGACTCGTGCATAGGTGAGATGCATTCAGATGGTTTCCGCAGTTGCATGTTTGTCAATAGGTATTCATGACAGGTCTATGCATTGTCTTCCGAAGGCTGACTTGACTTAAAATGCAATCTCGTGTATGACATGTTTCTATAGTGTATTTTGTTGTAATATCCAATTTGTTATTTCAATCATATTGTGTAAGCACTTGTTCATAAAATGCAAAATAAATGGTACTGACCCCGTTTAGTTTCATTTTTCCATTTTTTTCTGTACCCAACATTCAAATCTCTGTTGAAGTTACTGAACATCCATATATCTTCTTTGGAGACCCTGTAGCGACTAAGGACGGTGCATTGGCCAAGCTTTTCTATGCAGTGATCAAATATGTCAAAGTTCAGCTTGGGTATTCTATTCTTGATTTCCACTACGGTGTGAGATAGTACCAGGATGAGTATGTCGATCGTTTTTGACCGCAATATGAAGGGTATGCTGCAGTGTGGTGAGTTGCTCCAACTGCTCTTTGATGAAACCGGAGATCTCTTTGACCAGAGTGCTGCTGATCTGACACAGAAGCTGGACATAAATGATCACACTGAAGCTGTTCTAGACATAGTTTCAGGCTTCTCTGCCGACCTCAAAGTTTGTAAGCGCCACAGAAGAGGCCTGGCATTGTCTTCAGGGTAGACAGGTGTGGTTGTTATGATGAACATTGTGCTTAATACTTTCGGCAGGTTGTTTGTACTCATTATTGGTCTGAAGCACTTTTCGTTTATGTCTATCTATTTCGATTTTCGACAGGTTCCGCGTAGTGCCTTGGAGGTCAACGGGGCCGCCCAAGCTTGATAGAACCTTCTATCTAGGAAGTCAATGGTACACCCATAGTTGCTCTGATGCTTTTTCTTTGCGGTGTCTTGTATGGTATCAGTTGATGACATGAGTACATTTCATTTATGAATTTCGTTTAATTTATTTTGCTTACTAGTACATTAGTGTTATATGCTGACTATCATGTGTTGGTAGACTTCCATATTTTTGTATCTGCACTCACTGCTTGTCATTTCTTATTATATGCTGATTATCATGTGTTGGTCCTTGACCAGGATGCTCTATGAAGTCTCTTGTTTCAAGAGTCAAGGAAGGTAGTACTAGTTCACCATCTTCCATTGACTTCTGATGAAGGCCTGATGTTCCATTGACTACTGATGAAGGCCTCAAGCTCCACTACCAGTTTATTCAGTCGCACTATATCTAGCAGTTGTAATCGAGTATCTTGACTCAGGCAATTTGTCAATGCCTATGGTACTTGGGTATCTTTGCCTTTCTTAATATTGCAGTCAAGTTACTGAACTCTGTAGTTCCTAATGGCGTCATTGAACTAGACGGATCTAAACATTGTGTTATTTTAGTTTGTATTGCTGAACCATTTGGTGTTTGTATTATTGTCTGGATTGTTGAATCACTTCAAGTTGTGCCTCCATTTAAGATATGAGCTTTTTTAATTTTTTGGTCAATATCTTAAGACGGAGTATCAGTTTAGCAGTTCCCTGGCTGATGTCTTCCTGCAATTACCTAGTACCCTCATGCAAGTTCATGGATCGTGCTAGCCATGCCGAAGGGCTTCTTACTCGTGTCTCCCTTACCCATTTCGGCTCCGAATGAAATTGTTTCTGAGTGTTATATAACTATTTGTCTGGATCCGTTAATCTACGAAGGATAATGTTTTCATCAAACATGGAAGCAAATAGAAGTCGGTCATAGAATCTTTTATATCCTGGACTCAAAACTGTTCTGCATTGCACACTGATTGCAGGTTGTCTTGTAACAACCTGCAAATCCTATTTTTTTAATAATTTTTCACGCAAATTACTTTATATATAACAAGAACACACAGCCATAAGCGATGATAGTTGTTTAAATCTTATGGATCGATGACATAGTCCAGCTGGAGATTACAACGTGTAAACAAAGATGATAACTAATTCGGTGGAAAGCAATCTAAGTTCTGAAATGAAGTGGATGAACTAATACATAGTAGGACTAAGTATAAAACGTCTGCTCAGAGAACTATTTCGGCCAATGGATTTGATCATCAAGTGACTTGCAAGAGGTCTGAAATCATTCTTGTCTTCCCAGCTGTGTCACTCCCCTGTTTGACCATTGGTTTGTTCGCTCATGGTTCAAAAGCACACCACCAAATATTCCAAAAATTCCAAAAGGCAGGTTGTAAAGGTTGGTTCTGTAGGTGGTGTCGAAGGTCACAACATCACCAAATTTCTTGTAATCTGCTTTGTTTTTGCCGGTGCACCAGAGCATTGCCTCTGTGACGCCTTTATGGCCACTCTTGAATCTTACTTCCAATTCACTGTCAATAAGCTTCATTTTCTGCAAAAGGTCCATAGTTTTCTTCATGTCATCTTGTATATCCTCTTGTGCTAATTTTGCGCACATGTTCTTCACTGCTTGTTTCTTTATGGGGGCTTCTGAATCTGCTGATAATACACCTACAAAGCTGCAGACACGCCCTAGCGCAACATTGTTTCTTCTTAGCCTCTTTATGAATTCTTTTGTCATTGGGTCGATGAAACAGTGTGACCCCCATTGTTTCTTCTCACCACAGCTAATAGATAGAGGATGATTATGCTCTGAATTGACCCCACTTATTATCCAAGAATGATAATTTGTTCTGTGAAGTCGTATCATTGCCTTGCAACCTGACCGTGCTGATGCAGCCCTTGGGTTGTTGCAGAAAGCCTGCATCATGTATTAGTTAGTAATCAATTTAGGCATTGAGCTGGAGATTGCAGCATGGCAAGTAGCTAAAGTCAGTTACTGTTAGATATATAGTTACCTCACATGAGCACACTATATCCTTTCTGGTGATGTAGTCGTTGTTGTTTTTCTTCGACCTTGATTCTCTGATTCCAAAACCAATCTCCCATGAATAGATGTTGTAGAATTCCTTTGCTTCTTCATAAGAATTGAATGCGGTCCAACATGTGGGTAAAACACTGGTTCACCTGGCCTGTCTTTGGATGTTGCAATAGCATTGTTAGTGGCACTAATCTTTCTTGGCGCTAAGCTGTAATCTGGTCCTTCCTTCCCTCTTTTCCTGCATATTTGAATCAGAGATGCAGGGTTGACACAATTGTTTATTTGACCGGTTCATACTTTGAGTGAGACTTAAGATTTTCAGTTACAATTTTCATCACAAATTCTGTTCATTGTATCTTAGTCCTACTAAAAATTAGGGCTCCAAGTACACTCACCAAAATAGATATTCATATTCCTAAGAGCATTTATTTTGCAGGTATGATTCACATCTCATAAATTCAGTTGATGTGCTATTTTCGTGCAGCACTATGGCGATCTTTATATAACAGATTTTGAACATTTAAACCTGCCTCTGTTAATAGGTAGTAACTAAGTCAGATCATGTTTGTCATAGTAATGTGACCAATAATCTTGATATAAAAAACGAGGATGAAACTGACACTGAAGAGACATACCTTTTCTTATACGATAGAGATGTTAATACTTCAGTATGAGAGTTTGCCCCTTCTCTTTGGAGGTTGTACGAGAGATTAATTTGATCTACCGGCTCATCCATTGTCGCTTGGGTTTGGTTTCTGACATTTGTGGGCAATAAACTTGATAGTGATATAGTATGGCTGATGGATACCTGATTTGAACCTTGAGGGCTTTCTGTAGTATCTGCAGGTATCGGCATTGCTTCGAAACCATCATCTTTTTCAACTTCTGAAATCAATGGATTCAACTGAGTCGATCCACTCGTGGTGGTCATCGCAATTGGTTGGATGGTTGCGGAAGTTTGGGAGGTTTGAATTTTGCCGCGCTGGTCTTTTGTTTCAGATCCTGTTTCGACCGTGCCGGCTACTTGGCTTGCAGTAGAAGGAGATCGCCGATTCCTTCCCGCGTATGAGATTTGAATTTTGCCGGTCTTGGTTTCAGATCCGGTTTCGACCACGGCTACTTGGCTTGCTGTAGAAGGAGCTTGCCGATTCCTTCCCGCATAAGCTTTGGAATTACGGTTCGCTGGTTGTGACAGATTTTTAGGACTAGTATTACGTTCATCTTGGCCCATCCTGTTATTTCATCTGGGCCATTGGTCAGGGTGCACATCTCGGCCCCGAGGCACCCCCTTCACGTTCACTGTGATACCTTACTTAACAAAGGTGATGCTCTATATAAACACCTTTCAGAGAAACCAAGCATGTCCTGATGGTTATTTAAGGGCCGACAGGAGTTCCCTGTTAGTTTCCTGTCGTTTTTTCCAGTCCGACAGGTGTGTATTGCAGTTCTTGTCAGTTTTCCAAAAATCAACGGGAAAAACAAAAGCCGTCAGGAATTCTCCTTTCTCTGGTAGTGAGAGCATGACCATCATGGTATTATTTCCTACAATACAGAGTTCGGAGCATTGATGTATCCTTCCAGTGTGAGTGTGTTCAAACATTTTATGTATAGCCCCTTCACCTAAAGTATATTTCCATGTGACGAAGTGAAAAATTTAGATATTCCGCGTTTTTACAAGAGTAGTTTGAACACACAACGTCAAGTGATAGTGAGGGAGATGAAGGCACCTGCTCGGAGTCAGGGGACAGTCGGCACCCCTCGCATGGGGCACCTTGGCTGCACTGCTGGCTGTCCCTCGCCCACATATGGCACTGAGAGCCACCGTGCCAGGCCTCCCACACAGGTGTGCCACCGCACCAATCCGCCTCCGCGCCAGGAGATAGGGATGGATAAAGAATAGAGAGGAAGCGGTGGGGTCGTGTATCCGTATGTTGGCCGCCCTCCCATTCACAGCGCGATAGGTGGCTGCACAGGTCCCGCCTATCAGAGGTGGAAGACAGTGATGACCACACAAAACAAACTACTCTAGCCAAGTTTTTCCCATCGCCTCTTTCCCCCACCTAGCAGTCAATATCAATTTCACCATTGGTCTTGGATAAGAACAAGTGGTGATATAATATCACTGTTGATTTTTATAAATCTGACAGTAGAAATGCCATTGACAAAAACTATTTATGTAGTAGTATCAGAAATATGAGAAACATGGTGAACGAGTGCATTATGGTGAAGGTGATTAACGGGGTAATAAATAATGGAAAAATATGGTAAAACATCAACAAATTCACTTGACATGCTTACATGTTTGAAAGAATGTGGGAAACTAAAAATAACAATATTTGAATTTACTGTCAAAAAATGTAGCAAAGAAATATAAGTCTCAGATAGAAACATCGAACATAAATGTCATCCCACAACAATATCTGCAGGGATCCAGGAAAATACAGCGAAAGACAATATGACCAAGTTCAACGGTCAACACCCAAATATGCTAACGGCAATACATCCAGAGTCCCATCACTAATGTGACAAAAATACGATATTTCCAATAACTCATGAACATAGCAATGACTCCCAGTGGTATAAGCATCAAGCTTGCGGACCGCCACTGTCGATTGAAATCATTTCTCTGATGGCTTCCTTGAATCTGTCATTTATCGTGCGGAAATTTAAAAAAAAATGATAAGGAGGATAACAAAAAAATGGAAAACAATTGACATCAATGGGCAGCATCTTTCTTTAAGGAAAACTTACGTGCATCTCCAAGTCTATCCTTTCTTGAATCTCTTGTTCAGTCTCTGCAATTAGTTGCTCTTCCTGCCCCTCTTCAATGTGCCAAATTTTGAGCCACTCATTGAATATCCCATACTCCAAATTATACCTCTTCAAACGCTAGAAGATGTAACACAAACAGGAGTGTCACAAGTAAGGATTTATTGCAAATCAGAGGAAAGAAATATGTAGTTATTGCAGTTGAGAGTATGATGAAATCATCAATGCGTGTAATTCTGGGAGATAACTTACAAATTTGAAATGTGCACAGCCATTATCCGACCTTGTTTCAATTCTGACAGTAGGATGGTTGGGAAGTGTCTGAACGGCAGTATTAATGGAACTTGAAACACATTTTACATCTTCAGAAATACCGTCATTTTCTCCAACAGCAGAAATTTCATCGTCACAGATGCATCTAATTTCGACCTCGAGCTTGCGAAGTTCAGACAGGTGCTGGATGCCAAAATTAGAAGTACCATTCAAGCACTTCATCTTATGCACAGGGAGACGAAGCTTGAGATGTTCAAGCATTGGCATTGATCCTGCTTCAAACTTAAGCGCAGTCCCACAAGCATCAAATGCCAGCGAAAAATATTTGAGATTTCTAAATCCATTGATGTCATTGAAGATGATCCTTCCGTTGGTGGCTCCAGCAGTGCCTAGTTCTAGAAAGAGCAAACTGCGTATTGCTCCAAGAATTTCAATGTCATCTTGTGTCATACAGATGATATACAGTTCTAGCACACCCAGATTTCCAAGACGGGGGATCCAATCTGGAACTTTATAGATGGGACACTCATTCAGGTGGAGCTTACGGAGGCTACAAGGAGAAGCAGGGCGCCATGAAGCGAGTGACAGTGGGTAATGCTCATCAGAGGTGTCCACAATATGCAGATTGTGAAGGCTGCATGAAGAGAGTAAATTTCCCACGTGACTGTAGAAGTCCTCAGCTTTGTTTATTTCTTCTGAGTTATCTGGCCAATTAAAATTCCAGCTAATATCTAAGGTTCTCAGCTTGGTCAACTTATTGAACTCTTGCAGCGTCTTTCCTTGTTCGTAAGATACGAGTCCATACTTGCATAGCTCTTCCATGCTCTGCATCTGTTCAATCATACCATCTGGAAATCTAGTTCCTGAATCAACATACAGATGGGCCAATCGTTTAAGCTTTGTGATTGATGACGGCAACTCTTTAATCTGGGTATCTTGTATATCCAATGTTTCTAGATATTGCATTTCTCCAATTTTGTCTGGGAGATAAGTTATTAAATGTGAACCAAGACGCAAGTACTTCAAAATGAACAGCTTTTTAATACTTGAAAGGTGATGGTTTTCCAGAGCACTGCAATTGGCTAGGTCCAACACACGAAGAGCAGTGAAAGCAGAAAAAGAAGTTTGCACAGGGTTTCCAAATATAGTAAGTGATCGGACGTGAGACAGAACTAGGCCTTTCAATCTGGTGGCTTTTTCGTCGTCATTGTTAATGACACTGAGCCTACGAACCTTGTATTCTGAAGGGTATCCATGATCAGTAGCATCTAATGAGGTTGAAAAATTATCTTCAGCAGCCTTGCATTTGATGTAGTCAAGAATAATGTTATGAACTCTGCATGCCTTAGCCTGACCATAAATTACACCAACAGGTTGGATCATGCTTCTATTAATGAGATCATTAAAATAAAGCTCACCAGTTTCATATGCACTTCGACCTTTTTCATCACAAACGAATCCTTCAGCAATCCATTTATTTATCAAACATTGTCTCTCAATTGTCTGATCTTCTGGAAATATGCTGAGGTACAATAAACATGTTTTCAGATTGTGGGGAAGGTCAAAATAACTGAGTGCTAATATATTTCTCATTCTCTCTGCATCGGGGTATCTTGCAAGTCCAGAACCTATTGCATTTAGCACCCTCTCCCATTCAGCTTTTGCATGCTGATCGGCTAACATGCTAGATATAGTAATAATTGCCAACGGAAGGCCGCCACATTTTCCTAATATCTCATGTGGAACATATCCAAGATGAGGATAGTATGAGCTCTCAGAACCAAATGCTCTTCTGAAAAATAACCTTTTTGAATCATTGGAACTAAGAGGATCCATATGATAAACTGAACCACCATGAGCAGAACAGAATGATGCAACCGTAACACTACGTGTTGCAGTGATTATTCTGCTCCCACAATCATTATCCAATAATGCAAGCTCTATAGTCTGCCATGCTCTTTTATCCCATATATCATCAATTACAACTAAGTATCTGCCAGAGTTTGACAAATATGAAGTTAGATAGTTCTGAAAGCATCAATATTAGAACTGTTTTGTAGTACATATAATTTTTACTTCTTTTAAGGCCATTCCCCATGTGAGTTTAGCATGTTTGCCTAGATGGAAGGTTGACCTATTAACTAACAAAGGGCAATTCATCAATGCATCCTAGTTAAGCATGTTCTAAAATTTTGATGGTCTATGTTGCTATGGCTATTGATCTTCATCCCAGGGCCATCAAGGCTATTGACAAATTCAGAAGGGGTTTTCTGTGGAGAAGGAAAGAGGAGAAAGGTGGCCACAATCTAATGGCATAGACCAAAGTGTGTCCCCCCAAAGAGCTTGGTGGTCTTGGAATTTCTAATCTCCAAAACCTTGACTGTGCTCTTCAGTTGAGATGGCTGTAAGAAAATACATCCTACACGCCTATGGACTAATTTTCATGTACTGGACCATGATTGTGTACAAGCCTTATTCTCTATTGCTTTGGTTTTAGAGATTAGTATTGCTATCACACGACCAATATGGGTCATGACATACGGTGGGGAAAATGGGCCAACTTGGGCCCAGGCCGCCTCCGTGGCCTCCACATTGGATGGACTTAGGGTGGCGCCCTAGGCCGCGCACGGTGGGGAAGGCGCCTAGTGGCCACCACCGCCATCGCCACTAGTCCCGCCGTCCCATTACCCGTTACCATATTGAGTACAAAAAGGTTTAGGAAAGAGTCAGTTAAGATTAGAAGGTTGAGTTTGTTAAAGAGAGAAAGAAGAATCCAAATCTTATAAGGATCTCCTAATTTGCTTAGGAGTCAAGTCTGGTGCAGACTATAAATACTGGGGAGATGTAATTGGATCACTCAAATAATAGAAGGCCAAAAGCTCTTTCCCTACCTATCTCTGGTCTCCCTCCTGCACGCCGCCTTCGTCCCCTGCCCTAACCACACGCCACTGCCCCTCCACTCCACCGCCAGCTTCACGCCGCCACTGCCCTGCCGCCCCTGGCCGCATGCAGCCACCCCTGGCCGCCCCAAGTCGCTCCCCTGCCAGCCGCAGCCGGCCACAGCTGGCCGCCCAGCGTCGCCCGCTGCCCACTGCCGACCACTGCCGCCCCCCGCCGTCTCTGACAAGTCGGGCCACCTAGCAAGGCCCTAATATCTGGTATTCAGAAACCGGTTCAATCCCCACACCGCTGCCATGAATCCTTCAATGGAGCTCCACCAACTCTTTGCATCGTAGCTCTCCAACATCAATAACCGCCTCTTGGACATCGAGAAGGGGCACTCATCCATGATGATCATATACCCTGTGGAGCTCCAGCACGAGAAGGGGATCCTCGCCACTAGGATGGAGATCGCCACCAAGCAAGCAATGGAGAAAGTAGGTTGTGACTTCCTCAAGTGTCAGGCCACCTCGTCTACAACACAAGCTGTAGTAGAGATAGCCGCCAAATTGGAGGCCCAACTCTTCTGCAAGGAGGAACGAACATGAGAGATCATGATGATGGGAACATCACAAAGTACCATTCCTAGCCTAGAGATTCAACAGCATGTCACATCTATTCCTTAAGATCCCAGGAACTTCCCAAGATGGACATCTCATTGCTCAAACCACTGGAAATGGTGATGACCATGCCTTCACCACACGAGCAGGAATTGGCCATCACCGACAATGCCAACAGGGTTCTGGCTTTAGAGTCAGGATAGCTGACCCCATCACCTACACAAACAGTGGTGCTAGTAAGTGCCAACATGATGACACCACCTCTTCGCCCATTCAAATAGGTGCTAGCTATAGAGATGATGGAATGACAATGCGCCGACCTCTGCCTTCACTATGACGAATCGTTTGGCGATGACCATAAGTGCAAATGGCTCTTTGACAACATCAGCAATGACAACCATGATCAGGCGGAGGTTGCCAATAGCCTCAAGATAATCATCAGAAGGTCCTACTCTTGAGTACAAGGCGCATTTCCATTGTATCTAGAGGGCATGATGATCAACATTGGCGTCCACATCTTAGTGGACTTGGGCTCTATACACAATGTCATCGACATCAACATCGTTCACTCCATCGGCTTGCTGGAACAACACATCAACCCCACCATCCTCGTCAGCAGCGGGGATGAGGTACCATCCTGCACCATTTCCTTTGATGTACCACTATGAATCGATAGTGATGCATTTCACATCGATGCCTACCTCCTCGACATTGGCCACAACAATACTTGGTATGCCTTAGCTTACTAGCCTTGGTCATATCCCTTGAGACATCACCGATGGTGAGCTACAATACATCCATGATGGGCGCACACACCCTAGTGTTCCACTACATTGCCAGGTGCCCCGCGCCTCCCTATAACCCCTACCTTCAAAACATGAATGTCAACTTGCAACACCTTCACCCCATCGCATGATGAATAGGGCGCATAGAGAAAGGCTCCCCAATGCCCTCGACCACTTCAACAACACCAATGACATCATCTTCAACCAGCTCCATCAGGCAATCCGGGAACTCCACACAGTCACACTGACCATCATGGAGGGTCAAGCTGCAAGGGCTTGGTCCATGGACCAAAGCCATATCTTCTTCAATGGTCGCATCTCTCTCCCCACATATTCGTGTTTGCTACTGATCTTCTACAGGTCTTACGTCATGGATGACAAACAAACATGGAGTTGTTGGCCTTGGGAGCCCATAGGACACTGAAACTTGGGCAGGTCAATGGGATGCCCACACACATCTTGCTAGGGCACCCTTGGCCACTGTGATGGCCAATAGCAGTGGTGACGGTGGCCTTCCTTGACAGCCTCGGTCGCCTACTCATCCAGACCAACAACATCAATATCAACATGCTATCGAGCTCTGAGCTCCACCAACTTCTACCTAGAGAATTTGACCTAGGCTCCATGTTCAGTGACATGTTGGACATAACAACACCACAGGTGACACGGTCGGCGACAACTATCTGGCTATGTCTCCCGGTCTACCTCTCCACCATCAACAACAAAAACATTCATCATTTCAACATGCCACCACACATGTTGGCTCATTCTAATGTAGAGGCGACCGTACCATGACCCCTCTATGTTGTGGCACAAAGGAGTGCATGATTGGGCCAAAGCATGGGTGACTTCATTTACCACCTCTTCGGCTACATTGGCAACCTACAGTACTACTTTGACTTTGTGCCACTATGTACTCGCCAAAACATCATCCTTGATGATCCATTGGAAGGGTGCCTTGCATGCTTCTTGGAGAAGATCCCACCTGAAGCAATTCTACCATCACAAGACATTGATAGCTGGTTCGTGTTTTGGCGTGAGGACACACTGAGTGGAGAAGGGGGAGTACTATCACATGCCCAATACTGGCCATGACCTACGGCGTGGAAAATGGGCTGCATGGGCCTCCACGTTGGACGGACCTAGGATGGTGCCCTAGGCCGTGCACGGTGGGGAAGGCACCCAGTGGCCACCGCCGCCGTCGCCACCAGTCCCGCCGTCATCATTACCAATTACCATATTGAGTCTAAATCAGTTTAGGAAAGAGTCGATTAAGATTAGAAGGTTGAATTTGTTAAAGAGAGAAAGGAGAATCTGAATCTTATATGGATCTCCTTGTTTTCTTATGAGTCAAGTTTGGTGCGGACTATAAATAATAGGGAGATGTAATTAGAGCAATCAAGTAATAGACGGGCGAAAGCTCTTTCCCTACCTCTCTCTCTCCTCTCTCTCCCGTGCGCCGCCTTCCTTCCCTGCCTTGATTGCACGCCACCACCCCTCCACTCCGCCGCCAGCCACATTCGGCCAGAGACGCCCGCCCACCGCCGACCACAGCCGCCGCCCACCGTCCCTGACAAGCCGGGCCCCCAGCAAGGCCCTGACAAGTGCTATTGCGACATTATTTTGGTCAGATAGGCGGATAAATGGACAAAGCATATCTGATCTTGCCCTTCAAGTCATGGCCTTAGTTCCCAAAATGAAAAAGGAACAAGAGAGCAGTTATGAAGCTGTCACTAACCATACATGGGGATATTCAAGGCGCCCTATCTGCCAATTTCTTCACTAAATATCTTTCACTTTGTGATCTCATATCCAAAGTGATGCTTCAACCAGAGATGGAAGACACACATTTTGGCCATTCTCATCTGAGGGGCAATATTCAACAAAATCCTCATACAAAAGCCTGTTTCATGGTATTGTAATTTTTAGCCCTTCTAATTGTATTTGGAAAACTTGGGTGCCAGGTAAATCACATTGTTTCATGTGGCTAGTGGCCCATGAGAGGTGTTGGATGTCTGATTAGTTAGCACGAAGAGGGCTTCCACATGCAGCCTGTTGTGCACTTTCTGAGCAAGAGGAAGAAAATATTAATCACCTATTGACTATTGTCAACCCCTCGACCTCTGTCTTTGCACGAGAATTTTGGTTCTTCCTTCTACACAAGGTCGGCTTGCGTAATATGACTCCCAATCATTTTCTTATGGGCATGGGCTTTGTGGAGTCTCCCTAATCAATGCATTTTTATGGTGAACATCCTAACGTAGGTAGAACGTTATTTTCTCACTAGTGAGAATCTTTATTACTACGGTTTCACTTGGGATAAAGTGTCAATCAGCTACATGGCAAGTGTAGGAGGTAGATAATCTGTGTAATTGTTGTTTGTATTGCTCAGCCTCATGAGCAGATTACATGCAGTACATTGCTTGGGGGCATGAAGCCTCCTTAGATATATGGGAAGCCGAGATTATATATAGAGTGCATTGCTTGGGGGTTTGAAGCCTCCCTCAGGGATAAGGCAAGCTGAGATTATATAATTCTAATCCACTGTATCTGTAGAAAACCCTAATATAGCATAGCATCCCCTTGCAGTCACAATAGGAGCTGGGCAGATGGTGAAACTAGAGAAGAAGCTGAAGGTTGTAAGCCGATGAGCTGACATCACCCGACAGTCGTAACGGTCGATGTGTTGTAGATGCTGTGTTCAGAGATCAAGTGGCGATGCAAGGTCTGGAGGCGCGGAGATGAAGTGGAGAAATCAAATCTAGAGTTGCTTCAATGGCAAGCCTCCTTGACGTGTGACTCCACCTCGGCCGACTCCAATCTCCGTTAACCAATTATCTCCGCATGGGGTGCTGGTGGTCGGATCTATGGTCCAACACCCTGATCTAGGTGGGGCAGAATAGATCTAGGATGGTGCCAGCCGAATCCGTGGTTGGCTCCCTGGGTCCAGGTGGACGACGAGGAGCATGAGGAGCACATCAGTTAACCGGAGGATGACACCACTACATCGGACTGACAAGGATGGGGTCTACAATTGCAAAACAAAGAGCTGTCTTGGCGGTTGCAATGGTAGCTAGTCTCTGATAGGCTCAACGGGCTCGACAGGTATACATGCTACTTTTCTTTGTTATTTGTCATTGATTTCTCGAGGCTGGCATAGCTGGTACCTGTCAAAATACAACATTAACAGAGACCTCATTCTGGAGGCAAAGGTGTTTCTTGCCTCTGGAAATTTCTTTTGGCCGCATATGATATTCTATTTTATAGTAGTGATTGTTGAAGCCTTAGATTTAATTCGAACTAAATATTTGTCTAATGTTTAACGACCGCCCATCTTAGTTATAAATTCTTCTCTTATACCAATATGCCATCATTTTTTAATTGCGGAATGTATTTATATTGTTTATTGTGACAAATAGCAATGTTGCATGTATACTTTGTATTAGAATTTTATAGCCTAATACATTATACAAGCCTAGGGTGTGTTATACATTTTTGTTACTCAAGACGTATATGGGTATATAATAAAAAGATGATACCCCATATGGTTGGGTGTATGGTATTTCTCCAAGTCTTCTATCTTTAAAACTTTATAGAAGAAAAGCAGCGTGTGCGTTGTTTCCCTGAGTCTTCTATGCGTCTACACTTTTGAACAAAAGTAGTGTATCATTCATACTTTTTGTATCAATCACACTAGCCTCTGTAGTAACTTTGTAAGTAAACAGAATTTTTTGTGTCATATATGATTCAATGATGTTTAAACCAGCATTTTTCACGGCTAAACAATATACTTATATAATATAAAATTAAGTGGTTGTTTCATGAAGTTTGAAGGACAACGAAAATTTGTGAAAAGAAAATCTTACAGAAAATGGAAGTACTTGGTAATCATTGCAATTTTTATTTCGTTACTTACTGAATTTGTTATGATAGATCATTCAAACACCACAAATTCAATTTCATCTCAACCGTACAACACATATATATATTATCATAGATGAGAAATCATACCTTTTATCATGGAGGTGCTCTCTGAGTTTGTTAATGAGCTGCTGCTCATCGTCATCCAGTGGATTATAAGTTACATGTACTCCTTTGGCTATATCACTTAGAATCTTTCTCATATTAGGACTTCGAGAAACTGACACAAAAGCTGCACATGAAAACTGGCTTTTGATAGTGTGATAGACTTGGTTTGCAATCGTTGTCTTACCAAGACCCCCACAACCCACAATTGACAGCACTTTCAGCCTTGAAATAGAACCCCTTGTGCTCAAGGATAAACGTTCAATGATATGCTTCTTTGGTCCATCTATGCCTACAAGCCTATCTATCTCTTCATAGATCGCTGGTAGCCGAGGATCAACAAAAGAAGAGCCAGATTTGGATGCCAGCATGACAAAATTATACCTCTTGTACCTCTCGCTTGCCTCTATTGCACGCTTCTTGAGTTCTTCTATCTCGTCGGCAATCTCATGGCGTGCTTTCAGATTCTTCAGCTTGTGAAAGAATTCCTTGAAGCTGCTGCTGTGTCGATCATGGTTAACACGACTCATGAAGGCATCCACGCAATCTTCAATATCATAGGCTAGCTCACGAACCTTGTTTCTCCATTCTTCCATCTGAGGGTTGAGCTTCTCTGCATCAGTGAGCATCTGGAGCACAGCACTCATGACGCTCAATTCATCTTTCAAGAATAGTACCTGCTTGCGCAAACCATTGAGCTTGACATATTCTTCTTCTAGAATCTTGGAGAGCTTGGACAGCAGAGGTAGCATCACCCCTTTGGAAGCGTCCACTAGCAGGTCTGCCATTGCTCGCTTCTGTCTCAACTCTGTTTGCTATAGAGCATTTGTTTGCTTGAGAAGTTATATTGCGAAGAAAGCGCAGAGTACGCGCAGCATCAGTTTTACGCGCAGAGTACGCGCAGCATCAGTTTTACGAAAAGTAAAATTGACTTGTGCTACAAGACTGGAATATTTAGATGCTCCACTGTTTCAATTCTTTAAAGCGTCCTTTGCTTGCTGCTCGGCTTATGGAAATTCCGTTTTTATCCCGTAGTCAAAGATTTAACGTGAAAAACAGGTGGGGCTTGAAAGCCTCTAGCCTCCCTGCAGTTTCCTCGAGAAAAGCTCATAAAGGCGCACTAGCAACCAGATGCGTCATTTGTGTTCATACAAAAAAGATACTTGAAATTGCATCATTTTGCTCCTAGTGTTTACTACAGTTATGAGGTAGCTTTTTTTATGCATCGTGAAATCTTCTTTTGGCTGTATTCACTATGCCAAAAATGATTTTAGAGTTTCCGTTGTTGGGCGGGAGCGACTTTATTGAAAAATAGTCACTAAAAAAGTTTAAGACATGGTCGGTCTCTTGGATTCCAGTTCTAGAGGCGGTTGTTGTTCCTGGTGTACATTAAGGTCCTATGAGCACCCGAGGGAGGTTACATTGGTGGTTTAATATAAACTTAAAAACCTAGCGCTCCATTTAATCTACCACTAGAAAAAACATAAACTACTCAAGTATGATATGCACTAAAGGTTTTTCTAGTGTGCTCTAACTTACACTCAATCCAAAAGAATTTTGCAGCGTATTAACTAGCCTATAGCTAATTTAGGAAATCAAAGGTCACACAAGCAAGGCACAGGCAAAAGCAACAAACGAGGTAAGTAAAATGGCTTTAGAAAGAGAAGGCGAACTCTAGAAGACATACCAATGTATCCCATGGCTTCGGCTCCTTAATCGCAACACCTAATTTACGTTGTTTCTCCATCAAGGTTTTCTAAGGATCACAATGTTCGATTTGCCGCACAGGCATCCGCCCACCAAATGCTAGTTGCGTGTCATCATTTCCCACCACCACCACCACCACCACCATGCTCTTTTGGTCAACTTGATGCCTTGTGCACTATG
>CM041633.1:46763510-46798703 GCA_023333625.1 Bothriochloa decipiens | reverse complement strand
TTAGAATAATTAGCTCTGGCAATATGGATCAGCGTATTATGCACAGGGAATAAGGGCAGCACACAGGACATAAATTTATACTGGTTCAGGTACATGGTACCCTACGTCCAGATTGGAGTAGATCTCTTTTATCTCATATGCTAGAGTTTACAAAGGGCTGCTGATGGCTAGTTACCTAGGGCTGCTATGAGCGAATATTGGATCTCAGGATGTATGATCTGGTTCGGGCCCCACACCCCTCCTTATATACTCCATGGGGGTGGGCTTATAGATAGAGTCCCGATAGGTTTACATGCGGGTTTTCTAGTTTGTTATAAGAAAATTTTCCGCATAGTGTTGGTTTCTAAATATATATATATCAATATGCCTTGCCTTCCAAGTAGATTAGGTACCCAGCTGGGTTGCGCTCCTCGTGTAGCCCGCCCGCATCTCACTTGGGCTGTATTCCATGTGGAGAGATACCCTGAATACATGTCACCGACATATATAAAGATTTTTAGACTGGCCAATACTACGGTACACCAATTACCTACCAGGAGGTAATAACTCAAATGAATCTAGACCATTGATTTATTAAATTCATAAAATAATTAATGAATAAATAATAATCTAAGAAAAGGGAAAAAAAAACTCCCAAATCCCCTAATAATCGGAGAGAGGGGTAGCTTTCCTTTCTTCGTGTGTACCAGGCCACGAAGCGGGGGCGTGGCACACGTCACGTAAGCAACAGGCGGTCAATTGCATTAATTAAAAATAAAAATTCCTTTGATGCATAACGTACATGAATTTCAAATTTGACCATGACACGATGGATTTCACTAGCTGACAGTCTGACACACATATAGATTAAGAAAACATCATGTACAATCTTATATTGAAACTTTTTTTCGTCAACGTCCGATTCATCAGTGGTATAAAACACCAATGAATCCGATGGCAATGCATCGAAGGTGCATAAAAGTGTATTTGTGCATTAAAAAGGTACACGTTAATTAGATGGATCAAAAAGAGTTGTCACGTCCAAAGTTCCAAACATAAAGATTTTCCACGCTCAACATATTATGCATGTATCAATTAGATCTGAAACAAATATTTTTCGTGTACAACTTTCCTTTTGATCTTATTTATATAATAAAATAAATAAATAAATAAATATTTCACCTATTACCTGCTACGAGGTAACAAGTCGTCATAACCGTCCGATCTAATTAAATAAACAGCCCACAGTCATTTAGGTGTACCACAGCAAAGCTATTTTAGATTACCTTAGATTAATTTCTATAATGGAATATGCTGGTATTTAAGATAATAATTCACAAGTGAGTCATAACGGCAATTTTCATAATGGCATAGGTGAGTAATTTTAAAAAATTTAAGAAATTAATATGCAACAATTCTACACATTCCAATTAACAAAATAATTATTTCAAGACTAAACAAATTTGGCCAACTAAATTGGAACCATCAATGTTCAAATAAATAAATAAATCCTAGGCTTTCTATGCCGATAGCATGCACATGTCACTGGAACTCTATCCCTCTTTTCTTCATGCATAGGTCTTGACCTAGATCAAGGCTCAAAATGAATCCCCATTATTCGACAAGATACTAGTAGACCCTACGAAATATTACATAGGTGCTAAATAATGGGAGATACTCGTTCGCCTACTTAATTTACGCAATAGCCACCAGAAATCATGACATCGGGGCCAAGTAATGAGAGGTATTTCTTGCACTACTCAATTTATTACCCAATAGCCACCAATGATTCGAGCTATTTACATAACAATGCATGCATAGAAAGATACTAAAACCTATATAAGCAAAAAAAAAATCTAGCACTACTGAACTTCAAGAACATCATTGGACTGACATATGCTTACCATCTAGAGTGACGTTCCCAGAGAAAATCAAGAGGAAAACATCAGCCCCTTAGATTTGCAATTTTATAGATTTTTTTTTGTCTGAAGGAGGAAGTAGGAGACCATTTCTATATCTGTCAGTCATTTCCAAGGAAGATCGGTAACTTCAGCAGCCTTGGAAATAGCCTCAATTTAATGAGGTGGTTGATGTTACTAGCATCCACTGTAAATGGATTTTTAGAGACGGCTCATTAGGTGAGCCCAAGTATATGCGTTGGAATAATTTATATTTATAGCCAAATCCCCAAAAAAACAGAGGCGCATCTCAATGTCGTTTAATTAGTAGTGTCTTACCCGAGGACTAAGAGATAGAGCTCTATCAATTTTTTTAAGATAATGGAAGAGTTTGGGCTTCAAACCTCTCCAACCAAGAGGCATCGATCCAACAAAATACACATTAAGTAGGAAATAAAAAAGTGTTCAACATTATTGACCAATACGAAATCTTAAAGGTCATCCATGAGAAGCAAAAAAAAACTCCATTTCTCCAATTTCTAAAGTTTGCAGGCCGAAATTAACGAATCCTTACAGTCATCAGTGCACTGCAACAGAGCCCCAAAAAAGAAGCCAATGTGTCCCCCTAAAGACTACCTGCAAAAAAGTTTTTGTTTGGCATTATTAAACACAAAATTATTCATACTAAATTGCCCAGCAAACTGCTGCAGATCCTGTCAGTAAGAAAGATCTAAGATTTTGACCACCTTGCTTAGGCCAAGAATTAAACAGATAATTTATATTCTGTGGAGGTTTGATGCCTAATCCAAAGTTCACAACACGCCACAAGGCTTTAGCATAATGACAAAGCTCTATCAAATAGACCTCGCTCACGGTTTTCTAAAGCAGAGAACTTGATATTGTCTCGTGTAGTCATGTTTTTTTGATGAAACAGGAGGGGTTTTACCCCTACTGGAATTTTATTAATAAAAGAACTAAACAAGACTTGTATAATGTCTCATGAGACAAAAAATGTTAAAAAAATCAAAACAATTACACATAGACTTCTAGCCATAAATTAATTCGTGGATGGTATTTTGCCCTTGCTCAGAGCAAATTCCATTCTGAAGACGAGCCAGCATCTCTGCACTGAGTGAGGAATATTATTGAAGGTAATGTCATTTCGCATTGTCCAAATTGACCAGCACATTGTAACAATGATTTCGATAAAAAAGGGTAGCTGTAGCTGTTCCCTGAAGCTATCAACGATGAAACTCAGATCCGGACTATTGGGGACTGTCATCTGAAGGCTGGACCAACAGGCAAGTGAGAAGGGGGCATTGAAAGAGCAAATGAAGCAGATCTTCATCAACAGTACAGGTACAGAAAATACTAGTGTAGTCTGGCAAGTGCATGTTTTTTGTCGCAGCAAAGCTCTTGTGTTTAATCTGTCCTGAGGGATTAACCAAAAGAAAAACCTTCTCTTATTTTGACAGGCTGACCTCCGCAACCATTGAAAGGCTTTTTGAACCTGCCTATGACCAATAAGTATTTTATAAGCTTTGTTTGAAGAGAAAGAAGCGGATCCCCAGATATATGACCAAGTGTCACTTGTGGGTTGCAGCTGCAAACTCTAAATAATATCTGTCAGAGCTAGAAATTGTGCATATGCTTCAGGAGACAGGGTAAATGAAACTGATAATGCAGAGGAAGGGTGTTGGCTGCTAAAAAAACTGAAATTTGCTGGTTCCTGGCAAAGGAGAACAATTCTGGGAAGGATTGACTGCAAACCCTGCCCTCCCAAAGATCATGCCAAAGGAAACAGGATTTACCATCCTGAATAGAAACCACTGCAATGCCTTTGAACCGATCAAGAAGCTTCAAAATGTCTCTCCACCAAAAGGAGCCCCTAAAATTGGCACTAGATAATGGTAATTTGTTCCTTGAATAAGATTTGCCTTGTCCCAGACTATTTGGACCTAGGGAACTTGAACTCTATTGTAGAATTTGTATATATGCTTAAGCAGCAGGCTCTCATTCTGAACTGTTAAGAGTACCAAGACCACCTTCCAACTTTGGGAGACACACTAGTCATTGCTTTTGGTGGCTTCTTGTTATTAATGTAAGAACCCTTCCACAAACAGTGCTTCCTATATTTATCAAGTTGTTTAATCACAGTTTTTGGAAGCAAAATGCTGCATATGGAAAAAGTGGGTAGAGCAGTAACCATTGTATTGGTAAGTTCCAATCTTCCTGCCTCACTCAAATATGAAGAAAAAGCAACAAGTCTTCTTTCACACTCTGATACTAAAGGCCAGAAATCTGCCACTGTTGGTGAAATGATCTCGATTTCCATGAAGGGAAATCCACAGATTCGAGACATAATGCGATAGTCCCAGTGGATCATCCCATCACATTATAGAATATCAGTCGAAATAACCGTCCTGTCTTACAGAGAGTACAAATAGCAAGCTTTACTCATTATTACATCACCACTTGGTGGAATCACTCAGAGCACTCAACATCTAGAGCAACATCACAAATAATGGAAGAGGACACACGTATCTCCTCCAAACATCTTGAGCGGGGGACAAGACCACTACTCGTCCCAATCGTCTCCCTAGAAGTCATACTCACACTCGGGACCAGCCAAACAATTATCAATATAGTTTGTACTAGCCACTGGCTCCCACCCTATACTTTGCATTTGCTTTGTGGTAGTGGAATGCAAGTGCAAACAAATGACCTATTTGAGGCTTTGGTTCTTCCTATGCAAGTGTAATCAAATTTTAAAAATAATTCATCAAGTTTTAACCCATCTCATACACATGTTTTCCCATCCTAGCACACATACATCTCACCACACTCTCACTTTCTAGGTGACAAGGACAACTCCCCCTAATGCCTTGCCTCAACGTCCAAAGCCAGGAACCAACAACCTAGGGGGAAGACGAGAAAGGACACATCGCTCTACTCAAGTGAAGTGTATGTCACAAGACTGTCCATGCCTAAAGACATGGCTATATGTATCAATTGATCAACTCTGCAGAGTGTGTACACCAGTAACAACAAAATCACCATCATCAGCAGTGCCCCACCTAGGCTAATGCTGAGTTGCCTCCCAACCGGTATGATGTGACCCTACCACTCAACCCTAGGCCACCCCAGAATCCACTGGCACGCTAAGATTGTGAGACATAGTATCGGCCCCCCAAAGGTCACAACGTGGTCTTAGGAGGGTGTGAGCCCAATGCCCATACCTCCCTATACTATCCGCTATCATCAAAGTAGTAGTGGCACTGCCCTAGCTAGTCGGTCATCCGGTCCCTGCTCAACCAAGAACGAGTGGTGTGCATTAAAGGTCCTATGATTTTGGTTCACTCGATATACCAATCCTTAGGGCGACCAAACAGGACATCTTCTCAATGGGATTAACCAACAACCCGTGCTCCAAAAGCACCTCCATCCTAGGGACTTGCCCCATGAAGAGTCGCCTCCCTAGGATCTACTCATGTCACATGTACCTGCCACAGGTACCGCTCACGGGGGATGCCCAGGTTGCACCCCCAAAAATAGTCATCCCATTGACTCATCGTAGGATCCTATCTGGTTGACTCAACCCTCACCACACACCCAAGATACATGACAAGATCTCCCCAAGTTATTACCACAATATTAGCACCAAGTGCCTTAGCCGATCACAATTTATTGCATAAAATTAAAGCTCTAGCATTTATAATATTGCACGTCTAATAGGATTCTACGAGGATGGGTGGGATGTGGCACCTGTTAGTCATCTCCCAAGTCCTCTATGTAGTTCGGGTCATCCTGCTCAGTCAATTGCTATAGATAATCACAAATAGGCAATGGAAAAACAAAAGATCCAAATGCACTCAAACATAAGACTATGGTGTACTGCTTGATTTTAGAAAAATTTAGACACTAGTTTCATAATTTTCTGAAATCATTTGAATTCCCCATGGCAGAAAGAGATGGAAAAATCAAGGACTGACACATGGCAGAACGTGATTGGGTACAGCGGCTGCGGTCACTAATAGTTGGGGTTCGTCAATGCTCAGTGTTGATAGGTCAATGGTCAATGTTGACCTAGCTCAGACTGGACTTGATGGGCTAGGTCATGGTCCAAATATGGGCAGATCTAGGCTGGGTCAGCCAGGACACATATCACGTTCAGGCAAAGCCACATGGTGCTCACGGGCCTAGTGTGGGTTGTGCGTGTGGGTGCGGTTCATGGTGCACCTAAAGGAAGAGGTTCAGTGGACCATAGGCTCAATTCATGGACCAAGCAAACCTTCTCCTACTCTCTCACATGTTCTTGGTGGAATTAGTCCACAACACTATTGCCTCTTCCCCTCTCTCCCATCTCTCTTCTCTTCAATGGTGGCGCTCTCAACTGTGGCAAGATTACGTACTAGTGTGCTTCGGTGGCTCAGCGAATCTACAAAGGAGCCCTACGACTTTGCGGGGACCCAGTGAAGGCATCCAAGGGCTCAACATGGGGCTTCAGGCTCTAGATGGACAACGTAAGTGGCACAACAGAAATGGGCAGTGCAGTGATGGCGGGGACGGGCTGTGGGGCACCGACGGGGGTCCGAAATGTTCTATCAGTTTCCTGGCACCCCGGTGAGTGCAGCTAAGGTAACAATTGCAGCTGTTAGTGCTCCAATGAGAGTGGCCATGGTGGCAGTGGCACAGTGGTACCAGTGGGCTAAAGCTTCAATTGGAGCCCAAAGGGACTCTTTTTCCCCAGTGGTGCCACCCCAAAGCCAAAGGGTTTACTAGCGATGAACAAAAACCATAGCGGTGTCCTACCATGGCAAAGGCACACTGCAGAGCTTTGGTAGGCTCACGGCCATGGTGAACCAGGCAAGGTCTTTTCTCTCATCCAATTAGATAGTGAAGTGCGTAGGATCTTGGTGAAGCTTGATGGCACTTCCTCATCAAGCAAGGTCACTGGGGTGGCTGGGGTGGCGTAGTCGTGATGGCGGCAAGGTGACCACAACACAAATTAGAGCCAAAAGTGTGGCCCTTTTCCTCCAATTGGGGTCAACCGAGAGTCGAAGGGCTCGACGGCAATGACCAACAGAAACGACAGAGTCTGCACTATGGTGAAGGTACACGATGGAGCTTCATTGCTCCATAGCTTAAATGATGAGGGTCTCAGGTAGGCTGGGGCATCAACCAACTACATAGCAAGGTTCATGGGGTCACGGTGGACATTGATGGCCCCTCCTTGCATCGCAAGGTGCCAGTAGTTGGTGGGATCGTCGTCAGCACAGTGGCACTCCATAAGCGGCCACACTAGTGAGGTGAACTTCAACAACAACATCTTTGCTCCTTAGGGCTGAAAGGGGCAGCTTGATGCGTTCCCTGGTCAAGTGAGTCTAACCAAAATGGCTATGGAACCTATATCAGCTGCTAATGGCTAGAATAGGGTGGGTACGCCTTCACTTGTGATGGTGACATGGGAACACGGTGGTCCAACAAGGCGGACATGCTCGATGCTCCTGAGGCTCTTCCCCTTCTTCCAACTCATGCACAGGATGTTACTCGGTGAGGCGAAACTCATTGAGTGGGTCTTCCTACCTCTACCATTGCTAGGCGGTCAGAACATGATGGCACCTTGTGTCTATATGTGTGTGTGCATGGTGTGTCATGGAGCCAAAAAGGATCAACCTTGGGCTCTCCCAGGTTGGGAGTATTGGGAATATGCCCTAGAGGTAATCATAGAGATGATGATATTCTATTTGTATCTATGACATGCATTAAGTGTTCATTGAATATCCATTATAGACAACTTGTATCGATTGGCAATTATGTGAATTATTTGTGGAACTCTTTACTTGAATGTTTATTCTAAAGTTGTCCCTGGTCAGCGTTCTTGTGAGAACACACTTGAATATTAGACCAGCACATGTATTAGTTGATGGCTATATTTCATAAATCATGGACATGAGATTTCAAACTAATAATGTGGGCACATGTGAGACATGTAGGCTGGACTTACCCAACATGAGAAAGTCTCTATTCACATCATGTATGTTATGTCCTTAGACTTGAGATTGTTGTATGTACTCAAGATGTGAAACAGCCTACTTAGGGACTGTCAAACGCTACTCCATAACTGACCACTACAATGTTGATGTAGAAGATCGAGGTGTCATACATGTCTTCGACAGCCATGGGCGGCTTCGGCGGGCTCTGATCCTTTGCCTCCTTCTTCCTTCCTCCTTCTCCTCTCCCTTGGCTCAGGCGTGAAGTTGGTGGCCATCAGGTGGCAGCGAGGCAATTTGAGGTGCCCTTTTATAGGGAGGCTGTTGATGGTAGTTAATGTCAATTATAAACCATCAATATATCCTACATATACACTTAATTCCATCACCAAACATAGTTATAGGGGTCTAAACTAATGAATTTTAGAGCTTTGGTGATTGTACAATGTAGGAGGTTTTATTCAAAAAACCATGAAGTGATGACCTACATGATAGAATTAACTGCATATTCTACATGGGCACCAACACTCTCAAGAAGGAAATCCACCAAAGTTGGTCTTGAACAATCATGAAAGTGGGCCTGCAAGCCCATCCCCTAGGCTAGCCAGCCTACTATAGTGCCCATTCACCCTCCACCACCTCGTACATGATTTTGGGATCTAGACCCTTGATTCTAAGGCAGTTTTAGGTTGGTTTATCTAATGATGATCGAGGGGATTGACACGGTGGCCGTTACTAGCCCCATACTCTATCTCCCCTATATATACCAGCCCCTATTCCCCTCCGTGAGGCATCTCTCATTCAGATTGGTAATTTAAGAGTTTGGAAGGGTTGAGCTATGCTTGTGGAGAAATCTTTGGAGGTCTAGTGTATCTTTGTATCTTACCTTTGCAACACTTATGCTTTAATATAATTATCTTCTCTATTTAATTTATGCCTTTTATGTTTATGGTTAGTATAGTTATTTCACCTTAACATGAGATCTCCGCTCGCATCGAGTGTTCTAGTTATAGTACTTGACTAGAGTAGTAATTGAGAGTATAGACTTGGTGTCGAGCCTATAGTTTACCTAAGATTGCACCCAACCTCATGGATAGTTGTGGTAGCCCCATGTGTTGACAACCCTGATGGTCAGCATATTCCACCGTGTTCGGTTTGGTGTTTGTAGGACATTAGTCAGAGTTCCTAGCCCCTTTCTTATCCTTTTTGTGGCTAGTGTTCTGATGTGCCATAGTCCTATTGTGTGTCATCTCTATATCTACCCGTGCTTCAGTTACTATAGATTCAAAGTAATATAGAAGTATTTAGGAACCTTGAACTCTTCTATTGTCCTCTTAGCTAAACTACTCTTTTATAATTGAATTCTCCTATGTGTGTGTCATCATACATAATTCATATCACTCATTGCTTACCCTCACTTTAGTCTAGTTGATATATTAATTAGTACATACATGATGGTGAACTATCAGTTTTTTTAACCATTGCTTCCCGGTGAAATATTCTCCGGTGAAAGCTATAATGGTATCTGTGCACTTGTAAAATATTCTATGTGCATTAATAAAAACCAAGTAGTTTTTTGGCACTGTTGCTAGGGAAGCAATTGGTGTAAAGATGTTGATAATGATCTTAATGTCTACTAATTTAGTGTCTCACTAGCTTTAGTAGGATTACCCTTGTTCAATTGAATTGTGGAATAGATAGGACAATAGTCGCTATTTTGACCTTTCATCAAGCTTCCACAAGAAAAGAAAAGAAGAAGCAACATTGAAGGAACTAGGGTGCCTAACAATTCATGATTCATCAGCACTGGAACCTGCCATCTCACAGGTTTGTATACATATATATTATTCTAACAATGTGTACATTGGAGAGAAGGTCGCTGTCACAAGAATTCAAGTCTCATCCCACATGACAAACATTCGCTGTCACAAGAATTAAAGTCTTATCCCACATGAAAAATATAGATGCTACACTACTCATAAATTTCATCTTGTGAGTCATGGTAAGTATGATCAAGAAAGGTGAGATAGTCTTGCTCGTGGACTTTAAACTTTTTGAGTAGTTATCTTTTTAATTATTGCATTCCACTACATGTTTATTTTGAATAATCCATGCATTAACTCTATTTATTTTTTTGTTTTCTCATATCAAACTCATAGCATGTTCAGTTGCTTACATGCATCCATGCCACTTGCATCTTTATCTATTAAAAAATATTGATCACCGTGATCATATTCTTTCATCTCCATCTAAGTAAATCTATAAAGTGCATCATGCTACCTTTGTCTTCCATAGTAAGTTTTGGTTTGGATGTGCTATGCATATTTCTAAAGGCTTTTAAATTAAGCATTATGCTTAGGTTCAATAGCCTTTCTTAATCCAATCACACATGGTGTCTAGTTTGGTTATTAAACTAGAAATTGCTTGTGTAGACATTGGTTATTTTGTTGGATGTACCACCTCTGCAAAAAACTCACAAATTCAATTTAGGAAAGTTCCGAGATGAACTCACATCAAGATAAAGCAAGACAATTGCTGAACTCCAAATAACTTCGCACAAAGAAGACATAGCTCATTCATCATGAATGGAAGAACTGTAAGTACAAAATTTTATTCATTTTTTCCTTTGCTGCAAGATACTTTTGCCATGAACCATGCTAGAGTGGAGCCATGAACAAAATTTGTTACAAAACAAGAACAACAAAGTCTATGCTAATGTAATTTGAAATCCATCTTTTTATTAGCATAGATGAGGATCACACAGATTGTGGACAACAACACATTTTTCAAACTTATAGTATTCCTTTGGGTATTTGTCTATTAACATTTTGCAGGAATGAGTGAATATGAGCTATGCCTATTCATGGTTCAGAATGAACCTACAAATCCCAAACGAATCCACCACTTTAGCTATGGAACAAAAGGTGACAAGTGCCATACAACAAGATCTATAACAAAAAGCATTCTCACTCAAATGAAGTGGATGAATAAAGTGATAGGCCATGAGCAATATTGAAGACAGCCTAACATTGAGAATTCCCAAGACTCAAGCTTGGATGCCAATGAGAATCAAGGTGCAACTCAACTCATATTAGCCAACCTGATGCCTTCTTTCATCATCTTCGAAGACACCATATCACATGGCGACATCAAGGATAAGGATGATGAGATACCACTACATCATGACATACATCTTTGTGCCAACAGACATCATCAATCAATGGTTGCTACTGATTGTGTCTCTAAAGACTATGAACAATTATGATCTCAAGATGGCATTTCTAGGACATTAGAGATGAAGCCTTCATTTTGGTTCCAATGAAAGGTTTCTTCCTTGATCATCAAGACAGCTAGCATAACACTATGAAACAATGAAGAATAACTCTCCATCATGTCATTGGAAGAAAAAGACCATCAAGGAGGAACTTGTGTTTGCATCTCCAATGAACATCCAATCATCGACAAAGAATCAATGAAAATCAAGAAAGGTTGATGAAAGAAGATCTTGCAACTGTCCGCATCCTCACCTCCAAGATGGGATGGTATGAAGAAAAGTTGAATGCAAGGGAGAGGTCCTGCTCAACGGACCTAAAAATCATGAGTCCTCACCAATAGTGTTGAGTGACATCAAGGTTCAAGCATGGGGGAGGAAGGCCAACTCATTTAGAGATAATGCAGTAATGCTTCTCCTCCTCTCAGGCTCCCGTCGCTCTGGCATGCTGGTTTGCAATCCATCTATTCACTATAGCTTTATGTTTATAAGTTTGATGATCTTACAAATGCCATACATAAAAATAAAAATTAAAACAAAATAAAATCAATCCTCTAGAGAAGTAATGGTGAAAAATAAAGGCATATCACTTAAAACATGGGATAAATATTATATGCTAAATAGAATGTTCAAACAAATTTTTCTACAGCATAGGATATGGCCTTTAGCTCTATGATAACACCACCCTTGTTTCAAATTTCTTGTACATTCCTTTGGGTATGTGTTGTCCACTAATCCTTTATAGAGAATAGAAAAGAAACATTAAGTGGAGCAAAAGGTCTGGACATAATTCAAAAAGAAAGAACAAAGATAAGGAGAAATAAGGTGTGTAATTTAGGAGAAAAGATGCTTATGAAAATTCAAGATGAGAGGTTAGATGAGCAAGGCAAGCTTCAAGAAGAAGGGAAAGACCACTAAAAGTCATCTACCCTTCATCACATGGTGACATCATGCTCCAATGACGAAGGTAACATCTTAAGGTAAGTAGTCATTATTTTAAATGCTTTTCCTTGCCTCTGGTATGCACATAAAAGAACGAACAAACATGGTTGAGTTATAACTTTGCATGATTCAACCTGACTAATTCAAAATGTCTTGTTTCTTAAGCTTGTTCATAGCACAACTCTCTTGATTTCATAGTCATAACCAAATGAGCCAAATGTTGTATATCTTATCTTTGGAAGATGATAGTCATAATCATGTAAAAATTAATACATTTTGTAAAGATGGATACTCCTTATGTAGGTTGAGCAATTCTGCTCTTTTTATCAAATTTGTTCAAATGCTATGTTTACGCTCATCCTTTTTATCTTACCACTCATGATATAAGAATGAACAATGCACATCATATCAACCTCATCATGTTGAATATTCCTAAGGTTAGAGAAGAATGAATAAGGTTTGGTTCTGTTGGTGTTTCTCCACCAATAGAGCCCATGCACTTGATCTCTATCTTGTCTTTGCAAGTAGGACACACTTCGAGCAAAGTGTGGGGGAGTTAGTAAATTTCTTAAATTCTAAAAGTGAAAGTTTTGCACCTGCAACATACAAACTAAGAAAGATGACACCAGCTTCAACTACTAATGCTTCACTTCAAATTGCTAGATGACCAAAGAACATGGGTGGCACTATCATTAGAAGTGTCACCACACTGAACAACTACGCCAACAACTAGCTTGGGGAGACACACCCCCGTGTATCCAGCTAAGTATTTCATTCCTTTATTTTACTACTTATTACTTAAAATATGAAACTAAAATAAATAGTTATCTCTATAGTAGTATAACAAATAAAAATAAAATAAATGAGTTTTGCTTAGTATTTGTTTTGATAATAAATAAAAGGACTCTCGGAATAATCTCTAAACATAAAAAAGGTGAATAGTTACTCTGTTGTAATTCCTTTTAAGTACCTAATTGGCCTTGAATTCTCTCAAGTTTTAGATAAAATTATTTTGATATAATAATTTACTCTGAACTTGAGACTAGTGGGTAGCATATACTTGATCTAAGTTTAGGTAATTAATGGATATGATATGAGAAGATCTGAGATGCTGTTTATCTTATTCTAAGTGAGACTAGAATTATGAAGATTCACATTTTGAAAACATAAAAATGCTACATGATTAGTTCCTGTATGATAGAGCTTGAATTCCTACCACAGCTATACATGTTATTTAGGCTAGAAAAAATTTCACATATATGCTGCTTACTTTGCATTGGGTTTTGGAAAGCATTGTTGACCCTTATGAGAGATTTTTCATGCTCTTAAAATCAAGATCATGTACACACCACCCAAATATGCACTACTCCTACACTATGGGTAGGCACAAAAACATGCTTTCCATTTAGATCCACCCAAAAATATTCTACTCCTACACTGGGAGTGAACAACAAAAACATGCTTTATAGGTTTTTCATCTACCAAATAAATCCCCAATGACCCCAAATAAGTGCTCCATTGTTCTTGTTATTATCTTTCAAGAGTTCTGTCTCTCAAAAGTTATGTTGCAGAAAAAGGCCTGAGCTACTGAAAGAAAAAAAGAAAGAAAAAAGTGAAAAAAATGGGTACAAAATTGCCCACTAAAAAAATGTGTATATGGCCCATGCTCTCTTGCAAATACTTCCAAGTTTCAAAAGAGAGATATATTTCATAGAGCAAAGTAGAATTAGGCTTCCACCACTTCTAGCACATATATCCACTCCATAAATATACATACATAGGCACATCTTGATTTGATTGTATGACTCGCTTCCCTTTGGATCCATTGTTTGACTTACAATATATGCTTTGCAAGTACATATGCACGTTCTTCACACCCCTATGAGCTCCACATAAGCCTTAGTTGTAGGAAGAGAGAAGGAACAACATTATTATTCTGCCATGGTGGGGATCCATAAATACCACATATATTGAGAGACTTGAGAGTGTCATACAATGAAATATTTGAGTTTTATTTTTAAAACTTACAAAAACTCTGGAACAATGGTTGAACAAAGACTCAAGACATAGTGCTTGACTTGATTGTTTCATCTTACAATTTCTCAAGATGCAAGTGAAGGCTAAGAAGCCCCATGGCTGAAGCAATATGGGTAAGTTTGAAAATCAGAATAGTTTATTCGAAACCGGAGGAGAATTTTTGACTGAACGCATGTGTACTTTTTAGGTGTTAAAGTATTAAAGCAATTCCTGATCCATTGCTGATTTTAGCTTTGCTTATGGACCAACAAATGTTAATCTTAGGGGGCTTGTTGATAGCAGTTTATGTCAATTATAAACCATCAACATATCCTACATTTACACTTAATTCCATCACCAAACATAGGTATAGGGGTTTAAACAAATGAATTTCATGAGCTTTGGTACTTTGTATAATGCAGGGGGTTTTATTCAAAAAACAATAAAGGGAGGACCTACATGAAAGAATTAATCGCATATTCTGCATAGGCAATAGGACCAGAAGACTCTAGAACACTCAAGGAGGCAAACCACCAAAGTTTGGCTCGAACAGCCATGAAAGTGGGCCAGCGGGCCCAACCTCTCTGCTGGATGGCCTGCTATAGTGCTAGTTCACCCTCTGCTACCTCATGCACAATTTTGGAGATTTGAACCTTGATTCTATGGGGGTTTTAGGTCGGTTTATCTAACGGTGATCGTGGGGATTGATGCGGATTGATGACATGGCAGTTCCTTGCCCCCTACTCTATCTCCCCTATATATACGAGCCCCTACCCCCTCCCTAAGGCATCTCTTATTCAGATCAAGGCAACACCGGGATGATTAGGGCAAGACTCTTCAATGTAGCAGATTAATAATATGAGAGTTAGGGATAGTTGAACTATGGTTCTAGAGAAATCTTTAGAGGTCTATATATCTTTGTATCTTACCTTTGCAAGACCTATGCTTTTATATAGTTATCTTCTCTATTTATGTTATGCCCTCCATGTGTATGGTTAGTATAGTTGTTACACCTTAAAAAGGGATCTCCACTTGCATCGAGTTCTCTGTTTATAGTAATTGACTAGAGTAGTAATAGATAGTATAGACTTGGTGTCTAGCCTATAGGTTACTTGAGATTGCACCCAAATGGTAGTCCCAGGTGATGACAGCCCTGATGGCTGACGTATTTCTCCATGTTTAGGTTGGTGTTCGTAGGACTAGTTATAGCTTCCTAGCCCCTTTCTCATCCCTTTTTGTGTCTAGTGTTCTAATATCCCAACTGCTATTATGCATGATCACTATATCTACCCATACTTCAGTTACCATAGAATCAATGTAATAGAGAAGCTTTTAGAATCTTGAACTCTCCTGTTGTCCTCTCAGCTAAACTATGCTTTTATCAAGAAATTCTCCTATGTGTGTATCATTATACATAATTCATATCATTCATTTCTTACCCCCACATTAGTCTAATTGATATATTAAGTTAGTAGATACATGATGGTGAATCTTCATTTTCTTTAAACATTGCTTCCTTGTGGATAAATATGATACTCTAGAATACTCTTGAGTAAAATCTAAAATGGTATCCATGCACTTGTGAAATTTTTTGTGTGCATTAATAAATACCGGGCACAACCATGGCAAGGTGGCGGATGGCAGAGGGATGCGGAGGGGGTATGTGTACAATGGATATGGCCTCTAGGCTAGGGTTTCTAGTGGCGCAAGTGGGGCGTTTGGTGGCCAGGCACTTCGAGTTTGAACATGTGTTGGTATTTATTTGAGTAAGCAGAAAAATCTGCAAGAGCATGAAAGTACCATTGTAGTTTTCAACCAGAATATTCCTAGGTATCGAGTTCCACAGGGAATGAGAAGTGAACTAGAAATGATCAAATTTATCTAAAAGATAAGGTAGAAAGATAATTTTGTAGGTAGAGAGGGGTTTTCTAAGGTTTTCCAAGATCACTAGATAACCAAGGTCCAGGCACAAAATATTCACTTACTTCAGAGCAGTGGTTCCTTTCCTATCCTCAAAAAGGCTGGGCTGAGGTGATCAGGGTTAGGCCACCAAAAGCAATATAAAAACACCAAACCACATCTGGCGGAATACAAAGGCCTGGTCAGAGCTGTCACCTCTGGGGCTACCACAACTATTCATAGGGTTGGGCACAACCTTAGGTAAACTCTAGCCTAGACACCACATCTATGCTAGCGGATACTACTCTAGTCTTGTACCTTGGACTAGAGTACTCAATCAAGTAGAGATCCTATAATAAGTAAAGTAAGAGTTGAACTATAATTAAATAGAGATCTTGAAAATTCCAAAGAAAAGATCTCGGATTGTCGGTGTTCTGACCTAGGGGCCAGACACCAACGAGTGATTTCGTGCTGTGTGCTCTCTAATCCGGATGGTGATGCAAAATGAACACATGATTTATCCTGGTTCGGGCAAGAGAAGGCCCTATGTCTAGTGGTGGAGAGAGTTTGTATTATCTTGCACTGAAGTGCTTGTATAGGGGGGATACAAGCGAGCGAGTGTGGATGGGGGTGAAGAGCAGAGCCTAAGCTTAGAAGCGCTAAGCCTATGCCTTGCGAATGGAGTGTAAGGATTTCTCTAAGTGTTATCCGACACTCGTCACGTTGTGTTGTGACCTGATAGCGTCTGATACCCTATTGTTTTCATTCCTTGAACTAGCCCCTAGCGTCTCCTTTTATAGGCCAAGGAGAGGTTTAGGTGTACAGGGAACCCTAGGGCCGTTGTAGGTGATGACATTGAGGGATTGATGCTGATCAAGTCGTGGTTGCTGTAGAGGCGTACGCCGGGCATGGTCCTCCCTGTAGTGACGTGCTTGGAGATGATGGCTATCCTCTGGGTGCATCATGGTGATGCCGATGATGGTCAGTGAAAGACCCGAGCCCATGCGGGGGGGGTACGGATGTCACGTCAGGAGTTGTTGGAGTGTTGATTGGAGGCATCAAAGTCCAAGTCAAGGGGTGGTCAAGGGGTTCGAGGCTTGAGTGGATAAGGCCAAGCCCAGGAAATACGGTATGGATTGTGTCTCGAGGGGGTGCCTGACAAGGCACAGTGTCCGGCATGGTGTAACATTGTCGTATTATCCGCTGGATCACCGGGGATGGGCGATAAAAGTTGGAATTGACCGCCATACCAGCCACTATAACTCTATTGTAGCCACATGGTTAGGTGGCGGTTGGCGGTTGCATTGAATGCTCTGAGTCCATATAAGGAGTAGGTGAGCCGGTGGGGAGCGGTAGTCGATGTGGGTCGTTCACTCGCGCGAAGTTCTATCCTCGATGGGGGGTCAATCACCAGCGCAGAGTTCCATCATTGAGGCCCCCTCCGAGGGAAGGTTCATGCGGATCGATGTGCTTCTTCTGTGGGCTGGCCCAGTCATGTGGGTGTCGGGCCTTGTCTCGTTGAGGAGCTGTTGGCTTGACTCGTGGGCCGTGGATCTCTTGGAGATTTGTTTCCCTTAAATGGAGTTTTAGGAATAGGTTTCTTGGGGGGTTTGTTCCTTTAACAGATGGTTTAGGGTACCCCTACTGTCAGGTACCCGACAGTAGCCCCTGAGTCTCTACGCGAGTGGGGCACTCGTGCAGAGATTCATGAACTGGAGTCATAGCATAAATTTCCTCTGGTGGGTGCACGCGAGCACACCCGCCGAGTGTAGCCTCCGAGGCCTCGGAGGAGTAGAATACTCCTTCGAGGGCTTTTTAGGGTTTGATCGAGGGGTAGGTTGAGTATTCAAGCCCCCGAGTGCATTTTGCCCTCTCTTGTCGAGGGGTGTCAAACGTGTTCGAGCGCCCGGGTGGTTGGTTCCTCTTTCATCAAGGCCACCTGGTTGCGAGCGAGCCCCTGAGCCTCTTTCATTGAGGTCGATTAGGAACAAGCCTGTCCTTTTCTTTTGACCCTCACGCTCCTTTTCGATAACAGGAGGGGTGAGAATCATTGGGCTACCCCTATTTGGGTGAGCTCCGGCATCCTCTGGTGAGCTGTTAATGGGGAATTCAAGTGAGAGCTCGTGCCCCATTCGATAGGGGACGACTAGTGGCCTGGAGGCACTCTCATCAAAGCTAACAAATAGACACATGGATGCCGATCCATTAAATAGGGTTCGGTGGCTCGATGCTTCCCTTCGAGGGGATTCCATAGTTGTCCTTATGTTCTACCTTGAAAATGTCTAAGGGGGCCTTGAGAGTTCGTTCTCGAGCAAGGGACTCGTGTCGGCCCCCCTCAGTCATCCCTAACTCAGGTACTCGAGGGTAGCTATCGAACCCTAATCGAGGGCCAGCCTTCTCTCCCTTGAGATTTTACACGAGGCCCGGCCCACATTCCTTCTTGTAGAAGGTATCATCCATGGATGACTCTTTCCACCCATTGGGCATGCCTTTTTAGGTAGGACACCGAACAGCGCAGTCATGGTGGGCTGGGACAACGGCTAGATACCGAGTGTGCGACGCATGTCCCTGTACTAAGAATCGAGGGAGTGGTTAGGTTCGAGCATTAAATGCGAAGATTTACCTGTCCCTCCACCGGATCTGCCTATTGACTTTCGGCCCACCTATAAATACAAGGGGTAGGGTTTCATCCATTCCCCATCTTGCCTCCTTGCTTCCACTACCGCCGTCAGCCAGAAACTAGAGCAGATTGAGCTATTAGCGCAAGGCAGAAAAGAGAGAGGGATTGGGAACCTTCCTTCCCATCCATCCGCCGAGCAGATCCGAGCTTCCGCTATGGCTCTGCAGCTTCTTCCTGCGGATGACTGGCTTTTGTCGACCGTGACAACGCAGGACCTACAGAAGTTGGTGGATGAGGGACTCCTCCACCCGATTACCTTGCCAAGTCGGCCAGAGTGGAGGGCACTATCGAGGAACGACCGGGAGCTGAATCCGACAGAGAGCTACATCATGAGCTTCATCGCCTTCGACAAGTTGGGGAGCGCCCAGAGCTAGTTCATGCGCGCACTGATGGACCACTATGAGGTCGAGCTTCAGCACTTTCCCCTAACGCCATCTCCAACATAGCGATCTTCGCTGCCGTCTATGAGGGATACCTGGGGATGGAGCCACACTGGGAGTTGTGGCTCTATCTCTTCAAGGGGGAGCTCTTCACCAAGTCATTGTTGCCAGGAGTGAGGAGCATTGTTCATGCTAGCTACTGCAACCTGTCATTGAAGAGGGCGGACCAGTGCATTCTGACAGGGTTGATGTCGAACCATGGATGTTGGCACGACCGGTGGTTCTACCTCCAGATCGATAACGACTGGCTGCCGCACTACACTGGGCTGACCATCATCGAGTGCCCATACCACTGGCCGCATGACGTGGTGGTGGATCTCCAGCCGATGTTGGAACACCTGCTCAACGCCTTGAGGATGCTGCACAACAACGGTCTCACCACCAGGATGGTCATCTTGGCCTTCCACAACCAGAGGGTCCTTCTGCTGATGGAGCACCCACTACGTCTAGACCAGATGGGGCCCGGGGCTTCCCTCAAGGGGTGCCAGATGTCGGCCAAAGAGCTTCCCGCCGAGGAACTGGTGAAGCACGTGAAGGAGGCAGTCACCGATGCCTTCACGCCGGAGAAGGTGAATAGCATTCCGATGCGGTCGGACGACGGCCACATACAGTTGGTAAGTGTACTATTTGGTTATGTTTGACTTCTTCCCTTCTCTACTTCATCCTTATGTCCTCCATTATGGGCTTGTGTGTAGAGAGTGATAAACGCCTAGGCGTCGATGCCCACGATCAAGTAGGATGAGCCTGACCATTGGGCGGGATGCTTCACCGCCCATCAGGAGAAGGACAAGGACAAGGAGAAGAAGGAGAAGAAGAAAAAGAGCCTCGAGCGCCTGGCACTCAAGCAGCATCGAGCGAAGCAGAGGTGCAATGGGCTCCTCGAGGAGGAGTCTCCTTCAGAAGAGGAGGAGGAGGAAGATGAGAGCAGCGATGAGGAAGAGGTGCAGGGGCATCTTGAAGCCCTGCTGCCTGAGCCACCCCATGCTGGCGCTCGTCCCACACAGGAGATGGTCGAGGCGGGATCGAGCTCCCGGGCGTCAAGGGTGGCACCGACGCCCATCGAGGCCCGAGAGGCGAGGGCCTTAGAGCAACTTTGAGAGCGGAGGGGGACCGACCCCTCAACTCAAGGAGGTTCGATGCCATGGTGCATGCATGGTGATCCCCCAATGTCTTTGCCACGAGACAAGTCGAGCACATCGCCGCCCTGTACTAGATCTTCAACACAAGACACGCGGACCCGAAGTCAGTCCGCCTCGGAGGAGCGAAGGGTGCCAGGAGCGTCGTCGATCTGCGGCTCTGGGCAGCTCAGCATCCGGTGAGGACACATCTAAGAGGGGGCCCAGAAGCCCCGAGCGGATCGAGGGTGACCAAGAAGGTGCCCCTTATCCCGGTGGGGTGAGTTTTCGTACCGCACGGTTTTGTTTTCCCCTTTTTGCTGTTTATAGGGCTTTTAATGGTTTCCACTCGTGCAAGTTTAGGCTCAAGCACCCAATGGAGGTGGTGAATCCTTCCCCCGCCAAGCAGCTCAAGATCGATGCTGCCGCGAAGGTTGTGGCATCAGTGCCACGTGCCATTTTGGGGCCTAGGTCAGCGTCGGTGGCTGTTTGGGTCATGCAAGCCCTAGCGGCTACAACTCGGGGTAAGCTGACAGGGGCTACTCATGCTGTAGGCTCGAGCGAGTGGGAGACCATGGTGGGTAGTGACACGGCCCCGAGCCAGGAGTGGATCGAGGCATCCCCTAGTATTGCCGAGCATGCGGGCGCCGCCCACTGCCAGTTGCCAGGGTTGACAGAGGAGGCCTCGAGCACCATCGAGGACTAGGGGCGAGAGTCCCTCACCCAAGACATGGAGGAAGCAACGGACCACCCCCACAAGGTAGAGGTGGCGCCCTCTCAGCAGTGGCGGTGGTCTCCGTGGCCACAGGGGCTGCACGAGTGGGAGGAGCGGCAGAGGCAGGAGCAGCTGCTAAAGTAGCAGGAGGATGAGTGGTAGGCCTCGAGCCTATCACAGCATCAACAGCAACAGTAGCAGTAGCAGCAGCAATAGGAGGAGCCGGCGTCCTCGAGCTCAATGCAACGGCCGCAGCCGGCGGAGACGGCCTTGAGCTCGCCGCTAGAACGGCGAGGAGTGGAGGAGGAGGTCCTGCTGGACACAGTGGTGGTCGACAAGCGGGCCGAAGCCAATGGCCCTGGTCCAACCAGAGGAGGCCCCACTGGATGCGGGCCAAGAGGAGAAGCAGCCGGAGCCGCTGGCCTCGAGCCACCCGAGGAAGCCAATCGCATAGGCGGTCCCGCTAGAGGCATCGACAGCAGGGGTGGTCACGATGGCGATGCTCCCTCACCCGCCGCCCGTTGGAGCATTGGCCAGTCGGGGGTTCCTGTACGCCCCTGGCCCATCGAGGATTGAGACGGAGTCATCGTTCCCTACTCTGGCCGATGGAGTACTCCATCACGGCAGTTCAACTGAGCTAGGGGACAGCATCGAGGTGGTCGTGCAGGAGCGGACGACGAAGGAGCTCCCTCACTGGGGTCAGGACAAATCCTGACAAGCTCCTGTTCGAGATGGATGACCTATTGGAGGTCAAGCACTGGGAGCGGGGCGAGGAGTTCCATGCCTGCCTGCAACACGCCATGCGCATGGCCATCGACGTCGCCGCTGATGATTTGTCTAGGGCCTTCAAGGTAAACATGTTCCCTCTTTGGCCTTTGGTTTGGGTTGTTTTCTTTTTGTGGACTAGTCCAAACTCATGTATTTTTGTTTTAGGACCTAAGAGAGCGTTCCTAGACCAAGTCCCACTTCATCCACATGACAAAGGGTGGATGAGAGCGCATCCCCATGCTCCAGGTGGAGCTCAAGGCTGCCCGAGCTGAGGCGGCGAAGGCGAAGTAGGACATAGCCAAGGCCAGGTAGGAGGCGGCCCAAGCCAAAGAATACACTGTCGTGGCTCAATGGGAGGTGACTTGGGCCAAGGAGGAGGTGCAGAAGACCCTTGGGGACCTCGCCCTGTCAGCCAGGTGAGTTAAAATGCTCGAGGGGGAGCTCGAGGTGTCTGCGTCATGCATCCAGGAGCTTGAGGTGTCCTTCGCTAAAGCCTCCCGTCAGCGTGACACTTTCAACGTCGCGTTCGGGTAGGTGAACATGCACATCAGGACCTTGACCGCTAAGGTCATGGCATTGAAGGAGACCGTCCGCAAGAAGGAGGAGGCCCTCTCAAGCACCAGCAAGGGGATCGAGGAGCTGAGGGTGACCGTTAATGACAAGACTAAGGCCTTGGCCGAGGCAAACAAGTTGATTCCTAGTGGGATGAGCTCGTGGCCCTCGAGACCCATGCCAATGGTGAGTCTTCCTTTTTTGGCTTTGTCTTCATGGTTTGAGCTATCAGTTTGTCGAGGCTAATTCAGCTTCATCTTCAGATCTCAAGGAACAGAAGCTCGAGGTCAAGAAGAACGCCAAGACACTCCAGGATCTCTACTGGGCCAAGGCGAGGTTGAGCGACAGGCTTCACGGTGCCATCACCTTAGTCTATGATAGCCTAGAGGTCGAGCCCGAGGTGGAGGCAGAGAACAATGTGCCTGGGACCTCCTACCTTCGGTGGATGTACACCCTCGGCCGCGTCGTGCAGGAGCAAATCCGTGGCACGCTTCACCATGGCGTGAAGAGGGTGATGTCATCATCTACTCAGGCTTCACCCATGACATGGAGGTCATCTCCCATGGCTTCGTCTTCGACCCCAACAAGACCGAGGACAAGAACCATGAGACGCATCTGGCCTTGGTCGAGGCAGCAAAAGTTCCTGGCGGTGAGCTGGCTAAGTTGTTCGAGCCCGAGGTCGTCCCTCCTGATGTCGATGATGAAGGCAGCCTATGAGCCAAATCTGGGTAGGTAGGCCCATGTAATACGTTAGTTTTTGTGCACCCTGATGATGCGGCCCTGGTGGCCTTAAAACATTATACACTGATGTATATATTTTGTGAGTTTTAAGTCCTTTTCTTTCTTGTTAGACTGATTGTGTTCCCGCTTAGTAAACTTGGTGCGCGGTCATGCCCCTCAAAAAGGGAGGAGTGAGTGGAGGTACCATAGCCCTGAGGCATAGGCGATCTCCTGACTCAGCAGACCTCAACCCTCGGGACACTTTCGTGGTGTTTTTTGACTAAGTAAGAACACATATTGAGGCGTACAAGGTAGAATAGACGTTAAATTTTGAAAAAATGTTTGAGTTTTTTGGGAACTTAGGGGGGTTCCCCCTTGTAGCCCCCGAGGGAGGCTTGACTCTGATGAAGCAGAGTCGAGGCTACCTCATGCGTATGAGCAAAAAGTTTAACTTTAAACAAAAGTACTTTTATTCATTCATGACATGAAGAAATGACATGGAAAATGTACAAGGCCTCGAGGCCCTAGGGGTAAAAGTGATGTAGCTATTCAATGTTCCATGCATTGGTGAAGGTTTCGCCCTTTTTGTTGGATTGGCGATGACGACAAAGGCCTGTGAGCCAGATCTAGGCATGAAGGCCCATGTAATAAATTAGTATTTTGACTCATGTCGAAGTGGCCTTGAGGGCCTCAAAACATGATGTTTATATGCATTTCGAATGCTTTTGAGTTCGAGTCCATCATTCCTTTTTTGCTCGAGTTGAGTTTTTACGCAGTCTTCTTGGCGCATGGTTGCGTCCTTCGATGTGGGGTGTAAGTGGAGGTACCGTAGCCCGGAGGCATAGGTGATCTCACGGCTCGATGGCCCCTCAGCCTTAGGGTGCTCTCGTGGCCTTGTCGACTATGTAGGAACTCATATCGAAGCATATAGGAATGTTAGACATTGATTTCTTATTTGCTCGAGTTGAGTTTTATGCAGTCTTCTTGGCACACGGTTGCGTCCTTCGGTTTGGGGTGTGAGTGGAGGTACCATAGCCCGGAGGCGTAGGCGATCTCGTGGCTCGATGGCCCCTCAGCCTTTGGGTGCTCTCGTGGCCTTGTCGACTATGTAGGAACTCGCATCAAAGCATATAGGAATGTTAGACATTGATTTTTCGAAATCGTGTGCTTTTACTGTCTTCTTAGTGTGTGGTTGCACCCCTTGGCATGGGGGAGTGAGTGGAGGTACTGTAGCATGAACGCATAGGCGATCTCGTGGCTCGACAACCCCTTGAGCCTTAGGGTGCCCTCGTGGCTTCGTCTACTATGTAAAAAATTTTCAAAAAATGTGAGTTTTAGGGATGCGGAGGGTTTCCCCTTCCAAGCCCCGAGGGAGGTTCGACTCTATGAGGGTAGGGTCGAGCCCACCTATTTTTCATGAAAGAAAGGTTTAAACGCGGATGCATTCTTTATTCATGAATTGAGAATATGTACAAAGCCTCAAGGCTCCAAAGGTAAGAGTGACATAGCTGATCGATGTTCCCCGCATATAAATTTGGCAGTGGCATCCTCCAAATTGTCTTGCTGAAGACCCGAGGGCCCGGTGGCTTGGGGGACTGGTGTCAGTCTTCATCGCTGTCGTAGCACCTACCCCTGTGTGCACTGTAGCCTCGAGCCTTGGCATCTTCGCTCTTGCATCAGTGATTCTCCTCGATGTCATGGCGTGCGTCCCGAGGCTCGTGATTGTCGATGGTGCGATCTCGAGCGGGGACTGTCTTCTTCGATTGGGGGGCGGCCTCCTGATGAACTGCACCCTCCCTGTCATGTCAGGAAGGTTCAGGGGTCATTCCGAGGCCATCCCTCAACGTCTCGAGGCTGAGCTCTCAGCCTGTTGTACGGCGGCGACCTCGAGGAGCCCCTGGACCTCTTATCGGACTCGATGGGCCTCGAGGGTCGAGGGGGCTGGCATGTTAAGGAGAAGCATGGCAGCGGCGATGATATTCTGGCTGGCCTGGTTGAAGTGGGGCGCACATTGACCCCTTCCTTGATGATCTGTCTGTTGACGTCCCGAGCCCTGGCACAAGCTCCTACACCTCGGCCGTGAACACGCTCTTGCTCGAGGGTTTGCTTGAGCTGGCAGAGGCTCTCCCGATCCTCGTCGAGCTTGGCCCGCATCTCTTAGACCTACGCAAGCTGGGCGTCTTGTGCGTCCTGGGGTAGCTGTACGTCATTTGGTATTGACAGAGGTGCCTCCCGACCAGGTACAGCATTAGCCCCTGCCGCTGCTACTGCTGCGGTGTCATCGGTTTCGTCGTTCCACGCGACGGCCCCGTCGATATGGAAGCACTCTCATGTGGGGTCATAGCTGTCATCGGCGGAGTCAGAGTTGGGGTAGCCGAAGTAGTAGTCATTGGGCAAGTACCCCTTGCTGTGATGCTCTTCCTCCAGTTGTCGCCAGAGTATCCCGAGCTTGTAGGACTTTGGGCCCGGGATCTCCGAAGACTCCGGGTAGTCTGATGCTGATGGCGTCGTTACCAAGTCCATGGTAGTACACAAGAGGTGCCCTAGAAGGTCCTCTTACGCACTTAGGCTAGTACTCATAGAAGAGGAGTATGTCTTGGTAGTGTTGTCTAGGCCAAACGAAACGGAGTAGCATGCCTCGAACAGCCCGTGCGGGAGCAGGTTGGGTGGCGCTGGGGCCACGCTCGCTGGAGAGACCACGCTCGGTCCCCTCAGCGAACGCGTTGTGAAGCTGAAGTCTGAGTCATCATGGGATCCTCCTAGCTCACCCTTTGCACCTATAGGCAGGTCAGACAGGCCGCAACAATTGGTCCCGCATCACTAGCTAGAGGTGCGGTGTCCATGGTGGACGCCGCTTCGCCCGTGAGCACACGGCGGTGCTTGCACCAGTCGCGCCGCCTCTTAGCCATGGAGAGATGGTAAGGGCAGTGGAATTGACGCGCTATCCTCCCACTACTGGGAGGCTCATTGTCACTGTCCTCTGGATCTCTGGGTGGAAGCAGGACCATCTCCCAGCCGTTTCCGAGTGATATGAACTCCAGGCTCCCAAACCACATCATTGTGGCAAACGGCAGTGGCAAAATAGGGTCTGCCATCTAGAAAAGTGGGGAAAATGGTGGTGACACACAGATCCCCCTACCTGGCGTGCCAACTGTCGATGTTCTAACCCAAGGGCTAGGCACCAATGAGTGGTTTCGTGTTACGTGCTCCCTAATCTAGATGGTGATGCAAGATGAACACACGATTTATCCTAGTTTGGGCAAGAGAATGCCCTACGTCCAGCGGGGGAGAGAGTTTGTATTATCTTGCACTGAAGTGCTTCTACAGGGGGATACTCGAGTGTTATCTGATGCTTGTCGCATTGTGTTGTGACCTAATAGCCTCTGATAGCCTGTTGTTTTCGTGCCTTGAACTAGCTGGTGGGGAGCGGCAGTCGATGGGGGGTCGTTTGCCCGCGCGGAGTTCCGTCCTCAACGGGGGGGTCATTCACCCATCCGGAGTTCCATCATCGAGGCCCCCTTCGAGGGAAGGCTCGTGCGGATCGGCGTGCTCCTTTCGTGTGCCGACCCAGTTGTGTGGGTGTCAGGCCTTATCTCGTTGAGGAGCTGTCAGCTTGACTGGTGGGCCGTGGATCTCTTGGAGTTTGTTTCCCTTAAGTGGAGTTTTAGGAATAGGTTTCTCAGGGGGTTTGTTCCTTTAACAGTGGTTTAGGGTACCCCTACTCTCAGGTACCCGACACAGATATTACCTATGAATGAGTTAACTCTGTAGAGGTACAAAATAAGGAAGACCCGACAACCTTGCCTCCTCCTTAGCTCTATTCCTCTCCTCTCTTCCTATTTTCTCTAATACAACTAGGTGCTAGCACCTAGAGAGACAATACTACTACAAAGTGTATGGAAGTTGTAGCTCAAATGTAGATGTGTAGAGTGTGGTACAAATAAGAGAGGGGCTCCCTATATATAGTGGTGTGGAGAGGGAATATGTGTTGGAATATTCTTGATTCCTCTCCTTAATGCTCCAACTAGCCTCTAGGTACACCAAATCTAGACGTCCCCTCAACAACCGATGTTGGAATGATGGTATGAGACAACCAAACAAAGATAGGGCCAAGTGTTGGTGGTCCTTAACTCCCATTTTCAATGGCAATTGTCACATAAAAACTGCTAAAATAAATGCCAAACATAGACACAAGGCTTATAACTAATCAATTCCACAAGTTTTCGTATTTATGCATTTGTAGGAGAGCATTTCTAGAAACATGCATAAAAGGGCTAAAAATGTGCAAAAGAGCAAAGAATGAATACCATTCTACACAAGCCCAGGAAGAGAAGGCGAAATGCCAGACAAATCAGGGTCCAATAGGAGGATAGAAAGGCTGAAACACAAAACAATACAATCACCCAACATGAGCCCAAGAAGCGGAGGCCCAAATCAAGTTCAAGTCGAACATAGGCTGTAGGAGCATACCTGGGTAAACTGGTCAAACAGGATGCATACGGATTCCATTTTGGATGATCTAGACATCGTTCAAAAGCAATGATCTACAAGCCCAGTAAAGATGGGGTCATTTGGGCCAAGTTTGGGTGCGGCCACACAATTTTTGGCGTGTCTCAGGCCCATTTTTGGTGGGCCGCCTCATACTACCTCTCCAATGATGGTTGCATGGGTTAGGGTGGTAAGTTAAATGCACAAACTGCCCTTTAGAGGTCGGTTGGTACCTTCCAAGAGGGGAGGAAGCATTTTCTAAAGAGCCCCCTCCTCTCCATCTATAAAAGGAGGTGCTCTCCCCTCTCAATTCAACAACACCCCAAGGCAAAGAGCTACTCCACATTTGAGCAACACTCCTATGGGCCTAGGCCCTAGCTACCTATAGAGTTGAGTAGTGGAAGAGATGTGAGGGAGAGTTCAGCGAAAGTGCTAGACTTGTTAGTATCTCCCCCGATTGTACCTCGGTGAACACTTGTACCTCGATAAAATATTCACTATTTTCTAAAATGGTTTAACGTAAAATAAACTACCCAAGTTTCAATTTGTTGTAAAATAATAAAACAAGTTCAAATTTTTAGTGAATTTTAATAGGGGGAACATAAACTGTCACACTCTTGCTGCACCAGTTGGGTAGGTTTTCGGCTCGTCCTTGTTGTCGAAGTACTTATTCATCACACTGGATCGGTAACTATACCCTTTGGCGAGGAATCGCCTGTGCCTCATGTACACCATCTTATTAGATCCCTTAAGGTAAGCGTAGAAGGTACGGTCCAGGAAAACTACGCAGCCGATCTTTGCTTTTTATCTGCCCTGACAGTGAAAAAGACTAGGGTAATCGGTGATGGTGACAAAGATGATGGCTTTTAGAGTGAACTTCTCCTTGAGGGACGCGTTCATTATGTTGACCCCTTCGTCCTATTGTTTCTTCATGTCCTCTATGAGTAGCTCCAGGAACACATCTATATCAAAACTGGGTTGCTTTGATCTGGAAATAATGATCATCAGCAGAATGTACCTGCGCTTCTGAGACAGCCAAGGAGGTAGCTTGCAGGTGGTGAGGAGGATGACGGGCTGCTGAGGTCACCAACGGGATTCATCCCGAAAGTACTTAGCGCGGCCCAAACGTTCCTTGGCTGATCGTGAAACTTTGGGAACTTGACGTCGACTTCCGCTGCTGGGCACCGGGAGGGTGTCGCAGCTTGCCGCCGTCCTTGGTGCGATCACTAGATGCATGCCAGGACATCAGCTTGGTATGCTCGTGGTTCCCGAATATACAACGCAGGCGATCGATCACGGGCAGATACCACATCGACAGGCCACTACATCGCAGGCGGCCAGCATTGAGCCCCGGCCCGTATAGGTGGTGGCTCCGGCAATCCCTGCAGCCGAACTAGTTGTACTCCCTAGGTGTGGGCTGTTGAGCCCTCCAGATGGTCTACGTCAAGACCCGAGGCTGCTGGTGCCGAGGTTCTTCATTGAAGCGGCCACCGGTGCCACCGGTGCATGTTTAAGTTGGTGCGATAGGAAATATAAGGAAGATGCCAGTCAAAGTTCATGTGCGCATTAAAATTACTAAATTTGCCTTAATCACATTTAATTAATTTACATCAGGTGACTGTAAAAATTTACATCGTGAGGAATTACCGGTTCCTCCCAAGCACCATAACAAACCTATTAAAATAATTATTGATATTATTTTTTTATAAACTTGATCACAGTCAAGAAATTTTAATTTATTCAAAACCCAAAGTTGTTTTTTGTAAGGACGAAAGCAGTAGGCATATATTCTTGCTGCCCTCAGTGCAGTAGGCATATTCTAGCTGCCCTCAGCGCAGCAGGCATATATTCGAGCTGCCCTCAGTGTCGCTTAGAGCACATCGCGCACTACTATGGAAAAGACAGCAATCACGACAAATCCTTTACGGTGCTGCAGATGAGACTCATCCACAATCAATGAAGAATGCACGTGCCGCATCCTTATCGCAACAGCTGCGGTCGTAGTAGAAAGAATCAATTTACCTACGCGGTCATCTGAAAATGGCTGCCACAGTTTAGGCTTCCTATAACTATGAGATTTAGGCTTCCTTTGTAACAAAGAAATTTCATAGGAATCATGTACATCACTAAGTCAAAAAAGATTTTAGCCTGCCACGGTTAATCCCATGATTTATCAAGGCGGGCATTTTATATTTACCGTGACGGACACCTTTGCCAACCACGGCAAATTGATTTACCATGCCTAACATCTTAAGATGACCGCCACGAAAAATACCCTATTTTCCTAGGCGGTCATCTAAAAATGGCTGCAACAGTAAATCAATTTACCGTGGAGGGCATATTTTAAAGCCCACAACCCAAAATATAGGCCCAGCTCCCAGCCCACTATTGGTGCTTCTTAGCGTAAGCAGAGAAGTCCGCAAGCACACGGAAGTATCGTTGTAGCACTTCATCCAGAAGAATCAGGGTATCGTATTTTCCCAAAGAAACGGTCTTTGTAAGTATTCTCTTAGCTAGTTAACCTAGAAAAAATAGGAGAATTTACTTGGGTGGAGAGGTTCTTCTAAGGGTAGAAACATTAAGCGATGATAACTTTTCCACTACTTACTTGCTTCCGGCTCCGGGGTGCACATGGTCTGCCAGGCGATACCGGTATTTATAGCTCTACTCCATACCTAGACATGGGGGAGTGCTAGGGATGGACAAGGCTATCACCACCTGCCACCTACCCCTCTACCCGTGGGATACACAGCAAACGAAGGTAGCCTCTAGCCTAGACACCATGTCTGCACTATTGACTACTACTCTAGCGTTGATCAGGGTTATCCGTCTTCAACAGGACCCTCTACTAGACTATCCGCCCAAAGGACGAATATGAACCCACAAACAAGTAGTCTTATGAAAGAGACTTGCTTAATGAATCAAAACCAAAGTTCAACACGAACTTCTTACTTCAAGTAGCCAATCGTAGGGGTACAAGTTGTAGCAAGAGCTGACAAGTCCAGCACTTCGTCCACCCGGGCCACTAGAGTGGTCTAGCACTTTAGGGTAGAACTACCGCTACTCCGATCTTTCTCCAACTCTCTCCCTCTCTCACTCTCTACTCTAGTCTAGCTAGAAGCTAATGGGAATGTGGCTTGCTCTTCCTCTCTTCTTGCTACATTATGACCTCTTGTGTTGATAAATCAATGAATGAATGATTTGAGGGGACAGGTCCTCCTTTATAGGTGGAGAGGAGGGGGTTCCTCAGAAAATGCCTTCTCCACATGGAAAGTGCCAAACCGACGTCAAACCGACCTCTAGATGCATTGAACCTAGCCGGACACCTGCGGAACCGACCTTGGTATGTCGGTTGGAGGCGGCCCATGAAGTTTTAGCCCGAATAGAGCCAGCTTGGGTGCCTCTACAACCAGGTGTGCCCGCACCCCAAGTGGGCACGAATTGGCCCATCTTTGGTGGGTAGCCTCCTTTTGACTTCTTGATGGGCTTTTGGTGGTTATCCGTGGAGATGAGATGTTTTGATGTTGGTTTGGCCTTTTTCTCTACATAACTAGGCCCTAATTCTCCTGGTGACTGGGCTTATTTCCATTTTGTATTTGTTTTGCCAAAATACATCTTCTTGGAAGCGTATTTTGGTGTGTTTTCAAATTTGTGCCTGAAAATCATGAATATACCAAAACTTTTGGAATTGATTAGTTATAATCCCTATATCTATGTTCGGTAATCATTTATGCTAATTTTATGCAAGAGTTGGCTGTTATAAATGTGCAATAGTGAACACCAACAACTCCCCCACATTAGCCCTTTGCTCATCCTTGCAAGACTGAGGTGGTTCATTCTCCAAAACATCATCCTGCATATAGGTTATTCCAAGCTTCACCTAAACCTGTGAGCATTCAAAGTGTCTACCAAATTATCTTAGGCAATTGGACAATGGAATAGCTTGGATTCAAATCATCTTACTCTACTCATTCTCTAAAACTTGGGTTTTAGAATTTTTGATAATGAAAAGGTAGCTTTGCTCCTCAAATGATACTCTCAAGTCACTCATATTTGTGTCTGGTTCTACATCGAGGCATTATTTTTGATTTTTTTTGCCTTCTTAATCATCCTAACTCTTTAGGCTATATCTAGAGTTTTGGGTATGAATGATGAGAATTGCATAATTACCTTGCATATGTTGTTGGATCAAACCCCGTATCCGTGGAGGGAAGTGTCATACTCTTAGATCGAAAATTGCAAGTGTGTGGACTATGGTGGAAAAACTATACTCCTTTGTATGTGATCTTATCTCTTTATCTTTGAAAATGAGACATGGCTATTTCCCTTTTTTTTGTCTTCTGAGCCTTGCCCATCTTTTTTTTGAGGACCTTCATGTGTCCTATATATATATAATTTTTTTAAGATGGTGGAACCTTCATGTGTCCCACTCTTTTTTTTCAAGATGGTGGAACCTTCATGTGTCAAACTTTTTTTTATATCATAGCCTTAATGTCTCTTTATTGGGAATATGCTAGGAGGGATCACATTTCTTAAAGCATGGAGTATTTATTTGGTGGCTAATGGATGGCATGTTTTTGCATACTTCCAGTGTAGAAGCAGCAATTATATGTGGTGTGTACGTGAATTTCGATCTTGGGAGTATGAAACTTCTCCCAACATAGATCACAGAGTTGGACAAAACTCAACACAAAGTAAGCAGCTATATGTAAAGTTTGTATCAAGTGGCAATATATATGGCTTTGGTGGGAAATTTTTTATCATTGAGGAGCAGGCTATTGCATTTTGATTTTGTAAAATAAATCCCAAGTTCATTGCAAGAGAAGGCAAGTTTCATAACATCCTACTATGTCACATCATTCAATTACCTAGAGTAAGATGGGGTCCCTTTTAATAAGTTGCTCACAAGTCATAGGAATTTTAGCAAGGAATAAAAAGTATGCAAGTTTTAATCAATTGGTAGAGCAACATTGGAGTGTCATATTTTTAGTTTGGATTCATTTTATCTATATTCTACTAGCTAGATAGGAAGGAGTAAAAGTGCACAAACCATACTTGACCATGTTAAACAATTGCACACCTTTTTCTGGAGGTGAATGTGGTGTCTTTCCCACACTTGTTTTCATACCTGTCTTTGTTTTGAATATAGCAAGATAAAACACAAAGACAAGTGTAGATAATTCTAATAACATGGCTAATATTTTTATTCAAATCATTATGTGATTATTTTGAGAAAGGATATTTATTAAAATCTATTAAATTTATTAAATCTACTTTTTCTTTAAAATTGTATGAAGGCTCCAAGAGAACTTTCAATCATTGTCTGTTTACCTTAAATGTATTACCTTCATTGCCTTGAATTATAATTTCACCATGTCAGGATGTGTTGACCAAGGTGTACGGTCCTTTCCATTTACTGTGAAGTTTTCCTTCACCGAAAAGCTTTGACATTAGAGTTGAATCTTTTTTTTTGCTTGATTCGGTGATTGTGCCATCTTTTGATTATTTCTTTGTAAAGCTACGCACTGCTTTAAGCCTTCTCTCTTCATTCTTCTAGCTTAGAAATTTGCCTCTATTGATTTCTGCCAACTAGTATGTCATCCATGTTCTAGCTCTTTATTGCCCAATGAGCTCTATGTTCTAGATTGATCGACAGATGGCAGCTTTTCCCATAGACAAGCTGGTGTGGTGTCATCCAAAAAGTGTTGTCTACTCTCAACTTGGAGCTTCTTTTTGCTTTCCCCAAGTGGCACATATTCTGCAACCATGAAATTCACAATGTTTGTGTACCATGGGTTGAAGTCCATCACATTGAGTAGCATGTCATTGTGTAGTAAGTCATGTATTGGTAACTCCTGCATGTTAGTGACTTGCATATATGACAAATGATTTGCAACAATATTTTCTACTCCTTGTCTATGTTTTATTTCAAGATCAAAGTCTTAGCATAGAAGAAACCATCTTATCAGTCCAGGTTTAGCATCTTTCTTAGTGAGCAGGAATTTGTGTGTAGCAATACCAGTGTAAACAATTACTTTTGCTCCCACTAAGTAAGATCTAAACTTATTAACGATTGCCAAGAGTTCCTTTTCTGTGACACCTCACAACAGCTTAGTCAACATGATTATCCTATTAGAAATAATTTCCCGCAAGCATATGTATAAGGAACAAATTTCATGCAAGCTTGTATCTAAAAGAATGCTATGAAAATGTCACTTTTTCAAACTATTAAACAAGTGTAGTTCGAAGATATTTCATGGGTGCATGGTTGGTTCATTGAGTTTAATTTTAGTGATAAGAATAATGTTTGTTCAAACTCAAAGCTACAGAGAGTTGAGAGTGAGGTTGCACAAAACATCTGTGTAAAGGAAGGAGTTTAAGGAGCTCAGATGTTGTTTGGCTCAACCAGAGGTTCAGTCAACCTTCTGAGACTATCTGCACTTTTCTTGTGTATGATAATCATCTGAGGTTGTGCCATGTGTAGGAGGCAGATCTCTGACACGTGTTCATTGTGCAAAAGAGATCTCCTCCACACTTATTCTGTATCTACTTTTTATTCAAAGAAAAGAAAACAAAGATGGAAAACAAACAAAGGCTCTACCGATTTGAACAGGGGAGCCTATATTATTTTATTATGATTATTATTACTACCAATTTTATTATTTTTTCCTTATTTATCATTTTTATATATTTTACTTTATTATTTTTTTATTTTTTATTTATTTGTTCACCCAACTTTTTATTAAAACATTACTCAGCAAAGCTAATTACTTAGGCAAAGCTAAGATACAGCTGCAGTGTAAACATAGCCTTGATTTACCTCCATCATAAATTTCTTTCATTGCTTATGAAAATGATTACTCAAGTTCATTAACCAAAATTAAACACCATGTCTAAATTTTATTAAAGAAGACCATTTCAACCTAAGCACCATGCTTAATTTGAAAAGGCCTATGGATGTATCGTGCAAGGTTTCATCCAAACTAGTGCATATGCCATAAACAAATAAAGCCTAACTTATATCATCAAGGAGACAAATGTGAGTAAATGAGTTGGTTAACAATACCTTTGCATACCCAGGTGTACTTATTACCAATGGATGTAGATGAACGCTTATTGATGCTTGTTGTGTGATTTGCCCAGGTGTACTTATGGATCTGCCCAGTTGAACCACAAAGCCAGGCCACGCACACAGCTTAGTGTGTAAGGACCATGGGCTTTTATAGTTGTGGCAAAGGCTTGGAGGCAAGCCCTTCTTGCTTGTGAAAGCAATGCTGGGTGGAGTCAGCTAGCACATTCGTATGTATCTTCGAATATGTGAAGCTAGCCTAGTCTTCTCTCCTCCCATTTATTTTTTTTCTTTTTTAATATATATTTTTCTTTTTATGTCTCCTATTTTACTTATTTTTAACACCCCTTTTTTTATTTTTTCTGGTTCTTTCACTCTCTTCTTTTGTTTACTTCTTTTCTTTTTTAACACCCTTTTTCTTTTTTAAGCAAGGTAGAGCTAACATCTCTTTTTTAATGAATCAAGATGGTCTTGTGGTGAGATTTGCAGCATCCTTCCCCATACTTGGACTTTTATGAAAGTCAAGTGTGTAGGGTCGGGGTCTCCTCTTGAGTGTATTCCATCACCAAAGATAATCAAGGTGTGTCGCTGCTGTCACTCCCATGTTCTCAAGCTTAGTATGTCCTTTGTTTTTCTCAATCTCTTCCT
>CM041633.1:46687562-46763500 GCA_023333625.1 Bothriochloa decipiens | reverse complement strand
GTAGTGTTTACTTTATGGTCATAAGCTTGACCACCAAAGCTAGGACAGAGTTCATAGCCAGAAGCTATGGTTGGCTTTGATGGTGGCTATATGAGCTTGTCCTATAGAGGGAGATTTTTATTTTGTGTTTTGAAGGCTTTATTATAGAAAGGAAGAACAAGAATAAAAATATATATTTTTGTATATAAAAAATTTCTAAAAATAAGAGATTGTCCTATAGAGGGAGATTTTTATTTTGTGTTTTGAAGGCTTTATTATAGAAAGGAAGAACAAGAATAAAAATATATATTTTTGTATATAAAAAATTTCTAAAAATAAGAGATGATGATAAAACGGTTTTATTATTCAGAAACTATATTATTGTTTTTACGGATTTTCCAAGAAATGTTGAGAATGTTAATTGTTTTTTTTAAAAAATTATCAATATTTTTTAGAAGAAATTCAATAACTAGAGAGTGGAATTTTAAATTATGAAAATTTTAGTGCATGTGCAAAAGTTTGAACACGCAATTTGAAATATATATGCTAATTTTTTGAATGATAGGCTTCATGAAGAAGGATGATGAACATAGAAGAGTAAAATATTTTTTAGGATAAAACATAAGGATACACGAGTAGACTAGGTTCGGAGACAATTACGATAACTGTTCCATGGCAACGGCACCAGAAATGCTTGTTGGCGCTTGTTAGTATAAGAAGAAAAGTCTACAAGCGCACGGAAGTACCGTTGTAGCACTTCATCCGGAAGAATTCAGGGTATCATATTTTCCCAAAGGAACAATCTTTGTAAGTAATCTCATAGCTAGTTTACCTAGAAAAAGACAGGAGAGTTGACTTGGGTGGAGAGGTTCTTCTAAGGGTAGAAACCTTAAGCGATGATAACTTTCTCACTACTTACTTGCTTCAGGCTCCGGGGTGCACCTAGTCTTCTAGGTGATACCAGTATTTATAACTCTACTCCATATCTGGACGTGGGGGTGCTAGGGACAGACAGGGCTATCACCACCTATCGCCTAGCCTCTACCCAGGGATATGCAACAAATGAAGGTAGCCTCTAGCCTAGACACCATGTCTATGCTATTGACTACTACTCAAGCATCGATCGGGGTCTGTCTTCATCAGGGCCCTCTATGAGAGCATCTTCCTAAAGGATGAATGACGAACATATCGATGGGGGACACTGGAGGTTCCCCAATAAGATGAAATATGGATAGAGGATCGAAGAGCCCACCGCCCGATTTGAATAGAACATGGAGCAGCATGACATGAGAATTACCATATCCTAGATGGATTGTAATAGGAAAGAGCACAAAACTCTTAGTTTAGGACTCACTCCTAGAATCCGACTAGGAAACACAAAACCCGCATCTAGCCTTGCCCCGTATAAGGCTGCTGAGGGTACCCCTTGTAAAGAGAGAGATGACACACCTGCAACACACATGACGCACAATCCCTCATATTCATCAATACAACGCAATAGGCTAACACCAACTGGACATAAAGGCCTTTACTCAATGCAAGTCGAGGGCCCGAACCATTATAAAATTGTCTGTCTCGTCAAGTTTGTTGCCACAACCACTGAGTTCCATAGTCCGCTAAGCTCCTCCAAACAAAAACACCTACCCAGGTACCCTAGTGGTGGGCTATCGGTGATAAAACATCGACAGCTGGCGCGCCAGGTAGGGGCTTTTGGCGGATTGTACATCGAGAGTTCGGCGGACCTCACCTTCAAGATGAGTTTTTTGACGGGAACGACCTTCATTTTTGGCTCGTGGATCTGCGAGGCCGATGGGGAAGGCAGGCTCCAAAGCTGTTTGGTCAAGCAGTCAGAGCTCGATGAAATCAAGATCAATGCCATGGAAGAATTTCGACTCGCCAAGAAGCTAGCAGCGCTTTTGACTTCGGATCTGTATTGGGAAGACTATAAAGCTGACTCAGAGAAGTATTCGAAGAACGTTTTCAACTCCAACACCTTCAAGAATTCAACTCAGGATCGGGAAGAAGGAGAATATGAAACCAACTCAGAGGAGAACTTGAAGACCTTTTTCTATGCTAACAAAAATTTGGCCCCTGATCAGGAAGAAGGTCATGAAACCGATTCAGAGAAGAACTCAAAAATAGTTTCCAACTCGAAGACATTCATCAGGATTCCCAACTCGCTTCCATACAGCTTGCTCAACTTAGCGTCCATTGTGCAAGAGTACCTGAAGAAGTCGCATGGGTGCCATGAGTGCCCGATCCATGAATGAAGGGGGAGGAAACATCCTGCTAGGTCAATTACCCATGTCCCCAAATGTCAAGACCAGAAAGAAAAAGGCAAGGCAAATTGTGAAGAACGTTGAGCCAACCAGAGGGCAAGGAGAATTGTTTACAACCATGACTAAATGAGATCACGCAACACACTAGCCACGTTCTTTTCCTACTGACAAGGTGCTACTCAATCATTACTTTCAAGAAGTGCCTTTTCGGGAGGGAAAAGAGCTCGCTAGCCTGTCTTTCGACTTCATCGACTCAGAAGAAAAAGAACCTGTGAAAAGACTAAGAAGGCTAAGGAGAAGGACCGTCTGCATGGCTAATGTAGTCAAACTTCCTACTTCACCCAAGACACCAGAGTACGCTCATCAGATGAATCAGAAGACAACATATCTGAAGACAAAAGAACTGAAGAAGATGAAAGCGAAGATCGCAAACAATCAAGGATGGCTAGGAATCATCACCGAACTAGCAGAAGAAATAAAGCAAAATGAAAGAAGCAAGCTTGGACCAAGTACAGGCAAGATCGTATGGTTTACAACAAGTTGAAAGTGGAAAACAAGCAGCTAAACTTGAAGAACAAGAGAAAATCAACGAAGTAGCCAAACAACTCAGCTCTTTGAAGAAGGCGTAGAAGGAGAAAGAAGCCGCTCGAAAGAAGGTTCAAGAACCCGAGAAAGCACCCATCAGAGCTCAGCAGAATGAGCAACCCGCTGTTGTTGATCAACAAGGCGGACAGCCCCAGAGATCGATTTTCACCAGGATAGGACCAGAAGAAAGCAGCAACATGAAAGGTAGGGTGGCCAATTATCAGAATTCATGACTTCCTCCGCCTCAAAGATCTGAAAGAACCTACCCATACCCACCACAAAGAAGGCTAGAACGCAGCAGCAGGATAAGCAGAGAAGAAGGGTGTGGAGATTCATAATGTAGGTGATGCTATAGAGGACCAAGAAGATCACCATCACTAGATTACAACAAAAGTTACAACTATGACAGATTCCCGTGCTTCGCGGGAAGGTTGCAAGATTTGAAGCTACCACACAAGTTCAAACCATCAAATCACTCAAAATACAATGGAAAGGAAGAACCAAAGCAATGGCTTAGGGTCTACACACAATCGATTGAGTTGGCTGGAGGAGATGACGACCTCAAAGCCCTATTTTTTCCAATGGCGTTGGAAGCAATGCCGCTGTAGTGGTTCGACAAACTAACCACATGGTCCATCAGATATTGGGGTGACTTGCAAAGACAATTCTGCAGCCAATTTGTAGGAATCATCATACATCCTACGATGGCAGCAGAGCTACAAGGGATCACGCAAAAACTAGTAGAATCACTTAGAGAATATTATAGAAGATTCGGTGAAGCAAGAGCTCAAGTATATGAGATTAAAGACAGAGAGGTCATTGATATCTTTAGTAACAAGATTTTTGCAAGATGGCAATTCAAAGAATTCAACAGTGAAGACCCAAAGGCAAATGAAGAATTCAAGCAAGCTGTTGAAAAGCTCATATCCTCAGAAGAAAAGACAAACAGAAGATTCCTGAGCAACTGCGGCAACAACGATATAAGGGGGAGATTTGATAACAGAAGCAACGACAAAAGACCAAGGCAAGACAACACGGTGGCAATAGCCAACAAAAGAACAAAATCTATCCCCTCAAGAAAGAGACAGGATAAAGGAGAGACAATTCACAAACTTCAAAGACATGAACTGCCCCATGCACCCAAGATCAGGACACAAGCTTAAAGATTGCCACGATTTTTAACAGCCAGTACAGAAAAGGTGGAAGATACAACAACAACCAAGATAGAAGAGAACAAGAGCTAAAGAAGGAAGAAAATAAACCCGAGGGAGACTTCCAAGAACCCTAGAAGCAACTATACATGATATTCTCTAAAAACCCAGGGGCGAGAAACAAACAACAGCAGAAGTTGGCACATAGAGCAATCATGGCGGCAGAACCCATGTTCCTAGATACCTAAACTGGTCAGAATACACAATCAACTTCACAAGAGGGGACCAATGGACAAGCACATCCAACGCAAGTTGTTATCCACTAGTGGTAGCACCAACAATTGCAGGAATTATAGTTCCCAAAGTTCTAATCGATGGTGGAGCCAGTTTGGATATCGTATTCACTGCAACATTGAAGAAGATGAGCATTGATTACAAAGGGATGATTACACCAACAAGTACGCCATTCTATGGCATAGTACCCAGAATAGCAGCAGTACAATTGGGGTAGATCACCTTGCCGATCACTTTCAGCACCAAGGATAAGTACATAATGGAGTTCATCAAGTTTGAGGTGGCAAATTTTGAGTCATGCTACCATGCTATCCTAGGATGACTAGCGTTAACCAAGTACATGGCGGTACCACATTATTCATACTTGCTACTCAAGATGCCAACAACCAAAGGAGTATTATCATTACAAGGAGATTTACAAAAAGCATACGATTGTGACGTACAAGCCATCCAAATCACAGAAAGATTGCAAGGTAAGGAAGGAAGAAGAGAGATTGCCACGATAGCCACAACAATGAACCCGCAAGAGACAGAGATCCCAAAAGAGCTTTACTACACCAATAGACATGAAGACAAAGAAGATTGACCTAGAAACTAGTGATCCCAAGAAGACGACGACCATCAGTGCAGAATCAACCTTAAATAGGAACTCATGCTCACCAAGCTTCTTAGGGACAATAAAGACATCTTTGCCTGGAAGCCAACCGACATGCCAGGAGTTCTGAGAGACTTGGTTGAGCATATCATTGATGTGAACAAGGGTTCAAAGCCATCAAGCAGAAGCTACGAAGATTCGCTCTAAATAGAAAGGCAACAATCAAGAAGGAACTCACAAAGCTGATGGCAGCAGGATTTATCAGAGAAATAATCAACCCAGATTGGCTAGCTAATCTAGTACTCGTGGAGAAGAAGAACTCGCCAGACTGGCGTATGTGCATCGATTACACTAACCTCAACAGACATTGCACCAAAGACCCATACAGTCCCCCAAGAATCGACCAAGTGATAGACTCAACAGCGGGAGTAGCACTACTCTCATTCTTGGATTGCTACTCTGGATATCATCAAATATCTCTAAGAGAAGAAGACTAGAGCAAAACATCTTTTGTGAAACTGTTTGGGCCATATTGCTATGTGTCAATGCCTTTTGGCCTGAAGAACATAGGTGCAACCTACAGCGGGCAATTCAAACAACCTTGGGAGATCAAATAGGAAGAAATGCTGAAGCATATGTGGATGATGTCATGGTCAAAACAAATGAACCCAATGTGTTAATAGAAGATTTACAAGACACTTTCATAAACTTAAAGAAGTGGAGATGGAAACTCAACACAAATAAGTGTGTTTTCAGAGTTCTAGCAGGACAATTACTCAGATTCCTAGTTAGCAACAGAGGAATTGAAGCAAGCACAAAGCAAATCAAGGCAATCCTAGACATCCAAAAATTGACGGGTTGTATGGCAGCCCTCAACAGGTTCATATCACGTCTAGGGGAGAAAGGCATCCCATTCTTTAAGTTACTAAAGAAGGCAGGCAAATTTGAGTGGACAGAAGAAGCAAACGAAGCTTTTCAAAAACTCAAGCATTATCTGGCCTCATCGCCATTAGTACCACCAACCAAGAGGGAGGACATGCTTTTATACATCTCAGCTACAAAGAACGTCATGAGCACAGCGGTTGTGGTCGAAAGAGAAGAACTCGGGCACGTCTACAAGGTGCAAAGGATAGTTTACTATGTCAGTGAAGTATTGACAGAGTCAAAATTTAGATACCCTCACATACAGAAGCTACTCTATGCAATCCCCATATCATCAAGAAAGCTGAGGCATTATTTTCAAGAACACAGGATTATGGTGATCACAAAGTTCCCACTATTAGATATCCTATAGAATTGGGATTCGACAGGAAGAATCTCCAAATCGGTAGTAGAACTCGGAGCACTAAATCTAGAATTTCAATCAAAGAAAGCTCTCAAGTCTCAAGCACTCAGCGACTTCCTAGTCGAGTGGACAGAAACAACTTTGAAAGAACTAGAGCTAATCACAGATCATTGGAAGATGTACTTTGACAGATCACTCAAGCTAGGAGGCACCAGAGCAGGAATTCTACTCATATCACCAGAAGGAAAACAACTCAAGTACATTTTGCAAATTCAGCAGAATATGAAGCACTCATTCATGGACTAAGAGTTGCCCACTCTTTAGCAATAAAAGGCTAATGATATACGGTGACTTAGCAGTTGTTATAAACCAAGTCAACAAGGAGTGGGACTGCACAAAAGACAATATGGGTGCTTATTGGGCAGAAGTCAAAAAGTTAGAGAAAAATTTCCAAGGATTAGAGATCCACCACGTTCTAAGACACTCAAATGTGGCTGTGGACACTTTGGCCAAGTTAGGTTCTGACAGAGCAAAAATACCACTAGAAATCTTAGTGGAAGAGTTAAAAGAACAATCTATCAAACAACCCAGAGAAGAACAACTACCCGGAGCAACCAAAGATGACCCTATGGAAATTGATCAAGACCCATGAACAAGGCAAATCATGGTCATCTATGAAGACTAGATGCAACAATTCATAGACAACATCAGAGACAAGACGCTACTAGAAGACAAGACACAAAGAACCCGATTAATACATAAAAGCAAGAACTATGTATTGGTTGGTGACAAGCTATACAGAAGAGCAGCCTCTTCAGGAATTCTACTCAAATGCGTACCAAGGAAAAGAGAAATCAACATCATCAACAAAATACACGAGGGTTACTGCAGCAATCATGCAGCCTCAAGAACCTTGGTAGGCAAAGTTTTTAGGATGGGTATTATTGTCCCACAGCAACGAAAGATGCAGAAGAACTCATCAGAAAGTGCAAGAAGTGTCAGATGTTCACAAGACAACAGCCTGTCCTAGCACACATCTGATATGCATACCGCCCTCTTGGACCTTCTCCTGTTGGAGATTGGATCAAGTCAGTCCACTAAAAAGATCAGCCAGAAGATTTGAATACATCTTCATCACAATTGACAAGTTCACCAAGTGGATAGAATACAAACCCTTAGTCAAGTATAGCGCAGAAAATGTTGTCGAATTCATACAAAGCATCATGTTTCAATTTGGGATACCAAACAGAATCATCACAGATCTAGGATCACCATTCGCCGCAAAGGAGTCTACATCATGGGCAACAGATTGTGGAATCAACATAGATTTCGCATCAGTTGGCCACCCCCAAGCAAACAGACAAGTTGAAAGAGCAAATGGGTTAATTTTACAAGAACTGAAGCAAAGACTATATGAATTTCTAGTGGACTACAGATCAAAGTGGATTGATGAAATACAAAAAGTGGTTTGGGGCCTTAGAACCCAAATTTGTAGATCAACTGATATTCACCATTTTTCCTCGTCTACGGATCAGAAGTAATACTCCCAGCTGATTTGATATGTGCATCACCAAAGATAGAGCAATATGAAGAAGGCAAAGCAAAAGAAACAAGGCGCCTAGAACTCGATTCACTAGAAGAAGTCAGAGAATGTGCAATACTTCAAAATGCAAGATACCAACAAGGCCTAAGAAGACACTACGACAAAAACACACAACCTCGAGCCTTAAAACCTAGGGACTCAGTTCTTCGACTCATCCAGAAGAAAGATGGAAGACACAAACTACTCAGTCCATGGGAGGGACCTTTCAAAGTAAGAAGAGCAACCAGGCTAGGCACCTATGAGTTGATGAAACAAAGATATCCCACTGAAGAACACCTGGCACATCAGCCAGCTTTGAAGGTTCTACAACTAGCAAGAGTCCTATAAACGAACATGCAATGCTAACATTTCAAGCAACTCACTTCCTCCGTTGCAACACCATGGTGAAACTAAGGCACTCAATGCCTACTCAAGACATCGTGCTATGGGGTGATCTCATAGCGTGCCTGCATGAATTTGATGTACATAGTACCGCATTCATGGACAGGTTAGCTGCCCGCGTGTGGCTCCGGCCTGCATCAGGGCACACCGTGTCAGTCTAGGATCGGGCCTCTCTAGGGTCAATCAGGGCACTCATGTTGGTTTTTACGATCGGAGTGTTTCCTGCTATATGCTGCAGAAGAACCTGGGCACGTAGTGCTGGTTAGGGAGTCAAATCCTTTCGCAATAGCGAGATCAGGGCACATCGTGTCGGTCCAGGACTATTTGGCTCCCCTCCTTTTTTGCCTGCCTAGCGCGCAGAGCACCAAGTTGGATCGGGCCTTTCAGGGATGAATCAGAGCTCTCATGCCCATTCATGATCAGAAAGTTCCTGTTTACTACGAGTGAGAATGCAGTTGAACCCAGGCATGTAGTGTTGGTTCAGGAGTCACGACCTTTTCGCTACAATAGCTGGATCAGGGCACACCGTGTTGGTCTAGGATCCTTGACTCTCTTTGCCTGCGATGAGATGCAGAGTGCAACATACTGGACTAGACTCAGGCACACCGTGTGGGTTTAGGCTCAGATTCAAACTACGCTGTGGTATGATGGAGCACAACTCAAGTAACACTGGCTCAACATTAGCCACCACACTACCAGCGGGTAGTACGAAGTAACAAGAAACAACACCGGCTCATCATCAGCTACTACACTACGAGCAGGTAGTACAAAGCAACAAGGAGCAACACTGGCTTAGCACCGGCTATTACACTACCAGCGGGTAGTACAAAGCAACTAGAAGCAACAATGGCTCATCATCAGCCACTACACTACCAGCGAGTAGTACGAAGCAACAAGAAGCAACATCGGCTCATCATCAGCTACTACGCTACCAGTGGGTAGTACGAGGCAACAAGAAGCGACAATGGCTCATCATCAGCCACTACACTACCAGCGGGTAGTACGAAGCAACAAGAAGCAACATCGGCTCATCATCAGCTACTACGCTACCAGCGGGTAGTACAAAGCAACAAGAAGCAACGCTGGCTTAGCATGGGCTACTACGCTACCATCGGGTAGTACGAAGCAACAAGAAGCAAATCTAGCTTAGCACCAGGAACTACACTACCAGCAGGTAGTACAAAGCAACAAGAAGCAATGCTAGCCTAGGACTAGCTACTACACTATGAAGCAACAAGAAACAACGCTGGCTTAGCACCAGCTACTACACTACCAGTGGGTAGTACAATGGGAAGCAATATTGGCTCATCATCAACCACTACATTACTAGCGATAAATATGAAAGCAAACTCAAGTTGGGACAAAGCCCACACAACAAGAACTCATTGAAAAGCAACTCAAGGCAGGATGAAACCCACACAACAAGAATTCCACAAAAACTGGACGAGACCCACACAACAAAGAACTTTTCTCCATGAAAAAAGAGGCAACTATGCCTTAGAAGAAACATCTATTTATACAAGAGAAGTAGTTCATTACAAGGAGCGCTCATGGCGCAGAAGTGGAAGGATCAACGCCAACATCAATCTTTTCTACAATCTGCTCCATAAGAGGAGCAAGCATAGACTCCTGTTCAGCCATTTGATTCAAGAATTCCTTAGGCGGGTTGGGCTCAACAGTTCTCTCCAATCGCACCTCAGGAGAAATAACCCGGATGTGGTAAAGAAGGTTGCTCATGCAATTCTAGAAGCTGTCCTTCATGCAGACGAAGAAAAAAGATGGAATCAAAGGAACATAGGCCTCCACATCAGCATAAAGGGCATGATCTCCCTCCTGTCCAAAAAAGGACAAGAGATAGGCCATGGCTTTCCACAGCACCTGGAACTAGGCATTGGCCACATCCAACTGGCCCTTCAACTCTTGAATAGTCTTCAAGGCTTGAAAAACATCTCTATCAGCATCACGACAGAACTGGCAAGCCAAGGTAAGCTTTTGCTTAGCATCTTCACAACAAGAGTGCATCTCTCTTATCGCCTCAGCTTTATTTTTGGAGGTTTTGTGGGTTTCCTTCATAGCCTCCAAATCCTGGTGCCACTGGTGCCTCTCACACTCAAAATCTACAAAAAAGCAAGCAAGACAATCAGCCGAAGAAAGAACTCTGCAGCTAACAAGGCAAAGGGAACAACTCTATAGAAGAAGAAGTACCTGCAACCTGGGCCTTTAAGGCCTGGACCTCATCAGTGACGCTTTTCACCACCTCCTCCCGACAACGTGATTCATCAGCCAATTGGGCTTGATAAGTTGCCTCAGTAGCCTGACACTGTCCTCACTCATGCTCCAGTTTTTCCTAAACTTGAGCGAGTTCTTTCCGAACCAGCTTGAGATCGGCGAAGCTAGATGCAGTTGCCGTAGCCTCAGTAGAACCAAAAAGAAGGTCCTAATCCTGCTAGAGAGATTAAAAGATAAAAAATCGAGAACCTAAAAAGATGGCAAATCAAAAAGACAAGCGTGAAGGAGTCCTTACATGCACCATACCACCAAACTTGGTGGAAAACTCATCAAAACAAGCGTTCAACGCCTCCAGACGACGAGGACGGCTCACCTCCGGATCAACCGGACTAGAGGAAGTCAAGAGCAGCAAGATAGGCAGTGGCGCATCAGCAATTGCGCCACTGCCTCCACCACCTCCATCAGCACCAGCAACTCCAGGAGTCACCGGCTCAGCAAGAGGGAGCTCATGACCCGTGATAGTAGGCGCCTCCAAGGGAACCGCCTATGGCGCAACCAAAGTGAGGCCAGACCCTGAACCAACAACGGCCGTTTGGCCAACCTGCAAAGCAACACCTGCAGAAACAAAGCAAAAAATTCAGAAACATCAGAGAAAGAAGTGAGAAGAAACAAGAAGAACTCGCAAGTACTTACCAGTCTAGGAACTCTGAGCCTTGGGCTCATCCTCGGGGGCTCGGCCAGAGCCTGTGCCACCAAAAGAACCCGGACCGCTAGAAGAGACAGTAGCACCAGGCCTACAAGTACAAATTGCACAAAGCAGAAGGCAAAGTAGCAAAAAGAAGAACTCGGATATTGATAAAACAATTACCTCGGAGATCATTTAAAGCCACCAATGCCCCTTCTAAATGGACAACCGGAAGAGAAACAGAAGCAAAAGATTATGTCACAAATGACACAAGAGCAGTAATAGAAGTAGAAAGGCAAAAAAGTCCTAGAACCCTCTGTCTGCCTGTAAATAGAAAAGAAGCAAAAACTCAGCAATGCAAGCAAGGAAAAGAACCAGAAAGACCAAGAAAGGAAGGAACAAAAAACTTATGACTTACGGACAAGGGGAGACTGCACCTCCTCATCTCCATGCTCAAGCAGAAGCACATTAGCACCCTCTACAAAGATACAAGAGACAAAAGGATAAGCAACAGAAAGGAAACTCAAGAAAAAGAACCCGACATCAACCTCACCTATGATGATATTACCTGTGACCTAAAGAGAACTCGATGCAGCAGGGCTTGGTCTCCCGGTAGGAGTAACAGGAGGACGGGACGATCCCCTTCGCCTGATATCAAGAATCATCTCAACAATCTTGGGGTGCGGCTTATATGGCACAGATTTAAAACCACCCTCATGAATAGTATAAGAGAACCCAGACTAAGAAGGAACAGACAATTTTTGGGAAGCAGAAGCAGGCACGGCTTGAACAGCAGCCTCAGCAGATTGGCCTCCTCAGTGGCAGGGAGCTAGATGATGAAATCACACCCAAATCCCTAAAAATAAACGTCAAGACATCAACTGAAGCAAGAAAAAGAACTCACACAAATAATGAGCCAAGCACTCACTGCAGGTGGCGGGTTCTCAGAGTGATATTCTTGAACCCGAGGAGGAATGCAAGGAACAAAGCCAAGCACATCCTTAAGACACACTATTAGGTCCTCATCAATCAGCTTTACCCCAGCTTTGATCCGAGAAGAATCATCAACACCGGTGTACTCATAGCCAAGATGCTCCTTCTGCATAAGAGGTTGTATGAAGCGATGAAAGAACCTGGCAACAACACCAAGGCCAGTTAGGCATTGCACTTTCACATAAAGAAGCCATGAAAGAAGCGAGCCAATGGCTGAGAACTCCACATCAAAAAGCTTTTTTGACTAGAGGCCGGTGTCATTGGGGTAGACAGAGAGATTAGAAGAAAAGTAAGTGGAACACCTGGCTAGGCACCTATGAGTTGATGAAACAAAGATATCCCACTGAAGAACACCTGGCACATCAGCCAGCTCCGAAGGTACTACAACTAGCAAGAGTCCTATAAAAGAACCTGCAACGATGACATTTCAAGCAACTCACTTCCTCCGTTTGCAACGCCAAGGCGAAACTAAGGCACTCAATGCCTACTCAAGACATCATGCTATGGGGTGATCTCATAGCGTGCGTGCATGAATCTGATGTACATAGTACCGCATTCATGGATAGGCTAGCCGCTCGCGTGTGGCTCCGGGCTGCATCAGAGCACACTGTGTCGGTCTAGGATCGGGCCTCTCTGGGGTGAATCAGGGCACTCATGTTGGTTTACGATCAGAGTGTTTCCTGCTATATAGTCCAGAAGAACCTGGGCACGTAGTGCTAGTTAGGGAGTCAAATCCTTTCGCAACAGCGGGATCAAGGCACATCGTGTCAGTCCAGGACTATTTGGCTCTCCTCCTTTTTTGCCTGCCCCACGTGCAGAGCACCAAGTTGGATCAGGCCCTTCTAGGATGAATCAGTCTCATGCCCATTCACGATCTGAAAGTTCCTGTTTACTGCGAGTGAGAATGCAGTTGAACTTGGGCACATAGTGTTGGTTCGAGAGTCAAGACCTTTTCGCTACAACAGCTGGATCAGGGCACACTGTGTCGGTCTAGGATCCTTGACTCCCCTTGCATGTTATGAGATGCAGAGTGCAACATACTGGACTAGACTCATGCACATTGTGCGGGTTCAGGCTCAAATTCAAACTACGCTGTGGCATGATGCAGCACAACTCAAGTAACACCGGCTCAACATTAGCCACCACACTACCAATGGGTAGTACGAAGTAACAAGAAACAACACCGGCTCATCATCAGCTACTACACTACCAGCATATAGTACAAAGCAACAAGGAGCAGCACTGGCTTAGCACCAGCTAGTACACTACCAGCGGGTAGTACGAAGCAACTAGAAGCAACAATGGCTCATCATCAGCCACACTATTAGCTCCTCATCAGTCAGCTTTACCCCAGCTTTGATCCGGGAAGAATCATCAACGCCAGTGTACTCAAAGCCAAGATTCTCCTTCTGCATAAGAGGTTGTATGAAGCGATGAAAGAACCCGGCAACAACACCAAGGCCAGTTAGGCATTGCACTTTCACATAAAGAAGCCATGAAAGAACCAGGCCAATGGCTGAGAACTCCACATCAGAAAGCTTTTTTGACTAGAGGCCGGTGTCATTGGGGAAGACAGAGAGATTAGAAGAAAAGTAAGTGGAACACCAGGGTATAAGTAGATACAAGATCTCATAAATCTAAAGAAGGATGCAAAGAAAATCATTTCGATATGATTACAAGGAACCCGGTGGAATTTGAGGTTAACAAACCTATACTAAGATTTGATGCAATCAAGCAGGGAGCAACTTGGATAGCGTATTCACCGAAGAAAACTCACAGCCAAGATTACTCAAATGGGCAGTTGGAACAACACCAAGTTCATCAAGGCAGTAGCAAGATACCGCTTCACCACCTCAGAAGAACCTGATATCCCCTCTTAACATGTGCTGATCTGCACCAAAATGCCAAAGTGATACAGTAGTGAACAAGCTAGTTGTGGTTACACAATGACTTGTCAAGGTAGTCAGCTGACCACACGCTAATCAACTCTGTGAAGAGCAAGAAGATGATCGAGAAGAGGGCCTAGAAGTCCGTGTAGGACAGCAATGACTATCAACCTCACAAGCCCTACTCCATTTGCCTCGATGCCCTTCAAGAGGCGATTCCACCCAGGGATTAGCCCGCTACTAACCCCTACCACAAGACCTACACCATTCTCTAAAGAAGGTTACAAAAGGTACAAAATAAGCCCGGGGGCTTGTCAAGCTCGCACACCAGCAAATCCATGACTATGAAGAGAAGAAGAAGCAACTCAAGGAGACTACAAGTGAGTAAAGAAGGAACAGGCACCAGGAAGCCATATTTATAAGCCAAGATGGGTGTATGAAGACCAAGTCCATAGAAGAAAAGAGTAATAAAAGCAGGGACAGCCATGTGAAGAAGAACAGAGCTCTGAAGCGACTGAACAAGCACGCGGAGTCACTGCATGGCGAACAGGCGGACATGCGTACACACTAAAGCCATCAAGAGTGCCTATAGAGTCATGGGCAGGCAGTAAAAGTCACCAAAGGATAGAGAAGGTATATTCAGAAGCATATTTCAAGAAAAGTACAAAGGCAATGAAGGAACTCAACAACCAATAGTACATCAATAAAGAGCTACACCAGCAAGGAACTCCAGAACCCTTTCCCAAGTTCTTCCATTCTGAAAAGAACTCAGAACAGGCTCAGGGGCTATAGGAATACCCTATACTAAATACACTTTTCAAATTTTTCATCAAGACCATTCAGCTTCTTTGTTCCAAAAAATCAAGAGGCGGGGGGCTACACTCTCTGAGTGCGAATTTCTCAAAATTTGCACGCCATGTAGAGATGAAGAACGATGACCAGAAGATGAGGACTACAACTGACCCTTCAGCTTTTTATGCCCAAAAGCAAGAGGCTCGGGAGCTACACTCTGTGAGTGCAATTTTTTTCCAAAATTACACTCCCTGAATAACCAAGACAAAGGCAGCAAGAAGGAAGAGCATCCCAAGATTTCATCTCAAAGGAACTCGAGCAAGAAGGAAGAGCATCCTAAGATTTCATCTCAAAAGAACTCGAGCAAAAGAACTCAGCTTGTCGATGGGGGACACTAGAGGTTCCCCAAGAAGATGGAATACGGATGGAGGATCGAAGAGCCTGCCACCCGATTTGAATAGAACATGGAGCAACACGACATGACAATTACCATATCCTAGATGGATTGTAATAGGAAAGAGCACGAAACTCTTAGTTTAGGACTTGTTCTTAGAATCTGACTAGGAAACACAAAACCCACAGCTAGCCTCGCCCCATATAAGGCTGCTGAGGGTACCCCTTGTAAAGAGAGAGACAACACACCTACAACACACACGACGTACAATCCCTCATACTCATCAATACAATGCAACAGGCTAATGCCGACTAGACATAAAGGTCTTTACTCAACGCAGTAGAGGGCCTGAACTAGTATAAAATTGTCTATCTCTTCAAGCTTGTTGCCACAACCGCCGAGTTCTGTAGTCCGCTGAGCTCCTGCGAACAAAAACACCCTCCCGGGTACCCGTTGGTGGGCTATTGGTGATAAAACATTGACAGAACCCATAAACAAGTAGTGTTATGAAAGAGCCTTGCTTAATAAATCAAAACCCAAGTTGAACATGACCTTCTTACTTCAAGTAGCAAGATGATTGTAGGGGTACAAGTTATAGCGAGAGCTGACAAGTCCGGCACTTCATCCACTCGGGGTACTAGAGTGGTCTAGCACTTTAAGGTAGAAATGCCGCTACTCCGCTCTTTCTTCAACTCTCTCCCTCTCTCACTCCCTACTCTATTCTAACTTGAAGCTAATGGGAATGTGGCTTGGTCTTCCTCTCTTCTTGCTACATTGTGACCTCTTGTGTTGATTTGAGGGGGACAACTCCTCCTTTTATAGGGAAAGAGGAGGGGGTTCCTTGGAAAATTCCTCTCCTCCACCTGGAAAGTACCAAACTGACCTCTAGATGTATTGAACCTAGCTAGACATGTGCGGAACCAACTTTGGTACGTCGGTTGGAGGCGGCCCATGAAGTTTCAGCAGAAACGGAGCCAGCCCGGGTGCGCCCGCACCCCAAGGGGCCCTAATTGGCCCATCTTTGGTGGTTAGCCTCCTTTTGACTTCTTAAGTGTGCTTTTGGTGGTTATCCAGGGAGATGAGATGTTTTGATGTCGGTTTGGCCTTTTGTCCATATAACTAGGAACTGATTCTCCTGGTGACTGGCTTCTTTCAATTTTGTATTTATTTTGCCAAAATATACCTTCATGGAAGCATATTTTGGTGTTTTCCATGTTTGTCCCTAAGAATCATGAATATATCAAAACTTGGGGAATTGATTAGTTATAATCCCTATATGTATGTTCGGCAATCATTTATGTTTATTTTATGCAAGAGTTTGTGGTATAAATGTGCAATCGTGATCGCCAACACCCACTCGGCCCAATCTCTCACTCATCTCATATATACTTGGATTAGGTTTCATCTATCACCCTCGGCAGCACCGGCACCCTTCTTTCTGGCATCCCTTCTCTCCATCTCCCTCTTCCAGCCATGAAGAGGCTTTAGCAGAACCTTCTAAAATATATGGCCTACATGCACCTGTCATTGTCTCAACTACCTCTGACGTCTATGTAGGTGTACCAAATAACTTAAGAAGTCTATCGAGTGTCCTTGGGAAACCTAAATCATCCACTTTCTTCCTCAGGATCATCATTATAGAGACACTATAGTATTATAATAGTTTATACAAATAATTTACATCAGAGTAAACTGTGGAAGTATTACATAACTTAAGTTTATAAGCCAGTTGTTTCAAACCTTACAAACATAAGTACGATTATTACAAACCATAAGTCATGGAGTAGCATTAGTAACATTATAAAAAACACCCAAGCAAGGTACCATGCCCAAGGGTCACACCTACTACTCATCATCGTCCACCTGAAAGACTATCATGTAGCATGGTCTGATACAGACTAGCTGATGAGGTTCACCTACAACAAGGGTCAATGAACCCTGAGTACAAAAGTACTCAACAAGACTTAACCGATAAAAAGTGGGAAAAGGCTCAGGAATGCAGGCTCAGGGGATTCAAGGTAAGGTTTTAGCAAAAATCAAAGTTCTTTGGCATAAAAGCTCTCTAATAGTGAGTCCTTACTTTCAACATTTTAAACTCATCATTAGTAAATAGTAGATTTGAAGTGATCCTAATCTAGATCAAGTATTTCATATCAAATTCCTTTTCATTCCTTAACCAAAGTTCCACTTGATAACTATGACGAGGGTGCCAGGATCAAGTCTCCTTTTCTCATGGAGCAAATGATGATTCGAACCACTTAATCTACCTAGCTAGGGCTTCCTAACCACATGACATATGTAGAACCAAATCTTTCATATGTCAACACTGCCCATGGATCCTCCAAGACCTGAATGGTTCCGTACCACCTGAAAGTATTGTACTCCACTAATCCAGCCCATTGCCACATGGGTACACACTACTCCTGCTATCTCTCCACTCCTAGTGCACGGGTAGTCATTCTTGTGATAGAATAGCCAAAGTAGGGCTTACCACAGGTATGTGATTAGTACTATAAAAGTTCTTGATCCAAGGGCCAACAACAAATGGTCCTTAACCGACACAGAAGAAAACAATACATTAAGACTCCATTCCCAATGTAAGTTACCTGTCTGGTCTCAACTTCATTATCATACCTCACTATCCATCAAGTTATGCTAGCTTCAGACATTTTGAAACATTTCCTTTAAAAGCCTATCTCATTAAGCATGGTTAAGGATAACTAAGAATTTTCAAAAAAAGGTAACAAGGATGATATTGAAGTAATCAAGGTTGGTAATGCAACAATTAGGTTATCAATCAACTCCTAATCACCTAATGCAACACTTCATAAGCATAAGTGATGCAAGATTTGTAAATCACATGGTACGGTTTAAATGCATTTGAGGCTTGTATTGGTTAGCAGAATAGTCAGGTTCCTCTGAAGTACCACAGATGTCGAATCCAACTTCCACTAGTGGATCTCCTACCACAGGAACTTGCTCAACGTTCATGTCCTCACTTTCGGTCAATACACGTGATAAAAATGTATGCTTATGATGAAGTGCTATACATGATGCTTGATGGATGTATGAGAATATTAACAACTTGAGTACCACTTTCCTTCATGTCAAAGTTGCTAAGTTCTTACAAATGTTAGTCATTAACCACTAATGACCTAGTGTTAATTACCTCAATCATTATTTACAAAATTTATTTAACAAGTTAATTATAAGCTCAAGCAATTAATTAACATGCCAAGGAACAATACATGTTATGATCCAAGGTCAACATTCAATCTCAAAGTCACACATAACCCTATGTCATTAACCCTAATTACTTGATTAATTAACTTATTAATCAAGCATAAAATAACTTTAAAATATTTTTCAAATTAAGCCCAAACTTTTGTGAAGGTTGTTACATCATAAAATAGTGTCAAAACAAGTTCCATAATTTTTTGACATGTATTTTAATTATTAAAATTCATAAAATTTACACTTATTAATTAAAATGAATAATTTTTAAACAAACAAAAATTTCTCAAAATTCATGTTTAATATTTTTCCTCAGTAGAGTACATCATAGAGAGGCTACACCAAATGTTTCATAATTTTTGGAGCTATAATTATTTATCTATGAATTTCCAAGCAAAACATCATTTATCACATTTTTCTAAAAAAGATAAAACCCCTCTGTTTGACTGATAGACCAGGCCCACCGTTCAGCCGGCGCTGACCACAGCAACCACAGCCATTGACCGACTAGAGGTCACTGACAGCGAGGTCTTAGGCGAAGCTGCCGGGCTCTACGTGACCCTCATGACGATGCGCACCCCCTAGACCTAGTGGACGAGCAAACGGGGCACGGTGGCGAGCTCAACGGCAGCCATGTTGGCTCAGAGAGGCAGAGCTGACCGATGCAGTGGCATTCTGGTGACCTCGGCCCAATAGAGGTAAAGTGGAGGGCGCGGGTAGCATCAGGGAGCTCACCGTGACTTCAAAGGCTAGCTGGTAGGGTCAGAAATGGGGCGGAGGTGCTTGGCCGATGTGGAGAAACAAGATGGCGGCATGAACTGGCAGTGGTGACAGAGTTCCAATCATGACTATAGAGTCAAGACAAGCATAATGGTGAAGACAGTGGATTGCCCATAGCACTGCACCAGCCTGCTGTGGAGAAGATGACGGTGCACTGGGCGGCTCCAGCGACGATTGATGGCATGAGTGGGCTCAGGTGAAGTGCAAGAGAATAGCAAAGCTATGGACTAGATGGAGCAGGCACTGATGGGGTGGAGGCGAATTTTTTGGTGACCAAGAGGATGACGGCGGTGACGGAGCAGAGGAAAGAAAGATGGGCATGGCAACAGCGGTGCTAGCTTTATATCCACGGCCAAAGAGCAAGTGCGTGGCACGCAACAGCTTCTCCCGGCCACATCGAAGCAGGAGGTGTGGCATTGGGGCATGCCTGGAAGCTGGGCGAAGCACGCCGACGGCAAGCAAGCAGGCAGGCTGCCTCCCTGACACTGTAGCAAACCATACACCTTTTATGTAATTTTCAAATTACATTCAAATTCATATTGAAATTGGAAAATCTCCAAGAATAAAAAGTGATTAGCTTTTCAAGATCTACACTTTTTATTTTGAAATCATTTTAAGATTCTACATAGATTTTGAAATTTGAATTGGAGAATGAAAAGGGGTGAAATTTGGGTTTTGAATCTTTTCAAAATTACTTCAAATTTATGTTGAAACCACAAAAACTCCAAAAATCAAAAATGTACATCTCGACAAGATCTACAATTTTTCTTTTTGTCTTACCCTCAAATTTTGCATAGATTTTGAATTACACAAAAGGGGGTAAAAGGGAATTTTGGAATTTTAGGGTTTTTTGAATCAAAGTCAAACTTGATTTGGTTTCTACCTTGATTGCTGATTAATTACTGATCACAACTATCATCCAAAGGCACCATTGAGTCAAACCACATGTGATCCACTCATTGTCACATTTGGTTGGACCAAGTTTAATTATAAAATTCATTTAATAAACCTCCTAATTTGAATTCAAATTTGAATTGGAAAACTTAATAAGTTTTGGAATCCAAATTCAAATCCAAACATGAAGTTCAATTTTAGAAGCTGTACTTGAGTTTAAGCCTTTCACTTGACAGTAGTGTAAAGTACAATTTTACACCTCAAATTACATAGGGTATAAATCAAGTATTTGAGATGACATTCAAAATTAGGGTTTTTTGGTTCAAGTCACACTTCAACACAAAAGCATAATCAATCTATAAATCGAAACTTGTTTTAGTGAATGAACATCAAGTTTGGCTAAACGTGAATGCTTTTGCAATGCATATGACGACATGGCTAGTTTTAGTGTGCTTAGCACCGGAGGAGTTACAGCTCCTTCCCCCTTAAAAAGATTGCGTCTCGACATTTTAGCCTTCGGTTGAGTAATGGAAAAGAAAATGTGTCAAGCAAACACATCTCAAATGTGTTCATAAAATAGGTAGGGGGTTTTCACATTACATATTTTGAAAGAGACAAGTTACAACTTATTGAGGGAAATTGCAACTTAGATAGAAGCAAGGAAGTCAGGGCAATTCTCCAACAGATAAATCTTGGACTCCCAAGTAGCTTCTTCTTTTGAATTTTGATCCCATTGTACCTTGTAGGATTTGATTGTCCTCCTTTGAGTAACATAGCCTTTCTGATCCGGACCTCAAATAGGATACTCAGAATAAGTCAAATCTGGTTCAAGTTCAACTCCATCAAAGTTGACAACTTGATTAGGCACTTGAAGACATTTCTTTAGTTGTAATACATGGAATACATTATGCATAGCTGAGAATCATTCAGATAATCTCAAGTGGTATGCTACTTTCCCATATTGTTTTAAGATCTAAAACAGGCCAATATAGCGAGGTGCTAACTTGCCTTTGACTCCAAAATGAGTGACTCCTTTCATTGGTGACACTTCCAAACACACATTGTCTCCCTTGGTAAAGACTAGTGGTCGACATCTTTTATCTTTATAACTCTTGTCAAGACTGGGTCTCTTTCAAGTTATTTTGTATTTGCCTGACCTTCTCTTCAGTTTCTTTCACAAGATCAACTCCAAAGACCATATTTCTATAGATTCAGACCAATTCAGTGGAGTTCTACATCTACAACCATACAGTGCTTCAAGTGGTGCCATTTTGATGCTTTCTTAATAACTATTGTTGTAAGAGAACTTGGCTATTGGTACATATTCATCCCACTTAGTTGATTAAGTGAGCACATAGGATATTAACATATCTTCAAGGATCTAATTGACTCTTTATGTCTAACCTCTAGTCTATGGATAATGAGCTATACTGTGAAGTAGTTTAGTACCCTATGACTAATAGAATTGTTTCTAGAATTGGGAGACAAACTTTGTAACCCTATCTCTAACAATAGTCTTTGGTATCCCATGTAGACACATACTCGCTCAACATATAGTTGTGAATATGCAGGGCTCTCCAATCAGTCTTCATAGGAACGAAATGAGGTGGCTTAGTGAGACAATCCACAATGGCCTAGATTGATTCAAACCCTTTTGATGTCTTGGGTAAACCCACTATAAAGTCCATACTAATATCTTCCTACTTCCAAGTTTGAATGGGCAATGGCTATAGCTCCCTAGCTAACTTCAGATGCACAGCATTCACTTTCTGGCAAGTGTCACACTTGGTGACGTATCAAGCAATCCCGATCCTTATTTTGCTCCTTGGTTGAATAGAGAATCTTGTTAAATGTGCTTCATTTAGAATATTTTGATGTAACTTAGAAACTTTTGGTACCAGCAGATGATTCTTGAACCTTAACACACCTGCATCATCAATTCTAAAATAGGATACTTCCCTTGTCTAACTTTCTTTTTGATATAGCCTACACCTTTGCTTTCTTTCTGAGCAGCAATAATCTGCTCTTTGATAGTTGATTCAATAGTGATGTTGATGCAAAATTCTATCTGCAAACACACCGGGCTAATACCCAAATCCGATATCCGAAGCGTGCTAGTCGATTTGACCTACTAATCGACAAGGATGATAACTTGAATAAAAACCGAACGAGATGACAGCGATACGCCCAGACGTCAAAGCTCAGAATGTATTCGCTAACTGTTGAATAGATTAGACAAGACAACAGCGATATGCCCAGAAGTCAAAGCCTGAATCGTGCTCGGTATATGCGGAACCTACAAGCTCGTCGGAGATCAAGTTGATGCAGCCTGTCAAATCTTGAAATAACTCGTTGAAAAAAAGAAAATACCTGATGAAGTCGTCGAAAAGTAAAGTGCTGGTAGAAGTAAATTGTGATAAAAAGTAGATTTTGTTTATTGATGCTTGGATCCTTATTACAATTCACTCCGGCACATATTTATACTTTGCTATTCGAAGAATCCTAACCGAATACGAAAAGCTTAAATATAGAAAAATAAACTTATTCCTTATACGAACTCTATCTCTAAAGGAAAGAAATAAAACTCGTATAGGAACTGGACTCAGACTACACTACGAAGATCATAAGCTCACATGATGCCGATCATTTATCCATTTTCGTCATGATGAAGTTATCTTTCCATCGGCATGCTCTCTGGTATCGGCAACAATCTTCTAGTCTCCGGCCTGTCTCATCGGCAACAGCTCTTCAGCTTCAACGGCAGCAATCCTCTAGCTCCCTGCCAGTCTCATCGGTAACAGCTCTTCAGCCTCATCGGCAACGACTCAGACCAATCCACCTTTCATCAGCAACCACATATCAGCAACATCAAAAGTAATGCTCAAGATAAAATAATAACCAATCCCTTGCTGATTAGCTCAGTTTCTGATTCTTACTGACACGTGCCGAAAAACGGTGTCAACAAGTGATATAGGCTAAACTTCCATGTTAAACTATTTCTATATTCAACTTCTCCATCTCATGACACAAGGTAAGATCCATTGGCTTGACAGTAAGACAATTGCACTAGTTCTTATGACTAAGCGCATCGGCTACAGCATTTGCATCAAAATTTTGGAGTATAAAATACTTTATGCACCAAAATTTCCTCTAAGTTATGATTATCCACCGCCGAGCCGCTTGAACGTCCCCTCGAATATTGTGCGCGCCGCAGTAAAAACCTATATCAATGGGCTCATAAACACTTCCTCCACCGCAGCCCATCCTTTACTCTCGATTCAACCCTAGCATTTTCTCTCTCCAGCGGCGACATTAGCAAGCAGTCTTCCGGCGAACTCGACTGGTGACATTCACATCGGCAGTCTTCAATCTCCATTAGCATTCCTCACTCTTCTTAGCTTCATCCGTGGCCATGGCTGTCAACTTCGACGTCCCCAAGGTTAATTTTCTTCTTCATTCATCTTTTAATATTTCTTCTCTCCTTTTCCGCATAGCCCATGACTCCTCTTTATCTTCCTCCTTGACCTTTAATCTAGGAAATTCGCAATAAGCTCATCATCCCCATGCACCAAGGCCAAATAATTTGCCTAGGCCCAATGGGGAATCCAGATCCGACCGATATCATCAATGCAGAAACCAATCGCATCCCCTTCAGAGCTCAAAATTTCAATTTAGAACTTTCGGCCGATACATTCCGATCCTGGCCAAAGATCACCAAAGGATGGAAAGACTGGTACTTGAGGGTTGCCAGGCCGATGGAGGTCTATTGGGCAGAGCGTAGATTAGATCAATGCATTAGACTGTCCATTGGCGATATGGAGAGGAATGAATCAATGTTGATTGCTGCCTCTTACTTCTGGTCTGACACCATGAACGCCTTCATATTCAAACATGGGCCAGTCTCTCCAACTCTTGTCGATGTGTTTATGCTCACTGGCCTGGACATATCAACTGCCAATGACAACACTCTGTTCCAAAGGAAGCCTGAATATCGACTGACTACCCGAAACATCGGTGGCTGGACTGGGTACATCAAGGAATATCAAAAATCCAGATCGGTTAGTCAGAGGGAGCATTCAGCTTTCCTGAATATGTGGCTAGAAAAGTTCATCTTCTGTGGCAGAACCGTTGGACCAACCAATATGCATCTATCTACAGCAGAAATGTTAGCTAATGGTGTCAAACTTCCTCTTGGCCGATACCTTCTTGGTTCAGTCTATCATCTCCTCCACCAAGTTTCACAAAGGCTGTTACAAGACAAGTCCATCAGCAATCTGGGAGGTCCTTGGTGGTTCATCAACATGTGGCTGAATGCACATATGCACAAGTACCTTCACTTTGATTTATTCGCCCAGCAATTCCCTCGAGATCTCCCTGAAGATTACCAACTTGGAGAAGATGAATCGGCAACACGCCCCCTTTAATATTGGAGAAGCGTTAGCAGTACTCCCAGGGGCAGAGGCAAGCAGAGCCCAAATCGGTAACTTCTTGCAAAGGCTCTACATCGGCATTCCTCCTGAGCTCTGGGCCTGGGTCCCTTATATTGATGAAGAAGCAAGGTTCCAACTGCTCTTCAACTTTGTTGATGATGCCTTGAATAAAGACGCTGCGATCCTCAATGCAATGATCACCCCTCGTGCCATCCCGGTCAATATGTTTGGAAGTGGGAAGAACATCAATACTACATATGAGTTCTACAATCCATCGGCGGTAGCAAGACAACTAGCTTTCGGGCAACTGCCCATCAAACTCTGCTAGGCCGATGTGATTAAGCCGAGAGAAACTATCACTAGTAGCATGGATTGGAGCAAAATAGTCACTCTTCTTCCTGATGCTGATACCTCTAATATTGACCTGACCGATTGGGCACCGGCTTCCTTCATCACTGAATCTTTCAAATTATGATGGCAAGAGTGGAAAGAGCAACTATTCTTCGCATCTCCTCACTTCTACTGGAATCTCATCGACCCTGATCATGCCATACCTGCCGATGCAGTAAGTTTGCCCATCTGCACTTCTTCCAATTCCCTTTTTCAGTCTATCGGCAACTAACTACTTCTCAACAGGTTGATGACCCGATCTCAACATTGAGCAAGAGCGGCAAAGTCATAAGGCTGCGGCCGATATCCCCAATATCCATAATCGGCCACAGAGCTCCCTCATTAGATGCTCTGCTGTGCCACGGTCATTCCAAGAAGAGCTCCTCTAAATCAAATTTGACCAGAAGTATGGCTGTTCCATCGGACACGGCTGTACCCTCAGCACGGACATCCCAGGTAACTGTCTTATTTTCTTCTGTGTGTGCCGACTGCCGTGATATACTGATCTCATATTTCAGGCTGCAAGTTCTACATTTGTTGAATCCTCATCGGCAAGTAACCCTTCATCTCCACCTGCAGCACCTTCATCGCCACACTTCATCGTCCTTGACGATTCTCCAGAGGTACCCCTCAAATTAAACTCTGACCATCATATCGGCATTTTTACTCATCTGCTTCTCTCACAGCATCAAGTAGTCGCATCGGCAACTACCCCAAGTGCGCAGACATCTCATCCACCCATTACCGATGCCCTCCAGCCATCTGGTACTGACGTTTCTCAGCACAAGCGCAAGGTTTCATCGGATGAAGAATCCCAATCAAAGCGGGTGAGGCTTACACTAGCTCCAGTTGCATCATCAGCATCCTCACCGTGCCAGACATTGCCCGACATTCCTACATAGACTTTCCCATCGGCAACTATTCTCCAATCGGCAGTTGTACCTGTACAAAAATCTTCATCGGCACTGGCGTTGCAGCAGCAACCAACCGAGGTACCAACGCAGGAAACGCCATCGACAATCATACCTCAGGTTTCTTCTTCTAGCCAAAGGCGAGAAATTTCCTTAAAACAAGTAAGTTAACTCCCTTAGTCAATTTTCGACATTTATATCCTTTAGCTAACAACTTTTCCCTTCCAGGAGCAAGATTCCCCCGATAGCCTATTTTCTTTCTCAATTATTGGAGATATTTCTGACAATGAAGAGAATGAAGAAAGCTCTGCTCCAACCTTTGAAGCCTTATCATCCGAAATCAAGTCTAGACTGGAGACATTGCTATCCCTGCTGCAACAAGAAACATCTCAGCTAATCCAGGACTCTGACTCCACTAGGGCAACTTTCAAGGCAATCCGAGGCCAGATCCCTGCCGATGTTGAAGAGACACTCTTTCAAGCCGCACACCTAGAGAGTCGGCAACTTCAGTATCAGAAAGCTGCTCAATGCATTACTGACAGAGCTACCCAGGCATGACTCTAGGAGGAGATGATGAAGCATAAACAATCTGCCGATGAGAAACACAAAGACATCGGCAAACTAGAAGCCTCCTATGTAGGGCTGGAAGAGAAAATTTCCCAACTATCGGTAAAAAGAGAAGCTTTATTAGTGGAGCTAAAAAAGGTTGAAGAAGCCCTGGATACAGCCACTCAAGAGAAAGCCCAAATGCCTGACGCTATCAAGATTCTTCAGCAGGAAAGGAACAACCAAGCCCTCAAGACACTAGCTCTTAAGAAGAGAATCAAGCCAGTAGAAGGCAATGCCGATGAAGATGTAAGGACAATAGAGGAAGCCAGCCAGATTCGCCTGCATGCGATATCGGCTATTCACTCACTGCTAAACTTGTAAACTTCTTTTCCATCAGCCAAGTAGTGCATTGGCAACTTGTAAACTTCATATTACTGTAACGCCGATACGTTCTTATTGAACAAGTATTATATCTGTTTCTTCACGCATCTATCCAAATACTAGGATAATATTTCTTCAAATATTTACCGTTCAACGCTCTTGGAAATATTTTCCTTCAAGAGTTTCTAGGATATAAGCATTACCAGGAACAGACCGATTTACTCGATAAGGACCTTCCCAATTAAGAGACCACTTGCCGAACTTTGCACTCTTAGTCCCAATCGGTAAAATTAGTTTCTAGACTAGATCGCCATTAACAAATTCTTTCACCTTTACCTTCTTGTCATACCACCTAGCAACTCTTTTCTTATTCTCTTCAATGCTGAGTAAAGCCTTTAGCCGATGACCCGCCAAATCTTCCAACTCATCTTTCATAAGTGTATTGTAATCTTCGGCCGATAGTTGATCTTGATGAAATATCCGCCTCAAACCAGTCTTTATTTCCCAAGGCAAAACCGTGTCATGTCCATATACCAACTGATAAGGCGACACCTTAGTAGCACCATGACAGGCCATTCGATATGACCATAAGGCCTCATTCAAAACCGTGTGCCACCTCCTGGGATTTTCCTTAATCTTGCGCTTAATGAGTTTAATAATCCCTTTATTAGATGCTTCGGCCTGACCATTAGCTTGAGCATAATAAGGAGAAGAGTTTAAAACCCTGATTCCCATCTCATTTGCAAATCCATCAAACTCTCCTGAAGTGAACATGGTTCCTTAATCGGTCGTAATGGACTGAGGAATACCGAACTGATACACAATATGCTCCTTCACAAAATCAATCATGTTGGTCGATGTCACATTTTCAAAGGAACTGCCTCAACCCATTTTGTAAAGTAATCTATGGCAACGAGGATGAATTTATGCCCTTTGCTTGATGGTCGATAAACTTGACCGATGATATCAATAGCCCATCCTCGAAACGGCCACGTCTTAATTATGGGATTCATTGCCGATGCGGGTGCCCTTTGGACATTGCCGAACTTCTAACACTCCTAACACCCTTTAAAATACTTGAAACAATCTTCAAGTATTGTTGGCCAATAAAATCCGTTTCGCTTGATCATCCACTTCATTTTGAAAGCCGACTGATGTGCCCCACATACTCCTTCATGAATTTCGCCCATTAAACTTTTTGATTCTTCTTCACCAAGACACTTGAGCAAAACTCCATCCATTGTTCGATAATATAACTCATTATCTAGGAGCGCGTACTTAGTAGCCTGAAACCTTATATGCCTTTCGACCTTCTTAGATGGATCCTTCAAGTAATCGGCAATCTCCTTCCTCCAATCATCGGTGTCAGTTGCCGATGTTAGCACTTCCTGGATCTGTTGGTATCCCAAAGCATGCTGTGCTAGCCGATTTGCCTCTTCATTATGCAATCTGGAGATATGTCCAAGGCGGAAATATTTAAAATCCTTCAATAATTGTCAACATCTTTCGTAATACAAGATTAAAACTTCACTTCGACACTCATACATTCAATAACTAGCATTGAATCACCAAAAATTTCAACAGCATCGGTGCGGACTTCCCTGAGTAACTCTAATCCTTTTAACACAGCCAGATATTCAGCCTGATTGTTTGTCGATGTGGTAGCAATCGGCAATGAGAATTCGTATTTATTCCCTTGAGGTCATATCAACACAATGCCGATGCCTGCTCCTTCTCCACATGTAGAACCATCAAAGAAAAGTGTCCATGGAGCAATCTCTAAAGAATTTACCATGCCGCAATGTTGAGTAATAAAATCGGCCATCACTTGCCCCTTGACTGCTTTAGCCGATTCACAACGCAGATCGAACTCTGATAACGCTAAAATCCACTTGCCGATTCTTCCATTTAGAATTGGCATTGACAGCATATATTTGACCACATCATCTTTGCATGTCACAGTGCATTCGATCGTTAACAGATAATGCCTTAATTTAACATAGGAGAAATATAAGCATAAGCATAACTTTTCGATGGCCAAATACCAGGTCTCAGCATCTACCAACCTTCTGCTCAGGTAATAGATTACACGTTCTTTCCCTTCAAGCTCTTGGATTAGAGCTGACCCAATGACTTCATCATCACCTGACAGATACAATCTGAAGGGTTTTCCGTGTTGAGGTGGAACCAGCACTGGAGGATTCACCAAATCCTTCTTAATTTCTTCTAAAGCCAACTGCTGATCTGCTCCCCACACGAATTCCTAATCGGCCTTCAGCTTCAACAATGGACTGAAACCTTTGATTCTTCCTGATAAATTAGATATGAATCTTCGAATAAAATTAATCTTGCCAATCAGAGACTGTAGTTTGGTCTTATCGGTAGGAGCAATCACTTTATTGATGGCATCAATGTACTTCCTGCTTATTTCAATACCCCTCTGATGCACCATGAAGCCTAAGAATTGTCCTGCCGATACACCAAATGCACACTTGTTGGGATTCATTTTCAACCCATGTTTCCTTGTGCATTCCAATATCTTCTGCAAGTCAACTAGATGATTTCTGAAGTCTCTAGACTTAACCACCACATCATCTATATAAATTTCATCCAATGTGCCGATGTACTCATAAAAAATGTAATTCCTTGCTCTCTGATAAGTAGCACCAGCATTCTTCAAACCAAAAGTCATGACTATCCATTCAAATAACCCCACATGACCTGGACATCTAAAGGCAGTCTTGGAGATATCTTCTTCGGCCATAAAGATCTGATTATATCTAGCGTTCCCATCCATGAAGCTAATAATCCGATGTCCAGCAGCAGCATCAATTAATAAATCGGCAACTGGCATCGGGTAGCCATCCATCGGTGTAGCTTTGTTAAGATTCCTAAAATCAATACAGACATGAAGTTTCCCATTTTTCTTGTAGACAGGAACCACATTAGAAATCCATTCAGCGTATCAGCATTGTCGGATGAACTTTGCTTTAATCAATCTTGTTATTTTGGCCCTAATATCAGGTAGCACTTTAGGATTGCATCGGCGTGCTGGCTGCTGATATGGCCAAAATCCTTGTTTGATAGGTAGCCGATGTTCAACAATTGATCGATCTAACCCGGGCATTTCTGTGTAATCCCAAGCAAAACAATCCTTATATTCTTTCAATAAAGCAATCAATTGTTCTCTGCTCTGGAGATCTAACTTAGCACTAACAAAAGTTGGCCTTGGCCTACTGCTATTACCAATGTCTACTTCTACTAAGTCATCAGCCGATGTAAATCCATGGCCCAATTTTCCATCATCGGCAAACCTATCCATTATAACTCATCTTTGGATCCGACTGCTTGGATCGGTGGCAGCTCATAATCGGCAATCCTAAGAAACTCTGAATCCCATGCTTCCCCCGATATACACTTGGTCCGCTCGTAAGTTTCTGATTCTGCCGATGCAATTATATAAGATGAATCACCAGGGACTACTTCAATCTTATCTTTCACCCACTGTACGAGGCACTGGTGCATTATAGAAGGAACGTAGCAATTGGTATGAATCCAATCCCTTCCTAATAGCAGATTATAAACACCTTTACCGCCGATGACAAAGAACGTGGTCGGCAATGTTTTGCTGCTGATGGTTAACTCAGTGCAAAGCGCTCCCTTAACTGGTGATATATTACCTTCAAAGTCCTTAAGCTTCATATCAGTCTTGACCAGATCTTGATCTCCTTTCCCAAGCCTTTGAAACATGACATATGGTATGATATTAGTTGCATCTCCCCCATCTATGAGTATCTTGGATACTGGCTGCCCATCAATTCTGCCTTTGACAAAAAAGTTTTGAGATGTTGTCTCTCATCATCGGTAGGCTTCTCAAAAATAGCCATCATTGGATCCAAGGTCAACTGAGCTACTTGGTCGAAAGGAACAACTTCCACTTCATCATTGGTAAGTGCTAGGAATTTCATCGACAACATGAAAACCATGTTGATATCTGCCGATGGGCCTTCATCTTTGCGCTTTGGTTGCCACACTTGAGACTTCACCCCATGGGAGTTTTCTTCTCTGCGCTCATGTTGCATCTTCCTCTTCTGAGTTTTTGTCAGACCTTCAGGGCACCATTGAGGAAGCTTTGTCTTCCAGACAGGCTGATAACGTTTTGTATTCAAATCTGGGCAATTTATGTTGGGATTTCTACAGAGTATTGGTTTATCGGGAACTCTTGCATTGGCCATCACCTCGAGTTCTTCCTAATTCATCAGAAAGCAGTCATCATGCCTACCTAGCCTTTCATGTACACTGGTTCTGCCCCTAGCCAATCATGCACTGATGCCCTTCTTCTGATCGGCTCATTGACGCACCATCTCCGATCACCATAATACAGTCTTCTTTTTGTCCGATCGGCTCAATCGTAACCATTGCACTCAGGGCAGCTATCAACAGTAGGCAATTTAATGCCTTCTTCCCAGCAATAAATGAAGAACGGGCATCTCCAATGATCTTCATGCTGATGCCATTCTTCCCGACGCAACTCTTCCTGTCGCTGCCGATAGCGATCACCTAAAACTCTATAGGGAGCAGGTCTAGGAGGTCTTCTGGAACTGTTGCTTTCTTCAACTGCTCTTTTTCCTCTTAAGTCATCGGTGGTTACTTGATTTCTGGGATCCACCGACGTGTTCCTCTTAGCATTTGCCGATGTTAACACTATGGTCTTGCTCACGGCATCCACCATGTTTGCTGGGAAAGGGTGCTGATCAATCTTCATCGGCCTTTGAGCTTTAGAGTTATCAAACTTAATTCTCCCGGACTTAATAACTGATTGCAATTGCTGCCTGAATACTTTACAATCATTGGTACTATGCGAAGTTGCATTATGAAATTTGCAGTACCTCATTCTCTTCAGCTCTTCTGCCGATGGGATCACATCATTAGGTGATAGCTTGATTTGGCCCTCTTGAAGCAGCAAATCAAATATTTTATCGGCCTTCGTGATGTCAAATGTGAACTTCTCTGGCTCCTTTTGACCAAAAGGACAAGATATTAGCTTCTTACCTTTCACCCACTCAGCTAGGCCGATAGTTGGTTCTTCATCTGAGTCTGATTCCTCTGCTTCTTCTACAAAGGACACCTTTTTGTTCCAAGTCATTCTAGGTTCTGGAGCTCGAGCACCTTGGTCAGAAATCCTCTGCACAATATGGCTTAAACTTTCAAACTCCTGAGAATCGTATTTGTCTCTGAGGTGCGGCAACAGACCATGAAAAGCTAAACCAGCCAACTGGCGATCATCAAGCACCAAGCTATAGCATCTGTTTTTCATATCTCGTACCCTTTGCACAAAGCTCTCCACCGATTCGTCACTTCGTTGTCTCAATTTTACTAAATCGGTAAGCTTCTTCTCATGGACACCAGCAAAGAAGTACTTGTGGAACTGTCTTTCCAAATCCGCCCAAGTATGAATAGAATTCGGCGACAATGAGATAAACCATGTGAATGCCGATCCTGACAATGAAGATGAGAATAATCAAACTCTCAATTCATCCGTGTTAGCTGTTTCTCTGCACTGGATGATGAAACGATTGATTGCTCCATTGTTGATGTATCATCCTGTCCAGAAAACTTAGTAAAATCTGGTACCTTGTACCGATTTGGAAAAGGAATTGAGTCATATGCTGGAGGGTACGAAGTCCGATAAGAGTAAGTATTAATCTTGGCTGAATCCCAAATTGCTCTTTCATCACTTCTGCAACCTTATCAGTCCAAAATGCATCTTGATCTTGCCGATGCACTGGCTGAATCTCTGCTGGAGGTGCTGGCTGATATGCTTCTACGTATCCTTGTGGCACTTGGCTTGGAGGAATCAACATATTCATAGCACTAGTCTACGGAGCGAGGCTCATTGGCTGTCTTCCCGATGCTTGATCCTAAAAAGCTGCTTGTGGACAATACTGCTGAGTCCCCATCACCTGGTAGCTTGGCTAAATAGCATGATGCTGAGCCAGCGCTTGCCCTGACCAATTGTGGTTATAACTCATCGGCACCTGACTTGCCGATGGCTGATAGCTCGCTAACAATTGATGCTCTTGTATGATTGGATGATAACCAGCATAATTGCCTTGATTTGCAGGTAACACAGATTGAAATACAAATGGTACTATGGGTTGTCCTGCAGTAGAAACCATCTGTTGCATTGGCGGGGAACTTGCCAATGGATTCGCATAAGATGTCTGCTGCGGAGGCGCATGGAAAACCATTGTCAATGGCTCTATAGTAGGAGGTGTAGTAGAATAATGTGATACCTGGGTCATCGGTTGGACCAGAGTAGCTGATACCATAGGACCCTTTCCTGCTACATCATGCACCTGAGGCAACCCAAAATTGGCGGTAGACGGTCCTTGAGGCATCCCATATCCCCACCAATTAGCAGCAACCTGGCTGTGTTGTCCTAAAGGACCTGACATTATCGATGCCGATAGATCTGTACCCAATTCAGTGATCTTCCTTTCCTGACACGTTAGATCTGATCTTATTGGTGGGGCTTCAATGTTAGGTGACCCTGATAAAATTGGAGGAGTAGGAGCTTCCATACTCTCAACGGCTAGATTTGCCGATGGAGTATTGACAGATGCCGATCCCGACTGATGATATACCAGCCCAACATAACCTGGTGCTTGTCCTTCTCTTAATGTTTGCACAAGAACATTATAAACAGTATTGGACAGCACGGTGGAGTGGTTAATCAAAGCATGATTCAATGCAGAATTAACCATCTCCTGTAATTTACCAGGGTTGGAGTCAAAATTTACCTGTCAAGGCAACGGTAGATCTTGCTTTTGGATTACTTCTCCGCCCCTGTTCTTACTGAAAGACTTGAAGCAGAGCTACCTGTAATCCTCCATAGTTTTTTCCATGGCTAGCTTCTGATCTTCCTTGAGATCTGACTCTGATATCTCGATGATGTTCTCTGGATTGATATCAGCAGGGTTCTTCATGATAAATCTATTGACTTGGTCCCACCGAGCGTGCCAAAAGATGTGTTGATGCAAAATTCTATCTGCAAACACACCGGGCTAATACCCAAATCTGATATCCGAAGCGTGCTAGTCGATTTGACCTATTAATCGACAAGGAGGATAACTTGAATAAAAACCGAACGAGACGACAGCAATACGCCCAGACGTCAAAGCTCAGAATGTATTCGCTAACTGTTGTACAGATCAGACAAGACAACAGCGATATGCCCGGAAGTCAAAGCCTGAATCGTGCTTGGTATACATGGAACCTGCAAGGTCGCCAGAGATCAAGTTGATGCAGCCCGTCGAATCTTGAAAGAACTCGTTGAAAAAAAGAAAATACTTGATGAAGTCATCGAAAAGTAAAGTGCTAGTAGAAGTAAATTGCGATAAAAAGTAGATTTTGTTTATTGATGCTTGGATCCTTATTACAATGCCCTTCGGCACATATTTATACTCTGCTATTCAAAGAATCCTAACCGAATACGAAAAGCTTAAATATAGAAAAATAAACTTATTCCTTATACGAACTCTATCTCTAAAGGAAAGAAATAAAACTCGTATAGGAACTGGATTCAGACTACACTACGAAGATCATAAGCTCACATGATGCCGATTATCTGTCCATTTTTGTCATGATGAAGTTATCTTTCCATCGGCATGCTCTCTGGTATCGGTAACAATCTTCTAGTCTCTGGCCTGTCTCATCGGTAACAGCTCTTCAGCTTCATTGGCAGCAATCCTCTAGCTCCCTGCTAGTCTCATCGGTAACAGCTCTTCAGCCTCATCGGCAACGACTCAGACCAATCCACCTTTCATCGGCAACCACATATTGGCAACATCAAAAGTAATGCTGAAGACAAAATAATAACCAATCCCTTGCCGATTAGCTCAGTTTCCAATTCTTACTGACACGTGCCGAAAAATGGTGTCAACAAGTGATATAGCTAAACTTCCATGTTAAACTATTTCTATATTCAACCTATCCATCTCATGACACAAGGTAAGATCCATTGGCTTGATAGTAAGACAATTGCACTGGTTCTTATGACTAAGTGCATCGGCTACAACATTTGCCTTACCAGGATGATAATGCACTTCAAGGTCATAATCCTTGATCAATTCTAACCATCTTCTTTGCCTCATGTTCAATTCAAACTCTTATGATCAGTATAAATATGATAGATGTTACCCAATAGATAGTGACACCAATTCTTTAAGGCATGAACAAGAGCCGCTAATTCCAGAACATGTCTTGGATTATGCTCTTCATGGCGCTTTAGTTGCCTGGAAGCATAGGCAATGACTCGGCATTCTTACATCAGTACACACTCAATGCCCATACCGAAAGCATCATAGTAAACATCAAATGGCTTCTCAATGTCTGGCTATGCTAAAACTAGTGCAGTGGTTAACAACTTTTTTAGAGTATGGAAAGCTTCTCCACATTTAGGTGACTAAACAAACTTAACTTGATTCATTAGCAACTCAGTGATTGACCTAGATATCTTTGAGAAGTTACGAATAAATATGTGATAATATCCTACCATTCCTAGAAAACTACGGACCTAGTGCACAGTGGTAGGTGACCTCCAATTCAGAACTTCTTTTACCTTGCTTGGATCGACAGCAACTCCTTCGGCTCACAACATATGACCCAAGAATTGTACTTTAGCTAACCAGAAGTCACACTTACTAAAATTGGCATATAACTCATGCTCTCTCAGATGATTTAGAACAATTCTATGGTGCATAGCATGTTCTTCTTTACTCTTGGAATATATTAGTATGTCATCAATAAAGACCACTACAAACTTATCGAGCTCAGGCATGAACACTGAGTTCATCAGGTACATGAAATGAGCTAGGGCATTGGTTAGACCAAAAGACATAACCAGGTATTCATATAAGCCATATCAGGTGGTGAAAGCAGTCTTTGGAACATGTTGAGGTTTGATCTTTATCTGATGATAACCTAATCTCAAGTCAATCTTAGAAAAGATTTGGCTCTAGCAAGTTGATCAAAGAGAAAATCAATTCGATGTAAGGGATAATTATTCTTAATTATAACACCCCAAAATTTACATTTTGGGTTATTAGAAAGCGCTAAATAAAATATGCTTTTCTATATTCTTTTTTAGAAAATAATTGAATGGGTTTATGTTTGGTGCTTTGCTTTGTTTTGCTTGAGTGTGAAAAAAGAATTTCTAAATTTTGAGCAAGTCATGTATAGGTTTTCTTCGAATTTGAAAATAAAGCTTCGAAGACCCAAGTTTGCCACGAGGAAGGTTTTGGGAAAACGTTTTTAGAAAAAAAATCCTTTCTCTTGCTCAGAGAGAGAGTTTTTCTTTTTCCTCTATAGTGTTGGTCATCGCTCTAGCTAGACACCATCCCCTACCTACCTTCAGTCAACCCTAGCTTGCCCCAGCCTATCCTGGCTTGACTTAGCTTACTCTGGCCTCTGCTAGCCTTAGCTGGCCAGCTCTGACCAGTCCTGGCCAGCCCCAGCCGGTAATCAGTGGCCAAACTTGGCCATCAGCAGCATTCTAGTCTAGTAACCCTTTTACCATCCTCTAAGACATCCTAGCTTGCTTTGGCCAGCTCCTACCTAGCTTGGGCCACTCTTGGCCTCACCTAGCTTCATCTGGCCAAATTTGGCAAGCAACAGCCACCTGTGGCCACTCTTAGCCTGCCATGGCCACCATCGGCCGGCCACAGCCAGCACTAGCTAGGCCACTGTGGCCACATGCCAGCCTAGGCCGCGACCCAGCCCAGCAGCTAGCCACAGCAGGCTGCAAGTAGCCGTAGCCTCCCCTGGCCACCTTGAGCCCTCTCTGGCCATCCCTGGCCAAGCCTGGCCACTTTCGGCCGGCCAAGGCCAACTCTAGCCGGCCACAGCAAGCACCAGCCGGCCACCAGTGGCCATAGGCAGGGCCCAACGGGCCAAGCCCAGCGGCTTCAGCCCCACCGGCTATAACGAGGGCCAGCCCCGTGCGCCGCAGCCCCTTGGCAACCCTAGATGCAGCCGCGCCGCCACCCGCAAAACCTAGCTGCACGCAGCCGGCCACAGCCAGCCGCCGCCTACCACAGCCAGCCATCGCCGGCCACAGTCAGCCGCTGTTGGCCGGCCATGCCCTAGCCGAGGGTCGTGGTTCTCCCTCCCTCGCGTGCGGTAGTTGGCCACCGGCAGTAGCTGGCCGCAGCCAGCCGCCGCCGCCGGGCATAGTAGGCCGCAGCCAGCCGCCGCCGACCGTCCAGCAGGCCAGGGCCGAGGCCCCTTCCCCCGGTGCGAGTTGTAGGCTGGCTGCCATGGCCATGGCATGGAGAGGAAGATGGACAGAGGTAGAAGATGAGGTATTTACGAGTTTGCCACCAAGCAATTTATTTACAATTTTGCCACTGATCGTATAATCTCCGCCGTTTCACCGTTTTAACTCTGATTGGAGCGATTCTAGTTGTGTTAGTTTCGTGTCATTGTAGGAGTAGTAAAATTTATCATGTCACTAATTTATGAATTTATTTGGTTAAATGCAATTTGATTAATATTTATTTAATAGTTTTCTAATTAAAAGTAATCTAGGGTTTTATATTTCTGATCTCGTTGTGTTATGACCGTGTCGACCTTAAGCTTTGTTTTAGAAATGATCTTCATGATGTCATATGTCTGTGCATTTAATCTTGTTCACTTGTGTAATAATTAGTTGATGCTCAACTAAATAAAAGCAACCTAGGGCTTTGCTTTCGTTGTCCTTGTGTTGCGATCATGTCAACGTATGTTGCTTGTTATCAATAATGTTTGTCACGTCATGTGTTATGTAAGTAATCTTGTTTATTAATTAATGTGTGCTCTCTTGTATAAAAGTAATTTAGGTTTTTACCTTGAATATTTCTCATACATGCCTGTCAATATGACTAGTACCAACTTAAATGCTTCTTTATTAGTTATGACTTGTTTAGAGTTTCCTTGGAAACATGTCATGCTTCGTTAAGTGTTCTCACATGTTATATCATATTAACCTAGTTAATAATGACTCAATGTCCTTTATAATTTATAAAAGTAACTTAGTTTATATTCACATCGTCCTTTTATGCTAATGTGATTAGTTTCAGCATTAATGCCTTTTCGTTAATGGCATGCTTAGTTCGACCTTGAATCATAAATGCTCTATGTTTAATATCAACATGTCTTGTCGTTTATGTCCTACTTAAATTAATCTTTAAGCATATGATGTTTTCTTTAATGCACTCGTATGTTCTAAGCTTTATAAATTATGAATGTTTAATTGGCTTAGATAAAATAATTGCTTATAAAGAACGCATATGATGTTTTCTTTAATTGCTTTATAAAATAATTGCTTATAAACTAAGGTTTAACCCTGCTTTACATTTCAACATCATCCAACTAATTTGACTTTATGTCTTTCTTATATGTTCCGCATCTTGCTTTAGTAAATGTATCAATCTTAAAGTTTGTCTCTGTGCTTGTTGCATGTACCTCAATAGCTGTGTTTTCTTCAACGATAGATCCGTCGTTCGTCGTTCTTGTGCTCTTGCGACCGTAGCACCGAGTTTGGCCATTTAGACCATTCTGTGTTTAGCTTTCCCTTTTGATTGGTGTATTGTTCTTATTCTGGCCTTTTGTGTGTGTTTGTTTGTGTTGTTTGGTTGCTGCGACTAGACCAAGAGTGATTTGTTAACACTGAAGACTAAGCTAAGGACCGACAAGTGCAGCTGAAGCTGGAGGGGCCAGAAGAGCAGCTAGACTTTGGATTTAAGGCAAGTGCAGGCACCTTTGATCATATTGCGCCTATTCACTTTTAATTAATACATTGCATGTGTCTTAAATCGGCAAAACATAGGGATGACTAGCCACTCTATCCATATATCACCTATGGGGGTTTTTAGTTGATAGGTCATTAGGTTGCTAGTGCTCTACCTCACCTTTCACCTATTTAATGAAGATAAAACTTGCTTCTTAATATGTTGGAGCCGTGGGCTCTTGGCTTCGGCCGTTGGAGAAGTTGATGCTGTTCCGCATCGTTGGTTGGCGGTGAAAGACGGGGAAAACAGATGCTAGTGGGACTCGTGTTGACGAGGGTATCCGTATCTCCTCCCCCTTAAGATCTTGTTCATTGAGCGGTAACCTGGGACTACCGTACATCTCCAGGCTAATGGGCTCTAGTTTGGTCTATTAGTAGGATTATCATGGGCAGGAGGACAGCTTACCAATGGGTGGCTATAGCTATGGTCGCTGGGATTTGTTTACAAGTTGTAGTATGCGAAGGGCTAGGGATCCGTGATGGGGGTGGCCTCATGGTGAAGTCGCCCATATGCTTGGACTCAAGGCTAGCGAGTTGTCACTGCCTATGACCCTGTGAAGGACCTCGTTGTGACCTCTGCAGCCTATCATGGAAATGGGCTAAGAGACTTGCAACCTCAGGCATAAAGAGTAATCACAATCTAGAGTGAAAGTGTACACCTCTGCGCAGAGTTAAAATCAATATATCGTCTGTGCTCACGGTCACGAGCGGCCCAGATCGTCACATGACTTAGCCTAATGGAATAAATTGTTAAATCATGGTAATGTTATTTGAGGAGGTGGCTACCTCTGTATCTGAATGGGACGACAATCCTATGTTGCTTGAGATGGCAATCTCAAGGTTAATGATATTAATGATATATGCTTGTATCTATGATGATAAATGATTCATTAAATGACACTTGAACCTTAATAAAGGGTTGGGTGTCTCAACCAAGATGATTAAAGAATAGGTTGCAACTTGTTAAATCTTAATTGCTACATTTAAAATGCTACCACAGTTTTCCTTTCAGCCTTACCTTTGTATAAGCCATGCATGTCATTACTTTCCACCTGTACTTGCTGAGTTTCGACATGGAACTCACCCTTGCTATAGTTTGTAGTAAAGTGTTTCTCAAAGGAAGGATAAAGAAGTTGGGTATTGGAAGTGTTTGGCATACGGAGCCCCCAGTCTGATACGAAACGATGTCCCGATCTTCACGGCGTAGGATCAATCTTCAGATAACTTGCTGCAAGCAGCGATAACTAGTGCAACCTGACGAATAAATCTCGAAGCCAACCACCGTCTTTAACCGGCAACCTGAATCAAGGATTCACCCAACCACACTCTCAAGGAACCAACCAACACAGCCTATAATCAATCGAGGAAACCCCGAAGGGAGTAGGAGCACCAATTGGGAGCGGATGAAGCCGCCGCTTCTGTAAATCCCGCGAAGGAAGTCACAAGAGCAAAGGGGTAGAGATCTCTCTCAATATTTGTTAGCACTCGGTTGAACAAAGATGGTTCTATATTTCATAATCAAAATCTGAGGTTACAATGAGTCTTAGGGGGTATTTATACTAGCAACAACCCTGCTAGATAGGTGGAAACACAAAAATAAAATAGATAACATGGACTATGTGAACAGGCCTCCTTGAGATGCCTTCCTGGAGAGTTTCTGCGTGGCTGTTTGACTTCTGCGCAGTCTCTAATGTTTTGGCAATAACTACATCTTGGGATCTCCAAATGACATGTGGTTTGTTGCATTGTAAAGTTAACTTGAGGACCTTTCACACCATGTGCAGCATGCTCTATGAAACATTGTAGAATGGTACAGTTTGTTATGAAAACTTGTGCTTCATGCAGGCTGATGACTATCTGACCAGTCAGCACTAAATCTGGTCGGCAGATAATATGGAAGCTTCAAACTGGTCGGCACTTGAACCATTGGAAACTAGACTCGATAATCTTTCCAACAAGTCCTCATGAGCCTTCATAGCTTTTGTGAATCAAAAGATATGACCGATTCTTCTTGATGGTTCTGTCACGCTAGGCTGGCTCGAACGTGGTTCCTCCCTCTGGTTCATTCTTGGTGTCTTCCTGTCATCCTCCTTGGTGCGCCTGAGCAATAGCAACATGCACGATTTAGGTAGTACATAACTTTCATTAACATTAAAATTAATTTCACAAAGTAGCGCGTGCACCTCTTGTTGTAGCTTCTTAGCTCGGTTTCGTGTAATCGGTCCATCAAAGGCTTGGGCTGGTGTTGATATTGGTGGTGCTTGAGTTGATGTAGATGGACTTGAAGGTTGTAACATGTTGTTGGATGGCATGGTCATATCACAGTCAGTAGTCCCTGAGGAGAATGAAGACTGAAGAGTAGTCTTAGCCAACGTTCTGCGTTACTCTGATAAGTGTAAGTGTTAAAAATACATATGTTTTCGCTATAATATACATTGTTCCTGATATTTATCAATTTTCTGTTGTATGTGTGGACTTCGTAGGCACACATATGACGATCTCTGGTCTTCTTTCGAAACCAGGGTGTGACATTAATTGTCACCTCATTCAGTGGATGATAGTCAACACATAACCTCAGGGTATTATCTTTCTTTTTCACAAATATTGCTGGACATCCCCAAGGTGAAGAACTAGGTTGGATAAATCCTTTATCAAGCAAGTGTTGCAACTGAGTCTTCAACTCTGCTAGCTCTTTAGGTGGCATTCAATAAGCTCTTCAAGATATAGGTTTCAAATATATTCTACACTGAACATCCCTGTCTAGTGGCAGACTAGGTAAATCATCTAGGAACACATCTAGAAACTCATAGACTACAGGAATATCTTGAATTTCCTTAATGAGGTCACACTAGTTCTCTCAACTGTCAAAAGTTGGATGAGGAGTTGACAACTGCAATCAGGTAAGTTCAACCTTATCTAGAAACTCATAGACTATAGGAATATCTTGAATTTCCTTAACGAGGTCACACCAGTTCTCTCAACTATTGAAAGTTGGATGAGAACTTGAGAACTGCAATCAGGTAAGTTCAAACTTATTGTTCTATTCAAGGTATCTATAACAGCCCCCATGCTGATGCATCCAATTCATATCTTGGATCACATCTATATCTTGATCCTTTAGAATTACCATGGTTGTGGGAAAGATGTGCCCATCCAATTCTATATGTACCTAATATACCATTTGCCTTGTAAATAGACATCCCCTGAGTGACTGTATAAAGAAATTTTCTTTTGTTACCTTAATTAGAATTTCATGATTCATGCCAAAGGTTCAATTGGTGAATGTATGTGATGTACCAAAATCAAAAAGCATAACTATAGGATGATTTGTAATAGGAAACATGCCCATTATGATGGGCTCTCCCTCAGGAATTGCTCCAGCTTGGGTGTAGAAAACACGCTCAGCTTTCTTCTCAACTTTACCCTTTTGATCATTCTAATTGTCATTTGTTTTGATTCTAATTCTGCTATTGCTGATTCCCAGAAGCTCTCTGGAAGTTGGAATTGTACTACTTTGGATAAGGGCAGTCCCTTGGAAAGTGACCCTACTTCCCATAGTTGTAGCAGACATAGTTGTTGCTGCCCTGCAGAGTTGGGGTATGAATGCTAGAGGCATTTGGCTAGCATGGATATGGAAGAGCTACAATAGGTCAGATAAATGCCTGCTACCTGGCTTGGAACTGTGGCAGATGATAAGGATGGTGAGAATGATTAACAGGATGGTAAATGATCTTCTAGCGCTTTTGGTTGCTACTAGAAGATCTAGATAACACATTCTTCTTTTTAGCTTCCTTATGCAGATGATTCTTTTCTTTGAAAGCAATGGCAATGTTAACTGCCTCATGATAAGTGGCATTGGGTAGGTAGTCATCATTTTCTAAATCTTGGTGTCCAGACTACGTATGAAATAGTTCTTTTTTCCGATCAGTGTTGACATATTTAGTAGCATATTGGGACCAATGATTGAACTGGCCAACATATTGCATAACAGATTGATCTCCTTGTCATAGAGCAAGGAACTCTTCTAGCTTCATATTCTATCAATGGGGGACCCTAGGGTTCCCTATAGACAAGCAGGAGCATGAAGCGAAGCTACATGAGGATTGCAAACTCCTAGTCGGACTTTTCATGGAAAAATGTCCAAAACATAGTTTAGGACATGTATTTGTATCTGACTGGGATCCAAATGAACCCTTGTAGCACCTGACTATAAAGGGCTACTAAGGGTACCCCTTGTAAATAAGAATCAACACAATACCCATAGCAATACAACATAAACAGGCTAACGCTGACTAGACGTAAAGGCTATTACTGATTACACGAGGACCAGAACTAGTATAAATCATTCATCTCATTGCATTAACGGCTGAGTTCCACTATTCATCAAAGCCCGAACAACTGTCTCAGGTACCCTTGTGGTAGGCATTTATTGGTAAAACATCAACAGCTGGCATGCCAGGTAGGGGCTTTCGACAAAATTTTTCTTGAGTGCTCGGTAGACCTCATCCTCAAGATGGCTTTTTTGGTAGGAACAACTTTCGTATTCAGATCCTGGATTTACAAGGTTGATGATGAAGGCAAGCTCTGAAGCCGTCTCCTGGTAGAAGAAGAATTCAATGACAAAATCAAACCTGTCGAAGAAGAACTCACCGAGAAGCTAGCAAAGCTTTTGAATTCTGATACAACTCAGAAGGAGGAAGAAGATGGATACGAAACTAACATGGAGTAGGAGATGGAAGTCAACTACAACTTAGACTTGATCTTAAAATGCAAGGACCAAGTCTCTTCAGATTCCATGAAACAACCCGCATAGTGAAGGAATATGACCTGAGTTATCACCGACTCCACCCCTAGAGCAAAAACAAAAAAATTTCCAATAGAACATTGCAATTCAGCATCAATCTATCAAGATTTCAATAAAAACATGCTAGGCTCAACACAAAGACTTTTGCTTGAAGGAGCGCAAGAGGGATTGGTCATGATAGTAACTCCACAAGACTGCATAGTACATTGCTCGGGTTCTTTAACCTCAGAAGGAACACATCGCAACAACTATCCTAAAGAGATACCAAACCAAGAGGGAAAAGAACTCGACACATCAGGCATAGAAGCAATAAATAGCTCAGACAAAGAGAAACCAAAGTACAGATCCAAAAGAAGTACATTGTGTACATGGCTCAACCATTAGAACAACCGATAACTCCACCTGAAATTCTAGATATAAGATCATCTGATCAATCAGAGGCCAACATCTCTCCAAATGAAAAGAGTGACAACAACAAAACTAAAAGAACAAAGACAAACAAGAGGAAAGAAGAACAAACTGAGATTCAGCCACAGAAATCAAGCCAAGCAAAGAAAACAAGCTGGATCAAATACAAGGTAGAACTCATCGAGTACAATAAAAAGAATGCTAAAAAAAGAAGCGACAAGGAACATGAACAGGAAAAGGATTGAAGAACTGACTAGAGAGCTAGTCACACTCACCAACAAAGAAAAGAGAAGGAAGAACAGCTGAAAGAAGCCAGGACATTGGAAAAACAACCCAGAGAAGTACCCCAATAGCAAAAACAAGGAGAACAACCACCTAGAAAATCAATTTTTTAAAGGCTTGGCTCCTCAGAAAGCAGCATCATGAATAAGAGATAGGAATAGTACTCTAGACAACAAGGGGGGCCAAGAGGAGAAAGAAGCCGACCAATTCAAAGTCAATGATTTCAAGAACACTCTAGGAGGATTGATAGAGAAGAAGGGCAGGGAGAGTCCAAATTCGGAGAAGAAAGATCCAACTACAAAAACGCAAGATCACCTGATTACGGAAGGGTAGAACCCTTTGATAGGTTCCCCTACTTCATAGGATGACTACAAATAATAAAACTACCACATAAGTTCAAGCCATCTAATCACTTGAAGTATGACGAAAAGATTGAGCCTAGGCAATGGCTTAGAGTCTACTCACAATCCATTGAACTAGCAGGAGGAGATGATGATACCAAAGCCCTATTTTTTCTAATGGCACTCGATGCTATGCCACTACAATGGTCGACAAATTAAAGCCAGATTCAATTATATACTGGGGAGATTTGCAGAGGGCATTCTATAACAACTTCACAGGTATAATTACCCACCCGATGAGACCACCAGACGCCGGAATCACGACTCTTGTGAGGGTGTCGACGAGGGTGTTGGCGCCAGTGATGCACTTGATCTCCTCATGCAGGAACGTGCTGTCGTCATCGGCCCCTATACGTGTGTGAAGCAAAGGAGACCGAATTAGCTTAGGAAGACAATGCCTTTGTTGGACGATCGAGTGAACTATACTATATATGTTGAGTAATTATAAATACTATAAAGAAGCGTGCGCGCACACTACATACAATGGGAGAGAAGATTTTAGGCCCTTCTGCGAGGTAGTACTCCTTGATCTGCTTTGCAGTTTTTGGGCGTCCGGTCCCCATCGTATTGTGCGGGTCCGGCGTGGTGAGCATGGCCGCGATCAGCCCGTCTGTACTCATCCCCGTGATGACATCGAAGTAATCTGCTATTTGAACATCTGAGTCCTCCTGCTCCAGGTCCTAATTAGTGAAACATACATCAAGTTAGAATCCCAATATTTGGAAGCCCAATCTTTCCCTACAAAAAGGTGTTAGTTTTTTATAAAGAAAGCTTTTATTAAAACCGTAGTAGTAACATCGAGTTGATGCAAAGACAAAGAGGGTAACTTTCAGCCTCTGCCTAACATGAGGCACACAACCAAACAAAAAGGTGTTAGTAATTCTCAAATGACAAAGATATGTAGTTATTCCCTTCACCTTGAGTTCTTCCTCGAGGGCTTCGAGAATGACAGTCGGGATTAGCCCGCGAATACCACCACCGTCGATGCTCAGCACCGTGATTTGGTCCTTCCGCCTCGGATCTGGGAGCCGTTGTTCCAGTGACGGCATCTTCTTAAGCAGAGGCTTATTATCATAGCTGATTTTCGGTGATCCCCCCAACCCCCTCCACACAGGTATAGCCAGGAGCAAACCACACAAGCCCTTGCTGACAACGCTTGTCGGACTCATTGCCTGATTTTGATGCTAACCTCCTGACTACTCATAGAGACTCACACTGAGATGGGAATGCCACAAGTCCTGCCTCCTGCCTCTTCTTATTTATATGTACCATATCGACACTAGCTAGTATTAGTATGTACTAGTACCACCTAATATGCGCACTAGCAAGTTTGAGAGGCATTTTCCCCATGGTAGTGGAAGGTGCATTGGTCTTTCGTTCAAAAAGAATCATACGTATGATGCATTATATTGGTCTATATATGGCATCCTTCACTTGTTGATGCAAAAATTCTATCTGCAAACACACCAGGCTAATACCCAAAGTCGATATCCGCAGCGTGCCAGTCGATTTGACCTGTTAATCGACAAGGAAGATAACTTGAACAAAAAACTGAACGAGACGACAGCGATGCACCTGGACGTCAAGGCTCGGATTGCTCGGATACGTGGAACTCGCGAGGTTGCCAGAGATCAAGTCGATGCAGCCCATCGAATCTTGAAAGAACTCGTTGAAAAAGAAAAGATACTTGACGAAGTCATCGAAAAGTAAAGTACAGATAGAAGTAAATTGCGATAAAAGAGTAAATTTGTGTATTGATACTTGGATCCCTATTACAATGCCCCCCGGCATATATTTATACTCTGCTAATCGAAGTTTCCTAATTTAACACGCAAAGCTCAAATATAGAAGAAATAAACTAATTCCTTATGTGAACTCTACCTCCTAAGGAAAGAAATAAAACTCGTATAGGAGTTGGACTCAAACTATACTATGAAAATCATAAGCTCTATGATGTCGATCCTCTGTCCGCTTCCATCGTGATGAAGTTATCTCCTCATCGATATATTCCTGGCATCGGCAACAACCTCCCAGTTTTCCTGCCATTCTTATCGGCAATAGCTCTTTCCGCCTCATCAGTAACAATCCTCTCGTCCTCTGCCAACCTTATCGAAAATAGCTCTTTGGCTTCATTGGCAATGTACGAGATCAACATGCTCTTCGTCGGCAACCACCCATCGGCAACTTGGAAGCAATGCTGAAGAAAAACCAACCTCTTGCCGATTTAGTTTAGTCTCCTGATCCTTATTGACACGTGCCGAAAAACGGTGTCAACACATGCCCCCAATTTTGGAGTATAAAATACTTTATGCACCAAAATTTCCTCCAGGTCATGATTACCCAAGCCGCCTGAACTTCTCCTCGATTTGCACACGCTATAGTGATAATCCTGTACCAACGGGCCCATATAATGCTTCCTCCGCCGCGGCCCATTTTTCATCTACGATTCAACCCTAGCTTTTCTCTCTCCAGCGGTGACATCAGCAGGCGATCCTCTGACGAACTCAATCGGCGCCACTCTTAGCGGTGATTCTTAGCCTCCATTAGCATTCTTCGTTCTCTCCATCTTTGTCCGTGGCCATGGCTATCCCCTTCGACGTCCCCAAGGTTAATCTTCTTTTTAATCCGTCTTTTAACTTTTCCTCTCTTCCGCAGAGTTCATGACTCCTCCTCATTTCAATCTTTAATCTCAGGAACTTTGCAATAAACTTCTCATCCCTACGCATTAAAACCAATTCATCTGCCTAGGCCCAATGGGGAATCCAGACCCAACTGATATTATAAATGCGGAAACCAATTGAATTCCCTTTAGAGCTCAGAATTTTGATTTGGGTCTTTGGACTGACACTTTCCGATCTTGGCCGAAAAACACTAAGGGATGGAAAGATTGAGTACCAGCTTCCTTCGTCACTGAATCTTTCAAATTATGGTGGCAAGAGTGGAAAGAGCAACTATTCTTCGCATCTCCTCACTTCTATTGGAATCTCATTGATCCTGATCATGCCATACCTACCGATGCAGTAAGTTTGACCATCTGCACTTCTCCCAATTCTCATTTTTAGTCTATCAGCAGCTAACTCCTTTCAACAGGTTGATGATCCGATTCCAACATTGAGCAAGAGTGGCAAAGTTATAAGGCTACAGCCGATATCTCCAATATCCACAATCGGCTACAGAGCTCCCTCATTAGATGCTCTGATGTGCCATGATCATTTCAAGAAGAGCTCCTTCAAATCAAAATTGACCAGAAGTATGGCTGCTCCATCGGATATGGCCACATCCTCAGCACGGACATTCCAGATAACTGTCTTATTTTCTCCTGTGTGCCGATTGCCGTGATATACTGATCTCATATTTCAGCGTGCAAGTTCTACATTTGATGAACCCACATCGGCAACTCGCCCTTCATCTCCACCTGCTGCACCTTCATCGCCACGCCTCGTCATCCTTGACGATTCTCCAGAGGTACCCCTCAAATTAAACTCTGACCATCGTATCGGCACTTTTACTCATCTGCTTCTCTCACAGCATCAAGTAGTCACATCGGCAACTGCCCCGAGTGCGCAGACACTTCAACCATCCATTACCGATGGCCCCTAGCCATCCGATGCCGACATTTTATAGCACAAGTGTAAGGCTTCATCGGAGGACGAGTCTCAATCAAAACGGTCGAGGCTTTCACCAGCTCCAATCGCATCATTGGCATCCTCTCCTCGCCAGATATCGCCCGATGCTCCTGCGCAAGCTTCCCTATCGGCAACTGTTCTTCAACCGGCAGTTGTTCCTGTACAAGAGTCTTCATCGGCACTGCTGTTGCAGCAACAGCCAATCGAGATGCCAACACTGGAGACGCCATCGACAATTACTCTTGAAGTTGCTTCTTCTAGCCAGAGGCAAGAGGTTGCTTTGAAACAAGTAAGTTAGCTCCCTTAGTTAATCTTCAACACTTAGATTCTTCTGCTGATGTCCCTTTTCTCTTTTAGGAGCAAGATTCCCCCGACAGCCTATTCTCCTTTTCTATCAGTGGGGTTATTCTCGATGATGAAGAGCCTGAAGAAAGCTCCACTCCAGCCCTTGAAGCTCTATCATCTGAAACCAAGTCAAGGCTGGAGACGCTACTATCCCTGCTGCAATAAGAAACCTCCTCGCTGATCTAGGACTCTGATTCTACAAGAGCAGCCTTCAAAGCAATTCGAGGCTAGATTCCTGCCGATGTCGAGGAAGTACTCTTCCAAGCTACACATCTGGAGAGCCGGTAGCTGCAATACCAGATGGTGGCCTAGTGAATTACCGATAGATCCATGCAGGCACAGCTCCAGGAGGATATGATGAAACATAAGCAATCTGCCGATGAGAAACACAAGGATATCGATAAACTAGAAGCCTCTCGTGCAGATCTGGAAGAGTCGATCGCTCAACTGTCGGCAAAGAGAGAAGCCTTGCTAACGGAACTGAGGAAAGTCGAAGAAGCTCTGAATGCAGCGAATCAGGAGAAAGCTCAAATGCCTGAAGCTATCAAAAGTCTCCAGCAAGAAAGGGACAATCAAGCCCTCAAGACGCTGGCGCTTAAGAAGAAAATCAAGTCAGTTGAAGGTAATGCCGATGAAGACGTAAAGACACTGGACGAAGCCGACCAAATTTGCCTGCATGCGATATCAACCATCCATTCATTGTTGAACTTGTAAACCTTCTTTCTATCGGCAGCGCAATGCATCGGTAATTGTAGAACTTCATATTCATGTAATGCTGATACGTTCTCATTGAATCAGTAAATGCACCTATTCCTTCAAGCATCTATCCAAATACTAGGATAATATTTCTTCAGATATTTATCGTTCAACGCTCATGGAAATACTTCTCCTTCGAGAGTTTCTAGGATATAGGCATTACCAGGAATGGACCAATTGACGCAATAAGGACCCTCCCAATTAGGAGACCACTTGCCGAATTTTGCGCTCTTAGTCCCAATCGGTAAAATTAGTTTCCAGACTAGATCGCCATTAACAAATTCCTTCAACTTTACCTTCTTATCATACCACCTAGCAACTCTTTTCTTATTCTCTTCAATGCTAACTAAAGCCTTCAGCCGATGACTCGCCAGATCTTCCAACTCATCTTTCATGAGTGTACTGTAATATCCGCCTCGAACCAGTCTTGATCTCCCAAGGCAAAACTACATGATGTCCATATACCAACTGATAAGGCGATACTTTAGTAGCACCATGGCATGCCATCCGATACGACCATACAGCTTCGTTTAGTACCGTGTGCCACCTTCTGGGATTTTCCTTGATCCTGCGCTTAATGAGTTTAATAATCCCTTTGTTAGAGGCTTTGGCCTGACCATTGGCTTGAGCATAATAAGGCGAGGAATTCAAGACCTTGATCCCCATCTCATCGGTAAATCTATCAAACTCTCCTGACATGAACATGGTTCCCTGATCGGTCGTAATAGTCTGAGGAATACCGAACCGATACACAATATGCTCCTTTACAGAATCAATCATGTTTGCCGATGTCACATTCTTCAGAGAAATGCCTCGACCCACTTTGTAAAGTAATCGGTAGCGATAAGTATGAATTTATGCCCCTTGCTTGATGGTGGATATATCTGACTGATGAGATCAATAGCCCATCCTCGAAATGGCCACGGTTTAATGATAGGATTCATTGCCGATGTAGGCACTCTTTGAACATTGCTGAATTTCTGACACTCTTGACACCCTCTAAAATACTTGAAACAATCTTCAAGTATCGTCGGCCAGTAATATCCATTCCGCCTGACCATCCACTTCATCTTGAAAGCCGATTGATGCACCCCGCATACTCCTTCATGGATTTCGCCCATTAAACTCTTTGATTCTTCTTTGCCAAGACACCTGAGCAAAACTCCATCCATCGTCCGATAATATAACTCATCGTCACGGAGCACATACTTAGTAGCTTGAAACCTTATCCGCCTCTCGACTTTCCTAGATGGATCCTTCAGGTAATCGGCAATCTCCTTCCTCCAGTCATCAGGATCAGTTGCTGATGTCAACACTTCGTGGATTGGCTGATACCCTGAGGCATGCTGTGCTAACCAATTGGCTTCTTCATTATGCAATCTGGAGATGTGCTCAAGACGAAAATCTCTGAACTCCTTCAATAATTGTTGACATCTCTCATAATACGAGATTAAAACCTCACTTCGACATTCATATGCCCTAGCTAATTGATTAATGATCAGCATCGAATCACTGAAGATTTCAACAACATCAGCACGGACTTCCCTGAGTAGCTCCAAACCTTTCAACACAGCCCGATACTCAGTCTGATTGTTTGTCGATGTGGTAGCAATCGGCAATGAGAATTCATATTTCTTCCCTTGAGGTGATATTAACATAATGCCGATGCCTGCTCCTTCCCCACACGTAGAACCATCAAAGAAGAGTGTCCACAGAGCAATCTCCACAAAACTCACTGCGTCGCAGTGCTGAGTAACAAAATCGGCCATCACTTGCCCCTTGATTGCTTTAGCTAATTCATAGCGCAGATCAAATTTTGACAATGCTAGAATCCATTTGCCAATTCTTCCATTTAGAATTGGCATTGACAGCATATATTTGACCACATCGTCTTTGCATATAACAGTGCATTCGGCCGTTAACAGATAATGCCTTAATTTAACACAGGAGAAATATAAGCATAAACATAACTTTTCAGTGGCTGAATACCTGGTCTCAGCATCTATCAACCTTCTGCTCAGGTAATAGATTACATGTTCTTTCCCTTCAAACTCTTGGACTAGAGCTCACCCAATGACTTCATCATCACCTGTCAGATACAACCTGAAGGGCTCCCCGTGTTGGGTGGAACTAGCACTGGAGGATTCACCAAATACTTCTTAATTTCTTCTAAAGCCAACTGCTGTTCTTCTCCCCACATGAATTCCTGATCGGCCTTCAGCTGCAATAATGAACTAAAAGCTTTAATTCTTCCTGATAAATTAGATATGAATCTTCGAATAAAATTAATCTTGCCGATCAGAGACTGTAGTTTAGTCTTATCGATAGGAGCAATCACTTTGTTCATGGCATCAATGGATTTCCTGCTAATTTCAATACCCCTCTGATGCACCATAAAGCCTCAGAATTATCCTGCCGATACACCAAATGCACACTTGTTGGGATTCATTTTTAACCCATGTTTCCTTGTGCACTCCAATATCTTCTGCAAGTCAACTAGATGATTTCCGAAATCTCAGACTTAACCACCACATCATCTATATGAATTTTAACCAATGTGCCGATGTACTCATGAAAAATGTAATTCATTGCTCTCTAATAAGTAGCACCGGCATTCTTTAAACCAAAAGTCATGACTATCCATTCAAATAACCCCACAGGATCTGGACATCTGAAGGCAGTCTTGGAGATATCTTCTTCAGCCATAAAGATTTGATTATATCCAGCGTTCCCATCCATGAAGCTAATAACCCGATGTCCAGCAACAGCATCAATTAATAAATCGACAACGAGCATCGGGTAGCCATCCATCGGTGTAGCTTTGTTAAGATTCCTGAAATCAATACAGACATGAAGTTTCCCATTCTTCTTGTAGACAGGAACCACATTAGAAATCCATTCACCATATTGGCATTGTCGGATGAACTTTGCTTCAATTAACCTCGTTATTTTCGCCTTAATATCAGGCAACACATTAGGATTGCATCGGCGTGCGGGTTGCTGATGCGGCCAATATCCTTGCTTGATAGGTAGCCGATGTTCAACGATAGATCGATCTAACCCAGGCATCTCTGTATAATCCCAAGCAAAACAATCCTTATATTCTTTCAATAAAGCAATCAATTGTTCTCTGCTTTGGAGATCTAACTTAGCACTAACAAAAGTTGCCCTTGGTCTATCAGCATTACCGATATCTACTTCAACTAAATCATCTACCGATGTAATGGCCTAGTTTTCCATCATCGGCAAACCTATCCATTTACAACTTATCTTTAGAACCGACTGCTTAGATCGGTGGCAGCTCATAATCGACAATCCTGAGGAACTCCGAATTCCATGCTTCTCCCGATATGCACTTGGACCGCTCGTAAGTTTCTGATTCTGCCGATGCAATTATATAAGATGAATCACCAGGCACCACCTCAACTTTATCTTCAACCCACTGCACGAGGCATTGGTGCATTGTAGAAGGAAGGCAGCAATTGGCATGAATCCAATCTCTTCCTAATAGTAAATTGTAAGCACCTTTACCACCGATGACAAAGAACATGGTCGGCAATGTTTTGCTGCCGATGGTCAACTCGGTGCATAGCGCTCCCTTGACTGGTGATATGTTCCCTTCAAAGTCCTTGAGCTTCATGTCCGTCTTGGCTAGATCTTGATCTCCTTTTTTGAGCCTCCGAAACACGGCATATGGCATGATGTTAATCGCAGCCCCTCCATCTATGAGTATTTTTGACACTGGCTGCCCATCAATACTGCCCTTGACGAATAAAGCTTTGAGATGCTGTCTCTCATCGTCGGTATGCTTCTCAAAGACGGCCATCATCAGATCCAAGATCAGCTGAGCCACTTGTTCTAAAAGAACTCTCTTTCCTCCTCATCGGCAAGTGCCCGAAATTCCATCAGCAACATGAAAACCATGTTGATATCTGTCGGTGGACTTCCATCTTTACGCTTGGGATGCCACACTTGAGACTTTGCCCCATGGGGGTTTTCTTCTTTGTGCTCCTGTTGCATCTTCCTCTTCTGAGTTTTTGTCAGACCTTTAGGGCATCATTGAGGAAGCTTCGTCTTCCAAACGAGCTGATACAGTTTCGTACCTGAACCTGGGCAGTTTATATTGGAGTCTCTGCAAAGAATCACCTCATTGGGAACTCTTGCATTGGCCATCTCCTCGACCTCCTCTCGGTTCATCGGCAAGCAGTCGTCATGCCTACCCAGCCTTTCATGTACACTGGTTCTACCCCCCAGCCGATCATGTACCGATGCCCTCTCTCTGATCGGCTTATCGATGTATTTGCTCCGATTACCATAGCGCGATCCTATTTCTGTCCGATCGGCTCGATCATAACCATTGCACTCGGGGCAGCTATCAACCGTAGGCAATTTAATGCCTTCTTCCCAGCAGTAGATGAAGAAGGGGCATCTCCAATGATCTTCATGCCGACGTCACTCTTCCCAACCCAACTCCTCCTGCCGCTGCCGATAGCGATCACCTGAAACTCTGTATGGAGCAGGCCTAGGAGGTCTTCTTAAACTGCTGCTTTCTTCTACTACTTCTTTCCCCTTCAAGTTATCGGCAGTTACTTGATGTCTAGGATCTATCGATGCTCTCCTTTCAGCGCTTGCTAATGTCAACACTTTGGTCTTGCTTACGGCATCCACCATGTTTGCAGGAAAAGGATGTTGATCAATCTTCATCGGCCTCTGAGCTTTAGAGTTATCAAACTTGATCCTCCCAGATTCAATGACCAATTGCAACTGTTGCCTGAATACTTTGCAATCATTAGTACTGTGTGAAGTTGCATTATGAAATTTACAGTACCTCATCTTCTTTAGCTCTTCTACCAATGGGATCACATGATTAGGTGATAGCTTGATTTGGTCCTCTTGAAGCAGCAGATCAAATATTCTATCGGCCTTCGTGATGTCAAATGTGAACTTCTCTGGCTCCTTTTGACCAAAAGGACAAGATATTGGCTTCTTACCTTTCACCCACTCAGCCAGGCCAATAGTTGGTTCTTCATCTGAGTCTGATTCCTCTGCTTCTTCTACGAAGGACACTTTCTTGTTCCAGCTCTTCCTAGGTTCTGGAGCTCGAGCACTTTGATCAGAGATCCTCTGCACAATATGGCTAAGACTTTCAAACTCCTGAGAATTGTACTTGTCCCTAAGATGCGGCAACAGACCCTAAAAAGCCAAACCAGCTAACTGGCGATCATCAAGCACTAGGTTGTAGCACCTGTTCTTCATGTCTCATACCCTTTGCACAAAACTCTCCACCGATTCGTCGCTTCACTGTCTCAATTTCATCAAATCGGTAAGCTTCTTTTCATGGACACCAGCAAAGAAGTACTTATGGAATTGTCTTTCTAGATTGGCCCAAGTAAGAATAGAGTTCAGTGGCAATGAGATAAACCATGTGAATGCCGATCCAGACAAAGAGGACGAGAATAAACGGACCCTCAGCTCATCCCTGTTAGCAGCTTCTCCACACTGGATGATGAATCAGTTGATGTGCTTCATCATCGACATATCATCCTGCCCAGAAAATTTAGTGAAATCTGGCACCTTGTACCGATTCGGGAAAGGAATTGAGTCATAAGCTGGAGGGTACGGTGTCCGATAAGAGTAAGTATTAATCTTGGGCTGAATCCCAAATTTCTCTTTCATCACTTCCGTGATCTTATCGGTCCAAAATGCATCTTGATCTTGCCGATGCACTGGCTGAATCTCTGCTGGAGGTGCTAGCTGATATGCTTCTATGTATCCTTGTGGTACTTGGTTTGGAGGAATCGGCATATTCACAGCACTAGTCCGTGGAGCAAAGCTCATTGGCTGTCTTGCCGATGTTTGATCCTGGAAAGCTACCTGTGGACAATACTGCTGAGTCCCCATCTCTTGGTAGCTTGGCTGAGTAGCATGATGCTGAGCTGATGCTTGCCCTGACCAATTGTGATTATAACTCATCGGCACCTGACTTGCCGATGGCTGATAGCTCACTGACAATTGATGCTCTTGTATGATTGGATGATAACCAGCATAATTGCCTTGATTTGTAGGTAACCCAGATTGAGATACAAATGGCACTATGGGTTGTTCTGCAGTAGAAACCTTCTGTTGCATTGGCAAGGAACTTGCCAATGGATTCGCATAAGATGTTTGCTGCGGAGGCGCGTGGAATCCCATTGACAATGGCTGTATAGTAGGAGGTGTAGTAGAATAATGTGATACCTGGGTCATCGGTCAGACCAAAGTTGCCGATACCATAGGACTCTTTCCTGCTACATCATGCACCTGAGGCAATCCAAAATTGGCAGTAGATGGTCCTGGAGGCATCCCGTATCCCCACCAATTAGTAGCAACCTGACTGTGTTGACCTGAAGGACCTGACATTACCGATGCCAATAGATCTGTATCCAATTAAGTGATCTGCCTTTCCTGAGACATTAAATCAGATCTTATCAGCATGGCTTCAATGTTAGATAATCCTGATAAAGCTAGAGGAGCAGGAGCTTCCATACTCTCAACGGCTGGAATTGTCGATGGAGTACTGATAGATGCCGATCCCGGCTGATAATATGTCGGCCTGACATAACCTGGTGCTTGTCCTTCTCTTAATGTTTGCACAACAGCATTGTAAATAGTATTGGACAGCACAGTGGAGTGGTTGATCAAAGCCTGATTCAATGCAGAATTAACCATCTCCTGTAATTTACCAGGGTTGGAATCAAAAGTTGCCTACCGAGGCAACGGCAAATCATGCTTCTGGATGACTTCTCCGCCCTATTCATGCTGAAAGACTTCAAGCAAAGCTGCCTGTAGTCCTCCATGGCTTTTTCCATGGAAAGCTTCTGATCTTCCTTGAGATCTGACTCTAATATCTCGATGATGTTCTCTGGATTGATATCAGCAGGATTCTTCATGATAAATCTGTTGACTTGGTCCCACCAGGCGTGCCAAAAGTGTGTTGATGCAAAAATTCTATCTACAAACACACCGGGCTAATACCCAAAGTTGATATCCGCAGCGTGCCAGTCGATTTGACCTGTTAATCGACAAGGAAGATAACTTGAACACAAAACCGAATGAGACGACAGCAATGCGCTCGGATGTCAAGGCTCGGATTGCTCGGATACGCGGAACTCGCGAGGTTGCCAGAGATCAAGTCGATGCAGCCCATCGAATCTCGAAAGAACTCATTGAAAAAGAAAAGATACTTAACGAAGTCGTCGAAAAGTAAAGTACAGATAGAAGTAAATTGCGATAAAAGAGTAAATTTGTGTATTGATGCTTGGATCCCTATTACAATGCCCCCTGGCATATATTTATACTCTGCTAATCGAAGAGTCCTAATTTAACACGCAAAGCTTAAATATAGAAGAAATAAACTAATTCCTTATACGAACTCTACCTCCTAAGGAAAGAAATAAAACTCATATAGGAGTTGGACTCAAACTATACTACGAAAATCATAAGCTCTATGATGCCGATCCTCTGTCCGCTTCCGTCATGATGAAGTTATCTCCTCATTGGTATATTACTGGCATCGGCAAAAACCTCCCAGTCTTCCTGCCATTCTTATTGGCAATAGCTCTTTCCGCCTCATCGGTAACAATCCTCTCATCCTCTGCCAACTTATCAGAAACAGCTCTTTGGCTTCATTGGCAATGTACGAGATCAACATGCCCTTCATCGGCAACCACCCATCGGCAACTCAGAAGCAATGCTGAAGAAAAACCAACCTCTTGTCAACATCACTTTTGAAGACCTGATCTGCTGTGAACGTACTCCGGGTCATTAGTTAATTGGTCTAGGTCGCATCCTTTACCACTACCTCAAGATTGAATTACCGCAGCGTGGCCAAAACTGGCCCCGTGGTGGGCGTAGCTGGTGCCCGCTGCGGTAGTTCGATGGCCGGCCACCGAGGCGCCCGCTGCGGTAAAACGATTAACCACAGCGGGCGCTTTATGTTGCCCGCTGCGGTAAATGTCATTTACTGCAGTGGGCACGTTAAGTTGCCCGCTGCGGTAATTCCGCCGCCTCTATATAAGCAATAGCCACCGCCACCCCTTCTTCTCCACGGGTTCTTCTCTTCCAAATTGTGGGAGGGGAGGTTTTGTCCTAATTTTTGACCACACCATCAAATTAAGTTTTGGAGCTTCAATTTGGGGGAGGAGGACACAACAAGAGGTACATAAACTCTCTCCCACCCCTGTTTTCCTCTTTTCCCACACTTTTTAGTACATCTTTGTCTAGTTCTAGCTCTAGATCTAGATCTATGGAGTAGAGAGATAAAGTTTGTGTTTTTTCCATCTAAATTCACCATGGATGCATAAAAGCTCTCTCCCAACCCTTTTTTCCTCTATTTCCTCACTTTTTAGTGCCTTTTGTCTAGTTTTAGATCTAGATCCATGGTGTAAAGAGATGAAGCTTGTGTTTTTTCAATTTAGATTCACCATGGATGCATAAAAGCTCTCTCCCACCCCTCTTTTTCTCTATTTCCTCACTTTTTAGTGCCTTTTGGTCAATGCTCTTTCTTTTTTTATTTTGGATGTAGATCATCAATTTTTTCTAATTCTTCTCTATTTTGCTACTTGTGTTGTGTACAGCTATGATGGACAAGTGCGAATGGATGTACCAGATCGATAGAGTGCTTGATCCTCGGTACCTCACTGAATTGAGGAAGTTCATGGCCGTTGCGAAAGCTCACCGTGAGAGTCAGAAGTGGACGACAACTGTATGTCCACATGTGAAGTGCGAGAACCTGAGAGGCTACCCAGATGGTGTGGTGCAATCTCATTTGACTGTGCACGGTTTTATGGAGGGTTACACGGTCTGGACTTCCCATGGTGAAAGGCTCGATGGGAGTGATGGTGCATCTAGAGTGAGCTTGGCGACGATGACAGTGAACCAAGATCCTGTTCGACCACACGTGCCACCTTCGGCGGTAGCTATGCCAGCCACCGATGACGATGCTCATGATTACATCATAGTGGACGAACTACTCGAGGGCATGCAAGATGGCATCGATGGCGATGACGATGGTCAGGAGGCTACTTTGAAGGAACCAGAGGATGTGCAGCTATTTGAGAACCTGGTGAACCACATCGACGAGGAAGACGTCATGTTTGGCAACACGAAGTGGTTGCAGAATTTCAAAGAGATGAAGCAGATGTCAATTGATCCTCTGTATTAGGACAACGAGAAATTCCAGATGGGTGCGCGACACTTTGTTTCAACCTCCAGCTACTGATGCCGAAGGCCCAGCATGGTTGGTCGGACAATAGCTTCAATGAGCTATTAAGTTAGCTAGCTACCACGTACCCAACGGGCGGCAACAAGGTGCAAGCCAATACCTATCGGGCGAAGAAGCTGATTCGGCCAGTGGCGATGAAATTTAGAAAGTTCGATGCTTGCCCTAACCACTGCATCATGTATGGGGGCAAGGAGTATGAAAAGTTGACTAGCTATCCACACCGTGGCACCAGTCAGTACAAGAGAAATGCTGGCTGTCACGTGGATGACAATGACGAAGCCGCCCGAAGAAGAAGAAGAAGAAGAAGAACAAGAAGAAGAAGAAGAAGGGGCTAAGAAGGGGCCAAGCAGACCTCTGCTCAGTAGGACAAGGAAGAAGAGGGTTACAAGCAGAGGAAAAGCCCTGCACTGTCGGTGCAGAACTTGCCCATGGTCGACCGCCTGCGTGCACTATTTGGGAACCTAGAGGATGTGAAGCTCATGTCTTGGCATGCATCACCTGACTGGGTCAAGGACGATGGCAAGCTATGGCACCCCTCTGATAGCCAGCAGTGGAAGGATTTTGACAGTGCCTACCCTGCATTTCATGACGAGCCCAGGCACATCTGGTTCACACTAAGTAGCGACGGGATGAACTCATTCGGTGACCTTAGCAGCTCACATAGTACTTGGCAGGTCGTCCTCACCATATACAACCAACCTCCCCATCTGTGTCAAAAGCGTAGGTATCTCTTGCTCACCATGCTTATCTCGGGTCCAAGGCAGCCCAGCAACGATATAGATGTGCACCTAGATCCGATCATGGAGGAGATGTAGATGCTAGCGATGTTCGATATGATTAAGGCTTCTCCGATATGATCAAAAGCTCGATAAAGGATGCCTTCACAAGCAACGATCCCGAGATGGTGGTGATGAGGACACATATGTTATGCTAGGCTGGCATTTCGATGCCTCCAGCTCCATAAGGGAAGATGGTGCCTCTGCTCAAGGACCACCCAAGGCAGCTGATCTATGAGATCGAGAAGTTGACGCACGTGCAGCTCATGGTTTCGTTCAGCAAGGGAGTTGTACATCTGCACCACTACACCCCAAAAGTGTACCAAGGCTGGATCCCTGACAACTATATCGTCATGACCCCAACTTGGATTCACCCAGATCACTAAGAGTATGAAATAGATCTTCCTGATATACAACAAGTCAGAATCCTTGGAGCCACGGAATGTGAAGAAATCTTGTGGTGCAAGGACAACATTGAGATCATGGAGGCGACACTGACTCCGATGCAAACCTCCGCTGCAGGATCTTGTCCCCCAGAGGGTGATCCGGGCGATGATGATGACAATGACGAAGGCAAAGGCGGGGATGACAATGGCAAGAAGGGTTCACCTCGAGCATGAGCCCTCCCCCTCCTATGAGAAGTCTGCCTCCAGGACCGACCAACAATGAGGCGGGGGTTCAGGGGCACCACCTGGGAGCAAGACGATGTCGGCAAGCCAGCCGAGCATGAGTGGGCCACCTTCACCTCCCTCTCCACCGAGAAGTTTGTCTCCAGGCCCCACAAACGAGGCAGGGCATTTAGGGTCACCACCAGGGGGCAAGACGACGCCGTCAAGCCAACCGAGCATGAGCGGGCCACCTCCACCTCCCGACACTCAGCCTACGGGGCCAAATGGAGGACAAGGATCTATGGAGGGGAACCAGGGATGCATACACCGTCTACTACAGCAAGCCAATCAGGAGGATCGAAGGCGAGCATGTGCATGATCACCACACAACTGCCATACATTGAGTTCAAAAGGTACGTTACAGTCGAGCATAATATTCAATTCTCATTTCTACCCCATAAAATGATACTAACACTTCTATCCCTGTTCTTCCAGGCCAGCGGATGATCCTCATCATCTATTTCCCTTGTCAGATGACTATCTCGGCCACTATGAGTGTGGCAAGTTCTTGTTAACTAAGCAGCAGCTGCTTGAAGAAAACAAGTGGGATACAAGAAAGTTCCATCTGTGGTACATGGAGGCATCAAAAAGAGGAACGACCAGTTTCAATGTCAAGATTCCCGTGGAGTACTCCACTTGCCCAGTTATGATTTTACTATCCCATTGGAGTTCAAAGACATGAAAAGGCTGCTGAACAAAGACGACCTTGACATTGTCCAACTCACCTTGTTCTCTCTGTCAGTGACGAATTGTGACTTAATTTCAGAGATGCCTTCATTGGTATATGCAACTCCATATTTATTATGCCACGATGACTTATCCTTGCAGGATGTCGGCCACCGTAAGCAGCAAAAAGAAACATCCTGCTCTCTTCCTCTCTCCAATGCATATTAATGAGAGAATCATCAAGGGTTACAAGATAGAGGATAAACAGTTGATGGTGCGGGAGAGAGAAAAGAGATATAAGGAGAATATGAGAAAGGAGAAGAAGAAAGTGGCAGATTATATATACTCTATAATGAAGAAGCTCAACCTGGATAGGCCACACTGTATCATGGCTGCCTATCACTTTGGGTAAGTCAAAAACATGACCGTAGAGATAATAAGTGGCTAGGATCATGCTTTCTCATCATCCTAACTTATATTTTGTTGCAATGGTGCAGCATGGGCCTCGCGGGACAGTGGGTTTTATTTATCATCTATCCTCAGGATGGCAGGGCCTGCGTATTAGACTCAGGGTAGGAAACAAAGAAGGGTACAGGGCCTTTGAAGATTGCTTGAAAGTGTAAGTCACCGAGCTTTTTCATCATTTATAGTTACCATATGTATTCATATCGTCGTTGCTAACACTAGTACATTTCGAGCAGGGCTTATAAGAAGTACGTGAAGGATCCGGAATGCTGGGACAGAAGATCCAAAAAGCGCAAGGAGAAGATTAAGGACCACATCAAAATCCGACGTGATTTCTCGGTATGTATTTCACAGGTTCAATCATGCTTCTCATACATATATATTCTAAAGCTTTGTGTATCGATCGTCCAGTGCGCAAACAACCTTCTAGATCGAATGCATATGGCTTGTACTCATAGCCTATGATTACCTGAGAGAGTGCAAGGAGTACACCCAAAGCTGGAAGAAGCTCAAGGAAGGAATCAAACATTGGAGGAACGACATACCGAACAACCCCAAAACATATTGCAAGCAAGTCAAGGCGGACATCTGCAAGTTCATCCTAGAGAAATGCGTGATCGAGGGACAACCATTCTTCGACAAGGAGGCTCCCTTGGCGTACGAACCAAAGTACGAGAGGCTCAGGAAATGGGACACCATGATACGCCCGACTGATTACAAGTGGCCTGTAGATCTTTGACTTTAAAATGTAACTCGAACGAACTTGTCGGTTTGATGTATGGAGAACAATATATTGTCTTGTATTGTATATGGATGATGCTTCATATATGAATGTATTTTTCATATCTGAAATCTGTTTAATATTTGAATTTTGTTTTATATTGAAAATCTAGAAATGATTCTGTAAATGATTCTTTTTTATTTTTTAATCCAAAATTATTAACCGTAGCGGACTACTTAACGTGCCCACTGCGGTAAAGCCATTTACCGCAACGTGCAACATAAGGTGCCCCCTGCGGTAAATGCCGATTAACCGCAGCGGGCGCTTTATGTTGCCCGCTGAGGTGTCATCCGAATTTACCGTGGCGTAGCACCGCAAGCGGACGCCGTTGCCCGCTACGGTAAAGCCAGAAGGTCCGCTGCGGAAATCCATTCATGCCGTAGTGTACTTTCACTATGGACAGTACATAACGCAGCACGAACTCTCGCTTCCGTTATGATTTAAGGGCATCCGCAATGGTGCAGAGTGCTTGGTCTGAGTAATTCATAATTTCATCTGTACCAATTACGCAAAAGCCACAAAAGGGGCCATGAAAACACACGTAGAGTAATTGGGAACTTATCAATTTGATTAGTTGTACGAGCTTAATTTACCTATGATTTTATGTAACCAACGATTCTACCTGTGCTGAAGGATGTCTTGATAGGCTAGCCTGTTTTAATTTGTATACTCCCTGTGGGACTACTGCACCGCCATCATGGGCTCAGTCGCGTGGGCGGTGTCCGCCAGGAGCGTCTTATGTGCTCTGTTGTGATGTCCGTCATGATGTCAGATCCGTGGAGCAGGGGGAGGGGCGCCATGAGCAGGGAGTAGGGGAAAGGGGGCTTGCATGCTGGTCCATCCGGCAGCGAGAAACCGTAGCTGCGGCAAGACTAGGCAAAAGGCACTAGTTCTCGGGGATTCGGATGGAGCCGCGGAATGGGGGAAAAGGATTACGTGTGGGTACATGGGGTGGGGTAAGCGGCTCATGGTGAAAAAAAAGCGATGGGAGAAGGGGTTCGACTGATAAGAATGGCAGGAATGCATAAGATATCTTACACAGGCCGTAAGACGTTAGATGGCCCACAACTTAATTAAGGTAGACCGTCAGATTTAAAGAAGGTTGCCATTATCTATGGGTTCAGATATAGAGTGGGTAGGAAACTCGTGACAACTATTTTTTAATTTCTTCGCTCTTTTATAGTATATATAGATATAGATATAGATATAGATAAAATATTATTTGTTATAACAAATGTATAACTATTGGATATGATATTTCATAATAAATCAACTTTATAATGCAGTAGTTTGGGTGGATGCATTTACCCTGGTCGTGTCATTTTTAATAGTAAATGGATGGACCTGGTGCCTGGTGGCACCGCCATGGACTGGTGGCAGCCTGTGATCCTAGGTTGTGTTGTGGTTTCCGCCTACTTCAGCATCATAAAACGCGATTGGAAGGACAAGTCATTAACAATAGTATTAATTGTTTCAAACATTGGCATGGTCATTAACAATTTATATTATAGCGTATAGTTCCACCCAGGTGGTTGCTTCCATTATTATTTACTTTTGAGAAGAGGGAATTGTTTCTGTGTCTGTGGTGGGTGGATGAACTACATGAAACTGGCTCTTCGCCGACTGCTGAAAGCAGTCAGCAAAGGCCGAAATGCAGTCGGCGAAGGCTTTGCCAACTGCATTCAGCCCAGGCAGTCGGTAAAGGCCTGTCGGCAAAGAAGCCGTCGGCAAAGAATTCTTTGCTGACTGCCAGGTGGAGGGCAGTCGGCAAAGCCTTTGCTGACTGCCACAGGCTGAGCGGGCAAAGGTAACTGGCCGTGCTGTCTTGCGTCCACTTTGCCGACTGCCGACGCGGCAGTCGGCAAAGATTTTCTTTTTTTAATAAAAGTCTTTGCCGACTGCCATGCATGGCAGTCGGCAAAGAAATATTTAATTCTTTTTTTAAAAAACAACCTTTGCCGACTGCCTGGGCTGGCAGTCGGCAAAGCTGGTACCTGTGCAGCTCGGCTCCTAACTTTGCCAACTGCCTTGGCTGTTGGCAAAGCTTGAAAATATTTTTTTCCCTATTTTCCCATATATATCACAGCAGTTAATCATATATATATAACACAAATGCACACATATATAACATAAATCCACATATACATCACATGTCCAACGTCCACAAGTCCAACATCCAAACATCCAACAAGTTCATAATTCCAACAACACGAAACATCCAAAAAGTTCAACAAGTCCATAAGTCCAACATCCAACAAAGACCCTCACTTGTGCTGCGACCCGTCGTCCCTATGCTCATCATGGACTGAAGACCACGCAGACCACGAGGACTGGCCTGGCAGGAGCGGCGTCGACACGTACTGGTGGGTTGGCGGAGGAGGGCAGCTCGCCCACGCGGAGGTCCCCTACTACGGAGGCCGAGGAAGACCGCCACTCGGAGGCCAGAAGTGTGGCTGAGGGGAAACTACCGGCCACCCATGGCCTGGAGAAGGGAGATCTGGAGGAGTCAGGTTCGAACCCGCCGACAGTGCCTGCACAAAGGAGAAGCGATCTCATTAGTACCTATATGATGGCTGCACAAGGCAAAACAATGGATAAACATATATACTCAGCGGAGTCCCCATAGGGCCAGGAGGAGGGGGTGGAGTGAACATCGAGGCGGGCAACAGAGGCATGACAGCACCAGGGATCTGAATGTTTTGAATGTAGCTGGCAAAGTCCTGCCTCCAGCGCGCCATCTCCTGCCGATGGGCCTCCTCTCGGGCCGCTATCTCCTGCCGATGGGCCTCCTCTCGGGCCGCCATCTCCTGCCGATAAGACTCCTGCGAGGCCTCTGTCGCGGCCCGCAACTCGGCCAAGTCGGACTGCAATGTTACACCCTCGATGTTTAAACAATGCAAAAGGAAAGGTACATATATAAAACCAATTAACGGCGAATGAAACTAAAGTTACCTGAACCGCCGCTAATGTGTTCGGCTGTTGAGGTCGTATGGGGACGTCAGAGGAGGACGTGCTGGCGGATTTACGAATCTGATGAAGGGTGGGAACGGTGGCCGGGTCGATTGCGCCGTGGGCAATCAACTACTTGCCGTGCTGTTTCCCTCCTCCCGTCCTCATCATTATGTCTGTATCCAGGGGCTTCTTGGAAGGACCATGGCGCTGGCGAGCCGCCTCGGTGTACTGGCCATCTTCTCGTAGGCATTCGGGTTGGTGTACGCCTCGGGCCCATCCACCGAGCTGAAGACGTTGTTTGGATCTGTCGCTTTGCCCTTGTGAGACAGGGCGTAGCCCTTGTACTCATTGATCACCTACCCCTCATGCGACTGGGACTGCAAGCACAACACAAGGATGATTACACGTAATGAGATTGAATAAATAAATAAATAAATCGACAGAAGCTTACCCATGCTTCCATGAACCCTCCGAGGGAGCGGCTCCCTTGGTGGTGTGCCGGCCCTTTCCTCGCCTTGGCACGTTCACTTCTACGGCGATGCTCCTCGTACGACGTCGGCCTTCTCCACTCGTCCACAATGGCCTCCCAACTGTCCTTATAGCTTTTGCACCATTCAGCAGGAAACTGCATGACATGGCAGAAGATGAATCGGAATTAATGTTTCCTACTTATTTTTCGTGAAAGGAATCATAAGTAATGTTTCCTAATTACCTGGAGGTAGATCTCCTTGTCAATGTCGGTGTCGGAGTACTGGATCATCTTCCTAGCATCCTCCTTTAGCAGCTTCTCACGCTTCACGTCGGCGTAGTAGGTGATGAGGACCAGGACATGCGCCTCGTAGTACATGTCCTTGAGTCGCCCCATGGAGACTTTGTCCTGCACCGCAGACGCCTGGTCCTCGTACCCCGTCTCGCACATGAACCAGTCCTGCATACAGATATCACGTATCATTTCATTATTTCAAGAATGTCCAATGAATACGTATTGACAAAGCGGTGCAATGAAGACTTACCGAGAACTCTGTCTTGATCTTGGTCGTAATGGGGACCTGGTGTGCATCCCTGGCTTTGTAGAAGTCCGACCAATGCCAGGGCATCACCTTGGTTCCGTCGTCGAGGGTGACAAGGCCAGGCTAGTGCCGCTTAATTAGGAGGCCCAACATGCCATTTGGATTGCGTGCATCACATCCGCTCACAATCCTCCAGCCTCTGCACAAGTCATTAAGAAGAATTGTTAGTCTAAAGTTTCAATGTTAAACATATCATATGAATAAGTCATAAAAACATAAACGGTTACTTACGTGGGAACTTCAGGTCAAATCACAGGATGGTGCTCAAAGGTGATTGGTGCTTTAGGGAGGCGTGTGATCCCACGCTGGTAGACCTTGCGCAAACCTGAGGAAGCCATCTCCCCTGGTGTCACCTCATGCCCGTCCTCCTCGCCCCCACCCCAATGCTGGTAGCCCCCGTCCTCCTCGTCCTGCATGGCGTCCTGCACATCATCCGAGGCAAACAGCTACCTCATCGCCGAGCGACGTGAGCGAGGCTCCTCCAACGGTGTCTCCTCCAACGCCTCGTCCTCGATGCCTGTGCCTGTTTGTGCGTAGACCGACCTTGCCTTTCGTCGTGGTCATCTAGTTCCACTCGGCATTTTATCCTGTGCCTGCAATGACAAAGACAAAGATTAAACCAATTAGCACAAATAATTGATAAGTCATCGCTATAGTCATCATCACTATCAATAGTGTCGAAATCTAAGTCCTCATTATCTCTACTATCCTCACCACCTCGATCGTCCTGAACACTTCTATCGCGATGGACCATCGCTCAAGCATCATTATGTCCTTAGGATCTTGCACAACTTCACCCTCGTCCTCATCAACCTCGTTGTCTACTTCCATGCCCATTAGCGAATCAATGTCTATCGACAAACGCCCTTTTAACCCCTCAGGTTGATAGAACTCTCCGCTATCTTTTGTTGGGTCAAAGTTGTAATCATCATCATTTGGGACAGGCGCTTTACCGCGTGGCGATACCAAGTGCACAAGGTACCAACCTTTAAGCCTCTCGTCTTTTTGGCATGCCCATGGGAGATAATAAACTTGCGTGGCCTGTTGAGCCACAATATAGACATCTCCTCCAGTATGGACAGCATCCTATCGAATTTCAACTTGCCCAATGTCATCTTATCTTCTAACTTTATTAGGATCGAACCAATGGCATTTGAATACCACTGGTTTAAGTTCTTTCGTGCCCTCAAAGTGGAGCTCGTATATTTCTTCGACTATGCCATAATAGTTGAGATTATTGGTGCTAGGCGTACGAACTCCTGAGCACGTGGTCTTTCGGGTGGGCCGACTCTCCTCGTAGCTTCTCGTGCGAAAGTGATAGCCATTCACATCATAAAGGGTGAATGTTTCCACCCTAGATCTAAAGCCCTGTGCAACCTATTTCAATTCATCACTCATTTTCCTATCCGTGCGTGCCTGCAAGTTGAGGCTAGATAGATCGTTACATTTGTTGCTTCTAGGAGCAAAGTGGAATCTCAAAGTTGAAAAGAGGTAAGTTGGATGGTACCTTTGTACGGATCCAGGAAATAAAATTGGGCTTGCTATTTTTGAGAAGATCGTCTTCTTCTTTGTCGGTAGGAGCCATATCCCCTTTCCAGAGTTTATTAATATACTCCCTGAAAAAACAAGAGACAAGGGGGATCGGCACGATAGGTGGAGGATATTGACTGCGTATGTAACTAGCTCATTGAGAACTTACGTTCGGTAAGGAACCACTTCATCAAGGTTCAACAACATGTAGAGCATGATAGTGCGAAACTCATGTTGTTGCAACTTCTTGCCGGTAGCTGTGCTTCCCCTTCCGAGTTGCCCTTTGAAAAGGCCCAGGGTCGATGAACTCCAGTCATCGTTGTAACGAGGGGGTGGGTTCACGCTGGGAAGGTTCTCAGTATAGTACGCCTTTGTGAACTTGGACACCTCCTCCACTCTGAATGCCTCTACCAGAGAAGCCTCAATTTTGGCTTTATTTCTACACTTTTTACGAAGAATCTTTAGACACCTCTCAATTGGATAGCACCAACGGGCCTACATAGGACCCCCAGGTGTGCCTCATGTGGTAGGTGCAAAATTAGATGCTACATCGGTAGGAAAAAGCCGGGTGGAAAGATCATCTCCAACTTGCAGATCAACAGAGGTGCAACATGCTCCAGGTCATGAACCACTTCCCAAGATAACTCTCAGGCACAAAGCTGGCAGAAGAAATAGCTCAACTCTGCCAGAATGCGCCACACTGGCTCGGGGAGGTATCCATGGGTCATCGCAGGAAGGAGCCACTCAATCCATATGTGGAAGTCATGACTCTTCATCCATAAGACTTTCATAGTCTTTAGGTTCACTCCCCTACTCAGATTCGCCGCATACCCATCAGGGAACATTAACATCTTGATCCACTCAAGCACTTCCATCCTATCGTCCCTTTCCAGGATGTAATCGGCTGGGCCCCTTTTCCACCTCTTGCCATCGACAGGGGTCTTCATCACGTACTTTGGTCTATCGCAGATCTTCTCCACGTCTAGTCGAGCCTTAACGTTGTCCTTCAACTTCTCCTTTATGTCCATGATTGTACCCCAGAGTGCCTCGGTGACATTCTTCTCTGTGTGCATTACATCGATGTTGTGTGGAAGAAGAAGGTCCTTGAAGTAGGGGAGCCTATGCAAGCCCGATATATGGGTCCACATGTGTTCCTGATCATATCCTTTAAAACCACCATTGTCTGTATCAATTTCGAGAGCCTTTAATTGGGCAATGACCTTTTCACCGGTCATAATCTTAGGAATGGGGTCGGTGACTTGAACATCTTTCGTGAAGTGTTTGATGTCTCGTCTGAACTCATGGTCAACATCTAGGAATTGATGATGTTTGTCAAACAAAGAGAACTTGCCACCCTTCTTTAGCCAGGTGAACATCATAGATGCCTTGCATACTAGGCAAGGCAACTTCCTGTGAACACATCACCCACTGAATATGCCATACGCCAGGAAGTCATGCATCAAATACTGGTACCACACATGCATTGTGAAGTTCCTCTTTGTAGCTCAGTCATACATCAGCAGCCCCTTTTCCCAAGCATGTTGCAATTCATCCCAAAGTGGCTGCATGAACACACCGATATTATTGCTCGGGTGTTCAAGTATTATCAGTGACAAGAACACATTCTTGGGCTCAAACATAACGCTGAGGGGGAGATTGAGGGGTATCATGAACATGGGCCAACAAGTGTACGGGGCCGCCATCATTCCATACGGGTTGAACCCATCAGTTGCCAATGCTACATGTACATTCCGAGCGTCCTCTGCTTTGTTCTGATGCTGGGCATCGAAGTATCTCCATGCATCACCATCCGATGGGTGTACCATGTTGCCATTGTATCTTTTGCCATCCTTGTGCCATCTCATCTGTTTTGTGGACTCCTCTGTCATGTACAACCGTTGGAGCCTCGGTATGACAGGAAGGTACCGTAGGACCTTCTCGGGGACCGTATACTATTTCTTCTTGCCATCACTACCCTCTACCTCCACATACCTAGAGACTGCACTTTGGACAGTGCGTTGCTTCCTTAAGGTCTTCCCCCTAAATAGGACGCACCCTTTAGGACAAGCATGGATTGACCCATACGACATCTTAAGTGCACGAAGGAGCTTCTGTGACTCGTACGTGTTCTTCGGCAGTATGTGACCCTTCGAAAGCATTTCCCTGAAAAAGTGCCAACATGAGATCGAAGCCATCCTGACTCATGCTCAACTACGACTTTAACGCTATTAGGCGTCCAATGCAATCCAGTTGCGACATTGTCGTATTCCCGTGAAGGGGCTTCTGTGCCGACTGCATCATTTTGTAGAACGCCTTTGCAGTTTCCTCTGGATCCTCCTCCACCACACCTTCATTGCCACGTGCCTCATTATTGTCTACCACCATGTCGGCCGTCCTGGCATCTCCATCAAACTCCTCGAGGCGTGCTCTCACCTCTTCCTCTCTAATACGGCCGTCTTCACCATGGGAGATCCACGTCTTATAGTTTGCCACATATCTGTTCTTGTACAGATCTTTCCAAACATTATCCTTTACTTTTCTTTTTGAGTTCTTACAATTGCTGCAGGGACACCGCATCTGAATCAACCCTTTAGCAACTAGGCCAAATGCTTGGTTCAGGAAATAAGTGGTCCTCCTAATCCATTCTTTGCTCTTACTTGCAAAGCCCATGTACATCTAATCACGGTTAGGCATCCTCTGTCATACACATGCGTAATGAGTAATAAAATGAGCAATTGCATCTACACGGTGTTCCTACCATCTAATAGGTGAAGGATAGGTCTTAATGCCCCCGCGGATGCATAGATGGGTTAGCTTCCACGTTCTGCTCCCGTCTGAGTCAGAATTTTGGCAGCACCTCCCCGCTGTTCTCCCGATACACGTCCCCGCAAGGAGAGTGTGTATCTAGAGAACAACGGGGAGGTGCTGCCAAAACTCCAACTCAAACGGGAGCAGAACATGGAAGCTAACTCATCTATGCATCCACGGGTTGTCCAAAAAACATGCACAATTCAAAACAGATATGGTCGTAGATATGCAGAGACCTACATACCTCCGACCATATCTCTTTTGGACGGAAGACACCTAACTGGGTTACGCGACCTAAGTATGACAACGGTAAGGAAGAGAGGTGATTTATACCTAGGGTGGCGGTGAAGACAGGCTAGCGGGGCAGTGGCGAGGCAATGCAGTCGTCGAGCTACTCCAGGTCCCCTCCGACAAGACCCGCTCTGCAAAACAATAAAAACAACACTATAAGTACAAAATTTCAGCAGAACCTCCCCTGTACAGGGAGGTTTCCAAAACCTACAAGAAAGAAAGAGGCTTGATGGTGGACAACACATATACAGCATGATGGCCACACATCCAGAAACTCGGCACAAAGGCCATCAATGACACATACGGCACGATGGCCGACAACCTGGGGCTTTACCTTCTTCTCCGGCGACGGGCGGGATCGACGGCGTGGACGAACATCGTCAAGGAACGGCTTTACCTTCTTCTTCTTCCTCCTCCTTCTACTCCTTATTCCCCCTTCTCCTTCCTCCCCCTCCTTCCTCCTTCTCCCCCTTCCTTCTCCCCCTCCTCCCCTTCCCTTCTCCCCCTCCTCCCCTCCTCTTCTCCTTCTTCCTCCTCTTCTCCCCTTCCCTTCCCTTCTCCCCCTCCGGTGGTGGCGGGGCTAGATATCCGACATCACAACTTGCTCCAAACATTCTTAAATTTTTATCATAGCCTCCACATGCGATAACATGACACCTCAACAACTTTCATGATTTTCGGACTTTGTTTGGAATTTATATAATTAAAAAACACTTCTGCCGCACCTGGATGGTCCTGTTTCATGGACAAGACGTTCAAACTTTTGGATGAGTTTGTGGACACGGCCCCAAAATACACTCTCAAACATGAATATCATTTTTTGAATGGCTATGTTTCATTATTTTATGCACCTGCAGTTCAAATTTTGATTATGCGAAAAAATTCAAGTAAATGAAATAAATGAACGAAATATAACAAAATATTATAAAAAGGTCTCAAATTCGAACATGTGCTTGTAAACAATATTCTTGGGCTACAGAAAAATTTTGGATTCAAAATTAAAAAAATTTAAAACTTTGCCGACTGCCAGGCTGGGCAGTCGGCAAAGAGTTCCTTTGCCGACCTGATACGTGGCAGTTGGCAAAGAAGTTTCCTTTGCCGACTGCCAGCTACGGCAGTCGGCAGAGAAGGCCGGCCCCGGGCCCAGCCCTGGCCACATGTCACTTTGCCGACTGCTGGCGCGGCAGTCGGCAAAGAAGCTATCTTTGCCGACTGTCGTACGTCAGGGTAGTCGGCAAAGCTTACGGCGACTGGCACCGTTTACGCCAACCAAATTTTGCCGACTGCCCTGGCTTTGCCGACTGTTAGTCTCTTTTTGGCAGTCGGCAAAGAGGTCTTTGCCGACTGTGTTTCTTCGCCGACTGTCGTAAGCTTGGCAATCGGCAAAGGAATTCTTTGCCGACGGCCATTTGTTTGGCAGTCGGCAAAGTATGAAGTAGTCGGCAAAGCCGCTGTTTCCCGTAATGGTGGGAGGGCAATCTATGAACTTGTTGGTTATTCTTGAGATGTGGATGTAAAAAGCTTAAATATGTTACAAACCTTAACATATTGGTGGTGCAAATAAAAATTCAAATATGTATTTTATAATTTTCTTAAAAGGAAAGGGGTGCCGAATAGGGGACATTTGTAAGTTGAAAAAAATCCTTGTTTTTTAATGCACCAGTGAGAGCAGCACCGCTCTCTTACACAAATGTTGGAATTCATGTCACCAAGCTAGCAAACATATTATACTTTGGCATTAAACACCCAAGGGTTTGTTTCGTAGAACTCTGGTCCCACCTAAAACTACTTTGGCTTTTCAGTCCTCTGGTGATGCAACTTTCTTTAGTTTTGTGCAAAGCCAAAGAAAGTTTGAGGTGACGAGTTAGCATTGCCCGATGGCTGTATCCTTTTCTACCATGTTTGTGGAAGATGCATTGGTCTTTCTTTCAAAAAAAATAAGACGATGCGTTATATTGGTCCAGGTGGCATCCTTCTCTTTTCAAGACCTGAGCTGCTGTGAATGTGCTCTGGGTCATTAGTTATTTGGTCTAGGTGGCATCCTTCACTTTCACTGTGGATAGTAATGTAGCTCGAACTCTCGCTTCCGTTACGATTTAAGGGCACGATGGTGCACAGTACTTGGAGCTTGGTCTGTGTAATTTATGATTTCGTCCATGTCAATAGTGGAATAAGAGTTGATATAATTTAAACTAATATTTAAGTTAAATACATACTTATTAAAAAGACACAAAAGTGCCTTGAAAACACATCCAAAGTGGGTAACTTAACAAAATTGGATAGAGATTTTTGGAGTACCTAAATAGGTATTGTGTTCGTAATTAATTGGAGAGGTTATAATCAAATTTGAATAGTTATGCACCATCTAGTCCAGTTTTAAGCGACGTTTCTGTCGACAACGAGACGTCGGTGTTGACTTCAGGAATCTGCAGATCTATCAACCCAGTCCTTCGGAGGTGCTCATAGGGTTGAGTTTCCGTACGAATGTGCATGCGTATTGTAGCCATCCGTGTTGTACTGTATAATTCTAAAAAAGTAAATGCGGAGGGGATAATAGTATTTCCATGTCTCTGATGCTGCTTTTTTGATCACAAAATCAATCTCTTTGCAGAGGAACATCAGATGCTTCTCAAATCCGCACGTGCGATCTCTCTCTCTCTCTTATCATCTCCTGGAGCTCTTGGAGGGTGTGGGTGGTCACTAGGGCGCGGCCCCCATGGCGTCAAGGGGGGGGGGGCGGCGTGGGGAGCAGCGATAACTAGAATTGGGTTAACTATGACACATGGAGAAGCTTCTCTAGAATTGGGTTAGCGATAGGGAGTTAGAGATCAAGCACATAAGTACTAAAGTACCCTTAATTAAAATTAATTAATTTTCATAATTAATGTGTGTGCTAATTATTTTCCACGGGAGGAACCTATTCTCTAGCACCGTAACAAACCTCTTATTGGGTTATATTTTTTTGTAAACCTTTTTTTACAACATATTTTATTGTAAACCTTATACTGTCAACTTTGTAACACAGTAGTTCGGGTGGATGCTTGTTGACCGTTAGTCGTGTCATTTTCAATAGGAAATGGATGGACCTGGTTGTGCCGTGGACTCGGGTCGTGCCTACTTCATTCTGCAGCACAGAGTAGGGTGATCCAGTGATCCTAGGTGGTGTTGTGGCCGCGCCTAAGTCAGCATCCATTAAAACGATTAGCGAGTCATTAACAACTATTAATTGTTTCACACATTGGCATGGTCATTAATAAGGATATTATGGGAAACGTGTAATTCAAACTTTTAACTTTGACTAGGTTTACAGAAAATACGTGGAACATTTGTATCTCCAAATAAATTTATTATAAAAGTATATTCAACTATCTATCTAACAATACTAATTATATATTAAGTGAAAATGACTTTTAGATTGGGACACCGAGAGCATAGCAGATAGTTTTCACACAGGTTTGGCTGATTTCACTATACTTTTGAGAAGAGGAATCGGCGGGGATCCATGAACATTCTGCTGGAGAGATGGGTGAAGCCACTGTTACAAAAAGCATTTACAACAATGCCTTTTTTTAGAGGCGGCTTAATTTAAAACCACTCCTATAAATGGTCCTAAAACGAGCCACGCTTGTAGGGATTGCTAGTTTTAGTCTTTAAACAATGGACTTGCAGCTCAATCTCGTCCACCCCTTCACGTTCCACGACATAGCTAGCACTGCACGCGAAATCTTACTCCTGCCCCTCGCTCCCTATTTAACCCACTGTCGGCGTTCGGAACCCGGGGGCGTCCTAAGCCAACGAGTAATCGTATGTGTGTGTAACCCGTCCGGATGGGTGATGCAAGAAGAACACAGCGATTTATCCTGGTTCGGGCAAAGAAGGCCCTACGTCCAGCGGGGGGAGAAGGTTTGTATTATCTTGCACCTAAGTGCTTGTACAGGCGCGGATACAAGCGAAGGAGAGGATTCGAGGGGGGTCGAATACAGAGCGAAGGAGTTATTCGGAGTCTAGGAGTCTGCCTAGGCGTATGTTTGGTTGACGTGAGATCGTTGTCTCGTGTGAGTTGTTTCTATTGGGTCTCCTGGCGTCCCCTTTTATAGGCCAAGGGGAGGCACAGGGGTACAGACGTCCTGGCTCGATGACGTGGTGGTGACATCGCGGGTCGTGGTGGTCAACTCGAGGCCTCTGCAGAGACGTGCGCTGAGCATGGCTCGTTCTGTAGCGGCGTGGCTCGGAGTTGACAGCCGTCCTTCGGAGTCATGGTTGCTGACCGGCGAAAGACGTGATCCCCTGTAGAGGACGTGCGAGTTCCTGTCGGGGTCGTATCGGGAGTTGTTGGCGCAGCTTTCGAAGTCGATGAAGGTTGACCGGAGGGCGTCGATGCGTACTCGAGGCCCGATCGAGGGGTAGCCTCGAGTGTAGTGGTTGAGCGGATAAGATCGAATCGAGGGAATCCGACGTCGGTCGTTTGTCGTGTAGCGTGTCGAAGGGGGCCTCGAGCTGTCTAACAGCGCTGGGCATGGCGTAACAGTGCCGTGCAGACCGATGCACGTCCTCAGTATGGGCAGTAAAGCGGGATTCGACCGTCGTACGGACCACTGTGCGGACACTATAGCCATACGATTCGACGAGGTTAGGTAGTTTTGTATTAAATGCGCTATCGGACGCAAAGGGAGTTGGTCGATCGAGGGGGGGCTCGATCCTCGAAGTATCGAGACGCCCGTCCTGTCGGGGGCCTCGACACTTAACGCGGGATCCTCCCGTCTCGAGCGATCATCAGCCGGTGACGTCAGCGTATTGTCGAGGGTCAGATGGTGACACCAGTGATTCTGTCGAGGGTTGCCCATTCGCACGAACGAAGTTCCGTCCTCGAGGGTAGGCTCGTTCGGCGGGCGAAGTTCCGTCCTCGAGGGGTTGCCCGAATTGTAACCTCGAGCGTATAGTACTAGTCCGTTCGGTAGCCTCTCGAGCAGGCTTTGGCTTTGGGCCGTCATCGTCCGTGGGTCGGCCCGAAGTGTTTCAGCCTGCGGGACTTTGTACGTCCGCGCGGGAGGCTACAGGAGGGGTCGAGTTGCCGTTTTTTGCGGGGTTTAATTCGGTAAACCCGAGGCTTTGGGGTACCCATTTCCTCGATAACGACAGTAGCCCCCGAGCCCCTGCTCGAGTGATGGCATTCGGGTAGGGGGTCAAAAATTTTGGAAATGGGACGTGATTCGGATTTTCTCGTGGGGGTCGCGCGAGCGACCCCCGCGGGGGTAGCCCCCGAGGCCTCGGGTGAGTAGAATACTCGCCCGAGGTCTTTTATTTTTTGTTTGGTCATTGCATGTTCGAGTAGTGATCGAGCCCCCGTGTGGTTAGATCTTCTTTCGTTGAGGCCACCTGGTTGCGAGTCCGCTCCTTAGCCTCTTTCGTCGAAGCCGGTCAGGTGCGAGCTCGACTTTTTCGTTCGACCCTCACGAACCCTTTCGATCGGGTAGAGGGGGGAGAAGCGTTGTGCTACCCATGCTCGGGCGCGAGCAT
>CM041633.1:46672323-46686165 GCA_023333625.1 Bothriochloa decipiens | reverse complement strand
CATCGAGGCATATAGGAATGTTAGACATTAACTTTTTTGAAATCGTGTACTTTTACTAAGTCTCGTTAGCGCGCGGTTGCACCCTATGGCCTGGGGGAGTAAACGGAGGTACCATGGTACGGACGCATAGGCGATCTCACGGCTCGACAGCCCTCGAGCCTTAGGGTGCCACCGTGGCTTCTTCGACTATGTAAACGTTTTTCAAAAAATGTAAGTTTTTAGGGGCGCAGAGGGTTCCCCCTTCGAGCCCCCGAGGGAGGTTCGACTCTGTGAGGACAGGGTCGAGCCCACCTGTTTTTCATGAAAGAAAGATTTGGACACGGATGTACTCTTTTTTCATGGATTAAAAATGCGTATGGAGCCTCGAGGCTTTAAAGGCAAGAGTAACGTAGCTGTTCGATGTTCGACGTTCCAGGCGGGGCGTCGAGGTCCGTGACCGATGGCAGTCGAGGGGGTGAGTGCGAAACGGCCCTGTGAGGTCCTTCCGCCTCCTGAGGACGATGGTCTGTGAGCCAAATCGTCGAGGAGGGCGGCGATGGAGACGGCAGAGCAGGCCTGTAGGGCAAAACTGGGCGAAGGTGCCCGTGTAAATAAGTTAGTTTTTGTAACTTATATTCAGTGTGGCTTCGAGGGCCTTTAAAACGTCTATGCATCTATCGTAATGCATTTGGATATTTTAAGGTCGAGCCTTCTCTGTTTTCTTTCGCCTAGATTTTGCTTTTTTGACTAAGTGTTCGACGCGTGCTCGTATCCCTCGAGGGGGGAGCGAGTGGAGGTACCATAGCCCTGAGGCGTAGGAGAGCTCCCGGCTCGACAGCCCTCGACCCTTAGGGAATTCGAGGCGTTTTCTACTTAGTCGCGAAGCTATCGAGGCGTAGGAAAGAAGAGACGCTCGAGTTTCGATCACCTGACTTTTGCTTTTCGACTAAGTGTTCGACGCATGCTCGTATCCCTCGAGGGGGGGAGCGAGTGGGGGTACCGTAGCCCTGAGGCGTAGGAGAGCCCCAGGCTCGACAGCCCTCGACCCTTAGGGAGTTCGAGGCGTTTTCTACTTAGTTGCAAAGCAAAAGGAGACGCTCGAATTTTGAAAAATTGTTCGTATTTTTTAGGAACTTAGGGGGTTCCCCCCCGTTAGCCCCCGAGGGAGGCTCGACTCTGGCGAGACAGGGTCGAGGCTACCTCTTGCATGTACAATAATAAGTTTGAACTTATAATCGAAAGTACTTCTTATACTTGTCATGCGAAAATGTACGAAACATGCGAGAATGTACAAGGGTATCGATGCTCTAGGGGTAGAAACGACGTAGCTGTTCGATGTTCGATGTTCCAGGCGGGGCATCGAGATCCGTGGTGGCTCGTAGAAGGTGTCTCGGGAGATCCTTGTACACGCTCAAGTTGGTGCAGTCGCTCTTTGTCTTCATCGAGCTTGGCTCGAAGCTCCCGGAGCTGCGCGAGCTGGGCGACGCGGGCGCCCTGCGAATCGCACGGATCGTTGATCGCGGCAGGGGGTCCTTCCTCCTGTCCGCCAGGAGGAGGGGCCCACCCGTTGCGACCGGTGGTGTGGACGCCTCTGCAGGACCAGCGTCGTCGTCGTCCGACGCGGCGACTATGTCGACGTGGAAACACTCTCGCGTGGGGTCGTAGTAGTCGGAGTCGTAGTCGGAGTCGGAGTAGAGCGGGCAAGGCACGATGGTCCGCGCAAATTGTTCCACCTCCAGCCACCTTCGAAGCGCGCGAGGGCGTGCGCCGCGTGGGCGAGGGCTAATCGGGCGTTCGGGGGCCAGTACCGGTTCCTCCCGGCGCGCAGCTGCGCGTGGGGGGGTCCGGTCCATTCCCCGTCCGCTTCGAAACCCGATCGCACGATAGTGGGGTATGTCGAAGCGGCACTATCGAGCCCAAATGGCAGCGCCGGTCGGGCGGCAAACTGCTCATGGGGCAAGAGAGCCATAGACGTGCAAGGAGCGTTCGCCTGGGGAGAAGCGTTCAACCCTGGCGAGCGCTGCCCCACGTCGGGTCTTACGCGTAGTCGCGGGAGTCTTCGGGCCAGAGAGTTCAAGTCATCCGTCGAAGACGAGGAAGGTGTGACGACCGTGGTCGCACGGCGGCGCCGCCCGCCCTGCGATCCACGTCTCCTTCTTGATTGGGAAGCGTGGTGATGAGGACGACGCAGGGCTCCTCGTGGAGTCCCTGAAGCGCCCCCGCTCGGGTGCCCGATTGAGAGCAGGACTATGTCATGGCTCGTGCTGAGCGACATGAACTCCAGACTCCCGAACCAGACCACCGAGCTGAAAGGTAGTGATAGTACGAGGTCCGCCATCCGGACGAAGCGGTTTGACACACAGCGCCCCTACCTGGCGCGCCAACTGTCGGCGTTCGGAACCCGGGGGCGTCCTAAGCCAACGAGTAATCGTATGTGTGTGTAACCCGTCCGGATGGGTGATGCAAGAAGAACACAGCGATTTATCCTGGTTCGGGCAAAGAAGGCCCTACGTCCAGCGGGGGGAGAAGGTTTGTATTATCTTGCACCTAAGTGCTTGTATAGGGGCGGATACAAGCGAAGGAGAGGATTCGAGGGGGGTCGAATACAGAGCGAAGGAGTTATTCGGAGTCTAGGAGTCTGCCTAGGCGTATGTTTGGTTGTCGTGAGATCGTTGTCTCGTGTGAGTTGTTTCTATTGGGTCTCCTGGCGTCCCCTTTTATAGGCCAAGGGGAGGCACAGGGGTACAGACGTCCTGGCTCGATGACGTGGTGGTGACATCGCGGGTCGTGGTGGTCAACTCGAGGCCTCTGCAGAGACGTGCGCTGAGCATGGCTCATTCTGTAGCGGCGTGGCTCGGAGTTTACAGCCGTCCTTCGGAATCATGGTTGCTGACCGGCGAAAGACGTGATCCCCTGTAGAGGACGTGCGAGTTCCTGTCGGGGTCGTATCGGGAGTTGTTGGCGCAGCTTTCGAAGTCGATGAAGGTTGACCGGAGGGCGTCGATGCGTACTCGAGGCCCGATCGAGGGGTAGCCTCGAGTGTAGTGGTTGAGCGGATAAGATCGAATCGAGGGAATCCGACGTCGGTCGTTTGTCGTGTAGCGTGTCGAAGGGGGCCTCGAGCTGTCTAACAGCGCTGGGCATGGTGTAACAGTGCCGTGCAGACCGATGCACGTCCTCAGTATGGGCAGTAAAGCGGGATTCGACCGTCGTACGGACCACTGTGCGGACACTATAGCCATACGATTCGACGAGGTTAGGTAGTTTTGTATTAAATGCGCTATCGGACGCAAAGGGAGTTGGTCGATCGAGGGGGGGCTCGATCCTCGAAGTATCGAGACGCCCGTCCCGTCGGGGGCCTCGACACTTAACGCGGGATCCTCCCGTCTCGAGCGATCATCAGCCGGTGACGTCAGCGTATTGTCGAGGGTCAGATGGTGACGCCAGTGATTCTGTCGAGGGTTGCCCATTCGCACGAACGAAGTTCCGTCCTCGAGGGTAGGCTCGTTCGGCGGGCGAAGTTCCGTCCTCGAGGGGTTGCCCGAATTGTAACCTCGAGTGTATAGTACTAGTCCGTTCGGTAGCCTCTCGAGCAGGCTTTGGCTTTGGGCCGTCATCGTCCGTGGGTCGGCCCGAAGTGTTTCAGCCTGCGGGACTTTGTACGTCCGCGCGGGAGGCTACAGGAGGGGTCGAGTTGCCGTTTTTTGCGGGGTTTAATTCGGTAAACCCGAGGCTTTGGGGTACCCATTTCCTCGGTAACGACACCCACTAACCAGACTCCATGGTGTTTCCAAGTGAGTAGAAGAATCCAAGAAAATAGGAGTAACAATGAGAGGTGGACAATGACATTGTGTCCTAACATTATCACGAAATTCAACAAGATTAGGCATGTCTCAAGAAATGGTGATGTTGGATTTGAAGTGAGAAAGAAAAAATGGTGATTTAACGTAGACCTGAGAAGCAAGACATGCTCATGTAGGTACTGGCAAGTCTTTAGGATTTCATGCCAACATGCTTGTGGTACTTTACTCAAAAGTGCCTATAATAATTACATACATATATGTGCTTTTCACTTGAGCCTGGCCAGTGGGTGAAACGACATTTTGCATGTCATGCTGGCCATGTGGCAAGACATGAAGGGAGATGGATGGGATTGAGCTGCAATTCCATTGCTTAAGAAGTAAAGTGGACAACTTGAAAGTTAGGGACCAAACTGGCTTTCAGGCAATAGTATAAGGAAAAAATAACTATTTTGCCATCTCGAAACGTTATACAATTCTATAGTTGATACCTTTTTTATTTGAAATCATCTAGCTAATGATAATTATGTTTAAATTTCTAACATTTAAAATTTGAATTTTCAAACAACTTGCTTCAGTGCTCGAGCCGTGGCGACTTAGCGAGGAAAATGCTGCAGGTGGCGCCGTGATGGCTGCCATGAGGAGCAAGTACTTGGCGGCTGAACGAGGCATGGTGAATATTAGCTAGGTAGCTCTAGCTATTTGCCTGTACTGCCTGCCTGGCTCGAGCGCGTGGATTTAGGGATTGTTTCGATGGCAGCCTTCACTGGCCTCAGCTTTTACGGCGGCGCCACACCTTGTGGCGGAGAAAGCCGTAGCCACAACCTGTGGCGAGAACTGTGAGGAGAGAAAGTTATGGCTGCCCAATAATCGTTCCCAACCATACTATGGCGTGGCAGATTGAGGCGGGGAACTAAGCACCCTCTTTATTCTTCAATTGCATTGCATATATCTTGAGCGTGTGAGAATCCGCTATTTGCCTGTATCTCGGGAAGTTGGTTTCTGTTTCTGATTTGGTCTGTCAATCTGTGTTGTGAATCAGACATGCACACAGTTCTATACACCGTGAGGAAAAGGTGCCGTTGTCTTTGCTCTCTGCTGCCTTCTGCTGTTCTTTCACATTTGTCCCACCCACTGTCAAACGGCTCTGGTGCATCGGGCCACTATCAATGGGTTCCGAAAAAACTAGGGCTCTTTTCGTATGAGCAGGCTTATGAACCACTCAAAATAGGAAGCTTCCAGCGTGAAGTCCAGCTTTGGGACGTTGCCCCTCCCTCTGTTGAAAATAGACCTTGTGGAGACGGGCTTGACAAAGTCAGTTAGCAAGCGGGTGTTCCATAAAAAAAAATCCTAGGATTCTTCCAAACTCAACTCCATGGCCAAAACCATCTTCTCACTCTGACCCCCACATATGATATCCCAGATGCCACCCAACGATGATGGGACTTTCGCGCAAGGAATTTTCATTCGATAAATAACCCCCCCTGCCACCCCGTGGTGCGAGCTCACTCCTCCCTAAGGAAGGGGCTTGTAGATCGTAGAAATTGTTTATAGAGGTGTAGTTTTTTTTCCAAGAGAAGTCTCTATCAAGAACAAGCTCTAGAAGTGATACTAGAGACGGTCCATCTCTAGAAAGATGACGATGACAATTTTGTCGTTACCATCCCAAAATTTGAACCGAACATTGCCATGATTTATTGTTCTTCTTTGTGCATGAAAGTGCAAACAGTGGATTTGTTTCTTTCATAATGAGAATTTGAGAAAAATCATATTGGCTAAACTATAAGATTCTTAGCAGTTGTTGCAGTCAGCAGCGATTCTGCAGTCATCCAGCTTTGTTATTATTTGGCCCTAGTATTTTTGGTTAGTATTATGGTAAGGGCCGTGCAGTCATCCAACTTATTCAAACCTTTAGACTCACTCTCTAGTCAGTCAATCCTGACTGTGGAGTTCAGTTGTCATGGATCATATTGTCCACGACGGTGAATGAACATGGGGGTAGGCTCGTAGCATGAAGTGCCATGTACATTGGCTAATGATGTTCAGGATATGTAAGCCGATATTTAAGCCCCACTTATTTGCACTGCAAAGACAGATATCTTGTGTTGACACTTGCATCCCTATAAGTTTCGGAATCATGTGTCAAGGGAAAAAAGGCAGCTCCGGACTAATACCCATCTACTCCCAACTTATGCGGCAACTCTAAAAGATCCAAATTGGTACATTGCAACGCCATGTTCGAAGAATATAAGGCTTTGTTGACAAATAATAAATGGTATCTTGTTCCAAGTTGCTGGTACAGATTACACCAACTCTCGGCGGACTCGAACCAAATTGTTATATTTCAATATCCTCCTACATTCCAGTCTCCTCTTTTTCCCTGTAACTAACGATAACGTATCACTAATTTATACATGATTTATAGGTAAATAATGTTACTATGGAAAAACAATTGAGGATTCTAGTAAAAACACAACTCTAGCAGAGTCCTACCTGAACCCAAAAATAGGGAGGCCCTCAATCACTTCCCCCATAGCCCCATAGGCTCATTCCTAGGCAATCTCCATGTGGACCCTGCTTGTCCCTTGAAGTCATTTCCTGCTAGCTAGCTAGTGGTCAAGATTTTCCCTTTCAGGCCGAGTGTGACCCCCACCTTGAAGCCCCTCCAGGCTCCATGCCAAGAAGCCCCTCCACACTGAGCATGATCCCGCCACTAAGACCATGCACACTAGAACCTGTAAATGACCTTGCAGTATGCATATAGTGTAAAAAGGCCTGCAGCGGCTCCTCTATGCGCCAACACTATCCAAGAGGAGGTCCGTCCATCCGCCAAATTCAGCTTGGGTAGCAGACGTCCGCCAAATCCTGCGGCCCCACCATGCGGCAGAGGAGAGGGAGGGCGAGGGAGGAGGATGGGCGCGCCACAGTGGAGATGGCGGAGTTCACTGGCGTGGCGCCCTGGTGACTCGGCCTTGCGAGCACGACCGCCGCTGCCCCAAGATGCGCCACAGGGGAGGAGGAACCCCACCACACCGGCCACCGGAGGGAGGGAGCCTTGCCAGCCGCTGGCCACCGTAGGTTGGCCACCAGCCATCGGAGGGAGCCGGGAGGGAGCCACGCCTGGAGGGAGCAGGGTGGCCACCGGAGAGAGAGAACGCAGCCGCACTCGCCACCAGCCGAGGAGGGGGAGCAGGTGGAATGGCCGAGTCGCCATGGCTGCTCTGCTCTGTCACAGGCGAGGGGAGGACAGGGAGTAGTACTGGGCGCCGGTGTCTCGCCGTCGTCCTGCAGCACACACGCCTCCTCCTCGAGCGCGCGGGCAAGAGTGGGACCACCGAAGCCGCACCGCGCCGACGCCGCCGGAGCCGCACTGAGCCGCACTGTGCGGAGAGAGCGGTGTTCAAACCGGGGAGGAGGAAGAGGAGGAGGAGGGAGAGGCTCCGGGGAGCAGGGACACGCCGGGGTGGTGGAGGCCGCCGGTGGCGACCGAGACCGGCGCAGGGAGGGAGGGATCGAGACCGGCGCTCGCGTCAGTCGAAGAAGGTGCGGTCGAATGGATAAAAGAGGAGAGGGAAAAACAAAAGGGAATAGAAAAAGGGAAAAATAAAAAAGTAAAAAACTTGACAAGTGGGCCCCATAGTGTATAGAGGATGATATAGAAGATGGATGGGTGCAGGAGAAAGTAGTATAGAGGAGAGAATCTCGATGACCAGGACGGAATATTTCTTTTAGAGGATGAATAGAGGATGAAGAGTGCAGATAGTCTAAGCCCCTCGTTGTGGGCCACATAGACTTTCCACGATGGGGCGCCCCTACCTGTGCAGAACTTCCCCTCTTTCTGGTGCTACTACCCACATATATGGTCTAATTTGACCTCATCAGCAGCATGAGGCAGAACGTGGCATACCCGTTCAACATTGTAAGGACCATGAAATCCGAGAACCCCAAACTCACAACTTTCAAAAACTTTTTCTAGATATCCTAGTTGCAAAAGGAGAACCTAAGGTAGATGAGTGAGCATTTGCATTAATCCAATTCGTGAGTTGCTTCTTTTGAATCTCGTGATATGTCAATAATAATTGATTGACCTTTCAAATAAATGCCTTTTGTTTTGTGTGGCCTAGACCTGGCTTGTCCTAAAACCCCTAGTGCTTTCCTAAGAGGTTACATGAAAAGGTGCAAGGAAGTTGAGAACAGCAATGGAAATAGAAATATAAATAGAAAAGGGATTAGAAATGGAGAAGAAATAGAAAAGGGAAAGGGAGCTTAGCACCTAACCGGCCCAACTAGCTCAAGCGCCGTAGTCAGCACAGCAACCGCTGCGCCAGGCTTAGCTCACTCGCACCTGTGTTTGCCCGCGCTCGACATGATGCTGCCCGCCTCCACCTCTGCTGCAGAGCTGAGGCCCAACACAGCCCCTCTCGGCCTCCTCCTCCTAGGTGCCACAACTATAATGGACAGTGGTGCGTGGGTCGACGATGTCGCAGAGCTAGCGGAGCAGTTGGACAACTCGCGGCGCGGCAGTGGACGTCACCGGCGAGGAGGCCATTCCTAGGGAGTTAGGGTGACCTATGCCCTCCGTTACGAAAACAAGGTCTCACTAGCCTCCGTGACAAAATTTTGGATCAAGTTCAAATAAATGTGGGGTCAAAATCTTTAGCTCTATCGGCCAACAGCTATTGGCCGGGCTTTTTATGTTTTTCTACCATGGGTCCAGTGGCGGGAGCCTGAATCAAATAATAGGAGAGGCCAATTTACAAATTAAACCCAAATATACACAGCTGGTGGAGAAATTAGTTCAAATAGGACCAATCAAATAGCAAAGCACTTAAATTCTCAAGAAAAAAATGAAGATCTCAATTGACAATAGTACTCAATCAACCACAGCCAGCTTTAGGAAAAACGCAAAGGCAAGGGGGTCTGGCCCCCACATAGCTCCGCCGGTGCATGGGTCATTTTTTAGGTTAGACGGGATCGTATATCGAAAATCCTATGCATAATGTTGAAGCTTGTAATTAGTAATAGTAAGTCTTTTTTAAGAAATAACTTTTTGGTTAGGATGAACTTACTGATTGTTAGTAATTAAATTAAAGAAAGCCTTATATCACGTTTTGACTCAGGTACATGGTTAACCCTAATTATGGCCCAAGTTTTTTTTAGCAACTAGTTGTGGCCCAAGTACCAGCGAGTAAGTAGTTCCTCAAATATTTTTGGCCCATCATAGTCCAACAAAGAAGTCCAACTGAAGCACATCCGGTCCAACTAATTAGAGAGCAATCTTCACCTTTCTCGAATCCTCTCTCTGCTACGGTTGTTTATGGGCGAAAAAAGGGCGACTTTGGCTCCCGCCGGCGAGATCACCGTCCTCCTCCACGTCCGGCAGCCTCGAGGCTTCGGATGCATGGGGGTCCCGATGAAAATAGATCGGATACGAACGGATATCAGTCATACCATATTTATTTTTATATTTAGATCCGTATTCGGATTCGAATACGGATAGTGTCAACTATGCCGGATAGAATATGATTGAGTATCGACATCATAAATATGAGATTTTAGTATTCGGATACGGATACTGTATCGGATGTTGAATATCCGGACATAGATACGGATGGATTTAAACCCCTCTAAATGAATTCGGTCTCGAATACGGTTGAAAAATATCCGTACTGTTTTCATCCATACATGGAGGAACAGTGGATCTCTGCCCGACGGAGTAGACTAGGTCTCTATAGGAATAGCTTCCCAGGCGGTGTTCGGTGTTCGTACTGTGGAGAACGTGTCATCGGTGTGGAATAAAATTCTCCGGGCCTTCTTCCATCTCGCTGTCATGTTCGGTGGCGGCGGTGGGCCTATGAGGTGCGAATCAAGCGGATCTGGTGGCCTAATAGGTTTCCTTGCTCCCTTCAGTTCTTCTATGGCCATTTTGGGCCGCTGGATAACAGCGGCCTTGGTGAGCTGCTGGTGCTATTGCGGCTTCGGTGTACGACGATGTCGATGCGAGGAGGATGTTTCCCAATCATGCTACAGTGGGGGCATCTTTGTCGACTTCGGTGGTTTCCCGGTCTCCATCAACGGCGACAACTCCAGGTTCTTCTTCCATCTTTCTTGTGGAAGAGTGGAGTGTCTGCGTCCTTCTTCAATGGAGTCGGCATCGGTTTCAGCTCGGTCTCCGGTGTTGGGGATCTGCGATGTTGCTCTGCTTGATTGGAGAAGGGATGTTTGCGTCTACCGGCTCATTGTGAAACCGGGTTAGTTCATACCTACCACCTGCTTCGGTTGTTTTCTTACCCTTCTGGGTGTGTCGTCGTCCGGCATGCGGGGATTGCTGGTGACTAGGACATGGCTTTCCTGCCGCGGCGCCTGCATATGCTTTCTGGGCCTCGTCTCTACACATGCACAAACCATGACTGCCTCAACGAGACAACGAAGCTCGTATGTGCCTCAGCTTAACATCCACAATGCGCTGCTTTTTTTTCTCTTCTTTGCTTCTACTGTATTTCTATTCCCTTTTTATTGTTTGTGGCCTTTTATTCATATTTTTGTATTATTTTATATTTTTTAATTTATTTTTCTTACTCTACTTAATTGTTTTATTTGTTTTATTTTATTTTGATGCCATATATTTTGTTTACCTTTATTTTTCTTCGGTTTTTCCTTTATCTTTTGTTTTATGTTTTCTATATCTATCCTTATTTTATGTGTTTTCATATTTTAAATTTAGTTTAATTTGATATTTTATTTTCCTATAGTTCATACGTTAATGTTCTATTTATTTTTAACTATATTTTTTCTTTTATTCTCTTCTTTATTTTTTATTTTATTTGAACTACAGATTTAGCCGCATTTGGGGTATTTTTCTACTCGAATTTTCAAATCCTAACCATTCTTAGACTTGTAGTATACTAGTATCAATCTCAACAGGATTCAAAATCGAAGTCAAGGCTTCATCTTGGACGGATGTAGGTGTTATATTAGGCTAGGAACTTTCTTCTTTAATGAAAAACATGCTTAGGCACGATCGCAAAAAATGAAGAGATTGGAACTATTGATTTTTATATAACTTGCACGGATTCGGTGGGTGGGGATCCACCTCTCTCTTCCCCTGACCAGATTTGGCGAGGACTTGCCCCTGCGACGGGCCCCGACGAGGTGATCCCCAGCGGCAAGGAGCCTCGGCCCCTGGCGACGAGTAGCGTCCCAGCAGTGTGAAGAGTAGCGCGCAGGCGACTCGAAGCCCGGATCCATAGGCCTTAGCTCTCGCAGGCACGGCATCCCCCTCTCCCCGAGCAGGGTGGCGGTGCGGCCCCTGCCTCCGTCCTACCACTCCATCTCCCACGATGCGGTGGCCACCGCCAGATCCCGCGAGGTGGAGTCCGGATCCGGGCAGGAGGAGCAAGTTGTTGACCCCTACGGTGGCGAGCACAGCCCCAATGACACTGGCGGTGTGCCGGCGGCCTTTTCATTTTTTGTTTTTTCAGATTAACCGTGTGGTTGTCTTAAAAAACCGTCTCGGTTAAATGATTACTATGACGGTTGGGCAACTACCTCAGTTTTAGCCACAATTAACCGTGACCTTGAGTCCACTACTTAAAATTTCTATAGTGGTGTCCACTTCTTAAACAATTTGTACATATGGTTTATATACGAGAACTGCTGTATAGTTTACAATGGGAATCAATATACATTTAATTTAAATTAGTGCACTTATTCACATTATTTCCCCTAGGATTATTTTTAACACTTTAAACATAATCTAAAAGAAACAATAAAATTGTTTACCATGCAACATGCAAAGAGTAAAAACATTGTTTGGGATTGTTAGGGAGCTAGTTTGTAGCGATCACGGACTACAATGGTAGTGAGCACCTAGATTGACATGATGCTTGGTTGCCCGCCACCGTACCGTTTGCAATGCCCAAGATGCGGCAGCGTCGCAACTGTGGCATCGATTTTTGGTGCCACACTTTGTGGCGATTTGTATTTCAAATTTTTGTAGCTACCTTGCATCTGTCGCCAACCAAATTAAGCAACTGATACGATTTTGTCGCATCGCCATAGTTGTGGCGTGACATGTTGTGAGGCCAGAACCAAGCACTCTTTTAGAACCATCATACAGGATCCAAAGATGTTCCCTATCCTACTTGATAACCTATCAAACTAATTAAACTGGATTTACATATAGGATACCAACCCATCGATGAATAATATTTTTACTACCAAGATTTCATGTGACCATGAACTGGGGAACAAAGGCTTCAGCCTTACTTTGTTTCTTTATCTCTTGTGTGAAGTGTGCCTCAAGATTGAGGTACATGTTTGCACAACATTTCTGGTATATCTGCAGGATAGAAAGGAGAAAGCCAAGAATTGCTTTAATACAAAGCAACAGACTATAGGCATCGATCCTAAGAATGACAAAAGACCAAAGAAGAAAATCATCATGGAAAACACATCCTAAAAACACTACAGGAAACTAGTGCTTTGCCGACTGCAAAAATCTTTGCCAACTGTTTTCTTTCGACACTCGGCAAAGAGGGCTCTTTGCCGACTGGAATCTCAGGCAGTAGGCAAAGGCCGGCCAGGGCCTGACGGCATGCACGCCGTCACCTTTGCCGACTGCCACACCGTCAGCAGTCGGCAAAGGTGTAGGTTTTGCCGACTGCCAGCCTGTATGGCAGTCGGCAAAGATTCTTGGCAAAGAATTTTTTTTGATTTTCGATCCCAGTTTTTTTGTGTTGCCTTGCTACACTAAGTACATCTCAAATTCCAAGTTTGGGGTCATTTTGATTTATTCAGCTATATTCCGTTGATTTTTTCTGTTTCTTTGATTTTTTGTAGCAACTCCAGATTTGAACTGTAGGTACATGAAATAATGGAATCCGGTGATTCAAAAATTAATATTAATGATGTTTGGAGCATGTTGAGGCTGTGTACAGGGCCTCGTGTGAAATTTCGACCGTGTTGGTGTCGGAACACGCCGAGTCACGCGCGTGGAAAGTGTTTTTAAATTTTATAAAATCCAAACGGAGTCCGAAAATGATAAAACCTGACTACATGTCTCGCTATCACATGTGGAGGCTATGGTAAAAAATTGAGAAAGTTTCAAGTAAGTTGTGACGTCGCGTGCCTAAAACCCACGCATCTCCACATGTGATCACAAGGTGATCACATGTGGAGATGTCTAGGTTGTAGACATCCGACGTCTCAACTTACTTCGAACATTCTCAAATTTTTATCATAGCCTCGACATGCGATGCCGACACACCTCGACAAGTTTTGTCATTTTTGGACTTCGTTTGGATTTTATATAATTTATAAACACTTCTACCATACCTGGATGGTCATTTTTCGTGGACAAGGCGTGTAAAAGTTTGGGTGAGTTTATGGACACGGCCTCAAAATACACTCTCCAACATGAATACCATTTTTTGAATGGCTATGTCTCATTATTTTATGCACCAGCAGTTCAAACTTGGATTATCGTGCAAAATACAAGTAAATAAAATAAATGAACAAAATATAGTAAAATATTATAAAAAGGACCCAAATTCGAACATGTACTTCAATACAATATACTTGGGCTACAGAAAAAGTTTGAATTCAAAATTCAAAAAAAATGAAATCTTTGCCGAGTGCCGTAGCTGACAGTCGGCAAAGAAGCTCTTTGCCGAGTGCCGCCGACGTGGCACTCGGCAAAGGAGACACACTTTGCCGAGTGCCTTCTGCGTGGCGCTCGGCAAAGTGAGCTCTTTGCCGAGTGCCACCGACGTGGCACTCGGCAAAGGCGCTCCGCCGTCGGCCGCCCGTCGCGGCCCGCCGCTGCCGGCCGCGGCCAGCCGCTGCCCGCCTCGGCCCGCCGCTGCCGGCCGCGGCCCGCAGCTGGCACTCGGCAAAGGCGACGGTTAAAATCAATACCCACCCGTATCTTATCCACACGCCTCCCCCCCGCGCCCCCCGACACCCGCCCAGCCGCCGGCCACCGCCCGCCCCGCCGCCGCCCGCCGCCCGCCGCCCGCCGCCGGCCACCCTCCCCCCGTGCCGTCGCCGCCCCCACACCCCC
>CM041633.1:46655041-46671923 GCA_023333625.1 Bothriochloa decipiens | reverse complement strand
GCCGCCCGCCCCGGCCCGCCCCGGACAGGAAAGGGAAGGGAAGGAGGGAAGGGAAGGGAGAAGGAGGGAGGAGGAAAAGAAGAAGAGGAGGAAGAGAGGGAGAAGGAGAAGAGGAAGGGGAGGAGAAGAAGGGAGGAGAGGAGGAGGAGGAGGGAAGAGGAGGAGAAGGAGAAGAGGAAGGGGAGGAGAAGAGGAAGGGGAGGAGAAGGGAGACGAGGAGGAGAAGGGAGGAGAGGAGGAGGGAAGAGAAGGAGAAGGAGAAGAGGAAGGGGAGGAGAAGAAGGGAGGGGAGGAGGAGGAAGAGGGAAGAGGTTTGCCGGCCTTCACCCCGCCATCTTCTCTGTGTCGCATCCCCGTCAACGCATGTGTCGTGACTAGGTATATCACCCTTCTCTGCTTGTTGGCCTTCGTGCTGCTCTAGTCATCGGCCTGCGTGCCGTTGTGATTGTCGGCCTTCGTGCCGTTGTTTGTGGATGTCGGCCTTCGTGCCGCTCTTTTTGCAGGTTATCGAGACCTCCCCGTGTAGTTGTCGGCCATCGTGCCGTGTAGTTGTCGGCCATCGTGCCTGACATGTATCTGTGGTTGTCGGCCAACGTGCCGTCTTTTCTTGCAGGTTTGGTAACCTCCCCGTACAGGGGAGGTGCTGCCGAAATTTTTCATTCTCACTAATTGTTTTTCTTTTTCAGGAGGGCTCCCATTAGAGGCTACCCGGAGGAGCACGACTGGGCACTGCCCCGCTATCCTGTCTTCACCGGCACCTGTGGTATGACCTCTCTTTCCATCACATGTAGTCGTAGGTTGCGTTACCTAGTTAGGCGTCTCCCGTCCGAAACGGATACGGTTGGAAGTATGCGTTCTTTGCATATGTATAACGGTATCTGTTTCGGATTGTCCACGTTATTTGGACAGCTGGAGGATGCGTAGACGAGGTTAGCTTCCATGTTCCGCTCCCGTCCGAGTCGGAGTTTCGGCAGGACCTCCCTGTTGTTCTCCGGATACACACTCTCCCCGCCGGGACGTATATCGGAAGAACAGCGGGGAGGTGCTGCTAAAATTCCGTCTCGGACGGGAGCGGATTATGGAAGGTAACCTCTTCTGCGCATCCTCGGGTGGGATTAGGACCTATCCTTCACCTATTAGATGGTAGGAGCGCGTTGTAGATGCACTTGCTAGTTTTATCACATGTTAACATTGCCGCATGACAGAGCATGGGTGACCGTGAGTGGATGTACTCGGGCTTCGCAAGTAAGAGCAATGAATGGATTAGGGGGACGAATGAGTTCCTGGAGCAAGAATTTGGCCCAGCTGCGAAAGGGTCGATTCGGATGCCGTGTCCCTGCGGCCAGTGCAAGAACAAGAAAAGGAATGTAAAGGTTGCGGTGGGGAAAGATCTATTCAAGAACGGATTCGTTCCAAACTATACCCGTTGGCGCCACCATGGTGAACACCATCCTATTAGGGACGAGGTGGTGGGACCCGTCCTCGAGGAGTATGATGCCGATGCCGGGATGGTAGACATGATGGCAGACTTCCACGAAGCACGGTTCGGTGAAGGAATGGATGTGGAGGAAGATCCGGAGGAAACCGCGAAGGCGTTCTACGACATGATGGAGGCGGCACAGAAGCCCCTTCACGAGAAGACAAGGGTTATGCAACTGGATGCCGTCTCACGCCTAATAGGGTTGAAGTCGCAACTGGGCATTAGTCGAGATGGCTTCGATCTCGTGTTGAGCATTGTTGGCACACTGCTTTCGGCAGATCATGTCCTGCCGAAAAACACCTACGCTACACAGAAACTCCTTCGTGCGCTTAAGATGCCGTATGAGGGGATCCAAGCTTGTCCGAAGGGGTGCGTCCTGTTTAGGGGAGACCTCGAGGAAGCAAAAATCTGTCCAAAGTGCAAAGCCTCTAGGTTCGTGTTGGTAGAAGGCTCTGATGGCAGCATGAAACAGTCTAAGGTCCCCGAGATGGTCGTACGGCACCTTCCTTTCCTACCGAGGCTTCAACGGCTGTATATGACAGAGGAGTCCGCGAAACAAATGACGTGGCACAAGAATGGCAAAAGATACCATCCTGACAAGATGGTACACTCGGCGGATGGTGATGCATGGAAGCACTTTGATAGCATGAATCCTGTCAAGGCTATGGAGGCTTGGAATGTACGCGTAGCGCTGGCAACAGATGGGTTCAACCCGTTTGGAATGATGGCGGCCCCATACACTTGTTGGCCCGTGTTTGTGATCCCCCTCAATCTCCCCCCCGGCGTCATGTTTGAACTTAGGAACGTGATCTTGACGCTGATAATACCCGGACACCCGGGCGACAATATGGGTGTGTTCATGCAGCCGGTGTGGGATGAATTGCAACTTGCTTGGGAAGAGGGGGTACTCATGTACGACCAAGCTACAAAGAGGAACTTCAGAATGCATGTGTGTTACCAGTATTCAATGCATGACTTCCTGGCGTATGGCTTATTCAGCGGGTGGTGTGTTCACAGGAAGTTCCCTTGCCCAACATGCAAGGCAGATGTGATGTTCACCTGGCTGGCCAAGGGTGGGAAGTATTCTTCTTTCGACAAGCATCGCCAATTCCTGCCTGAGAACCATGAATTCAGGCTTGATGTAAAGAACTTCATGAAAGGTGTTCAAGTCACCGGCCCCATTCCGCAGGTTAAGAGCCCTGCCGCCGTCCTTGCCGACGTACAGGCTCTCAAAGTTGAGGAGACAGGTGGTTTTAAGGGATATGCTCAGGACCACATGTGGACTCATATATCGGGCTTGACTAGGCTCCCCTACTTCAAAGACCTTCTTCTTCCACACAACATCGATGTAATGCACACAGAAAAGAATGTGGCCGAGGCACTCTGGGCAACACTCATGGATGTTGGTAAAAAGTCGAAGGACAACGTCAAGGCTAGACTGGACCTGGAGATGATTTGTGATAGACCAAACCTGGTGATGAAGACCCCTGCGCCCGGCAAGAAATGGAAAAGGGGCCCGGCCGATTACATCCTGAAAAGGGCTGATAGGAAGGAAGTACTGCAGTGGATCAAGACGTTAAAGTTCCCTGATGGGTATGCGGCGAATCTGAGCAGGGGCGTGAACTTGCAGACTATGAAAGTCTTAGGAATGAAGAGTCATGACTTCCACATATGGATTCAGTGGATCCTTCCTGCGATGACCCGGGGATACCTCCCAGAGCCAGTGTGGCGCGTCATGGCAGAGTTGAGCTTTTCTTCCGCCAGCTTTGTGCCAAGGACTTGTCTCGGGATGTTTGTGTTGAACTGGAGAAGGCTGCACCTCTGTTGCTCTGCAAGTTGGAGATGATATTTTCACCTGGCTTCTTCCTGTCGATGCAGCATCTGATTTTGCACCTACCGCGCGAGGCACGGTTGGGGGGTCCCGTGCAGGCCCGTTGGTGCTATCCAATCGAGAGGTGTCTAAAGCTTCTTCAGAAAAAGTGTCGAAATAAAGCCAAGATTGAGGCATCCGTGGGAGAGGCCTCTATTCTGGAGGAGGTGTCGACCTTCACACAGGCGTACTATACTGATAATCTTCCCATCATGCACAATCCAACCCCTCGTTACAACGCCGACGAGAACTCATCGACCCTCAGCCTTTTCCAAGGGGATCTCGGAAGTGGAAGCGCAGGTACCAACAAGCAGTTGACCCATCAGGAGTGGCACACTATCATGTTCACATTGTTGCTCAACCTTGATGAAGTGATTCCTTATCAGAAGTAAGTTCTCAATGAGGTTGTTACCTACGCCGTCACTATCCTCCACCTATCATGATCCGACCCTCTAGTCTCTTGCTTCTTTCAAGGAATTTATTAGTCAATACTGCACAGGCAATAGGGCTCCTACCGAGCAAGAAGAAGACAATCTTCTTAGACACGGTGTGCCCGATTTCATCTCCTGGTTCTGTACAAAGGTACCAACCAACTAACCTCTTTCTGACTTTGTGATTCCACTTTGCTCCCCGGAGCGAGTAATGTAACGATCTACCTGTCCTCACCCTTGCAGGCCCAAACGGATATAGAAATGAGTGATGAATTGAAACAGGTGGGCCATGGCTTCTCCCGTAGGGTGAAGTCATTCACCGTTTATGATGTGAATGGCTATCGCTTTCGCACGAGAAGGCACGAGGAGAGTCGACCCAACCTAAAAACCATGTGCAGCGGAGTTCGTACAGCCGGCACGGATCAAAAGGACTACTACGGCATAGTTGAAGAGATATACGAGCTCAACTTTAAGGGTGCTAAGACTTTCAAGCCGGTGGTATTCAAATGCCATTGATTTGATCCCAATGTCACGAGGCAAGACCTTACGATAGGGCAAGTCGAGATTCGACAGGACTCCAGCTATAAAGGAGACGATGTCTACATTGTGGCCAACCGAGACACCACGCAAGTTTATTACCTCCCATGGGCGTGCCAAAAAGATGAGAAGCTTGCAGGTTGGAGCCTTGTGCATTTGGTGTCGCCGCGCGGCAAACCGCCTCTCCCAAATGACGATGATTACGACTTTGACCCAAACCAAGATGAGTTCTATCAACCTGAGGGGCTAGAAGGTACTTTGGAGATAGACATTGGTTCGCTCATGGGCATGGAAGTAGACAACGAAATCGATGAGGACGAGGGTGAGGAGGTGCAGGATGCCAAGGACTTAAGAATGCTTGAGCGATGGCAGATGCAGCGCGATGGAGTTGTCCAGGAGGATGAACATGATGATGACTATGGAGGTGATGAGGATGATGATGACAGTGATGACTTAAGAGAGCTCGACAATATGGACAGCGATGACGACGATATTGATAGTGATGACGACTCCACGCCCGCGATATTGCCGTTCGCGGAGATAATTACGAGGCCATGTAATACTATATTGTTATTATTATGTTCCTTTACAAGTACTTGTCATTTATTTATGCTAAGTCTTTTGTTCTTTGTCATTGCAGGCACTCGGCAAAATGCCAGGCGGACGGCGGCAGCGGCCGCATCGAGCCGTACGCTCGGCGTACCAGGTCCCCCCATAGGAGACCGCCAACGATCACGAGGAGGAGGAGGAGGTGTTGGCGGGCGGGTCGTCCAGTAGGGGGTCGCAACCCCACAGCGGACGTCGCCAGGCGACGAGGAGGCTGCCGTTCTCGTCCTCGCATGAGGAGACGACGACGGACGACGAGGACGATGACGACGACGACGCCGACGACGCCGACGGCGCCGACGACGACGACGCCGTGCCCACACCAGGCCAGACGGCTTCGACATCGTCAAGCGTGGCCAAGGTGTACTCGCGTGGGCCCACGCAGCTTCCTAGGGTGCGGCCGCAATTCAACAAACGCCCGGTGATTACACCCGTGGGCCAGACGTAAGTAACCATTATTGATTTCACTACTTGTTCATATGACATATTGAAAATCAAACTGCGAACTAACAATTGTTCTTAATGACTCGTGCAGTACCTGGGCGTTTGTGAGCGGAGAAGGTGAATCACGCCATATCAATGGCATCCAGGGCCTCCTGATTAAGGAGTACTACCCTGGCCTTGTCAACGTGGACGGTGAGTTGAAGGTGCCCACGAGGTGGGCTCACTTCTACCTCGTCAACGTGGGTGGTGAGACCCTCGCGGCAAAGATAAAGAGGGAGTTTTGGGTGAGTCTTTCATCGCACCGCATTGCTAAATAGTATGCATTCGTCAGACTTCTTAAAACAATGCAATGCTACATGATGTGTCTGTGTGCAAGACTTCTTCACGTGCGAGGAGGGTAAAGCGGACCAGGCGGCGCGAGTGCAGGAGGCAGTCTGCAAACATCGTCTCAAGGACCTGTACCATGAGGCGCGCATACAGGCCATCCGCAACTACTACGCTGACGTGCATGCAGAGTCCATCAAGAAGCCCGAAATCCGCCAGATCATGAACTCGAGGGAGACCGACCTCACCTTCGCTCAATACGTGCATGTAATTAAGTAGGAAAACATTCGTTCAGAGTCCTTCAGTGAAACATTACACTAATCTTCTCGTATGTCAAATACTTGATGTCATGTAGTTCTGTCCAGGGTGGTGCGACAACCATAGGGACTGCTGGGAGGAGATTGTGTGCATGTGGCAAACGGACGAGGCGTACGAGAGGTGCAACGACCGTCGGGGCCGCCGCCTGCAGATGCGAGGGGTGCCACACCACCAAGGGAGCCAGCCCCTCCCAACGTATATGAGAAGATGGGTATGCGTCCATTCATTTCTTTTTTGTAGCCCTCAATTGTCATTACTTGTAACCATATTTCTGTTTTCAATGTAGTCGCAGGCGCACGGTGGGCAGGAAATCAACCAGTTCACCGGGTACCTCCTCTCCCACAAGGGCAAGGCGACAGCGCCGGACAACGTCTACAACCCGGAGGACGGGCCCGAGGCGTACAGGAACCCCACCGCCTACGAGAAGGTGACCGAGTATACCGCCGCGGCTCGCCAGCGCTACGGGGAGACGTTCGACCCCACCGCCGAGCCCCTGGACGCAGACCTCCTGCAGAGGTTGGGACCAGGGAAGCAGCACGGCCGGTACTACATGGCCCACAGCGCCGTCGACAAAGAAATTTGCAATGTTTGGATACAAGAAAACCGAAAAAAAAATTGTGATTTTGCAATGTTTGGATACAAGAAAACCGAAAAAATTGTGATATAAATTGTGATTTTACAATGTTTGGATACAAGAAAACCGAAAAAAAAAATTTTTTGCCAGCTTTGCCGAGTGCTGACACTCGGCAAAGCTGGGAAAATCCCCAGCTTTGCCGAGTGCCAGCGTGGCACTCGGCAAAGGGGTCATGCCTTTGCCGAGTGTCAGCACTCGGCAAAGAATTTTCTAAAAAAAAATTTTTTTTCTTTGCCGAGTGCCGGCACTTGACAAAGGGGTTATGCCTTTGCCGAGTGTTAGCACTCGGCAAAGAATTTTTTTTAAAAAAAATTTCTTTGCCGAGTGCCGGCACTCGGCAAAGAAATTTTAAAAAAAAATAATTTTTTTTCTTTGCCGAGTGCCCCGCCGTCAGCACTCGGCAAAGCCACCCATTAGGCTGACGGCGCCACATGGCTTTGCCGAGTGCCGACGTGGCACTCGGCAAAGCCTTTGCCGACTGCATGCCACGTGGCACTCGGCAAAGCCGCCTTCGCCGACGTTTTCTTTGCCGACGGCCCTTTGCCGACTGCCACGTGGAATTGCAGTCGGCAAAGCCTTTGCCGACTGCAATTTTGCCTTTGCCGAGTGCGCATTGCAGTCGGCAAAGAGAGCGAATCCTATAGTGAAATGAAAAAATGAGAAAAAGAGGGCTAGGCAAACAAGCATTGGTCTAATAAAAAGGAAAAAAAAGCATTAGAATTCTAAAAGATAAAGTAAACAAGTGGGACAGCTATAAATCATGATGAACAGAGTAGCAGGAACGTTATTACCATGAACGCTTAAAGCATAAAGCATCAAACTAAAGCTCTATTGGCATATCTTATCGTATCTCAAAAGTAGCAATTCAGTATGGTAGTCTGCTATTAGCTAGGACTGCCAGATTTCCATGCATGTACCATTACACATTTCCTAGTTCCTTGTTCGGTCGAACCGGCAGCAAAGCCACTACCAGTTTTTGCGCCAGTAGTGATTATTGGACGCATATATATTTGGCATTCCAATATTAGCACAAATTCACATGAATTTAATGATATCTCAACTAGAGCGATGATGACCATTCTCATGAAGCTTATGCGTGGTCTGACATTTGTATACGTTGACGCTAGCATCCACAACCAAACGCATCAGGGGATCGGCGGAGCTGTTCAACATTTGGAAATTTCCCAATGTCTAGAGCTACAGGCAGGAGGGAGAGCTAAAAATACCAGCTTCTCCTCACTCCCTCTGGCTCACGGGCCGGGGCTCCACGAGGTAGAGGAAGCCAGCTTGTGGATGGTGGTGGGCAACGATGGGGAGGACTGCCCACTCGGCCGCTGGCGTTGTGCCACGCACACCCACATGCGGGGGGCAGAGCTTTGGGCACAACAACCGACCATGGTGGCGAGGGTCTGGCCACACTAAAGGCAGTCAGGAGGAGCTCCGGGCATGGCAGGCCGACCACGCTCATAGACGGGCGGGCGGAGCTCCGAGTGAGGTGGGGCCGCAGTGCGAGCTTGGGAGGGCAGAGATCAACTAGCGAGCTAGGAGGGCGGTGGCTCCTCATGAACAAAAACACGGTAGGGAGGAACCAATAGGGGCGGGAGGAGAGGATGGTTCTGTCTCCTATCTTTAGGGAAAAGGAGCAAGGAATTAGGAGATCTCTTAAAAAGTATATAGGGAAAGAAGATATGATAGGGGATCTAATGGAGCTACCATATATCCTATACCATAAGGTTTTAGGTATAGGAGCTCATATAGCATATCTGGTGGAATTTTTGGGATAGGAGATCATATAGAATATCTGGTGGAGTTCCTTTTTACATGTGTAGCTGAAGCGAAATAAATCTGCTTCACCAAAAAAGCTAAAGCCGTAGCCGTTTTTAGCTAGAGTCGAAGCTCTACTAAGCAGGTCCTTAACACGTCCAATTTTGGAAAATAAATGTGCTTGAAGCTATATTTATATTAAAGCATAGGAGGATGAGAAAATCTGGCTGCAGCTACGCTGCCATCAGCCGCAAGCTCGCAGCAGCGGCAGCAGGAGGCAGGCAATAGGTTTCTAGGATGCCGAATGGCTGCACTGTGCAGCCACAGCGCCCAAAAGCTGAGAAGAGAACTTCAGGCCATATCATGTGCACATCGCTTTGCCCCCAGATCGACGTGAATAGTAAGAGACAGGAATTGATATATATAATCCTCCCTACTACCTAAACGCTAAAATTTCTGTCTGCCATGTTTCTTCCGCCAAATTTCTGTCCGCCGGTCCCTGCCTGTATCCGTGTCGTGTTTGCTCTGTAGATTGGTTGGTGCAAACGGAGACAAGGGGTGGGGAAGACAATAAAAGTAATACAGGGTTCCAGATATAAAGATACATGACAAAAATAAAAAGTGAAAGGGCTATAATAACTTTTAAAATATATCAGGGTTTCTAATGCAAGATGTTCAAATTTGATATATATTTATAAAAATAGAGATCATGCAAAATTCACTAAAAATCATAGAAAAATTATAAAAATATCAAACTGTTTGTTAGTTTCATAAAAATATGATATTTATATTACTGATGTGACAGTCACCATCAAATAAATTATAAAACATAAAGCACAAGTAGATATGTATGATTCATGTTACCATTCTTCATCAATGTTTAGTAGTTTTTTCTCCTATTATATTATTCTATATTCTAATTTTAAAGAGGCAAAATTTATATTATTTTTTTGTTTTGCCTACATTTTTTCTTTTGCCTATATGTTTACGACCAGTAGTAAGGGTCATGCTCGTGGAGCGTCCTACACTGTCCCGAGGAGCCCACCATCTTTTTGTCGACTAGAAGCGACTTGAGCAGGTCATGGATGCACAAGCGCCGCTGTTGCTACCTGTCCGGACACTAAAGACGCAGCTGGCACAAGACGCTAGCATGGGGCTATCAAGATGCTATGTGCACGGCTGTGTCAGAGCTCTCAAGACTCGGCAACCGATTTCCATCGTGACGAGACCGTGCAGCCTTTGCTGATCCCATGGTGGTCCCAGTCCGGGAAGCTAGATGTTGCTGACTCACATCGCTAATCGAGCCCTCCTCAAGAGTTTCTCCCGATCCCTAGCCTCATCCTTGTCCTAGAAGATGCTGGCCAAGAGAAGTGAGCAAAGAGTCCATACTCCTTATAGGTCGACCACCGCCTCCGTTCCTCGTCCACTGTTACCTCTGGCGACCGAGCGCCAGACCGAGCACCAGATGGCTACAACGAAAATGTTTAAGGAGGAGCTACACCACCACTACATGAGTAGGCTGACAACGAGCAGCATTAGCATCCAACCGCAGCAGCTCTTTGCTAGTGAAGCCACGAAGCTCTCTTTTGATGAAAGTTGGGAGCCCGCATGTTTTCAAGACCAAAGCTAAGAACTGTGCGACGACGACCATGATGACCGAGAAAATACTTTACTTCGTTTATTTATGGTATATTAACCATAACTATGCAACAACATATAAGTTTAAAAAAACTATATTAATATTTAATCCATATATATGGTTTATACTAAGGAAAAGGTTGGCCGACAATTTATGATAATGCTACATCGCTATAATGTCTCATATAGTTTCCATATTATACCGATTTCAAGACGTATTAGAATAGATAACGCAACCATTATATTTATATAAATCTCCAAATCACTGGTGCAACGCACGGGCATGTTTTGCTAGTATGTACAAAAAGGCAAAAGCTAATTTTTTGACCGAAGTCAGCAAGCGAAACCCCAACCTATTTTTTAATTTTTTAATAATACAGATATGTTTAAATTTGCTCCCACGGAGAGTCGAACCCAGGTCTGCTGGTGCTACTCGGGTGCTCTAACCACAAGCTAATTAATTAAGTTTATTACAAAAGTGCTAACTAATTAAGATCAGAGATCGAATCATTTTTTCTAAAAAAGAAAAGGCTAAAGAGTTGAACAGCAACACAGACCAGTGACAAAAGCTTCACGAAGGAGAACCACCGGAGTGGACGGTTCTTTCCTATGTATATATAGTTATTAACTACACACCATTCTCACTCATCAGATCACATCTTGGCTTTGGCTATATATATGTGGTAGCTAGGAGAAAGCAGCTTAACTGCATCCAATTCCAAGCTAGCTAAGAGCGAGCGCAGCATAGAGTAGTGTGTATTCATCAATTAATTCATGCCATGGGTAGTCTCTTGAGAGCCATGGAATGGTGGGACGAGTGGAAGCTGCGCATCCTCGTCTTGTGAAGCGTCTCTGTCCAGTTGTTCCTCGTCTTCGCTGTGCATGTGCGCGGTTCGTACTGCTTACGAAGGCTGAGGGTCATGGTGTGGATCGCTTACATAGGCGGCGACGCCCTGGCGATCTATGCCCTTGCCACCCTCTTCAACCGCCAGACGTCGAAGCAGCAGAGCAGCAGCGCCCTAGAGGTCATATGGGCTCCTGTCCTGCTCATCCACCTCGGCGGCCAGCAATTAACAGCCTACAGCCTAGAAGACAACGAGCTATGAAAGTGGCATGTCATCACGGTGGTGTCCCAAATCACGGTCGCCCTGTACGTCTTCTGCAAGTGGTGGTCCGGCGAGAAGAGGCTCTTGGTGGCAGCGGTCCTGCTCTTCGTCGTTGGCATCCTCAGATTCTGCCAGAAGCCATTGGCCCTCCGGTGGGCTAGCTATGATACCTTAGCCTCCTCCGATCCGTCCATATCACGCGCCCTCACCAAGTATTCGCAGGAAGAATATGTCCAGAAAGCACGACATCACGTCAAAGAGAGGCCACCATTAGATCAGGCAGCAAGCGACCAAGGTCAAGGAGCTCAACGACAAGCAGGGATGGATGATATGGACCTGGTAACGGAGTCCATGAGGATCTTTCTCGGTGGACCTTCTTCATACCATGTTCGGCTTCAGCGCCTGTGCTCTTTCCTCAAGCTGGGAAACGGGTCTGAGCAACACCAAAAGCTCTGTTTATGGATCCGGTTGCAGTTTCTGTTCACCTACACCAAGCTATTGTCACTGGTATCCAACAAAGGACTTGGCGCCGTCTTAGCACTTGGGCTTCAAGGGCTGACCTTGGCTCCTGTGGTCCTCTTCGCCAAGAGTGATAAGAATGGCTACAACAAGAGCGATGTCACGGTAACCTACGTCCTATTCTCTGCCATGGTTGTGATAGAGTTTGGAGCTGACTCCTTCGATCTTTTGATCACGGCGTTGATGTCAGTACCTTTGGTTGGTCGGCTGGTAAGGGTTCGTGGTTGGCAAGACATGGTTTCGCAGTACAACGTCATGCTATTCAGTGTTCGGAAGAAGAAGACGGCGACGATGAAGAAGTGGATGATGATGATGATGCCCGCCAATCTGAGGACGAAGCTTGATGCGGCCTCCAGCTATCTCAGGAACTACATCCTCATCAACAGTAAGCACTGGTACGTCTGGCATGTACGGTGCTGGTTCGTCTGCACGCAGAGTACGGGTGGAAGGAGTACATACGTGACCCAGCCACATACAGAATATTCAACAATCTCAGGGGCGAGCACACCCTGAGGAAGCACCACCTGGTGGAGAAGCTGGGGTGGACCTTCGACGACGAAAGCTTTGATCTCATTGTCCTTGTCTGGCACATTGCCACGGACCTCTGCCTTCACGGCCATCCCAGCGGTACGGCATCGTCGGCCTCCTCCTCCTCCTCTCAGTCTCAACCAGGCGCCAGCGAGAGCCGTCGCAACAGTGAGATAATATCCAACCACATGATCTACCTACTTTTCATCTGCCCTGAGATGCTGATGCCCGGAACAAGACCCCTGTGGTTCACGGCCACATGCTTTCAGATCGAGGCCATGATCAAGGAGACAGATGAGTGTAACACCCTAGCTTTTTTTTTTAAATTTTCAAAATGGCAAAATAAATTTATGGTGATTAAATAATTAGGCAAAATAAATGTTTTTATGAAAATAAAGTTGAATCATGGTAGAAACATGCTCGAGCATTCATGCTGGTGCATATTTTTCTTGTGTGGTGTTTGAATTTGAAATTGATTTTAAAATCAATTTAAAAATATATTTGAAAAGGGTTTAAATAAATAAAAACCATTTTTTTCCTTCCCTCCCCTTCCTTTCCTGCTATTCAGCCCGAGCGGCCCAGCGGCCTGCTCCTTCCCCCCCCCCCGTGTGGCCCGCTCCGCTTCTTCCTTCGTGGGCCGCCAGGCCAGGCCCAGCAAGCTGGCCGTCGCTCCGCGGGTCCGCCTCTCCTCTCGCTGTTGCCGACAGGTGGACCCCGCCCCGTCCCCTTCTACCTCGAGCCGGACGCGAGCTCAAGCCCGACGCCAACCCGCGCCACCGCTCGGTCGTTTGCACCACCTCGCTCTCGGACTATTTAAGCAATTAAATCGCGTCCGCAGACTCCACCCGAGACCCTAAGCCAGCCGCCTTCGCCTCGAGCAAGCAGAGCAACGCGGAACCCTAGCCGCCATTGCCGCCCACCGCCAAAGCTTGTAATTGGCCGCAGTCCTTGGGTAATCTTCGTCATCTACTCGTCGGCAAGCTCCGCCTCGATCTCCTGCGCACGATGGTGCCATCCTTCTGGTGCAATTTCGTCTAACCCGAGCCCTCACCGTATGCAGTTGGCCGTCGTCCGCCTCTCCGAGCCGCTCGCCGACCCCGACACCTCTTGGTCTCCATCTTCTCCACAGGTGAGCGCGGCGTGAGCTCCCCATTCGAATGGTACCGGTCTCGATGCTAATGGTGGCCGGAATCGCGGTCTTTGTGAACGCCGGCGAGCTTTTCTCGTCGCCGGCCATGTCCGCCGTCGTGTCGGCCGTCGTCCCCGGCGAGGCCGCTCATCTCGACCGATCTGTGCCGTCGGTTTTGGATCGGACGGCCAGAATCAGCCCGTAACCCTTCGCGAGGTGGTTTTGTGGAAAACCCCTCGGAGTTCTGTGTAATCTGTGAAGAGCCCTTGGCGTTTTCATCTGGATACGTCTTCCCCACTGGGAAGCGTAATTTCTGCTTAACCGATCCATAATACGCTTTGTCCACTGAAAAGCGTATTTTCCTTGTAACAGCTTCCAGAATACATTTTCTTCTCTGGAAAACGTATTATTCCTTTGCAGTTTCAGAATACATGTTCATCTATTTACAATTTTACCACTATGTTCAAAGGCTTATATCTTTCACATTTTAACTCCAATTTGGTCCGTTCAAATTCCGTTAGATTCATAATTTCATAATCTACGCAGTGGTGCTACTGTTGAAGTATTTTGAAAACTTTATATTTTTAGTCTATATTTAATGTATTTATTTGTCTATAGGAAATCTTTAAAAATTCATAACTTCGCCGTTATAACTCTATTTTCGGTAAACTTGATGTCTGTGTGATCGTAGAAGCGAGTAGAATAGTTTTATAAACTTTTTATTCTGTTTTGATGACATTGGTGTACTGTTCCTCTAATAACTCTTTGTTTGCTTCGTGTATGTATGCTCGATTGGATTGTCTGGTGTTGATTGTTAATGTCGAGTTCAGACGGTGAGGTTTTTGCTGAGCAAAGCTACTTTGAGGATCAGCAAGACTTTGTGAATCAAGGCAAGTATAGCATGGATCATCCTTGTTACCTACTCACTATAAATAACAATTCATTTGCATGTGTCTTTGATGACCTAGAGATTATAACTAGCTTTGATATCCTGATTCCTTGAACCTTTTGGGTTGCATTGGGTAGTTATGATGCTAGTGCTCTAATGGTCATGATCTTATAACTTGATGTGTGTTACGCTATCAACGAAAATGATGACTTTTAACAAACATGGACTCTTGTCTGTAAGTGATTTATCATAGAGAATCCGTACAGCTGCGAGGGCTATATGGCTCTGGCTCTAGTCACTTGTAGGCCCTTTTCTAGCTGGTTAGTGGTCTGGAAGTTGGGGTATAGGGCTGCCTTTGTCCTTATGAGTTTAGCCGGGAAGGATTGTGCCATATTGGGAGGGGGTTTCTACACACAACGTATTTCTGTATCTCTGATTGGTTAGGAGAACCTATAGGAGGCTTTATATGTTTTGTGATGGTTTGGAAGTTATAAGTCCACTCAGTTACAAAACATGACTCACAGTGAAAGTGTACACCTGTGATCAGAGTTTAAATCAATATATTGTCTGTGCCCTTCGGTTAGGGCGGCCTTGACACATTTACAAATGATAATTGTTCTCAAATTGTTAATGTGTGCATCTTAATGTCGTTATTGCTACACACTGGTTAATGTTATTTTGATCATGAGAATATGGGAATTATCACTACCTTGATGCTATGCTTGAATATGATTAACTTATAAAAGCTAAATGCAGTCAAACAGTGTCAGCTTATTTGAGCCTCATTAACCCATGTTATGCTTGTTGAGTATGGTTGTGTACTTACGCTTGCTTTACTTTCAATTTTGGAAAATCTCGGATGGGTAACAGATGAAGGTTGGAATGAAAGCTATCGTGATGAGTACTAGGCTTGGTTTTCACCAGTTGGCGTGTCCCTGTGTGGAGCTTTCGCAATAAAGATATCATAGTTATTTATTTGTTTATGCGCAATACTCTGTAATAAATATCGATTTGTTATGTAATAAACAGGGTGATGATACTCTTTGTAATTTGTCATCTTATATGTGCGACTGTTCCTAGGGAGCATATAAGACTATTTATATATTCTATTTTTATCCTTAAAAATAGAGTGTGACAAGTTGGTATCAGAGCCGTGTTAACTGTAGGACGCAAGCCTAGATAGAATGGTCATTCTTAGTCTCCTTTGCTTCACTAGTTTCATGCTTCTTAACTTTAACCTTGATATTTACTTAATTTTTATGCTCTTATACTTACTCTATTATGAAAATCTTGACTCTACTCTAACCTATGTCTAAATCTTGTAGATGCCTCCTTATACCCGTCGCATGACTGCTGCTGTGTATCATGATCTGTTCAACCACCTGGAGACTAGGGAAGTTGTTCCACCATCACCAACCCTAGTGCCTACAAACCAATGGAAGCTTCTGAAGAAGAAGATGATGAAGCAGTTCAAGATGATGGTCAATCCCCACCGCCGTCTGTTGGTGGTTCTACTGGAGGAGGTAGACCGCACGCTCCTATGGGATGGACTGTGAAGATCTCTCGCGTACCGGAGTGCCATACCAGATCGCATATACAACTCATGAAGCTTCTTCGTGACTATTATGTTGATTGGGACCCCGCTTTGCAGTACACTTGTTTCTAACACATCCATCTGTTGGAAGGTACTTACTGGGAGACAAATGTGGCTATATGTTCCCAGGAGAGATGCAGAACTCTTACAACATAGAGATGATTTATGAGCATCTTGGTCCTAGCCCAACTCAAGAGGATGGCATTGAGGGTGCTGCTTTTACAGCCTGGATTGCTCTCCGTGGCCATCGCTTTGGGAATATGCGAGATGATGAGTTTCGCTATTGTTGATGCAAAATTATATCTGCAAACACACCGGGCTAATACCCGAAATCGATATCCGGAGCGTGCCAGTCGATTTGACCTGTTAATCGACAAGGACGATAGATTTGAATAAAACCTGAACGAGACGACAGCGATACGCCCGGACGTCAAAGCTCAGATGATACTCGATAACTGTTGAACAGATCAGACGAGACGACAGCGATACGCCCGGACGTCAAAGCCTGAATCTTGCTCGGTAAAAGCGGAACCTGCAAGGCCGTCGGAGATCAAGTTGATGCAGCCCGTCGACTCTTGAAAGAACTCGTTGAAAAGGAAAAAGTACTGATGACGAAGTCGCCGAAAAGTAGATTGCTTGAAAAGTAGATAAAAATAGTAGGTTTGTTGTATTGACTCTCCTTCTTTTCATTGTCTTTTGGTACATATTTATACCCTGGTACTATGAGTCCTAAACAGACATGACAAAGTATTACCTAAACAAGTCTTATCTCTAAGGAATAAAAAATAACGACTCGTACCAAGGTCGGACTCAAAAATAAACTAATAAAATAATGGCATAAATATCGCCAGTTCCCTTATCCATTGCTTTACGATGAAAAACTCTACCGGCATGCTCTTCATCCCTGTAGATTCCATCGGCAACCCATCAATAATGGCTTAGACCCGCTTTCCATGTCCTTCAGCTCCGCTTTCCATCGGCAACCATGCCTCAATCTCTATCGGCAACAGCCCTCTGGCTTCATCGGCAATGTACGAGATCAACATGTCCTTTATCGGCACTCATCCATCG
>CM041633.1:46590789-46655031 GCA_023333625.1 Bothriochloa decipiens | reverse complement strand
CACAGTTTTCGGTCCATATTGACACGTGTCAAAAAACGGTGTCAACAGCTATTTGCATCGCGTTGACCACAGAATGGAGGATGGATGGGGTATGCTGAATCCTCAAGATTTTCCACTTGAGTCACCAGAATTGGCACACTTTGCGTGTGACATGATGCTCAAGCATCTGCGCATGGTAAGCACGGTGGAGCAGCTGGAGCGGAAGCTTAAGGAGAAGCAAAAAGAAATTGATAGGCTCAGAACTATGACTGGACAACCAAAGATCTATGGACGGCTGGACCATGAGCTTCGACCTTAGCTTGAAAACCCTTATGTAATAGGCACATTATTAGTATCGTGAGTCAAGTTAGTCGTGTCATTCTAGTGTGTGTGAACTTTGAGTGCTTAATGAATTATGATTATGTAATATGGATGATTTGGATTTTTGTGTGAGTGCTGGAGCTTTGTGGGCATGTCTGCAAGATCCTTAGTTAAGTATATTAAGGTTAAAGTTTGAATAAATTAAGTTTGGGTTGGTTTATCCTGTCTCCATCCTTGCTATTTTCTGAGCAACCTGTAATATTTTGGTTATATCTTGAAATTGGTTTATCCGATGAGTATGAGATTTTTTGGGGTGAAATTAGACTTCTTTATCTAACAATTCCCACAATAGTCATGTCGATATCAGTTCTGAGTTGGAAGTAATGCCTATCTCAATCTGATGTTCAGTGCTGTCTGGAATTTCTGAACAGTTTTTGTTGTTTGAGTAATTCGATGGCTTAGATGATAGAATCTGGTAATATGCTTTGAATAGAAGTTGTAGAGAATTTCTTAACCTTTCCAACTATGTATAGAACATATCCTTTTGATACATAGATCTTAAGATATGACTATTTTTCTATACTGCTAAAATTGAAGCTCGCCCAAAAATTTTTAGTTTTGCAATCCTTATTTTTATATAAGTGATTTGTATCCTGAATCTCTCTAAGCTTTGATTTTTGGGTTGGAATACAGATGGCTGCTTGGGGTGGAAGAGGTAACCATGCTAGAGGCCGTGGTGCTGGACATGTTACCAATGAGGAAATGAGAGAGGCACAAATGCAGCTGATGCAGACTATGACCCAGTTTGTGCAGACCATGCAAGCTGGAGGGTTACCACATGCTCAACCACCAAGGGATAAACACATGGACTTTATGCAAGGTCATCCCCCTATGTTTACCCATACTACTAACCCTCTGGATGCTGAAGATTGGTTGCATGCTGTGGAGAAGCAGTTGAATCTTGCACAGTGCAATGATGCTGAGAAAGTGTTGTATGCTTCGGGGCAACTCCAGGGAGCTGCTCAGACCTGGTGGGAGTCATACCAAGCTGCACGTCCTCACAATGCTCCTGCTATTATCTGGGAGCAGTTCAAAGAGGATTTTTTGGCTCGCCATGTTCTTGAAGGGTTAAAGGAACAGAAGGCAGAGGAGTTCAGGAATCTCAAGATGGGCTCTATGACTATGAGTGAGTATCATGCTAAGTTTGAGGAGTTGGCTCGCTACGCTCCCCATGAAGTTATAAGGGACGTTGATAAGAGGTGTCATTTCCTGAACGGCATATACTATGAGCTCAGGTTGCAACTAAAGGGCAACAAGTATGACACCTTTGAAGAATTGGTGAATAGTGCTATTGTGCTGGATAATGAATGCCTGGCATAGGACAAGAAGAGGAAGATAAACAGACAGGGCTTTGGAAACAATTCTCGTTTCCACTCTAACTTTCATCAAGGCTTCCAGTAGAGGTTCTAGGGACCAGTCAACCAGAGATACCAGGGTCAGCATGCTCAGCGCAGGAATGGGAATTACCAGCAGCAAGGGAATCAATGGCCGTCACAGCAATTTGGAAATCAAACTCCATGCCTTACTACGCCCAACAACACGCCTCTTAATAGTAGTTCCAATACTCCCCAGTTGTGTTATCATTGTGGTGAGCCTGGGCACTATGCTAATCGCTGCCCCCAGAAATCAAACCAACATACACCTCAGCAGCAGAATGGTAATAAGAAGTCCTATGCCAATCATGGAAGGGTGAATCATGTGTCCACTGAGACGGCTCAGGAAGCATCAGAAGTTATGCTGGGTACGTTCAACATCAACTCTATCTCTGCTACTGTATTTTTTGATTCTGGAGCTTCGCATTCCTTTGTCTCACAAGCATTTATTAGAAATCATAGCATACCAGTTGTAGCCATGAAGAACCAAATGGTAGTAAATTCACCGGGAGGTGCTATACCAGCTTCTTACTACTGCCCCTTAGCTAAACTCCTCTTAAGGGGGGTAGACTTTTAAGCAAACCCTGTAGTGTTGAATGCATCTGGTATTGATTTAATTCTAGGATTGGATTGGATGGAAGCTCACCAAGCTGTGATAAAGTGTAAAGAGAGGGTTGTGGATCTGACTACACCAAAAGGAGATAGAATCAGTGTTGATGTTAGAATGCAAGTGCCACCTACAGCTACCCTGAACCAGCTTGATGACATTGCATATCCTCAGAATCAGGTGGTGGAGGAATTCCCGGATGTGTTCCCCGATGAATTGCCAGGTATGCCACCTAACCGTGATATTGAATTTATTATCGAGTTATTACCTGGCACTGCACCTATAGCTAAATGTCCATATAGAATGGGGGTTAATGAACTAGAAGAAATTAAGAAACAGTTAAAGGAATTAGAAGAGTAAGGTTTCATTCATCCTAGTGCATCACCTTGGGGTTCTCCTGTGATTTTTGTTGATAAGAAATATGGAACTCAACGAATGTGCGTTGATTATCGTTCTCTCAATGAGGTTACCATCAAGAACAAGTACCCTTTACCTAGGATTGATGACTTGTTTGATCAGTTAAGAGGTGCTTGTGTGTTCTCCAAGATTGATTTGCGCTCTGGTTATCATCAGTTGAAGATTCAGAATTCAGATATACCGAAGACGGCATTCGCTACCAGGTATGGGTTGTATGAGTATACAGTTATGTCTTTTGGGTTGACCAATGCACCTGCCTACTTCATGTACCTGATGAACAAGGTGTTTATGGAGTACCTGGATAAGTTCGTTGTGGTTTTCATTGATGATATCTTGGTATTCTCAAAGAACAAGGAAGAACATGCAGAACATTTGAGGCTAGTCCTGCAGAAGCTTAGAGAGCACAAACTTTATGCTAAGAAGAGCAAGTGTGAATTCTGGTTAGAGGAAGTCTCTTTCCTTGGCCATGTCATTTCTAATGGTGGAATAGCGGTGGATCCAAGTAAGGTGAAAGATGTGTTGGATTAGAAGCCGCCTACAGATGTTAGCGAGATTCGCAGTTTTCTTGGATTGCCTGGTTATTATAGGAGATTCATTGAAGGATTCTCGAAGATTGCTAAGCCATTAACAACATTACTAGAGAAGAATGCCAAGTTTGTGTGGTCCGACAAGTGTCAAGCTAGTTTTGAAGAATTTAAGAAAAGATTGACAACAGCTCCAGTGTTGGTATTGCCAGATCTAAGCAAGAAGTTCTCAATCTACTGTGATGCATCTCGTTTGGGATTGGGGTGTGTTCTTATGCAAGAAGGTAGAGTTTTTGCTTATGCTTCAAGGCAATTGAGGCAACATGAGCTTAATTATCCTACTCATGATCTAGAACTAGCAGCTGTGGTGCATGCTTTGAAGATTTGGTGACACTATCTGATTGGGCACAAGACTGACATTTTCACTGATCACAAGAGTTTGAAGTACATCTTTACCCAGTCTGATTTGAACATGAGACAACACCGTTGGTTGGAATTGTTGAATGATTATGATTTTGATATGTATTACCATCCTGGGAAGGCAAATGTTGTGGTTGACGCACTTAGTAGATAGAAGCATGTTAATGAGCTTTGGACGACACCTAAAGCTGATGAGTTGTGTGAAGAATTTGCTCATTTGAACCTTACTATTGTTACTAATGCCATGGAGATAGAGGTGACACCAACCTTAGAAGAAGAGATTCGCAAGGGTCAGTTGGAAGATGAGGATCTAAAGTATATAGTGAAGAAGTTAGCAGAATGGAAAGCACCTGGTTTCCACATTGATGAGGAAGGAACCTTATGGTATGGCAACTGGATATGTGTTCCGGAGGTCAAAGCGCTTCGTTAGACAATTCTGCGTGAGGCACATGAGTCGGCTTATTCTATCCATCCAGGAAGTACTAAGATGTACATGGATCTCAAGGAAAAGTATTGGTGGATTGGTTTGAAGAAGGACGTGGCAGAGTACGTCGCTTTATGTGATACTTGTCAATGTGTGAAAGCTGAACATCAGAGACTAGCTGGTTTATTGTAGCCAATGAAGAAACCTGAATGGAAGTGGGAAGGGGTCGGTATGGACTTTATAACAGGTTTACCTTGAACTAAGAGTGGTTATAATTCCATCTGGGTAATAATTGATTGACTGACTAAGGTCGCTCACTTTTTGCCTGTGAAGACCACCTATACAGGACGTCAGTTGGCTATACTTACTTGGAAAGGATCGTGTGTTTGCATGGTGTTCCAAAGAAGATCGTGTCCGATAGAGGTACTCAATTCACATCTCATTTTTAGGAAGCAGTGCATAGTTCATTGGGAACAAAGTTGAACTTTAGTACAGCATATCACCCACAAACTGATGGACAAACTAAGAGGATTAATCAGATTTTGGAGGACATGCTGAGAGCTTGTGCATTACAATATGGTACAAGTTGGGAGAAGAATTTGTGTTATGCAGAGTTCTCATACAACAATAGTTATCAACAGAGTCTCAAGATGGCACCATTTGAAGCTTTGTATGGGCGTAAGTGCAGGATGCCATTGTTTTGGAACCAGACTGGGGAAAGTCAATTGTTTGGGATAGATGTTCTGAGAACCACAGAAGAACAGGTACGAGTGATTAGGGAGAACTTGAGGGTAGCCCAATCTCGCCAAAAGAGTTATGCAGATACACAGAGAAGGAAATTAACATTCAAGGAAGGTGATTATGTGTACTTGAAGGTGTGTCCTATGAGAAGTGTGAAGAGGTTTAATCAGAAAGGAAAACTAGCACCAAGGTATGTTGGTCCTTTTAAAGTTTTAAGAAGATGTGGTGAAGTGGCTTATCAGTTGGAGTTGCCAGAGAGTTTAGCTGGTGTGCATGATGTGTTCCATGTGTCTCAACTTAAGAAGTGTTTGCGTGTACCCGAGAAGGAACATTTACCTTTGGAGGAACTTACTGTTATGGATGATCTCACATATGAAGAGTTTCCAGTAAGGATCTTGGATATAGCAGAAAAAGTTATCCGAAGCCGGGTTATTAAGATGTGTAAGGTGCAGTGGAATCGTTATTAAGATGTGTAAGGTGGCAGCTTATCCGCAGTTGTTTGAGTAAGCAACATCCAATCTCGAGGATGAGATTCTCTTAAGGGGGGTAGAATTGTAACACCCTAGTTTTTTTTAAAATTTTCAAAATGGCAAAATGAATTTATGGTGATTAAATAATTAGGCAAAATAAATGTTTTTATGAAAATGAAGTTGAATCATGGTAGAAACATGCTTGAGCATTCATGCTGGTGCATATTTTTCTTGTGTGGTGTTTGAATTTGAAATTGATTTCAAAATCAACTTGAAAATATATTTGAAAAGGGTTCAAATAAATGAAAACCATTTTTTCCTTCCCTCCCCTTCCTTTCCTACTATTTAGCCCGAGCGGCCCAGCAGCCTGCTCCTTCCCCCCGCGTGGCCCGCTCCGCTCCTTCCTTCGTGGGCCGCTAAGCCAGGCGCAGCAAGCCGGCCGTCGCTCCGCGCGTCCGCCTCTCCTCTCGCTGTCGCCGACAGGTAGACCCCGCCCTGTCTCCTTCTACCCCGAGCCGGACGCAAGCTCGAGCTCGACCCCAACCCACGCCGCCGCTCGGTCGTTTGCACCACCTCGCTCTCGGACTAGTTAAGTAATTGAATCACATGCACAGACTCCACCCGAGATGCTAAGCCTGCCACCTTCACCTCGAGCAAGCAGAGCAACGCGGAACCCTAGCCACCATTGCCGCCCGCCGTCAAAGCTTGCAATTGGCCGTAGTCCTCGGGTAATCTTCATCACCTACTGGCCAGCAAGCTCCGCCTCGATCTCCTGTGCATGATATTGCCATCCTTCTGGTGCAATTTCATCTAACCTGTGCCCTCACTGTATGCAGTTGGCCGCCGTCCACCTCTCCGAGCCGCTCGCCGACTTCGACACCTCTCGGTCTCCATCTTCTCCACAGGTGAGGATGGCGTGAGCTCCTCGTTCGAATGGTACCGGTCTCGATGCTAATGGTGGCCGGAATCGCGGTCTGTGTGAACGCCGGTGAGCTTTTCTCGTCGCCGGCCATGTCCGCCGCCGTGTCGGCCGTCATCCCCGGCGAGGCCGGTCGCTCGACCGATCTGCGCCATCGGTTTTGGATCGGACGGCCAAAATTAGCTCGTAACCCTTCGCGAGGCAGTTTTGTGGAAAACCCCTCAGAGTTCTGTGTAATCTGTTAAGAGCCCTTGGCGTTTTCATCTAGATACGTCTTCCCCACTGGGAAGCGTAATTTCTGCTTAACCAATCCATAATACGCTTTGTCCACTGGAAAGCGTATTTTCCTTGTAACAGCTTCCAGAATAAGTTTTCCTCTCTGAAAAACGTATTTTTCCTTTTTAGTTTCAGAATACATGTTCATCTATTTACAATTTTGCCACTATGTTCAAAGGCTTATATCTTTCAAGTTTTAACTCCGATTTGGTCCGTTCAAATTCTGTTAGATTCATAATTTCATAATCTACGCAGTGGTGCTACTGTTGAAGTATTTTGGAAACTTATATTTTTAGTCTATATTTAATGTATTTATTTGTCTATAGGAAATCTTTGAAAATTCATAACTTCGCCGTTATAACTCCGTTTTCGGTGAACTTGATGTTTGTGTGATCGTAGAAGCGAGTAGAATAGTTTTATAAACTTTTTATTCTGTTTTGATGACATTGGTCTACTGTTCCTCTAATATCTCTTTTTTTGCTTTGTGTATGTATGCTCGATTGGATTGTCTGGTGTTGATTGTTAATGTCGAGTTCAGACGGTGAGGTTTTTGCTGAGCAAAGCTACTTTGCGGCTCAGCAGGACTTTGTGAATCAAGGCAAGTATAGCTTGGATCATCCTTGTTACCTACTCACTATAAACAACAATTCATTTGCATGTGTCTTTGATGACCTAGAGATTATAACTAGCTTTGATATCCTGATTCCTTGAACCTTTTGGGTTGCATTGGGTAGTTATGATGTTAGTGCTCTAATGGTCATGATCTTATAACTTGATGTGTGTTATGCTATCAACGAAAATGATGACTTTTAACAAACATGGACTCTTGTCTGTAAGTGATTTATCATAGAGAATCCGTACAGCTGCGAGGGCTATATGGCTCTGGCTCTAGTCACTTGTAGGCCCTTTTCAAGCTGGTTAGTGGTCTGGAAGTTAGGGTATAGGGCTGCCTCTGTCCTTATGAGTATAGCCGGGAAGGATTGTGCCATATTGGAAGGGGGATTCTACACACAACGTATTTCTGTATCTCTGATTGGTTAGGAGAACCTATAGGAGGCTTTATATGTTTTGTGGTGGTTTGGAAGTTATAAGTCCACTCAGTTGCAAAACATGACTCACAGTGAAAGTGTACACCTCTGATCAGAGTTTAAATCAATATATTATCCGTACCCTTTGGTTAGGGCGGCCTTGACACATTTACAAAAGATAATGGTTCTCAAATTGTTAATGTGTGCATCTTCATGTCGTTATTGCTACACACTGGTTAATGTTATTTTGATTATGAGAATATGGGAATTATCACTACCTTGATGCTATGCTTTAATATGATTAACTTATAAAAGCTAAATGCAGTCAAACAGTGTCAGCTTATTTGAGCCTCATTAACCCATGTTATGCTTGTTGAGTACGGTTGTGTACTTACGCTTGCTTTACTTTCAATTTTGGAAAATCTCGGATGGGTAACAGATGAAGGTTGGAATGATAGCTATCGTGATGAGTACTAGGCTTGGTGTTCACCAATTGGCGTGTCCCTGTGTGGAGCTTCCACAATAAAGATATCATAGTTATTTATTTATTTATGCGCAATACTCTATAATAAATATTGGTTTGTTATGTAATAAACAGGGTGATGATACTCTTTGTAATTTGTCATCTTATATGTGCAACTGTTCCTAGGGCGCATATAAGGCTATTTATACATTCTATTTTTATCCTTCAAAAGGGAGTGTGACAATGAGCCATCGTCCTCCTCTTCGTCGTCGCCGCTCGACGCAACAAGCCATGGCAGCATCGCCCGGCACATTTGTCGCGTCATCGAGGATGGTGATCGGGAGGACCTTTCCAAGAGAGCACCAACGATTTGTGTTGCATACGACATCGCTAAATTGTTCATCACTACACTCAAAGAAGAAACGGAGAGGTGGGACGTGATCCAAGGAGTGTGGGTGGTGATTCTCTATTACTCCGCCAGCAGAAGCCGACCCTACGAGCATGCCAAAAGCCTAGCTCATGGTGGCGAGTACCTCACCAATGCCTGGCTCATTTGGTCCTGCATGGGGATGGAGACCTTCACTGACAGGATGCAATTCCTAGGCCCTCCTCAGCCTGAACCTGCTGCTGCTGAACAGCCAGTCTCTGCTGCTGCTGCTTTGGTAATATGAGTGATGACTGCTGTCTTCATTTTTCGGCATCATTCACATGCTCAATTTGCTAGTATGTGTGCTGCTAGCTAGCTTCTGCTCCTGCCACCGCGCTAGCTGCCTTCCTTGTTTTGAGGTGATGAGTGAGTGTTGCGTGCGTATATGTGTGTCTTGCTCATGTTGTGCTACTTTCAATTCTGATCCTTGTTCCTGCTTGTATGCTTAAACCATCTGTGTGCCTGTCTGTCTTAGATGATTCTCATATGTAAGTTCATCTACAAGACTATTGTTTAATATATCTTCTTTGGCTAATAAGAAACAAATTGTGTGTTTTCCTTGTTCATTGTACTAATATAATAGATTCTCTGTAGTCAACTATGACAAGCCTATCAATTATACTTATATATATATGGTTTTCACAGTTTTTCTAATTACATGGCACCGCTATGTATCTTCATTATAAAATCTTATGTTGGTGGCTCTTGTTGCAGCCTATATCTTAAGACAACATCATGAATCCAAATGAATTCTTCAAATATTACTTTTATTGGTTATTACTATAGATTTATTTAATCTTCAAGTCAGGTTGAACAACTTATTGTAGCTTTTATAAACACTCAATTTATATTTTTTTTCAAAATAAGAACTTTAGGTTATAGATTGCACTCTTTAAGTAACATAATGGTGAAGGGACCATAAAATCTAAGATGGGAGTGAATTAGGCAACTTAAAATCTACTTCTATAGCTATCTAGATGTGCAATTAAGATTTTGCTAGGTATGTTACTATCTCTACCACAAGGAAATCATGCAACCTAGGTTCCATGATTAGCCAAATGGAATGAGAAGGTGAAGTTGGTTGAGAGGATAACATTGTTATGAAATCATTAGTTGTGGGCAAATCATGATTAGCCAAAGGGAGGAGCATGCACATGGGAAGCAACCAAGAAAGTAAGCAAAGGAGGATCAAAGAGTTCTCAGCTCACTGCCTCCCGTCTATAAAAGAGGAGCCCGAGGGAGAGCTCTTGGGCTCCTGAGCATTACATTGTACTTGACTTCTGCTTGGGTCGAGGCTGCCACTCCGCTATAAAAACGTGGAAACTCCAAGAAGTGAGAAAAAAATCTAAGTAAATGTTTTAGCAAAACATGTGCTCCAAGGATTCACATTTGTGATATGTTTCCCTTCAAAATAGAGCATATTCTCTGATGGTGAAATATCAATCCCATGTTGGATGTAAACCTTAGGATAGAAATTGTTGACGCTGATTTGCGACCGTGCCAACACACCAGTGGGCTTTGGATGCCTAAGGAGGTTGCCTTCATAACCTGCAACGCAGCAAACACGCAGCGTAACCGGCCAAACTGATCTAGGGATTGAAAAGGCTGATGTAGAGCTTGTGTATTGCTGAATAAGCTTCAGAACTGCCTCCAGAAGGATCCGTCGGGAGGAGGCATGTGAAGGATCTCTTAGGACCAGCAAGGCCACCTAAGATGCCAACAAATCTCATGGAAAGAGGTGCTGGACAGCAGGTAGAGGGGTTGAGAGGATGAAGAAAGGGTAAAAGGAGTTGGTAGATTGTTTTTTGACAATTGAGTTGGATGGGATCAATCGGCCATGATCCTCTTGTATATATAGAGGGGGGTGGTCTTATCCTAGTAGGAAACAACTCCAACATGTGATCTCCAAGTTTCCTACACTTAAAACTTGCCGAAACACAATTTAAGATCAAATCGGTTCGGACTCAGCACTAAGCCGGTTATCACGGGCGCTGGCCGGCCTCCTGGGCAGCCCGATCAGGACTCTGCTAAGCCAGCCTGGGCACCTGGCTTAGCCGGCTATGACTTGCCATGCCAGCACTGAGCCGGCTTAGCTGGCATCATGACCTAGCCTAGCCGGCCTAGCTGGCCAACGTGGCTAACCGGCAGCAGGACCGGCTTGGCTGGCCTCGGACCTGGCTAAGCCGTTTGGGGTGGTCGGCCTAGCCGGCTTGGCCAACTGGCCTGGCCAACTGGTCAGCTCATCATCGCTCGCCGTCTTCTCTATGTGATGACTTGCTCCATTGGCGATGCCACTTGACCTCGACCATGTCCAGGGTTCCCGTAACTTCCTCATATTGCAAATATATCACCGGATATTTTTGAGTGTCAACATATGCCCCCTATTTTCAAGTGAATGATGCATTAAACTTGAAAAAACCTGTCAAGCCACAATTGACCAGCACGATACCCATTACATCAACTGACCAGTGACTAAGGATGATGTGTACATTGGCCATTTTGTGCTAAGGGCGATACATGTATTGGCCATTGCTTGGTAGAGCACTTAGGCATCTTGCCAAACACTTGGAAAGTATGTTTTGAGATAACTTCCATTAATTTCCTTTGGGAGGGGTTCACCTTTTAATGTTCTAGCAAGTATGAGTTCTCAAAGATGACTATAATCACTCTCAAAAGACCTTTCCAAGTGGGCGACCATTTGCCAAATTCATTGCTGTTTGATCCAATGGGAAGTATAGTTTGCCACACTAGATCTCCCACTTGAAATGATTTGCCTCGAACCTTCTTGTTGTAAGCCCTTGCAACATGAACTTTATCCTTCTCAATCTCCTTGAGAGCCTCTAATCTTTTATCTGTCACCTTATCCACATTGTCCATCATTAGATCATGGTGCACGACAGGAGATAAATCATTTTGTTTAGCAAATCTGTGCGCACTCAAGTTCACTTCGACAGGCAACATAGCTTCTTGACCATATACTAGATCAAAAGGAGTAACTTTTGTAGCAACATGCTTTGATATGCAATACTCCCACAAAGTTTCTAACAAAGTTTCATGCCACTTCCTTGGTTGTTCCTCAATCTTCTTCTTAATGAGCTTGATTAGAGTCTTGTTACTTGCTCCAGCTAGGCCATTGCTTGAGCATAGTACGGAGATGAGTTAACCAACTTGATTTTATAGGATTTGGCAAGCTTCCTAACCTCTTTAGACATAAATAAAGTTCCTTGATCTGTGGTTAGTGATTGAGAAATGCTGAATCTATGAATGATATGCTCAGTGATAAACTCAATGACCTCCTTGTGAGTTGTATTCTTCAAAGGAATAGCTTCACACAATTTAGTGAAGTAATCTGTGGCAACCAAGATGAATTGATGCCCCATTGAAGATGAGGGATGGATTTGGCCAATGAAATCTAGCCCCCCAACCTCTGAATGGTCATAGCTTCATAATAGGATGGAGTTCTGTAGCAGGCACCATCTGAAAATTACCAAACCATTGGCACTCATCATAGCCTTTGTAGTAGGACAAACAATCGGCCATCATAGTAGGCCAATAGAAACACCCCTTCTCAACAACCACTTCATTTTTGAGGCTAATTGATGCGTGCCACAAATTCCTTCATGGATTTCTCCCATTGCCACTCTTGCATCATCAGATCCTAGGCACTTGAGCAACAAATCATCAGCAGTTTTTCGATAGAGCTCGTCATGCTAAATAATATATTTAAATACACTTCTTCGCACGCTCTTATCAACTTTGGCACTAGGATCCTGCAAATATTTCATCAGGGGAGTCCTCCAATCTTCCAAATTGGTATTAGCATCACTAGAATTTGAGCTAGACCAATTTAGAGTGCCGTTAGCCAAATCAGCAGCAGCACCTGCAGGGGAGTCGGCTAGGCCGACTGCAATAGTTGGCTTAGCCGACTGGGCTGCCCAGTCAGCAAAGCCAGCTAGGTCGACTGCTGCAGTCAGCTTAGCCAACTGGGAGTACCAGTCAGCAGACCCGGCTAGGCTGGCCTGGTGACCCGGCTTAGCCGTCTGATGGCTGGCTAGGCCGACTGTAACAGTCGGTCAGACCAGTTTGTCTAGACCTGCACAGAAAAAATGATCATCTTGATGCATCAGCTTTTCTTGAGTATAAAAATTACACCCACTGATGTCAAAGCCTGATGCTTGTTGAGCTAACATGTTGGCCTTCTGATTTTTATGCCTTGGAATATGCCAAATTTTGAATTCAGCAACTTAGAGATAAGGTCAAGACAAGTATTAAGAGAAACTCGAAGTGATCCATCTAAACATTGAAATTCACTAGCAACCTACTGCACACCCAGCAATGAATCACCATAGGCTTCAACATGCTACACCTCCATAGAATTTAACATGATCAACCCGAATATAAGAGCTTGATATTTGGTTTGATTATTAGTACATTGAAACTCCAATCGGCTTGAATATAGCATCCATGGGGTGTATGTAAGATAATTGATCTCTTCATCAAGATAAATACCATGCTCAACAATAAAAGCAGCAAGAACTTGACCCTTCACAGATTTTAATGGTTCATAAGTCAAGACATATTCAATTAAAGAGTATGCCCATTTGCCCAACCTTCCACTAAGGATTGACCGATATAGCATATGCTTGATAATATCGGCCTGGCATGCCACAACACATGTGCTCGACAAAAGATAGTGCCTCATTTTGTTTCATGCAAAGTATAGTGATAAGCATAATTTTCAATATGGGCATACCTTGTCTCGGGATGAAGAAGACGATGACCAAGATAAGCAATGACATACTCCTTCCCTTCATCTTCTTGAGTCATAACAGCCCCAATGATCTTCTCTTTGGCGGCAACATAAAGTTTAAATGGAACTCCTCTCCTAGGTGCACGAAGAACAGGCGGCGACGATAGATACTCCTTTTATCTTCTCAAATGTTACTTGTTGGCTTGCCCCCCAAGTGAATTCTGATTCATCCTTCAACTTGAGTATAGGAGTAAAAGGAATAATCTTCCCAGATAGATTAGCAATAAACCGTCTAAAATAGTTCACCTTCCTAAGAATTTCTGCACATCCTTCTTACATGTAGGTGGTTGAACATTCTTGATCTTCTCAATCCTCTTGGGATCGACTTCTATGCCCTTGTCATGAATGATAAAGCCTAGAAACTTCCCAGCCGGCACTACAAAAGCACACTTAAGTGGATTCATCTTCAACCCATAGCAGCGCATCCTTTCAAAAGCAAGATGCAAATCGGCTAAATGAGATTTATGAGCAGCCACAATATCATCAATGTAAACTTCCATAGTCACCCCAATTAGATCATGGAAAATCAAGTTCATTGCTCTTTTTTAAGTTGCTCCTGCATTCTTCAACCCAAAGGTCATAACAATCCACTCAAATAAACTAGCAAAGCCAGGAAAAATAAAAGCCGTCTTTGATGTATCTTCCTCTGCCATGAAAATCTGATTGTATCTAGCATTACCATCAAGAAAGCTAATCACTCTATGTCCAGAAGCATCATTGATCAACATGTCAGCTATAGGCATAGGATATTCATCTTTAGGAGTGGCTCTATTAAGATCTCTAAAATCAACACAGACTCTGATCTTGCCAGAATCCTTCTTCTCAACAAGCATAATATTAGAAACTCACTCCGCATATTGGCATGGATAGATGAATTCAGCTTGCAATAACCTATTGATCTCCTCCTTAATTCAGTCATGGATGGCCGAATTGAAGCGCCGCGGAGTTGCTTGACCGGCCTGAATCCATCTTTGATTTTGAGCCGATGTTCCACAAGATCTCGGCTCAACCCTAGAATCTCTGTATAGTTCCATGCAAAACAATCAGAATATTTCTTGAGAAGCGCGATTATTTCATCTTTATAATTGGCTTTCAAGTTTTTATTAACAAACGTCGGCCGCGATGTGGAGCCACCCAATATCAACTTGTTGTAAAGGGTCGACCGACATGAAACCTTGGCCCAACTTATTGAGCTCATCAAAGTCATCAATAGCTTCACAAGCATCGGTCTTTTGAGCCTGATACTATTCAACATGATGCTTTAACCATTAAACATTATCCATTGATTACATTATGGTGCTAAGCTGATTGTCAACCAGCTTAAGTGATACAGGAACAAAGCCTTGCCTAGTGAAACTTACAAAATCATACTCAGGCAAGTCTCTACCTGACAAGCAACCAAAAGCACCATGCCCCCCAGCTTCACATGCATTGGTTGTGGCAACCTCAACCGATGAATCAGCATGGACAACCTTAATGGCATCTCCCACCCATTGGATGAGAAACTGATGCAAGCTAGACGACACACACTCATTAGCATGAATCCAATCATGCCCAAGTATCATGTCATAGCTCCCCTTGATGTTTGCGACCAAGAATGTCGTAGCCAAAGTCTTGCTCTGGATGGTTAACTCAACGTTAGCAATGCCACTGGCGGGAATTGGTGCTTCACTGCCAACACCTGTGATAGTCATGTTGGTCTTCACTAGCTCCTCATCCTTGTTCCCAAGTTTCTTGTACAATGAGTAGGGCATGACATTCACAATAGCACCGCTGTCCACTAGCATGCTATGAACCAGCATCCCATTGATGTGACCTTTCAAGTGGAGTGGCCTAAGATGATCCACTCGCACTACTGACTTCTAGAATATAGCATCTTCAATGACAAACACCAACTCTGCTACTGCTGGCTCCTCTTCATCATGGCTGATCACGTAGTAATCAGAAGAGAAGTATACTACGTTCACATCCCCACATGGTGGTGATGGCTCATAATCCACAATCTCCTCCTCCAGCACTTCTGGAGTCTCCATGCGCACCATATTAGCAATAATGGTAGCAAACACCTTTGGTGAGTCACCAAGATCTTCAGAACCTGCAGGAATCGACACGGGCATCTCAGAAGACACCATAGCCAATTCGGGAAGCATCGGCACAGAAATAGCAGAGAAAACTGGCCTGGCTGATTCCTCAGTCGGCCTAGCTGGTTCAGTCAGCTTAGCTGACTCAGCAGTTGGCTTAGCCGTCTCCTGGCCCTCCTGGCCAGCAGTTGTAGTAGAGGCCGGCTTAGCCGGCTCTGGAGCCGACTTAGCTGACTCAGTCGGCCTGGCCAGTTCTGGGGCTGACTTAGCCATCTGAGCAGGAGCAGTAGCTGCAATGATGGTCTTCCATGGAATCTCTTGGAGCTTTTCTGGTGCAGGTGGGTCTTGAATGGTTCCAAGAGCTTCCTTCTTCAATTTTCTCTATCGAGCGCGCTGTAATTTCCACCTTTGGGTTTTATCCAACCCTCGTGGACACCACTTGGGTTGAGTATATTTGGGATCCCTCAGCAGCTTCTCCTTTTCTTGAACTCCAGCAACTTCTTTAGTAACTTCTTCTTATTGCTTTGCTGATTTTCACCTCCAATCACAATCGGCTTGTTGTCACTAATAATAGGGGGCTGACATCGAGCTGATTATGATGCTAGGAACATGAGCAGGCTTCTTGGACACCTCAACCTTCTTTGGCACATACACTTGCTGCGTAGAAGTCTTCTTTGACTCTTGAGGAGCTACAACCTGCAATTTGATCATCTTCTCTTGATTTGTTCTGCTAGAGCTCGATTGATTACCAAATCGGCTATAGATGGAAAGCTTTGAAGATGGACCAGCAACATCTCCCAATCTTTGGAATGCAGGAGCCTGAGGATATGGCACCCACACTCCATGAGGTCCCCACTATGGCCTTGGTATAATTGGTGGAGCCAGAGGCACTGGAGGTCCCCAACGCAACAGACGAAGACGAGCAACCTACAAGAAAGTCATTTCTCGAAATTAGCCTTTTGTTTCTTTTACTTTGCTATAAGTCAATCAAAAGTACAAAGTGGCTTAACCATAGGTTTCTTGACTTTCTGCTCCTTCTGCTTCCAAACACCAACTTTTGGTTTTTGAGGAACAAACATGTGTAACACATGGACACCGGAAGCAAGGCTGCCTTGAGGAGGGGAGACGGCTTGGCCAACTGGGTCAGTCGGCTTAGCCGTCTGGCTGGACCCGGCTAGGCTGACTGTTTCAGTCGGCTTAGCCGGCTCTGGCTAGTTTGCACTGAAGTCAGCTTGGCTAGCTAGAGGAGTCGGCCTAGCCGGCCTCTGCATCGCTGCATGCGTTTCATACCATGTTTGCCTTCTCAAAGCCTCCACTGATCCAGCGGTGATTGTAAGCTTGTTCTTGCCTTCCTAGTCTTTCCCAAGCACCACCTGTCACCCTGAATTCTTTTGAGTATTTGGTGCGGCACGCAGTTTGCCGATAATGACATTCTTGCCTTTAGCTTTATCGGCTTGCTCGGGTCGGATCAGATTGCTGGACTTCCTACTTCAATTGTATTCATATGTGCAGGAAAAGGGTTCTTGTTGATCTCCATGTCAGAAAAACTCAATTGTCCCTCGTTAAAGGCCGATTGGACCTGCCGACGGAAGACATTACAATCGTTAATTGCATGACAATAAGAGTTATGATATTTACAATAAGCACATCTCTTAATCTCATCTATAGAAGGCATGGTATAATGAATTCTAATGTATCCGATTTTGAGTAACTCATCAAAAATCCGGTCACATTTAGAAATATCAAAAGTAAAATTCACTTCCTCACTCTGATTCTTTTGAATCGGTTGGAGAGAAGGGCAAGTAACATGTTTATTCTCCGCTGTCCATCTAATTTCAGCGATCAATGTCTCCTTGCTTTCATCATCCGAATCATCTGAAAAGGCACCAAGCGCATGTGTATTCAAATGATGGGTCTTATATTCACGAGAGTCTTTAAGGCGCGATTCACAGAAAACGGCCCTCTCGATAAGGTGATTCATGTTAGCAAACTGAACATTCTCAAGTTTTTCTTTAATCTTATAATTTAAACCATTAAAGCATATATTAACAAGATCTCTTTCAGAAATACTCAAATGAAAGCATCTATTCTTGATCTCCCTAGCCTTATTGAAAAACTCAAGCATAGTTTTATCACGAGTTTGCCTAACAGTAGTAAGATGTGATAATCTATTTTCTTGGGCTCCGGTATAAAAATGCTTATGAAACTTTTCTTCTAATTCAACCCAAGAACTAATGCATAACGGTGGTAAAGAAACAAACCATGAAAAAGTAGTACTAGTCAATGATAAAGAAAAGTTGCAGATTTTCATGTAATCAAGATTAGCAGCTTCTCCTAATTGAGCAAGGTATATATGAATGCGCTCCATGGTGGATTTATTACCATTACCACTAAATTTTTGAAAGTCAGGTTACTTTCACCCAACAGGATTACTCTTGTAGTCAATTGCAGAAGGGTATGGTTTAGAACTCATGTTTTGAGCAACTTTAAAGTGAACACCTAGACTTTCTTCAAGGTTTTTAGTAAAATCCTTCTTGAACTGATTCAATATATTATTAATTTCAGCAGAAGATGTTCCCTGCATTTGTTCAAGCATAGGATTTGGGCTAGGAGACTTCGGTGGGTCAGGTAAAATAGTGTTGGCCCCCGAAGCTTTAGATGCTTGATAATCAGTTTGTATTGATTGAGCTGATTTTTAAGCACCCCCTGCTGCACTCGTACTAGCATGACCGGTTTTCTCAGTAGGTTGAGCCAAATTAGCCGATTTTAATTTACTAGCCTCACTGATAGGTGATTGATTATGAAAGAAACCTTGTGGCATACCAAATTCAAGTTGAGGCAAGACACCTGATTGAGTAGAAACAGTTATCTTTCCTTCTATTTTATCCAATCTATTAGTTATAAATCTAAGGTTTTATCCAAGGTTGCTTGGAATTGATTACCACATTCAACTATCATCTTAGCAACACTAGCTTGTGAAACTAGAATTTCATCATACTTAGGGAGATTGTCTAATGAGTTTACCTGCTCTGATGATGAAGTTCCCAAGATTTTAGCAATGCTTGGCACCTTGAATTGTGTCACCTTGTCATGCCGACCCTTGGAGCATCCTTGAAGAAAATCCTCCTGAAGCTCCTCGATCTACAGTTGAAGTTTGGCCTGTAATTCTAGCATGAGCTCCTCCACAGACGTGGTATTGATGATGTTGCCCCTATGAACTTTGCTTGAGTCTTTTGTTACATCGCCATCTACACCCATGTCGCTGGTTGGTTGATATGTCAATCTACGCCTTGAAGATTTCCCCAGCGTAGTCACCAAAAAGTATGTTGACGCTGATTCATGATCATGCCAACACACAAGTAGGCTTTGGACACCCAAGGAGATTGTCTTCACAACTTACAAAGTAGCAAACACGCAGCATATACCGGCCAAACTAATCTAGGGATCAAAAAGGCCGATGTAGAGCTCGTGTATGGCTGAATAAGCTTCAGAACCACCTCCGAAAGAATCCGTTGGGAGGAGGCACGTGAAGGATCTCTTAGGACCAACAAGGCTGCCTAATATGCCAACAAATCTCGTGGAGAGAGGTGCTGGATAGCAATTAGAGGGGTTGAGAGGATGAAGAAAGGGTAAAAGGAGTTGGTAGATTGGTTTATTGACAATTGAGTTGGATAGGATCAATTGTCCATGATCTTCTCATATATATAGAGGGGGAGGTCTTATCCCAGTAGGAAACAACTCCAACATGTGATCTCCAAGTTTGCTACACTTAAAACTTGCCAAAACATGATTTATAAACAAATCGGTTCGTACTCATCACTAGGCCGACCTAGCCGGCCTGGCACCCGGCTAAGCCGGTTATCTTGGGCGCGGGCCAACCTCCTGGGCAGCCCAGCTAGGACTCGGCTAAGCCGGCCTGGGCACCTGGCTTAGCTAGCTATGACTTGCCACACCAGCATTGAGCTGGCTTAGCCAGCATCATGACCTGGCCTAGCCGGCCTGGCTGGCCAACGTGGCCAACCTGCGGCAGGACCGGCTTGGCTGGCCTCGGACCCGGCTAAGCCGTTTGGGGTGGTCGGCCTAGCCAGCTTGGCCAACTGGCCTAGCCGACTGGTCAACTCATCATTTCTCGACGTCTTCTCTGTGTGATAACTTGCTCCATTGGCGATGCCACTTGACCTCGGCCATGTCCAGGGTTCCTGTAACTTGCTCATATTGCCAAATATACCACCGGATATTTTTTTAGTGTCAACAGCAATTAATTTGAAGTGAATCACATGTGAGATTTTTCTATTTCTTCTATCTCTCTTTGTTGAATCTTGTACTTGTTCTTGACCGCTATAACAATTTCTCTACAAACATGTAGATGATATAAAAAAGCCATTATTCATATGTTGACCATTTGCCACTTCATGTGTTGACCGGTCAAACTGTTATCATGTTTGTTAACTTGATTGCATCGGTAGTATATACTCCATCTGTCTCAAATTGTAAGTCATTTCAAGAATCTCAGAGAGTCAAAGCTTCTCAAGTTTGACCAAAACTATAGAGAAAATTACAAAGATTTATGACATCAAATAGATATAGTATAAAATATAATTAATGAAAAATCCATTGATACTTAGTTGGCATCCTAATTATTATTACCTTATCATATAGATTTGGTCAAACTTAAATTGCTTTGACTCTTCAAGATTCTTGGAATGACTTGCAGTTTGAGATGAAGAGAGTACTACATTCTTCAATTCTTATTATGAAATGGACAATGTTTTGATGCAAAGTTCTATCTGCAAACACACCGGGCTAATACCCAAATTCGAGATCCGAAGCGTGCCAGTCGATTTGACCTGTTAATCGACAAGGATGATAACTTGAATAAAAACCGAACGAGACGACAGCGATGCGCCCGAACGTCAAAGATCAGAATATATTCGATAACTCTTGAACAGATCAGACGAGACAACAGCGATACGCCCGAAAGTCAAAGCCTGAATCATGCTCGGTAGACGCAGAACTTGCAAGGTCACCGAAGATCAGGTTGATGCAGCCCGTCGAATCTTGAAAGAACTCATTGAAAAAAAGAAAATACTTCACGAAGTCGTCAAAAAGTAAAGTACTGGTAGAAGTAAATTGCGATAAAAAGTAGATTTGTTTATTGATGCTTGGATCCTCATTACAATGCCCTTCGGCACAATTTATACTCTACTATTCAAAGAATCCTAACTGAATACGAGAAGCTTAAATATAGAAAAATAACCTTACTCCTTATACGACCTCTATCTCTAAAGGAAAGACATAAAACTCGTATAGGAACTGGACTCAGACTACACTTATAAAAATCATAAGCTCACATGATGCCGATCCTCTGTCCATTTCTGTCATGATGAAGTTATCTTTCCATCTGCATACTCTCTGGCATCGGCAACAATTTTCTAATCTCCGGCCTGTCTCATCGACAACAGCCCTTCAGCTTCATCGGCAGCAATCCTCTAGCTTTCCGCCAGTCTCATCGGTAACAGCTCTTCAGCCTTATCGGTAACAACTCAGATCAATCCACCCTTTATTGGCAACCATTCATTGGCAACATCAAAAGCAATGCCGAAGATAAAATAATAACCAATCCTTTGCCGATTAGCTCAATTTCTGATTCTTACTGACACGTGCCAAAAAACGGTGTCAACACAACGCTTCTTCATTAGTACAACTATGAATTACCCCATATCCATTGCCACAACCCCCTCCCCAACCCACGCCGGAGCCTGAGTCCTCTTGTTCTCCGCTGCCGTCGTTGTCCCCATTCTTGGCTGGCAAGAAGTGGCAACCAGGTCCTTGGTTTGGACTCACACCATAATCCATAATAGAAGTGTCAACCAACCTTGGGCGTGAGGTTCCTGGTTCTCGCATCCCCCAGCCGGTTAGTGCATCCTTGATCATCCATGGCTTTTTAGGTCAGTTAGCTCATGCCTGATTGCCTGAAGCCTTTATACAATTCCGCACATTTTCATTTCCAAGGCCGGCAGGTGCCATGGCATATACAATATATTAACCCTACCGCACCAGATAGAATTGGGGCAGGTAGGGATTGGCGTCTCTATGGCGCCATCATCATCGGCAGGCTTGTTGTCCTCTGCAAACCATGTGCTTCTCCTCGCTAGCGCTGCCACCGTCAGGACAGTGCACCCAATTTTGACTGCTCCAGCTCGACCGACCAAGGGAACTTTACCGACAGTAGCCAGTACACGAAGAACCTCCACGACCTCATCTCTATTTTGTCCAGGGCAACCCTTAGTAGACAGTGGTCCAACAGGGCCATGGTCGGCGTCGAGGACGGCCATGTCTGTGGCTTCATCATGTGCTACACTGAATACAACACGACGCAGTGCATGGACTGCCTCGGTGCATCGCTCGCGGCCTCACAAACCTCACGAAGAGATGTGAATACAGCCATGCCCGGAACACGAGCATCACAATTGATCACATGTGGAGATGTCTGGGTTTTAGACATCCGACATCACAACTTGCTCCAATCATTTCCAAATTTTTATCATAGCCTCTACATGCGATAACATGATACCTTAACAAGTCTCATGATTTTCAGACTTCATTTAGATTTTATATAATTAAAAAATACTTCTGCCACACGTGGATGGTCATGTTTTGTGGACAAGGTGTTCAAACTTTTGGGTGAGTTTATGCACATGGCCTCAAAATATACTCTCCAACATGAATATCATTTTTCAAATGGCTAGTTTCGTTATTTCATGCACCTAAAGTGCAAATTTGGATTATGCGGAAAAATTCAAGTAAAGGAAATAAATGAACAAAATATTATAGAATGTTACAAAAAGGTCCCAAATTTGAATATGTGCTTGAATACAATTTACTTGGGCTACCAAAAAGTTTGAATTCAAAATTCAAAAAAAGGAAATCTTTGCCGAGTGCCAAGTCTGGCACTCGGCAAAGAGGTCCTTTGCCGAGTGCCCAGCCTGGCACTCGGCAAAGCTCGTTACAAAATAAAAAACTGTCTAAAACTCCCACCCGTGCCCTCTCAACCCTAATTCCCTAGGCCCCCGCGCCCACCCCTCGCGCCCCGCCGCAGCCAGTCACCATCGCCACCGTCGATTGCACGCCCGCCGTCCTCACCGACGTACCCCACTCCCGCAGGCGAGCCCCGCCCGCCCCACCAGCGCTCCACCGGCCCTCTGCCCCTCCGCCTGCGCCTCGCTCGACGGCCCACCTCCTTCACCCGCCCCTCCGCCCACCCTGGCGCACCCCTCCGCTGCCGGACCGGGCCTGGCCGCCATCCCGGTGCCCGCCGCCTGCGCTCGCCTGGCGGCCCGCATCCACCGCCCGGCCCCCCGCCAGTGCCAGTCGATGCCCTGCCCAGTCCCAGTGCACTCCTCCGCCACCGGATCCAGGGCCCGACCGCCCATCCCCATGGCCTGCCCGACGTTCCTCCTTCCCCGGGGCCTGGCCATCCATCCCCCTTCCCCATCCAAAGCACCCCCGTGTCCCATCCCTACAGAGAGGAGGAGGAGAGGGGGGAAGGAAAAGAGGATGAGGAGGTGAAGGAGAAAGAGGAGAAGAAGGCAAGAAGGTGAAAGATGAGATGAGGGAAAGAGGGAGAAGGAAGTTAAGGAGAAGAGGAGAAGAAGAAGGAGAAGGGAGGAGGAGAAGAGGAAGGAGAAAGGAGGAAAAGGAATCAGAAGGGAGGACGAAAGTCTGACGATCGTCCATGTTTGTCCATTGATTGTCACTTCCTACTGAGAGTTTGTCTACGCCGTCGTTCCCGCCCCTTACCGGAGAAGAAGGTAAAGCCCTAGGGTTGTCAGCCATCATGCTGCTTATGTTGTTGATGGCCATCATGCCGAGTTTGTGGATTTGTGGCCTTCGTGCTGTATATGTGTTGTCAGCCATTGAGCAGGCTTTTTCCTTGTAGGTTTTGAAACCTTCCCGTACAGGGGAGGCTCTATCGAATTTTTCAACTTATAGTGTTGTCTTTCTTCTTTTGCAGAGTAGGTCTTAGAGGAGGGGACCCGGAGTACCTCGACGACGTCGATCATCTTCGTTAGTGTTGCGGGTCTGCCTGCATTGTGTCGCATCTCTCAATCACCACCCTAGGAATAAATCACCCGTCTTCCTTACCAGTTGTCGTACTTAGGTCATGTGACCCAGTTAGGCATCTCCCGTCCGAAAGAGATATGGTCGGAGGTATGCAGTTCTTTGTATATCTACGACCATATCTGTTTTGGATTGTCCATGTTTTTTGGACAGCCAGCGGATGCGTAGATGAGTTAGCTTCCATGTTCTGCTCCCATCTGAGTCAGAGTTTCGGTAGGACCTCCCCGTTGTTCTCTGGATACACACTCTACTGGCGGGGACATGTATCGGGAGAATGGTGGGGACATGTATCGGGGGAACAGCGGGGAGGTGCTGCCGAAATTCTGACTTGGACGGGGGCAGAACATGGAAGCTAACCCATCTACGCATCCACGGGTGGGATTAGGACCTATCCTTCACCTATTAGATGGTAGGAATGCCGTGTAGATGCAATTGCTTGTTTATTACTCACTTACGCATGTGTATGACAGAGGATGGATAACCGTGAGTGGATGTACATGGGCTACACAACTAAGCGGAAGAGCGATGAATGGGTTAGGGGGACCAATTATTTCCTAGAGAAAGCGTTTGGCAAGGCTGCTAAAGGGTCAATTCGGATGCCGTGTCCCTACAGCCAGTGTAAAAACTCAAAAAGAAAAATAAAGAAAGATGTATACAAAGATCTTTTCAAGAACGGATTCATGACAAACTATAAGAAGTGGATCTTCCATGGTGAAGGGGACCGTATTAGAGAGGAGGAGGTGAGAGAACGCCTCGAGGAGTATGATGGAGATGCTGGGATGGCCGACATTGTGGTACACTATAAGGAGGCACGTGGCAATGAAGGATTGGTGGAGGAGGATATAGAGGAAACCGCAAAGGCTTTCTACGAAATGATGTCTTCGGCATAGAAGCCCCTTCACGAGAAGACAACAATGTCACAACTGGATGCCATTGGACGCCTAATAGCATTGAAGTCAAATTTGAGCCTAAGTCAAGATAGCTTCAATTACATGTTGGCAGTTTTTGGCATAATGCTTTTGAAGGGTCACATGCTGCCGAAGAACACGTATGAGTCACATAAGCTCCTATTTAACTGGTGCGTATGAGTCAATCCATGCTTGTCTTAACTGGTGCGTCCAATTTAGGGGAGACCTTGAGGAAGCAACGCACTGTGCAAAGTGCAAAGCCTCTAGGTATGTGGAGGTAGACGGTAGTGATGGCAAGAAGAAATAGTCTAAGATCCCCGAAAAGGTCCTATGGTACCTTCCTATCATACCGAGGCTCCAACGGATGTACATGATAGAGGAGTCCGTGAAACAGATGAGATGGCACAAGGATGTCAAAAGATACAGTGACAAGATGGTACACCCATCGGATGGTGATGCATGGAAGTACTTCGATAACCAGCATCCTGACAAAGCTATGGACGCTCGAAATGTACGTGTAGCGATGGCAACAGATGGGTTCAACCCGTATGGAATGATGGCGGCCCCGTACACTTGTTGGCCCGTGTTCATGATCCCCCTCAATCTTCCCCTCAGCGTCATGTTTGAACCCAAGAACATGTTCTTGTCACTGATAATACCTGAACACTCGGGCAACAATATGGGTGTGTTCATGTAGCCACTGTGGGATGAATTGCAACATGCTTGGGAGAAGGGGGTATTGACGTATGACCAAACTACAAAGAGGAACTTCACAATGCATGTGTGGTACTAGTATTTAATGCATGACTTCCTGGCTTATGGCATATTCAGTGGGTGGTGTGTTCACGAGAAGTTACCTTGCCCAGTATGCAAGGCATCTATGATGTTCACCTAGCTAAAGAAGGGTGGCAAGTTCTCTTCGTTTAACAAACATCATCAATTACTAGATGACGACCATGAGTTCAGACGAGACATCAAGCACTTCATGAAAGGTGTTCAAGTCACCAACCCCATTCCTTAGATTATGATGGTGCTCAGGTCCTCGCCTAGTTAGAGGCACTCAAAATTGATGAAGACAATGGTGGTTTTATTGGATATGGTCAGGAACACATGTGGACCTATATATTGGGCTTGACTAGGCTCCCCTACTTCAAGGTCCTTCTTCTTCCACACAACATCGATGTAATGCACACAGAAAAGAATGTCGCCGAGGCACTCTGGGGAACACTCATGGACATAAAAGAAAAGTCAAAGGACAGTGTTAAGGCTAGACTGGACATGGAAGAGATCTGTGGTACACCAAAGCTAGTGATGAAGACCCCGGCAACTAGCAAGAATTGGAAAAGGGGCCTGGCCGATTACATCCTGAAAAGGGGCGACAGGAAGGAGGTGCTGGAGTGGATCAAGACATTAATGTTCCCTGATGGGTATGCAATGAATCTGAGTAGGGGAGTGAACCCTAAGACTATGAAAGTCTTAGGGATGAAGAGTCATGATTTCCACATATGGATTGAGCAGCTCCTTCCGGCGATGACCCATGGATACCTCCCCAAGCCAGTGCGGCGCGTCCTGGCAGAGTTGAGCTATTTCTTCTAAAAGCTTTGTGCTAGGGAGTTATCTCGGGAAGTGATTCATGAACTGAAGCATGTTGCACCTCTGTTGCTCTGTAAGTTGGAGATGATATTTCCACCTGGCTTCTTTCTACCGATGTAGCATCTGATTTTGCACCTACCATGTGAGGCATGACTAGGGGGTCCTGTGCAGGCCCGTTGGTGCTATCCAATCGGGTGGCATCTAAAGATTCTTTAAAAAAAGTGTAGAAATAAAGCCAAAATTGAGGCTTCTCTGGCAGAGGCATTCAGAGTGGAGGAGGTGTCGAACTTCACAATGGCGTACTATACTGAGAACCTTCCCACCATGAATTCACCCCTTGTTACAACGATGACGAGAGTTCATCAACCCTGAGCCTTTTCAAAGGGCAACTTTTGGAAGAGAAAGTGCAGGTACCCCCAAGACATTACAACAACATGAGTTTCACACTATCTGCTCTACTTGTTGAACCTTGAAGAAGTGGTTCCTTATCGACAGTAAGTTCTCAATGAGCTTGTTACATACGCCATCAATATCCTTGACCTATCGGTCTGACCCCCATTGTCTCTTATTTTTTTAGGGAGTTTATTAATGAACATTGGACAGGGAATAGGGCTCCTACCAACCAAGAAGAAGACTATCTTCTCAAAAATGTCATGCCCAATTTTATTTCCTAGTTCTATATGAAGGTACCATCCAACTTACCTCGTTCCAACTTTGAGATTCTACTTTGCTCCTAGGAGCGACTAATGTAATGATCTACTTGGCGTCACCTTGCAGGCATGCACGGATGCAAAAATGAGTGGTGAATTGAAATAGGTTGCACTGGGCTTCAGCCGTAGGGTCACATCATTCACCCTTTATAATGTGAATGGCTATCGCTTTCACACGAGAAGGTACGAGGAGAGTCGGCCCACCCAAAGAACCATGTGCACAGGACTTCGTACGCTCGGCACTGATGATCGCGACTATTATGACATAGTCAAAGAAATATACGAGCTCCACTTTATGAGCCCCAAAGCTCTTAAACCAGTGGTATTCAAATGCCATTGATTCAATCCTAATGACATGAGAAGAGCCAATGCCATTGGGCAAGTTGAAATTCGACAGGATTCCATCTATAATGGAGAAGATGTCTATATTGTGGCTCAACAGGCCACACAAGTTTATTATCTCCTATGGGCGGGCCAAGAAGACGAGAACCTTAAGGGTTGGGACCATGTGCACTTGGTATCGCCACGCGGTAAAGCGCCTGTCCCAAATGATGATGATTACAACTTTGATCCAAAGGCAGATAGCAGAGAGTTCTATCAACATTCAGCGTTGCTCGCGCCAGACCAGCGTCCAGTGATTTGACCCAATGGTGAGAAGTAAGTAACCATTCATGTTTTCCTGACTTATTCATATGACATGTTTAAAATTGAACTTCAGACTAACAATTCTTCTTAATGACTCATGCAGAAACTGGAAATGTGTGCGCGGGGCCAGTTCACGAAATCCTAATGGCATGCAACCCTTCTGATTAAGAAGCACTACCCTAGCCTTGTAACCCACGATGGGACCACAACGCCACCCATAAAGTGGCGGGACTTCTTCAACGTTAGGGACGCAAATGATGTCCCATTGCGACCAAGATCAAGAGGGAGTTCCATAAGACTTAAAAGGTCTGTTAGGTAAATCCCGAATTATCCATGATTCTCCGAGCAGGATCGATCATTACAAAGAGACATTGCAGTATTACAACAATTTTATACAAATAAGATACATCAAAGTAAAATAGCGGAAGGGTTACAATAACATAAGTTTACAAACCTTTTAGTTTCAAACCTTACAAACCATAAGTTTAAATTGTACAAACCATAATAGTAGTGGAATAGTGATAGATAACTTTATTACAATACCAGACGATAAGCTCTGCCCAAGAGCCAAACATCTTACTTGTCGTCACTCTCCACAATGACTGTCATGCAACAGGGTGCAAAGCACTCCTGTCTATGGGACTCACCTGCAACAAGGGTTCAACAAACCCTAAGTACAAAAGTACTCAACAAGACTGACTCGACGAAAAAGAGGGGTGAATACTCAGGAAATGCAAGCTAGAGGGACAAGGTAAGGCTTGCAAGAGATAGGAATTTTTTTTGCAGAAAAGCTCGACAGAAGGTAAACTTTTCTTGCTCTAGGTTGAAATTACCAACCAACTCCATTCATAAACCTTAACCATCATTCAAGTTGTTACTACAATGATCAACACCAATCGAGTCTTCTTCTCTGAGAAGCAACGGCGATTCGAATCCATTTTCATACCCAGCTGGGACCTAGATCACTGATATACTGGAGACTTTAACTCCGAGGGCATAGCAGATCATAGATATACCATTATAACAACCGTAGCCATATATCACCACATGATACACGTGAGCACTTCGACCCAGTGTACCGATATACATGGGAACTTAAACCCACAGTATACCACACTATGACATATGTGGGGACTCTGGCCCACTATATATCACTCATGACATACGTGGGGACTCCAGCCCACCGTATATCACTTGATGCATGAGGATTTTCTAATTTCTCGATAAACATGAGTTCACCATCGACACGGGACCTAGGGCATCAACAGACGAAAACACTACAGAGAGACTCCTTTTCCAATGCAAGTTAGCCGTCCGGACTCGATTTATTAACTATCATCATGTTCCCATCGATAAAGCCATTCTCATCTTTTTCATTCTTTTACTTTTTTGAAAACCTAGCTAATTAAGCAGGGCTAAGCACTACTACGCATTTTCCAAAAACAGGTAACAAGGAATATGGAAATAAGACAGGTAATGCAATTGGTAGGTTTTCACTCAACTCCTATTACTTAATGCAACATTTCATAAACTGAAGTGATAAAAACTTTATAAAAACAAGGATAGGGTTTGAATGCATTTGGGGCTTTCCTTGGTATTCGCGGTAGACGGTCTCAAGCTCTGGATCAACTCCCAACTCCTGAGTCTGCTCTTCCTTGGGATCTGGTGCGACAACATTAAACTCTCTATTAACAGAAACTATACGATAAAATGATATGCTCCAACATGATGTAATAGTAAACATGATGCTCGATGGATGTATGACCAGATTAAGGACTTGAGTACAACTTTCCTTCATGACAAAGTTGCAAGCCAACAAAACTTACTTACTAAGTTCATTAGGGTTAACTATTTAATAAAGAAGTTCATTAAATACATAAAATAACGTTGATTAAACCCTAATGGCATGATCCAGGTAAGCAAAAAAATTAATTAAAGTGCCAAGGGTCATTAAGGTTAATGACCCAAGGTCATCAATCAATCCCAAAGTCAAACAATCCTATAAAATTAAACATGATTAAAGGGGTTAATTGATTAATTAAAAGCATAAAATAAAGGCATAAAAATTAAAGTTGTCTAATTGAGCTCAAAATTTTATTTTCAAAAGATCTTGGTCTAATTAGATGGCACAACAATTTTCAGAAATGAAAACCATTTATTTTATTTATTAAAAATCAAAGAAAATGCATATTTCAATTAAAATGACTAATTTTAACTTATACAAAAAGTACTCAAATTTGGCATTTCATATTTTTCCTAGGTAGAGGACATCACAAAGAGCATATACATAATTTTTCAGAATTTTTTGAACTATATATGATTTACTATAAATTATAGAAGAAAAAGCATTTTTATACATTTTCTGAAAATAGAAAAAGAAAAGGGAAAGAGTGCTCCCGCGCTGACCAAGCCGGCCGACGCCGTTGACCGGTGATTTCTCACCGGCGGTGAGGTCTTCGGCGTCGAAGCTTGGCCCTACAGGCTCCTCTCGGCACGGCGAACACTCTAGGCCAGCTAATGAAGTGGAGGAGCAAGAGCAGCAGGCTCGCTGGCGGCCATGGCGGCACGGTGGAGCTCCGACATGGCGGTTCGGCTCACCGGAGGCTTCTTAGGCGACGGCTAGCGTACGGGCATGTGCAGGACATCAACGCGAACATGTTGAGCCAGAAGATGAAGCTGTTCCTGGCCCCTAGCTCAGACGGCTACGCGCACGACGGCGCTGGCAAGGCCATGCCAGTGGCGAGCCACGGTGGCCGGCTGTTACGGCGCGACTCGAACCAAACCAAAGGCACAAGAGTGACAAGGAGCTCACTGTGGGTCCGACGTGCACACTACCTGGCTCAGAGATGGGCTGAGTCGAGCTGTAGTTGGCGGCGGTGATGGTTGCGGCGGTGCTCCGGCGGCAAGGTAAGTGTTCTGGCGAGTCCTGAGCACAAACGGACAAACCAGGGAGCACCTGGGAGGGAGCATAACAAGGCGAGCATGATGGTGGAGAAGATGGAAGAAAGTAACTGGCTGTGGTGGCGGTTATCGATGAGATGACGCGCGGCGACGCGATTGTCGTGCGCAAAGAAGACGACGGCGGACTGGCGACTCCGGCGGCAAGAGCTAGCGCGAGCGGGCTCAAACGGATCACAAGGATGGGGCGGAGTTGCTGGCAAGAGCAATTGAGCAGTGCTGGATCAACGGCGAAGAAATCGAGCGGCGGAGCGTGGTCGTCTACAGTGGCGGCAGGGAAGAAAAGAAGACGACAACGGCCGGCCGCACCTATATATAGTAGAGTGGAGCTGGAGAGGTGGCGGGCGACTTCACGAAGTTGTGCACGCCGTCGGTTGCACGTGCGGGCATGAGAAGGCGCTCGATGGCCATGGTGGATGCCGGCATGTGCGCGACGGCCACGGCGACGGTGAGGAACAGAGGGGGAATTGATTATGATGACATCATCAGTACTATAGCAGATGACATCACTTGTAATATTTGCAAATTAGTCCAGAATTTACATAAGAATTTGAAAAACTCCAAAAATATTATTTGCATAAATTTTCAAGAGCTACACTTTTCATTTAACAAGAATTTTCAAATTTTGCACAGTTTTTGAAATATGAATTCAAATTCAAAATGGGAATAAAACCCCAGAAACAAATATTTGAAATTACTTTTGATTTTTCAATAAAACATGAAAATCTTCAAATCTATGAAATGTTTAGCTTTCCAAACCAAACATTTTTCATATACAAAGTTTTCCCAAATTATGCATAAATTTTGAATTATGAGTTTAAAATCAAAAGGGGACAAATGCTAGAAAAATGTATTTTCAAATTTATTTGAAATTCTTTTTGAAAACTTGAAAAACTTTGAATACCAACTTTGTAGCTCTTGTCAAGATCTACAAATTATATTCTTAGAGTATCTTCTCATTCTCTATAGATTTTGAATTATGGAGAAAGGGGCAAATCAGGGTTTTAAAATTAGGGTTTTCAGAAGCGGAAACAAACTCGATTTGGTTTCTAAATTAATTGGTTCGTCATTAGTGATCACAAACATCATCCAAGGACATTTTTGGGTCATTGATCCAATGACACCCTTGGTTGACCAAGTTGACTTTTGAAAATCATTTTAGTAGACTCCCAATTTGAATTCAAATTTGAAAACCAAATCTAAATCCAAACATGGAGTTTAATTTTAAATGTTGGACTTGACTTTATACACCATGCCTGAAACTAGTGTAAACATAGTTTACACCTCAAGGTACATAGGGCATAAATCAGGTATTTGAGGTGACATTTGAGATTAGGTTTTATGATTTCATGTGACATAACATTTCAGAAACGCAAGCAACCTATGAAATGTAAATTTTTTTTAGTTGATGCACATCAAGTTAACCTAATCATGAATGGTTTGCAATGCATATGATGACATGGCATGTTTTAGTTGATATAACACCAGAGGTGTTACAGCCCTTCCCCCTTAAAGAAATTTCGTCCCAAGATTTAAAGCCTTGAGTAAAGTAATGGAAAAGGAAATGTGTCAAGAAAACACACTTCACTTAAGTACATAAGGAAAGGGGTTTTACAACTCACATTAGACTAGTTACAACTCATAGAGAGAATTATAACTTAGATGGAAGCATAGAATTCTGGGAAGTTCTCCAACAGGTAATCTTCCGATTCCCAAGTAGCTTCTTCTTCTGAATGTTGATCCCATTATATCTTGTACCACTTGATTGTTCTACTTCTAGTGACACGGTCTTTCTGATCCAGAAATCGAATTGGGTACTCGGAGTAAGTCAAGTCAGGTTCAAGTTCAATTCTTTCAACATCAACAACTTTATCTAGCAGTTGAAGACACTTTTTGAGTTGTGATACATGAAATATATTGTGTGCAGCTAACAACTATTTCGGTAATTGCCGACGATATGATACCTTTCCGATTTGGGCCAAGATCTAAAATGGTCCAATGTAACGAGGTGCTAGTTTGCCCTTGACTCCAAACCAAGTAACTCCCTTGATTGGTGACACCTTTAGATATACATAATCTCCCTTATTGAACCACAATGGTCGACGCCTTTTGTCCGCATAACTCTTCTGACGAGATTGTGCCACTTTTAAGTTTTGTTGTATCTGCTTAACCTTTTCTTCTATTTCTTTTACAAGATCAACTCCAAAGAATCTTCTTTCTCCAGGTTCGGACCAACTTAACAGAGTTCTACATCTGCGACCATATAATGATTCAAATGGTGCCATCTTGATACTTTCTTGATAACTATTATTGTAAGAGAATTCTGCTAAAGGCAAACACTCATCCCATTTCTCTGGAAAATTAAGAACACAAGCTCTCAACATGTCCTCAAGTATCTGGTTCACTCTTTCAGTCTGGCCCCTGATTGAGGATGGTAGGCTATACTGTGCAAAAGATCGGTACCTAATGAATCATGCAAGTGTTTCCAAAATTGGGATACAAACTGCGTGCCTCTATCAAAAACAATGGTCTTTGGTACCCCATGAAGACTGATGATACGTTTGAAATACAGTTTGGCATAATACGAGGCTGAGTATGTACTGTGAATTGGAAGAAAATATACAGACTTTATGAGTCAATCCACTATGACCCAGATGGAGTCAAAACCTCTTGAGGTTCTAGGTAAACCCACTATAAAGTCCATACTGATATCTTCCCACTTCCATGCTGGAATAGGCAATGACTGAAGTTCTCCTACTGACTTCAAATGCACAGCTTTGACTTTCTAACAGGTATCACACTGAGCCACATACTTAGCAATTTCTATCTTCATCTTGGTCCACCAAAATTTCTGTTTCAAATCATGATACATCTTATTACTTCCTGGATGAATAGAAAATTTTGAGAGGTGTGCTTCATCAAGGATCTTTTATCGTAACTCAGGAACTTTTGGTATGACCAAACGATTCTTATACCATAAGACATCTGCTTCATCAATTGTGAAACAAGAAAGCTTTTCTTTTCTAACTTTCTTTTTGATATGCTTAATTCCCTTATTACTTCTCTGAGCAGTAATAATTTGATCTTTGAGGGTTGACTCAATAGCAATGTTAGACAAACTTCCTTGTTGTACCATCTCTAACCCAACTTCTCTATCTCATGACATATAGAGATATCCAAGGGCTTCACTGTTAAACAATGACAATGACTTTTTCGGCTAAGTGCATCAGCAACTACATTTGCTTTACCAGGATGGTAATATATTTCCAAGTCATAATCATTGATTAGTTCTAACCACCTTCTTTGCCTCATATTCAACTCATCTTAAGTAAAAATGTATTTCAAACTCTTGTGATCACTATAGATATTACATTTATTACCCCACAGATAATGTCGCCATATTTTCAATGCATGGACAACAACTGCTAACTCTAAATCATGTGTTGGATAATGCTCTTCATGTTTCTTCAACTGTCGAGAAGCATAAGCAATAACTCTCCCTTCTTGCATCAACACACATCCAATACCAATACCAGAAGCATCACAATAAACATCAAACGGCTTCTCAATGTTTGGCTGTGCTAGGATAGGGGCAGTAGTCATCAATTTCTTTAATTTCTAAAATGCCTCTTCACAACCTGGTGACCAATCAAACTTAACATCATTCTTTAGCAATTCAGTAATGGGCTTGGATATCTTTGAGAAATCAGGTATGAAACAACGGTAGTAACCTGCCATTCCTAGAAAACTATGAACTTGATGCACAATTATTGGTGGTTCCCAATCAAGTATATCTTGTACCTTACTAGGATCAACAGCAACTCCCTTGTCTGATAAAACATCTCCAAGAAATTTTACTTCTTTTAGCCAAAACTCACACTTACTAAACTTAGCATATAATTGATGTTCTCTCATACGCTGCAGAACAATTCTGAGGTGTTCAACATGTTTTTCTTCATTCTTGGAATATATCAAGATATCATCAATGATGACAACCACAAACTTATCAAGTTCTGGCATGAACGCTGAGTTCATCAAGTACATGAAATAAGCTGGTGCATTGGTGAGTCCAAAAGACATGACCAAATACTCATACAGACCATACCGAGTGGTAAAGGCAGTCTTTGGAATATCTTCCGGGCGAATCTTGATTTGATGATACCCAGATCGAAGATCAATCTTGGAAAACACCTTTGCCTCTGCCAATTGATCAAAAAGCAAATCAATGCGGGGTAGAGGATACTTATTCTTGATTGTTACCTCATTCAAGGGACGATAATCCACACATAACCTCAAACTTTTATCTTTATTTTTCACAAAGATTGCAGGACATCCCCAAGGTGACGAACTAGGTCAGATAAGACCTTTATCCCATAACTCTTGCAATTGAGTCTTGAGTTCTGCTAACTCAGGTGGTGCCACCCGATAAGCTCTTCTAGATATTGGAGCAGTACCAGGCTTCAAATCAATTCTAAACTCCACCTTTCTATCAGGAGGTAAACTAGGTAACTCATCAGGAAACACATCGGGAAACTCACAAACCACTGGTATATCTTTGATCTCTTTCATAGAAGTTGCACATACCTTTTTGACAGTCCTCTTAAGTGTTGGAAGTTGGATAAGAAGTTGAGATTTGAAATTAGGTATATTCACTCTCACAGTTCTATTCAGGATGTCTATTACAGCACCATGTCGTTTCATCCAATTCATATCTAGGATCACATCTATATTTTGATCCTTTAATATTATCATATCAGCGGGAAAAATATACCCACCCAATCTTACAGGCACATGATATACCATTTCTTTAGTACACATACGCCCCCCAGGCGATTGTATAAAGAATTGTTATTTTATCCCTATTGTTGGTATTTCATGTGTCTTAACAAATGTACCATTGATGAATGTATGGGATGCACCAGAATCGAAAAGCAAAATTGCAGGATGATCAGCAACAGGGAACGTACCCATCATAATGGGTTCTCCTTCTAGAATTTCCTCAACATGAGTGTAGAACACCTTACCAACCTTCTTCTCATTTTTATCCTTCTTCACATTCTGATTACCTACCTTATTCGAAATCTGATGTTGCTATGGTGCAAAATTTCTAGGGACATAAGTATTATACTGCTTCAGATGTGGGCAGTTCCTTGAGTAATGGCCAGGCTTACCACAATTATAACATGGGAAGATTTGTGGCTTGGAATTGGGGTTATGAATACCAAGGGCATTCGGATGTCATGGATAAGAAAGAATAGCAGCAGGACGAACAAATGTCTATTGCTGGGCTTGGTGTTGTGGTGGACGGTAAGAAGGACGGAAATGGTTTTGGGGATGATAGATTATTTTTTGGCGCTTTTGATTGCCACCAGAAAATCCTGATGTTACAGTTTTCTTCTTCTTAGCTTTCATGTGTTGATGGTTCTTTTCTTCATAAGATATGACAATATTTACTGTCTCATGGAAGGTAGCATTTGGGTTTCTAGTCATCATCCTCTGAATCTTGCTATTCAGACCCCTAAGGAAACACTCCTTCTTCTTACAGTTAGTACTAACTTGGTCAGGGGCATATTGGGACAAGTGATTGAATTTACCAAAATACTGCATAACTAACATATCACCTTGTCACAAAGAAAGAAACTCTTCAAGTTTTATGGTCATAATTCCCTCAGGAATGTGGTGAGCACAAAAAGCTTCACAAAATTCAGCCCAAGTAATACGATGACCTTCAGGTTGAGCAGCAACAAAGTTAACCCACCAGGCTCCTGCAGTGCCTCTCAACTGCTATGCTGTGCACATGGGCTTCTAATATTCGGTGCACTCAATTAGCCCAAACTTCTGCTCGGTAGTGTGGAGCCAATCATCTGCCTCCATTGGTTCATCTACTCTAGTGAAGACCGGAGGACGTGTGTCTGTAAAATCCACATATGTGGTCTCATTCCTATTATTCTAACCATGATTCCCCTGACGTGCATTTTGATTTTGGTTCTGGGCCATCATAGTGGTTGCATTAACCAAGGCCGCAACTGCATCAGCCAGGGTTGGTGGAACTGGTGGAGGATTTGGAATATCACCTCCATCACGAGAAGTACCAGCAGCATCACGGGATCGAGTGTGAGCAGGCATCTATTGATAAACAAACTATACTTTATTCACAAAACTTTATTGGATTTCATAAGGAGATATTACAAACGTGCAACATACTTATGACACATTATTTTTGTTACAACAGTCTGCTCTCTGGCAAGACTTCCCACACCTACTAGGTTTCAGAAAGCAGGGGAAAAAATATATTACACATCTCACTATCCAAACTCCTTACTCATCCTCCTCACTATCATCCACTGGGATTACATCCTCCTCTTCGGGATCCTCTTCCTCTTCAGGATCTTCTTCCTCATCAGGCTCTTCCTCCACTATTTCTGGATCTTCTTCTTCCATAAGATCCTCTTCATTTTCATTCTCTACATCCATCTAGTTTTCTTCTTCCTCATTGATGACATCATCATCGGCGGACACTATTTCTTCAAGGTCTTCCTCTTCCTCATCCTGACCCATTACAAGACCAAGATCATCTTGGGCTGCCTGTCGTTGATATTCAGGATCCAATAGGTTATTCAGCCTCACACACTCATTATCAGCTTCCTCTGCATACTCCTCCAATTCTTCCACGTACTCCTCAAGTTCTTGGATACGATCATTGGCTGCGTCTTCTCATGCCCAAGCATCGTTCCTCTGGTGCTTCATATACTTCTGAGATCACCTCAACTGAGTAATCTCAGCGGCCTATTTGACCCTATCGGCTTCAGCCCTCTCCAACTCGGCATTAAGTCTTGCTATTTCAGCCTGCGGATCTGGATTGGGATTATTACTGCTTTTGCCAATCTCGTATCTGGGAGCTAATTGATGTTGAGGTATCCCCTTCGGTGCAGTGCTCTTACGGGGAGTCTTCTTAGTAAGGGCCATCCTGAAGAAAGATAGGTCATAAAGGATAAAGATAGAGAGGGAGAAATCTGAAGGTTAGCATGAATAGGATTGATACTACTTAACCCAACCACTTTAAAGGGGAAGGTATTTAAAACAGGTTAATTAAACATGATGCATGAATGAAACTTATGATTTAAGCATAAAAGATTTTTAAAGCAACACATACATAAGGGTAACTTTTATAACATAGGGCACTATATTATGCTATTCCACCACCACACTTTTAAAATAAGAATAAGGGTCGATAGAAAGACTCATAGGTAAGAATTAAGCAATTTGGACCCATAATAATCAAGTTAAAATTATTTGACTCAAAAACTTTTGAAGTTTCCACAAACGAATACTACAACAACTTTTTAATAACGAACCAGCTCCAATACCAGCTGTGGCAGAACCTCCTAAATCATATGGCCCACATGCATTATTATTATCCAAACAGACTCCTAATACCCATGAATGTGTTCCATAAGACTTAAAAGATCTGTCGGGTAAAACCCGAATCATCCACGATTCTCCAAGCAGGATCGATTATTACGAAGAGACATTGTAGTATTACAACAATTTTATACAAATAAGATACATCAGACTAAAATAGCGAAAGGGTTACAATAACATAAGTTTACAAACCTTTTAGTTTCAAACCTTACAAACCATAAGTTTAAATTGTACAAACCATAATAGTAGTGGAATAGTGATAGATAACTTTATTACAATACCAGACGATAAGCTCTGCCCAAGAGCCAAACATCTTAGTCGTCGTCACTCTCCGCAACGACGTCATGCAACAGGGTCCAAAGCACTCCTGTCTATGGGACTCACCTGCAACAAGGGTTCAACAAACCCTGAGTACAAAAGTACTCAACAAGACTGACCTGATGAAAAAGAGGGGTGAATACTCAGGAAATGCAAGCTAGAGGGACAAGGTAAGGCTTGTAAGAGATAAGAATTTTTTTTGCAGAAAAGATCGACAGAAAGTAAAGTTTTCTTGCTCTAGCTTGAAATTACCAACCAACTCCATTCATAAACCTTAACCATCATTCAAGTTGTTACTACGATGATGAACACCGATCGAGTCTTCTACTCTGAGAAGCAACGGCGATTCGAATCCATTTTCATACCCAGCTGGGACCTAGATCACTGATATACCAGAAACTTTAACTCCGATGCATAGCAGATTACAGATATACTGGGATAACAACCGCAGCCATATATCACCACATGATACAGGTGAGCACTTCGACCCAGTGTACCGATATACATGGGAACTTAAACCTACAGTATACCACACTATGACATATGTGAGGACTCTGGCCCATTATATTACTCCATGACATACATGGGGACTCTGGCCCACTGTATATCACTTCATGCATGAGGATTTTCTAATTTCTCAATAAACATGAGTTCACCATCGACACGGGACCTAGGGCATCAATAGACGGAAACACTACAGAGGGACTTCTTTTCCAATGCAAGTTAGCCGTCCGGACTCGATTTATTAACTATCATCATGTTCCCACCGATAAAGCCATTCTCATCTTTTTCATTCTTTTACTTTTTTGAAAACCTAGCTAATTAAGCAGGGCTAAGCATTACTATGCATTTTCCAAAAACAGGTAACAAGGAATATGGAAATAAGACAGGTAATGCAATTGGTAGGTTTTCACTCAACTCCTATTACTTAATGCAACATTTCATAAACTGAAGTGATAAAAACTTTATAAAAACAAGGATAGGGCTTGAATGCATCCGGGGCTTGCCTTGGTATTCGGGGTAGACGGTCTTGAGCTCTAGATCAACTCCTAACTCCTGAGTCTGCTCTTCCTTGGGATCTGGTGTGACAACGTTAAACTCTCCGTTAACAGAAACTATACGATAAAATGATATGCTCCAACATGATGTAATAGTAAACATGATGCTCGATGGATGTATGACCAGATTAAGGACTTGAGTACAACTTTCCTTCACGACAAAGTGGCAAGCCAACAAAACTTACTTACTAAGTTCGTTAGGGTTAACTATTTAATAAAGTTCATTAATTACATGAAATAACGTTGATTAAACCCTAATGGCATGATCCAGGTAAGCGAAAAAAATTAATTAAAGTGCCAAGGGTCATTAAGGTTAATGACCCAAGGTCATCAATCAATCCCAAAGTCAAACAATCCTATAAAATTAAACATGATTAAAGGGGTTAATTAATTAATTAAAAGCATAAAATAAAGGCATAAAAATTAAAGTTGTCTAATTGAGCTCAAAATTTTATTTTCAAAAGATCTTGGTCTAATTAGATGGCAAAACAATTTTTAGAAATAAAAATCAATTATTTTATTTATTAAAAATCAAAGACGATGCATTTTGTAATTCAAAAGACTAATTTTAACTTATACAAAAATTACTCCAATTTGGCATTTCATATTTTTCCTAAGTAGAGGACATCATAAAGAGCATATACATATTTTTTAGAATTTTTGGAACTATATATGATTTACTATAAATTATAGAAAAAAAGCATTTTTATACATTTTCTAAAAATAGAAAAAGAAAAAGGGAAAGAGTGCTCCTACGCTGACCAGGCCGGCCGACGCCGTAGACCGGCGATTTCTCGCCGGCGGCGAGGTCTCCGGCCTCGGGGCTTGGCCCTACAGGCTCCTCTCGGCACGGCGAACACTCTAGGCCAACTAATGAAGCGGAGGAGCAAGAGCAGCAGGCTCGCCGGCGGCCATGGCGGCACGGCGAAGCTCCGACACAGCAATTCGGCTCGCCGAAGGCTTCTCTTTCGACGGCTAGCGTACGGGCATGTGCAGGACATCAACACGAACATGTTGAGCCAGAAGATGAAGCTGTTCTTGGCCCCCTAGCTCAGACGGCTACGCGCGCGGCGGCACTGGCAAGGCCATGCCGGCGGCGAGCCATGGCGGCCGGCTGTTACGGCGTGACTCGGACCAAACCAAATGCACAAGAGTGACAAGGAGCTCACCGCGGGTCCGACGCTCACGCTAGCGGCGGCGGTGCTCCGGCGACAAGGTGAGTGTTCCGGCGAGTCCTGAGCACAAACGGACAAACCAGGGAGCGCATGAGAGAGAGCATAACAAGGCGAGCATGATGGTGGAGAAGTTGGAAGAATGTAACTGGTTGTGGCGACGGTCGTCGATGAGATGACACGCGGCGACGCGGTTGCCGTGCGCGAAGAAGACGACGGCGCACTGGCGACTCCGGCGGCAAGAGCTAGCGCGAGCGGGCTCAAACAGATCGCAAGGATGGGGCAGAGCTGCTGGCAAGAGTAATTGAGCAGTGGTGGATCGACGGTGGCGAAATCGGGCGGCGGAGCGAGGTCGTCTGCGGTGACGGCAGGGAAGAAAAGAAGACGACAACGGCCGGCCGCACCTATATATTGCAGAGTGGAGCTGGAGAGGTGGCTGGCGACTTCAAGAAGTCGTGCACACCGTCGGTTGCATGTGCAGGCATGAGAAGGTGCTCGACGGCCACGGTGAACGCCGGCATGTGCACGATGGCCACGGCGACGGTGAGGAACAGAGGGGGAATTGATGATGATGACATCATCGGTACTGTTGCAGATGACATCACTTGCAAAATTTGCAAATTACTCCAGAATTTACATAAGAACTTGAAAAACTCCAAAAATATTATTTGCATAACTTTTCAGGAGCTACACTTTTAATTTAACAAGAATTTTCAATTTTTGCATAGTTTTGAAATATGAATTCAAATTCAAAAGGGGAATAAAACCCTAGAAAAAAATATTTGAAATTACTTTTGACTTTTCTATAAAACCTAAAAATCTTCAAATCTATGAAATGTTCAACTTTCCAAACCAAACATTTTTCATATACAAAGCTTTCCCAAATTATGCATAAATTTTGAATTATGAGTTTAAAATCAAAAGGGGACAAATGCTGGAAAACTGTATTTTCAAATTTATTTGAAATTCTTATTAAAAATTTGAAAAACTTTGAATACCAACTTTATAGATCTCGTTAAGATCTAGAAACTATCTTTTTAGAGTATCTTCAAATTCTATAAAGATTTTGAATTATGGAGAGAGGAGCAAATCAGGGTTTTTAAATTAGGGTTTTCAGAAGCGGAAACAAACTCGATTTGGTTTCTAAATTAATTGGTTGGTCATTAGTGATCACAAACATCATCCAAGGACATTTTTGGGTCATTGACCCAATGACACCCTTGGTTGACCAAGTTAACTTTTGAAAATCATTTTAGTAGACTCCCAATTTGAATTCAAATTTGAAAACCAAATCTAAATCCAAACTTGGAGTTTAATTTTAAATGTTGGACTTGACTTTATACACCATGCATGACACTATTGTAAACACAGTTTACACCTCAAGGTACATAGGGCATAAATCAAGTATTTGAGGTGACATTCAAAATTAATTTTTATGATTTCATGTGACATAACATTTCAGAAACGCAAGCAACCTATGAAATGTAAATTTGTTTTAGTTGATGCACATCAAAGTTAACCTAATCATGAATGCTTTGCAATGCATAGATGACATGGCATGTTTTAGTTGATATAACACCAGAGGTGTTACAGATCCTGTCACCCAGCACCTGCATACAGACATCCAGATGAAGGCGGGAGGAGGGAAGCAGCACAGCCCGTACTTTATTGCCCATAGCGCAATCGACCCGGCCACCGTTCCCACACTTCATTAGGTTCGTCGATCAAACAGCATGACCTCCTCTGATATCCCCATACGACCTTGGCAACCGAGCTCCATGCAGATGTTGGCGGTGGTTCAGGTAACTTTAGTTTTATTCGTTGTTCATTGGTTTTACATATGTACCTTTCCTTTTGTATTGTTTATACATCACGGGTGTAATATTGCAGTCCAAGCTGGCCGAGTTGCAGGCCGCGCAGGAGGCCCATCGACAGGAGCTGGCGGCCCAACAGGAGGCCCATCGACAGGAAATGGCACGCTAGATGGAGGCAGTCCGGTAGCACTCACAGCGTCAAATGCAGGACTTTGCCAGCTTCTTTTAGAACCTTCACATCCCTGGTGTTGTCTTGCCTCTGTTGCCTGCCTTAATGTTCGCTCCACCCCCTCCTCTTGGCCCTATAGGGACTCCGGTGAGTATATATGTTTGTCTATTTTTTTGGCTAGTACGGCCATCCCGCTAGTACTAATGAGATCGCTTCTCCTTTGTGCAGGCACAGTCAGCGGGTTTGAACCCGACTCCTTCACATGGACCTTCTCCAGGCCATGAGTGGTAGGTTGGCCCGAGTCCACACCACACGTGGCCAGGTGGTGCTCCTCCTCCACCTCCATAGCACGGGTGGTCTCCGTGGTTAGGTGGCACAACTCCTCAGCCTCAGCAGCACGGGTGGTCAGGTGGCGCTCCTCAGCCTCAGATGGTCGGGGCCTGGACGTACTCCTCGGTGCCACCGCATGCCTCGGCGCCGCAGGGGTGGCCGGGATGGCAAGGTGGGGGCTCTTCACACTCTCAGGGCCATTGGGACGCCGGGTCATCATAGGTACCTCTTGTTTAGCTTGTATTGGACTTTGTGATGGATGTTGGACATGATGAACTTGTTATGTATGTTGGACTTGTGATATATGTTGATGAACTTGTTTTGTAAATGAATTTGTTATGGCATGTGATATATACATGGATTTGCGCTTTATATGTGGATTTGTGTTATATATATTTGTATGTATGTGATTTTCCTGTTGTGATATATATGAAAAAATAGAAAAAAAGAGAAAAAAATGTTCAGCTTTGCCGACTACCGGCGTAGGCACTTAGCAAAGTTTATTATAAAAAAAAGAAAACTCTTTGCCGAGTGCCGTACACGGCACTCGGCAAAGACTTTCTGAATAAAAAATAAAATATCTTTGTCGAGTGCCATGTCAGCACTCAGCAAAGAAGCCACCAGATGACAGTGGCCAGTTCCTTTGCCGAGTGCTGGTTTGGCACTCGGCAAAGTCTTTGCCGAGTGCCGTCGCGTGGCAGTCGGTAAAGAGGTTTTTGCCAAGCCATTCTTTGCCGACAGCTCTTTGCCGACTGCCAATGTATAAAGCCCTCGGCAAAGCCTTCGCCAACTGCATTCAGGCCTTTTCCGAGTGCTTTCGACACTCGGCAAAGTCGATGGATCCAGTAGTGCATACTGTGCCGCAACCGAGGACTGGCTAGCTAGACTGGAAATCGACGCCCATTGTGGGGAGGAACATGACCAGCATGAATGAGGCCAGGTCAAAACTGCTGGAACAGCTCGCGGTAATGACCGGTGACTATTTTGGCCTATGGCTGTTGAAAGGGAGCTAGAACTACATGGATGATGGCATCGAGCAGGTGATGTACGGGATTGTACAGTGCGTCTGCTACTTGCCGTCGAGCCAGTGCACCATATGCCTCATGGACCAGCTCACGGTCATCTCTCACAGCATGAACAACAGCGAGTATGGTTACATCAAGGGATTTAGTTGCTACACCAGGTTCCAGCCTCATGAGCCGATCGACATCACCATCCCACACCTGCCTCTGCCAGCACGCACGCAGCCGTAGCCGCAGCCACCATCCCATCCTCCTTCGACCCTAACATCTACATCTACTACTAGGAGGGGCGGTAGCAGAACGCCGCTGATCGCTGGTCTGGTTGTGGCTGCTGGGACGGTCATGCTTTTGGTTGCCCTGAGCGTCACAGTGTGGGCACTCTCCAAGAGCCGCCGTCGATGGCATATGAGATCAAGGACCATAGCAATGGTAGAGGAAGGCTCAGACTTTTTCGATGACAAGGCCTTGGAGATTTTGCTACCAGAACCTAGCCAATGCAACCAACAGCTTCTCGGACAGCTAGAAGCTCGAAGAAGGAGGCTTTGGTTCAGTATACAGAGGCTTCTTGGAGGACTTGCATCTCAACGTTGCCATCAAGAGAGTTTCCAAGGGATCCAGGCAGCTGGGGAAGAAGGAGTACATCTCCGAGGTGAATATCATAAGCTGGCTGATGGGCTGAGGCATCGTAACCTCGTGTAGTTCATCGGCTGGTTCCAAGGCGTTGGGGAGCTCCTGCTTGTGTACGAGCTGATGCCCAGTGGCAGCCTCCGTACCCATCTTCACAGCACTGACAACATACTACCCTAGGCAGTTAGGCAAGAATGAAGTAACTTATATGCATGTTCATATTATACACTACTGGATCTGCCTCCTTTGCCGAGTGCCGGCCGCACTAGGCAAAGGCGTCTTTGTCGTCGGCAAAGGCTTTGCCGAGTGCGGCTCTCGGCAAAGCGCACTCGGCAAAGAATTGGTTGGCAAAGGAGTCTTTGTCGAGTGCCACTTGGCAGGCACTCGGCAAAGGCTTTGTCGAGTGCCACGCCAGCACTCGGCAAAGATAACGGGCGACTGCTGACTTGGCAAGCACTTGGCAAAGGCTTTCTGAAAAAAAGGCAGGGCCCGCCAAGCCCATCCATAGGGCCTAGCGAGCCCATCGACGCTAGCCGCCGCGCTGCCGTCCAGCCGCCGAGGCGCCACGCCGTCGGGGGCCCCCGCGATGCACCACCGGGGGGCCTCGCCTCACGCCGCCGCGGGGGTGGGGCCGCCGCATCCTGCCGAGGGGGCCTCTTCTCGCGCCGCCACCGGTCAGGGCCGCCGTGCCTTGCAACGCCGCCGAGGGGGCTGCCTCGCCTCGCGCCGCCGCTGGGGGATGCCTCGCCTCGCGCCGCCGCCAGGGGCCGCCGGGGGGCCTCGCCTTGCCCCGTAGGAGGGGTGGGGGGCGCCGCCGTGACCCGCGCCGCCGGGGGGCCTCGCCTCGCGCCGCCGCCGGGGGGCCGCCTCGCCTCACGCTGCCATCGGGGGGCCGTCGTGCCTCGCGCCGTCGCCGGTGGGGGCCGCCGTGCCTCGCGCCACCGCCGAGGGGGCCGCCGCCGAGGGGGCCGCCTCGCCTCGCGCTGCCAGGGGCCGCCGCGCCTCGCACCGTGAGCCACCGGGGATGGCTTGCCTCGCACAGTCGGGGGGTCGCGTCGCGCCGCCGTGCCGCCGCTGCTCGTGCCATGGCCATCGCGCCACCGTGTAGGGGCACCACCGCAGCCACCCTCGATGGAGCCACGCGCGTGGTGCGCACGCGTGCTCTGGCAAGGACAGCAGCAGCAGCGCCATCGGGTTAGGGTTAGGGTGGCGGCTGAGGGAGAGGGGGAGAGAGGGGGAGACTGAGAGAGAGAAGGAGAGAGGGGGAGGTTGGCGGCGGCCAGCGGCTGGGATGTGGGGAGTGGGGGGGTGGGGTTAGGTTTAGGGTTAGTTTTATAGATGGGATATGGGGAGTGGGCCGGGGGCTGGTGGGCTTTATTGCGCCTGATACTTTGCCGACTGCCAGACACAGGCACTCGGCAAAGACAGTAGCTTTGCCGAGTGCCGCAGCCTGGCACTCAGCAAAGAGGCCTTTGCCGAGTGCCAGCTGAGGCACTCGGTAAAGATTTGATTTTTTTTGAATTTTGAATTTAAAATTTTTCTGTAGTCCTAGTATAGTATTTGCAAGCACATATTAAAATTTGAAACTTTTTTATAATATTTTGCTATATTTTGTTCATTTATTTCATTTACTTGAATTTTTTTAAATAATCCAAATTTGAACTGCAAGTGTATAAAATAATGATATGTAGTCACTCAAAAAATTATATTCATATTGGAGAGTGTATATTAAGGCCGTATCCATGAACTCACCCAAAATTTTGAACGCCTTATTCATAAAACATGACTATTCAGTTGCGGGAGAAGTGTTTTTTAATTATATAAAATGCAAACAAAGTCCGAAAATCTCGAAACTTGTCGAGGTGTCATATTATCGCATGAAGAGCCTCCGATAAAAAATTTAGAATGTTTCGAGTAAGTTGTGATGTCGGATGTCTAAAACCCAGACATCTCCACATGTGACCACAAGTGATCACATGCGGAGATGTCCAGGTTTTAGCCATCCGATGTCATAATTTGCTCAAAATATTCTAAATTTTTTACCACAGCCTACACATATGATGGGATGACACCTCGCCAAGTTTCATGATTTTCGGACTTTGTTTGGATTTTATATAATTTAAAAATACTTTTTTCGCACGTAACTCGTCATGTTACGACACCAACACGGTCGTAACTTCATGCGAGGTCCTAGATACGGCCTCAACATACTCCGAACATCATGAATACTATTTTTTGAATGATCAAATTCTATTATTTTATGTACGTGTAGTTCAAATTTAGAATTGTTGAAAAAATTCAAAGAAACGAAAATAATTGAAGAAATATAGCACAAAAAGTCAAAATTATTCCAACTTTTGAATTTGTGATGTATTTACTGTAACAATGCCTCAGAAAAAAATTGGGAAGAAAAAACAAAAGAAATTATTGTTTGCCGAGTGCCAGAGGTAGCACTCGGCAAAGAGGCCTTTGCCGAGTGCTGGCACACCTGGCACTCGGCAATGGTGGCTCCTTTGCCGAGTGCCTAACGGCAGGGCACTTGGCAAAGGGGACGGCCATGGATGCCGTTTGTCCAGGCCACCCTGTACCGTGTGCCCCTCTTTGCCGAGTGCTTGGTTTTGCCGAGTGCCAGACACTCGGCAAAGAGGTCGTTGCCGAGTGCGGGTTCTGGCACTTGGCAAAGAGTCTCTTTGTCGAGTGTCTGTGTTTTGCCACTCAACAAAAGTTGCGGCACTCAGCAAAGCCACCGTTTTCCATAGTGATGGTTATATATTGCTATGCTAGCTCCAGGTTTTTTATGACTTATCTCTGTAACAACATTGCTCACACCACCAGATCTTTAATTTGCAGGCATGGGATTGTGCTCGGGATTGCGTCGGCACTTCTGTACCTGCACGAGGAGTGGGAGCAGTGCGTCCTGCACAGGGACATCAAGCCAAGCAACATAATGCTGGACGCGTCCTTCAACGCCAAGCTAGGAGACTTTGGGCTGGCGAGGCTTGTCAACCACGGCCGGGGCTCCTACACCACGGTGCTCGCCGGCACCATGGGTTACATGGACCCAGATCCAGAGTGCATGGTCACCGGGAGAGCAAGCACAGAGACAGATATCTACAGCTTCGGTGTCGTCCTGCTGGAGATCGCATGCGGTCGGGTGCCCCTCGTGGTCCGGCAGGATGATGGCGTCGCCGTCCATCTGGCTCAGCGGGTATCGGAGCTGTACCATGGAGGACAGGTCCTCGCCGCGGCTGACCCATGGCTGAACGGCAAGTTCAGCGTGGAGGAGATGGAGTGTGTCATCGTCGTGGGCCTCTGGTGCACGCACCCTGACCGGAGCATGAGGCCATCCATCAGGCAGGCTGTTAGGATGCTGCGGTCTGAGGCGGAAGTACCAACACTCCCAGCAAAGTTGCCGCCGGCATCCCTTTGGGGTTTCAAAGCTGCCCCCTCGTCAGGTTTTGGGACTTTCGAACAGATAGGATAGGATCAGGGCCAGATCCAACCAGCTCAGCAGGCAGCGTGTGTATAACTCAGCTCCGAAGACCAGTAATTTGATTTATTGCCTCCGGCCATAAATATATGTATTCGTTATTTTAGGATTATAACATCATGGCCCAACAAGTGAAATTTGACTGTCAATGACTACATTTTAGGGCTGTTTGAATGCAAACCATTTTAGGGCTGTTTGAATGCAAACCATTTATAAAATACTTTAGTTATATGGAGCATTATGAACTATTTGGTACAAAAAAAATTGTAGTTTTGAAAAATGTAGTATCTTACTACACAACTGGTAAGTGATATGGGGTTTTCTATCACTGTCAGTTACCCCAACCCTGCAGTGCTAGGTGACAAAGACATACAAAATAGGACGGAGCCTCTGAGGGCCTAGGAACCATAAGGCCACGTCATTTAAATCACGTCACAATCAGTAGACTACATGGAGTGCACATGTATTAGTGAACCTTATTTGTATTTTTTAAAAGTACTTGAAAAAATATATGCGTTCCCTGGTCTTTGTTTTCTTACTTTAGCACACTAAATCCTATTTTTTTGCGATAAGGGATATAGCCCGTTTTTTATTAGGCAGAAGATAATGGTCAATAAACCTACGTATAGTTGATACAAGGGACTCGCAAGTAATCCCCGATGAAATCCCGACATAGTGTTGACACCATTTTTTGACACGTGCCAATATAAACCGAAAACTGTGCCGATCGGTAAGGGAGTGGTTATTCTCCAGTGTTGCTTCTGAGTTGCCGATGGATGATTGCCGATAAAGGACATGTTGATCTCGTACATTGCCGATTGAAGCCAGAGGGCTGTTGCCGATGGAGTGAGAGGCATGGTTGCTGATGGAAAGCAGAGCTGAAGGACGTGAAAAGCAGAGCTAAATCATTATCGATGGGTTTTGCCGATGGAATCTACAGAGATGAGGAGCGTGCCGATAGAGGTTTCATCGTGAGCAATGGATAAGGAAACTGGCAATATTTATGTTAATATTTTAATAGTTTACTTTTGAGTCCGACCTTGGTACGAGTCATTATTTTTTATTCCTTAGAGATAAGACTTGTTTAGGTAATACTTTGTCGTGTCTGTTTAGGACTCATAGTACCAGGGTATAAATATGTACCGAGAGGCAATGTAAAAAAGAGACAATCAATCCAATACAACAAATCTATTACTTTTATTTACTTTTCAAGTAATCTACTTTTCGACGACTTCGTCACCAGTATCTTTTTCTTTTCAACGAGTTCTTTCAAGAATTGACGGGCTGCATCAACTTGATCTCCGGTGACCTTGTAGGTTCCGCGTTTACCGAGCACGATTCAGGCTTTGACGTCCGGGCGTATCGCTGTCGTCTCGTCTGATCTGTTCAACAGTTATCGAATACCTTCTGAGCTTTGACGTCCAGGCGTATCGCTGTCGTCTTGTTCAGATCTTATTCAAATTTACTATCCTTGTCGATTAACAGGTCAAATCGACTGGCACGCCTCGGATATCGATTGTGGGTATTAGCCCGGTGTGTTTGCAGATATAATTTTGCATCAACACATCTTTTGGCACGCCCGGTGGGACCAAGTCAATAGATCTATCATGAAGAATTCTACTGATATCAATCCAGAAAACATCATCGACATATCAGAGTCAGATCTCAAGGAGGATCAGAAGCAAGCCATGGAAAAAGCTATAGAGGATTACAGGCGGCTCTGCTTGAAGTCTTTCAGCAAGAACAAGGGCGGAGAAGTCATCCAGAAGCAAGATCTGCTGTTGCCTCGGCAGGTAACCTTCGACTCTAACCCTGGTAAATTACAGAAGATGGTTAATTCTGCGTTAAATCAAGCTTTGATCAACCACTCCACCATGCTGTCCAATACTATCTACAATGCTGTTGTGCAAACGTTAAGGGATGGACAACCACCAGGGTATGTCGGGCCGGCATATCATCAGCCGGGATCGGCATCTACCAGTACTCCATCGGCAACTCCAGCCGTTGAGAGTATAGAAGCGCCTACTTTTCCAGCTATATCAGGACCATCCATCATTAAAGCCACACTGATAGGATCAGAGCTAATATCTCAGGAGAGGCCTGGTACTCAGTTGAGCACAGATCTATCGGTATCGGCAATGTCAGGTCCTTCAGGTCAACATAGTCAAACTGTTGCCAATTGGTGGGGATACGGTATGCCTCCAGGTCCATCTACTGCCAACTCTGGACTGCCTCAAGTGCATGATGTAGCAGGGAAGGGTCCAATGACATCGGCTACTCCAATTCGGCCGATGGCTCAAGTGCCGCATTATTCTACTGTACCTCCTGCTATACAGCCATTGTCAATGGGATTCTATGCGCCTCCGCAACAGATATCTTATGCGAATCCATTGACTAATCCTCCATCAGTTCAACAGAGAGCTTCCACTGCAGAGCAGCCCATGGTACCATTCATATCTTAGTCTGGATTACCTACAATTCAGGGCAATTATACTGGCTGTCATCCATCTATACAAGAGCATCAATTGTCTGCAAGCTATCAGCCATCGGCAAGTCAGATGCCGATGAGTTACAATCTCAATTGGTCAGGGCAAGCGCCAATTCAGCAACCTGCTATTTAGCCAAGCTACCAAGCAATGGGGACTCAACAGTATAGTCCACAGACAACTTTCTAGGATCAAACATCGGCAAAACAGCCGATGAACTTTACTCCACAGATTGGTGCTGTGAATATGCCGGTCCCTCCAAACCAAATGCCACAGGGGTATGTCGAAGCATATCAGCCAACGCCTCCAGTGGAGATTCAGCCAGTGCATCATCAGGATGCGCTCTTGACCGATAAGATTGCAGAAGTGATGAAAGAACAATTCAGGATTCAACCCAAGATCGATACTTACTCTTATCAGACTCCATACCCTTCATCTTATGATTCAATTCCTTTCCCGAATCGGTACAAGGTGCCAGATTTCACTAAGTTTTCTGGGCAAGATGATACGTCAACAATGGAGCACATCAACCGATTCATTATCTAGTGTGGGGAAGTGGCGAACAGGGATGAGCTGAGGATCCGATTATTCTCGTCATCTTTGTCTGGATCGGCATTCGCGTGGTTCATCTCATTACCACCAAATTCTATTCTTACTTGGACCAATCTAGAAAGACAGTTTCATAAATACTTCTTTGCTAGTGTCCATGAAAAGAAACTTACCGATTTGATAAAATTGAGACAGCGAAGCGATGAATCGGTGGAGAATTTTGTGCAAAGGGTACGAGACATAAAGAACAAGTGCTATAGCCTAGTGCTTGATGACCGCCAGTTAGCTGGTTTGGCTTTCTAGGGTTTGTTGCCGCATCTCAGGGACAAATACGATTCTCAGGAGTTTGAGAGCTTAAGCCATATTGTGCAGAGGGTCTCTGATCAAAGTGCTCAAGCTCCAGAACATAGAAAGAGCTGGAACAAGAAGGTGTCCTTTGTAGAAGAAGCAGAAAATTCAGACTCTGATGACGAACCAATTATCGGTTTAGCTGAGTGGGTAAAAGGTAAAAAACCTTTATCGTGTCCTTTTGGTCAGAAAGAGCCAGAGAAATTCACGTTTGACGTCACAAAGGCCGATAGGATATTTGATCTTTTACTACAAGAGGGTCAAGTCAAGTTGTCACCCAATCATGTGATTCCATCGGCAGAAGAGTTGAAAAAGATTAGGTACTGCAAATGGCACAATGCTACCTCGCACAGTACCAATGACTGCAAGGTGTTCAGACAGCAGTTGCAATTGGCAATTGAATCTGGAAGGATCAAGTTTGACAATTCTAAAGCTCAGAAGCCGATGAAAATTGATCAACATCCTTTCCCAGCAAATATAGTGGAGGCCATAAACAAGACCAAAGTATTGACATCGGTGAGCGCTAAGAAGAAAGCGTCAATGGATCCTAGAAATCAAGCAATTACCGATGACTTGAAGGGGAAAGAGAGAGTTGAAGAAAGCAGTAGTTCAAGAAGGCCTCCTAGACCAGCTCCGTACAGAATTCCAAGTGACCGCTATCGGCATCGGCAAGAGGAGTTGCGTTGGGAAGCGTGGCATCGGCACAAAGACCATTGGAGATGCCCCTTCTTCATTTATTGTTGAGAAGAAGGCATTAAATTGCCTACTGTTGATAGTTGCCCCGAGTGCAATGGTTATGATCAAACCGATCGGGCAGAAAGAAGGCCGCGCTATGGTGATCGGAGCAGATACATCGGTAAGCCGATCAGAGAAGGGGTATCGGTACATGATCGGCTGGGGGGCAGGACCAGTGTATATGAAAGGCTGGGCAGGCATGCTGACTGTTTGCTGATGAATCGAAAGGAGCTCGAGGAGATGACCAATGCAGGAGTCCCTGACAAAACAATACTCTGCAGGGATCCCAATACAAATTGCCCAGGTTCAAATACAAAAATTTACCAACCCGTCTGGAAGACGAAGCTTCCTCAATGGTGCCCGAAAGGTTTAATGAGGACTCAAAAGAGGAAGATGCAACGTGAACACAAAGAGGAAAGTTCCCATGGAGCAGAAACTCAAGTGGACAGCTGAAGCGCAAAAGTGAAGGTCCATCGGCAGACATCAACATGGTTTTCTTATTGCCGATGAGATTCTTAGCACTTGCTAATAAAAAAATAATAGATGTATAGATAAAGTGCTTGTTCAAAAAGAATGTATCGGCACTAGTTAATGTGAAGTTTTACAAATTACAGATACATCACATTGCCGATGAAAAGGGAGGTTTACAAGTTCAACAATGAATGGATAGTTGATATCGCACGCAGGCGAATTTGGTCAGCTTCCTCCAGTATCTTTGCATCTTCATCGGCATTGCCTTCAATTGGCTTGATCTTCTTCTTGAGCGCCAGCGTCTTGAGGACTTGGTGGTCCCTTTCTTACTGAAGAGTCTTGACAGCTTCGGGCATTTAGGCCTTCTCATGATTTGCTGCGTCCAAGGCTCCTTCAATCTGTCTCAGCTCCGCTAGCAGGGCTTCTCTTCTTACCGATAGCTGAGCAATCTTGTCCTCCAGATCTGCACAAGAGGCTTCTAGCTTACCGATGTCTTTGTGCTTCTCATCGGCAAGTTGCTTATGCTTCATCATGTCCTCCTGGAGTTTTGCCTGAGTGGCTCTATTGGCAATCCGCTGGGCAGCCCTCTGATACTGCAACTGCCAACTCTCCAAATATGCAGCTTGGAAGAGTGCTTCCTCAACATCGATAGGAATCTGACCTCGAATTCCTTTAAAAGTTGCTCTTGCAGAGTCAGAATCCTAGATCAGTAAAGAAGTCTCCTGTTGCAGTAAGGATAATAGTGTCTCCAGCTTTGACTTGGTTTCAGGTGAAAGAACTCCAAGGTTTGGAGCAGAGCTTTCTTTAGAATCTTCATCATCAGGAACAATCCCACTAATAGAGAAGGAAAATAGACTATCGGGGGAATCTTGCTCCTAAAAAGGAAAAGGTGATGTCAACAGAAGAGCCCAAAGTGTTAAAGGTTATCTAAGGGAGTTAACTCACCTGTTTCAAGGCAATCTCTCGCCTTTGGCTCGGAGAAACAACCTCAGGTACAATTACCGATGACGTTTCTTGTGTTGGTACATCGATTGGTTGCTGCTGCGACACCGATGCCGATGAAGATCCTTGTATGGGTACAATGGCCGATGGAAGAGCAGTTGCCGCTGGAGAAGTCTGCACAGATACGTCAGGAGATATCGGGTGAGGCGAGGACGCCGACGGAGATGGTGTAGGTCTTGCCCACTTGGATTGTGATTCTTCGCCCGATGAAGCCTTACGCTTATGCTGTAAGATATCGGCATCGGACGGCTGGGGGGCATCAGCAATGGATGGCTGAGGAATCGGTACACTTGGGATGGTTGCCGATGCAATTACTCGGTGCTGCAAGAGAGACAGATGAGTAAAGGTGCCGATCCAATAATCAAGGTTTGAATAAAGGATACCTCTGGAGAGTCATCAAGGACAACAAGTTGAGGCGATGAAGGTGCTGCAGGTGGAGACGAAGGGCGAATTACCGATGAAGATTCTAGTGGTGTAGAACTCGCGCCCTGAAATGTGAAATCAGTAAATCACAGCAATCGGCATCTGCAAAAGAAAGTGAGGTGGTTACCTGAGATGTCTGTGCTGAAAATGTGACCAATTTGGTGCTCTTCTTGGTACGACCACGGCCCACTGGAGCATCTAGCGAGGGAGCTTTATGGCCGATGATGGGTACCGGGGAGATCAGCTGCAGCCGTATGACCTTGCCACTCTTACTTAATGTTGGAACTGGGTCATCGACCTGTTAAAAGGGGTTAGTTGCCGATGGATTAAAGGGGAGTTGAAAGAAGTGCAGAGAGTCAGACTTACCACATCGGCAGGAATGGCGTGATCGGGATCAATGAGGTTCCAGTAAAAATGAGGAGATGCAAAGAATAGCTACTCTTTCCATTCTTGCCACCATAATTTGAAGGATTCGGTGACGAAGGAGGCCGGTACCCAATTGGTCAGATCAATATCAGATGTATCGGCATCGGGAAGGAGAGTAACAATCTTGTGCCAATCCACACGGTTCGCAATAGTCCCTCTCGGTTTAATCACATCGGCAAAACAGAGGTTGATGGGCAGTTGTCCAAAAGCTAGTTGTCTTGCTGCTGCCGATGGATAATAGAACTCGTATGTGGGATTAATGTTCTTCCCGCTTCCAAATATGTTGACCGGGATGGCACGAGGGGTGATTATTACACTAAGAATGTTGGCATCCTGGTTCAAAGCCTCATCGGTAAGGTTAAAAGAAAGAGGGAATCTTGCTGCTTCATCAACATACGGGACCCAGGCCCGAAGCTCAGAAGGGATGCCGATGTAGAATCTGTGGAAGAGATTGCCGACCTAGACTCTGTTTGCCTCTGCCCCTGGTAGTACTGCCAGTGCTTCTAATAGGGGGCCGCGTTGCCGATTCTTCTTCCCCGAGTTGATAATCTTCAGGAAGACTTCGAGGGAATTGCTAGGCGAACAGATCAATGTGGAAATACTTGTGCATATGGGCATTCAACCACATATTGATGAACCACCAAGGGCCCCCCAGGTTGCCGATGGATTTGCCTTGCAGCAGCCTTTGTGATACTTGGTGGAGGAGATGGTAGAATGAGCCAAGAAGGTATCGGCCCAGTGGGAGTCTGACGCCACTAGCCAACAGCTCTGCTGCAGGAAGGTGCATGTTGGTCGGTCCAACTGTTCTGCCGTAGAAAATAAATTTCTCAAGCCACATATTCAAAAAAGCTGAATGTTCCCTGTGACTGACTGAACCAGATTTCTTATACTCGCTGATATAACCAGTCCAGCCACCAATGTTCCTGGTAGTCAGCCGATGCTTAGGTTTTCGCTGGAACAGTGAGTTGTCATCGGCAGATGAGATGTCCAAGCCAGTGAGCATGTACACATCGGCAAGGGTTGGAGAAGCTGGTCCATGTTTGAAGATAAAGGCATTCAGGGTATCAGACCAGAAATAGGAGGCGGCAATTAACAATGACTCATTCCTCTCCATATCGGCAATAGATATTCTGATACACTGTTCTAATTTGTGTTCCGCCCAATATAGCTCCATTGGTCTGGCGACTCTCAAATACCAATCTTTCCATCCCTTGGTGGTTTTTGGCCAGGATCGGAAGGTATCAGTCCAGAATCCCAAGTCAAAATTCTGAGCTCTAAAGGGGATTCGATTGGTTTCTGCGTTTATGATGTCGGTTGGATCTGGATTTCCCATTGGGCTTAGGCAGATAAAGTGATTCTGATGCGTTGGAATGAGAAGATTGTTGCAAAGTTCCTGAGATTAAAGATTGGGAATAAGGAAGAGTCATGCACTACGCGGAAAAGGAGAAACGAAATGTCAGAGGACGGGCAAAAGAAGAAGACTAACCTTGGGGACGTCAAAACGAATAGCCATGGCCGCGATGAAGAGGGAGAAGTCAAAGAATGCTAATGGAGGCTAAGGATCACCGTCAAGAGTGCCGATGATCGAGTTCGTCGAAGGATCGCTTGTTGATGTCGCCGCTAGAGAGAGAAAAGCTAGGGTTTGAATCGCAGATGAAAAATGGGCCACGATAGAGAAAGCATTATATGGGCCTGTTGGTACAGGATCTCCATTACCGCGCGCGCAACTCTCAAGGAGAAGTTCAAGCGGTTTGGGCAATTATGACCTGGAGGAAATTTCGGCGCATCCAAAATTGGGGGGCATGTGTTGACACCGTTTTTTGACACGTGCTAATATAAACCGAAAACTGTGCCGATCGGCAAGGGAGTGGTTATTCTCCAGTGTTGCTTCTGAGTTGCCGATGGATGATTGCCGATAAAGGACATGTTGATCTCGTACATTGCCGATTGAAGCCAGAGGGCTGTTGCCGATGGAGTGAGAGGCATGGTTGCCGATGGAAAGGAGAGCTGCAGGACGTGAAAAGCAGAGCTGAATCATTATCGATGGGTTTTGCCGATGGAATCTACAGAGATGAGGAGCGTGCCGATAGAGGTTTCATCGTGAGCAATGGATAAGGAAACTGACAATATTTATGCCAATATTTTAATAGTTTACTTTTGAGTCCGACCTTGGTACGAGTCATTATTTTTTATTCCTTAGACATAAGACTTGTTTAGGTAATACTTTGTCGTGTCTGTTTAGGACTCATAGTACCAGGGTATAAATATGTACCGAGAGGCAATGTAAAAAAGAGACAATCCAATACAACAAATCTATTACTTTTATTTACTTTTCAAGTAATCTACTTTTTGATGACTTCATCACTAGTATCTTTTCCTTTTCAACGAGTTCTTTCAAGAATCGATGGGCTGCATCAACTTGATCTCCGGCGACCTTGCAGGTTCTGCGTTTACCGAGCACGATTCAGGCTTTGACGTCCGAGCATATCGCTGTCGTCTCGTCTGATCTATTCAACAGTTATCGAATACCTTCTAAGCTTTGACGTCCGGGCGTATCGATGTTGTCTCGTTCAGATCTTATTCAAATTTACTATCCTTGTCGATTAATAGGTCAAATCGACTGGCACGCCTCGAATATCGATTGTGAGTATTAGCCCGGTGTGTTTGCAGATATAATTTTGCATCAACACACAGACAGAAAGACAGGGAGAAAAAAGAGAGGGGGAGGCCTCTACCTCCAGACACCAACTACCTAACCAACAAAACTATGCCGGCAACAAGAGATACATCCATGCCAAATTCGCTAATCAAGGGGGTCTAGCCGCGATGGCAAAGCATCCACCAGGATCTCAAGTGACTAGGTAGTTGCGAGGTGAAACCGTCACTGACCAGGAAGCCACTGCGAAGAAGATGTCGTACTGTCGAACCTCCAAACCTCTAACGACCTGGTAGTCGCGAGGTAGACCTCCAGCGATCAGGTAGTCGCGAGGTAGAACCGCCAATGACCAGGTAGCCACTGCGAAGGGGACGTCGAACCGCAACTGACCAGGTAGCCACTATGAATTGCTACGGCGACACCAACACCCAAGCTGGATGGACCGAAGCGAAGAAGAGAATAAGCACAAGCAGACATAGCACCAACGAAGGCAACAAGGGTACCAGCTATGGCAGCGCTCCAACGAAGCCTTCATGAAGAATCATGACATCCGCGGACGCCAACAACGTTATGATGCACCCAAGTGGGTCTCTCGACCCTAGCATGCTCCGATGGACATGAGCTTCCACGACGCCTCCAAGGACTATGACGCAAGTTGCGCCATCGTCGTCAGCCTGGGTGAGCAGGGCAAGGTTTTCACCTAGCCACATCACTTCCTGGAGCAGGCCATCAGATCACAGCTTCCCCAAACCCCCGGAGCCGTCCAAAACCAACAAAATCATCGGATCCGACGTGGGTGGGGCCCACGTCCACTCCTCCGTGCCGGCCTGCAAGGGGCTGCGCCTGGCTGCAGCCACGCCAGGCCGACCGCCTCGCCAGCCGGGAGCCGCGCCCAGCTGTTGTCGCACGCGCACCTGGGTCACGCCTGCTGGTAGACGCGTCGCCCACGTAGCTAGGCCGCGCGCCGCGGCAAGTGGCCCGCAGGCGGCTGCGCCGTGGAAAGGTGACGCTTGAACCATAGGGACCGCCGCCATCGCCCTGCCATGGGCCCCCCAGATCTTGCCGTGGGGAGCCCGGATTCGGCCAGGGGGGCCAGATCCGGCCGGCGGGCCACCGACGTGCATGCCGTGCTTAGGGAGAGAGACGCCGGAACCCTAGCAGGCCACCACCGTGCCTAGGCCGTGGGCCACCAGATCTGGCCGCCGGTGCCACTGACCGCCGTTGTCGGTGTTGGAAAGGTGGAGGTCGGGAGGTGGAGGGGCGAGTAGGTGGGAGGAGGGGGCGCAAGAGAAGAAGGGAGAGGATGCAGAGGGGGAGGCCGCTGCCGCCGGCGCGGAGGAGGCACGGAGGCAGCAGCTGGAGCCAGCAACGAGGGGGTGCCACGGGCGGGAGAGAGGGGGGCCCTCGGGTCGCCTTCCAGAGGAGACGACATGAGGGAGCTCGAGTCACTCCTTGTGATTCCCTGTCCAAAGCGCAACACCAGCTGAGCTACACAACTATATAACCGATGCTATTCTTTAAAATATACATTTTTTTGATGTTATATTGTATATTTGACACTCAAAACAATCTTCACATGAAAGGTTGTTAACTGCAACGACGGCACAATCCTTGTGGTGGCAGCGGCGACCTGATGTGCTGTGAATCTATGTGTGGATTTGTGTGACAAATATTTCTGTATCTTTGTTTCTTGACCTACATGGGTTTCTTTGATTTATATTGATCTACGTTTTCCTTAATCTCTACTAAGTTCCCTTCTCAATTTGTGATTGCGAGTTCCCTTCTTATCATTGATTACTATGAATCTAGGGATCTAGGAACTCTGACAGTGCCTTCGACGGAACTAGGAGTGGCCTAGGACTACCTTGCCTATTGGCCCAGCACAACACAGCTGAGAGGCTTACGGTTGAGACTTGGGCCAGGCACTGTGGCATGACACGACACAACATGGCTAAGCTGTAGTGCTTGATTGTGTCGTGTGTTATATTGCCACTCTCGTGATAGGGTCAAGCCACTCGTTTGGTCATCCATTGATGCCTGCCTGGCTGGCAGCTCAAACCTCTTAAAATGTTACTTTTAGATGTGGCTCGACTTTCTAGACACCTCTATTTATAGAGGATTTCTAGAAGAAATTGTCAATTTCTCTAGTCAGGTAAAGACAAACTTTACAAAAAAATTTGTTGTACTCAAAACTCAAAAGTACCTATAAATTTCTAATTAACAAATTTTCCATTTAAAATTCATTTTTTCATAATTTAAGAGTCAATATTCTACTTTTTCAAATACCTTGGATGAAAAAATGACCAAAGTTCTAGTACTGTTAGGGATCATGAACTTTTGTAGTTGACTGCATTTTCATTTAAAATTATTTAGTGTCTCCAAATTCTGTTTTAAAATTTTACATTTTAAATTTATTTTTTTAAAATAGATCACCTCAAATGGAGAAATGATTTCAACCAAAGTTGTAGTACTCAGAGACATATGCAACCTGATAGTTGATGACTTACTCTAAAACATTTATGGCCCAAATAAATTATTCTAAGATCAGATTTTGAAATTGACTCGAAGAGATCTAAAAATTTTTAAGTTTATACCTTTTTTTCATTTAAATCCATTTAGTGTCACATATACTCATAGAACTACTTTGCTGCCCTACAAAACCACCATTAGTTTCTCTAGTAGCATGCTTTATTCCATATAGAGCTAGGGACCTACCAAGGAATTAAGAAAAAGGGTAGCATATCCATTTGTCCCTCTAAATCCCATTGAGCGTGTTGACTGTTGCAACAATCACTATCCTGAACAAGAATCTTAGTGAGTCCACCATGGCAGATCTGGCTGCGGCAAGCTCCACCGCAGCGGATCCAGCCTCATCATGGGTGCGGTGGCCTGAGGCCCAAATCTAGGCTTGGCTAGCTCTGGGCTGCATGTTTTTTTTCTATTTTTTTCGTATCAATTAACCAAGGTGGGCAAAGCGTGTCCGCATTTGTGGTCTGCCTATCAATGGTGACCATTGAGTGGTGGTTGGGGTTGCCCTCCTGAAAAAATCCAAAGTGCCCGCCTCGAATAAAAGTGTTATTTTGGAGAAAGAAATGCAAGAAGTTGACATTCAGCAATAGTTTTAGGGATTTTCCCTAACAAGTTGTCTGAATATGCACGGAAATGTACAATAGGGTAGGGATGTTGAATATAAAAAAACTCAACGCGTAGTCGTAAGACAGCCCCAAGCATTGTGCTTTGACGTGGGACTGAGTGACTTAGACCTGTGCTTTGGCATGAGACAGACGAAGGAATTTTTTTCAACACGCAGATAAACTACTTCTCCTGCAGCCAACAAATCTGCCCCGGGGGTTCGAACACTGGCCAGACCAACTAGTCCACCGTTCTGGCCAGTGTTAGGCTTCCATGTTTGCTTGGTATTGTACCACTAAAGGCATTAACGGAGAGTTGTAGGTAAGTTAAAGCTGTAAGATTTCCTATGGCCAGTGCGATTGAATCTGCTATACTGTTATCAAATACATAGAAAACAACTAAGTCTTAAAGCCTATACAAGGTAGATGGAAGAGATCCCGTGAATAAATTGTCATGGAGCAAGATTACTAATGTCTTGAGTGATGCTGCTAGAGGTCCTGTTGCCATATAAGGTAAGCTCGGCTAGTGAAGCTGAAAGGTTAGAAACTGAATCAGGAAGAACTCCCTCAAACTTGCTGCAACACAATTCCACAACCTGTAACCGGGAGCAATTTGTTAATGCAGTTAGGAAACCCAATCTTTTGGTTCTTTAGCCTCCAGCAAATTCGAGTTGAGCAGCAGACACTACTGCAGGATGCTCCCAGGCCACTGTAAGGGTGGGTTGCCCACTGGATACTCAGGCTGGGATAGAATCGTGAAAATAGCTCGTGTCCATCAATAGCTCCCAAAGATTGGGAACATTATAAAATGCATTTGGAGGAATCTTTCCACTTAGCATGTTATTAGTGACAGAGAACCATGTAAGAGAGGAAATGTTCCGCGGAGAAACTGGAATCAGGCCAGTTAAATTGTTAGGGCCTAGCCTAAGTTATGCAAAGATAAACTGGAGAACATGCCCAAAGAAGCAGGAATAGCACCCGACAGCATGTTGCCGCCAAGATTGAGATAATGGAGCTTGGTGAGATTGCCCCAAGAAAGTGGTATCTCGCCAGATAATCTGTTATTCTGCAAAAACAAATACTCCATCCACCTCAAGTCTTCTAGAGGTAGAAGGATCCTTCCTGCAAACCATTATCATCATCATCAATCTTCAAATAGGATTTTTTTTCAAAAGTGCCTATCTGATATGAATTGGATCTCACCTTGGAGATGGTTATATCACTTAGGTCAAGCCTCCTGAGCTTGGTGCATCTTTCCAAGGCCTCAGGAGTCTTCCCATTTAGATGATTGTAGCTCACATTCAGCAACTGAAGTCTAGAAAATTGACCACGCTCCATGAGTATCTCACCCACAAGCTGGTTCTCGTGAGGGGTCCAATTCCTTGAGGAAGAATTGGTTGCCTAAGAAAGGCGAGATGCGCCATGATAAGCCAAGGGAGCCTGTCTAAATGGAGCGCAACAACCCTGTCAGGATGCCGATAGACGCAAATAACTCCTGGCCACCTGCAGAAGTGGCTTGATATGTTCCATGAAGCCAGTAAACTGGACGGACCAGAAGACATCATGGAGTTGAAGGAAAGGAGTGCTAGCTCATCTGTGTGACCGCTGTTCCCAAGAGACACCTCCGAGGCACGGTGAAGGAAGATCAGCAGCAAGACGTAGATCAATTCCATTGTTCCGGCCATGAGAAAAGTAGCTACAAAAGGTTACTTGTCTGTTGCTGAACTCTTCAACTTGGGTACATGCAACTATATATGCTAGTTTTATTTTATTGGCCTCCAAAGATATTATAAAGAAAGGGAACAATGCTACAGATGCCACCTACCACTGAGAAAATTTGATATTGGAACCACAAGTCTATGAATGGTTTGGTTGGGATTTGAATATTGGATGGAGTAGAAAAATACCTGAAATGAAGCCAAATCGGTGGAGAGGAGCAGCGGCCTGCACGACGGCCGTGAGCACTGAGTATGGATGCGTGGCGCAAGGATCGAAGTCAGTGGCTGTCATGACCCGGGTTGGGTCCATCTGATACGTATGTGTGTGTCTTGCTGGGCCTACGAGCCGTAGCCATGTATGGGCTTAGGCCAAGACCATCTACAATGTGCTCGATGCGAAAACTATTAAAACCCATGCAATCAGTACCGATGCCAAAACTTTTGTTGCTGCCTTGTCATTGGGCATCGAGGACATGGGCCAAATCTGCCAGAGAACCATCAATGCTTGAGCCGGTTGAGAAATTGTCTTTTATTCGGCAAGCACCGGATCACCTACATGCATCGATGCCACGAATATTAGACGTGGCACCGCTCCGTGCAATGTGATGATCCGATGCCTAGCACTCTTTCTCTCTTCATTCATTCAGGCACCGGCCAAACACCACATTGTGGTTACGTAGTCTTAGAAGCCAACGTGACATATATACGGCTGTCATTGTACAGGGTATGGATGAATTGAATCCGCTAAAACTTCGTCGTCCTCTGTCTTGTTCGTCCTCCATGCTATTCTTGCTTCTCTGCTTTGATCCCTGCTAATTCTCCCCAAAATCTATGATCCCTGCTAATCCTCCCCAAAATCTATCTACTCTGCCTCAAAGTTATACAAGATCATGACAATTGGTTATTAGTCTTCGATTCTGCTCCAAAATTTTCCCCCAAATCAATTGAGTCCCATGCCTTCTAGGGGAGGTGTCCTTTAGTGTCACCGTGAGGCACATGTCGTGGACCACATGGCGTGGACCTTGCCAGATGAGGTTTTGCTCCAGGTCTTTGGACCGTACGGCGGCAACAAGGTGTTTGTCAGAGAGAGAACAAGATGTATGGTGGCATACATCTTCTTCCACCCAGATCGTGGTGCATCTGAAGCTCAAAAGGCACTTCATGGACGCTGCATTTATGACAACTGCTGCTGGATGGCCTCTTCGATATCCAGAATTCCAGATGGTGTCGCAGCGTTCCATCTGCAGCAGTGGGGTGCAGGCCACCAAGACCGCGATTCCGGGTGATCCAACGCCGTCACCAGATGCGCCGCCCACGCCTGCAGTGCCCTCGGGTCCTGTCCTGCAGCGGCTCCGACCTCGACCCCAACCGCATCTGGCATGACCTCGCCGTCCGCAACCTTTGCCCCGACGACGATGGCCATGACAGCAGCTACGGCGACCAAGCCAGCAACATCCACGGCCCCGTCCGTGACCCAAACCCCGACTGACGCGCACTTTACTTCGACTTCCGAGTTCCGACACCGTCGTTTCTCGCTGCGACGAAGAAGATCAAGAAGAGGGCGCCGAGGGAGCGACGCGCCACCGTAGCTGTCTCCATTGCAGCCTTGCTAGGCCATGCGACGGAGCTGAACTACATCGACGCGCTCCCGCGACTCCACTGACAAGACAAGGACGTGTCCATCGCCAAGAAAGCGGCCTAGCTTAGAGGTGCTCATGGAGTATGACAGTGCCGAGCAGCCTACGATGTCAGGAGAGACGGTTGTACGGTTTCATCCCGGCCGCTTCTGCCTCCGATTGGGCCGCCGATGACTTCCACGCCTTCGGTTCCAGGGACTGGCATGCGGCCTCGGCCACGGAGGCGCGCTCTGCATCACAGACATTGCCATCCGCGTCGGCGGGGGCTCCGTTGTCATCAGAGAAGCGTGCGCACCTTGGCATCGTCGCGCTTCTGCGCAGCCTGCCCGTATGCTCTATGGCGTCGCCCCGAGATGCACTGGGAGCGTGCCACATTCGACGCACTCCACGGTCTCTTTGATGACCGCCACTACTGCTCCTACCGTGGCAACGACTCCACCAGGCTCCCCGCAGACCTTGCCCACGTCCTCGCAATGTCTGACTATGGCCACGAAGGGGGATGACTTCAATGATGACCAGACTGTGGTTGTGCCTCAGCCTACACTGGTCAGATTCCAAAGTGATGTTCCCAGCAGGTCAAGCCTCTGCAGATCATTCTGATGGCCGCAACAAATAAGTGGGCATCTGCTCCATTGGGTGTTCAACTGGGGTTCGATGGACTGCTGCCCAGGTATCTCACCAATGTTAAATCTACTCCTTTACTGGATGTTCTTCTATTTGGGGGTGTCAAATGGACATACACTACAAAGTTCCTTGGCGACCACCTGATCGGACATGGTGTGCCTACTGTCAAGTTCAGCATTGGGGCCTAGTACAGAAAATTGGGATTCATTTATGGCATAGTGGCGTTCCTCTGTCAAATCTTGCTGCCAATGCTCATATGTTTGAGAGCATGGGAGATGTGCAGCAGAATACGGGGCCACCACCTATGCAGTGTCTGGTCTGGTCATGGGTGAGGAAGTA
>CM041633.1:46569958-46580789 GCA_023333625.1 Bothriochloa decipiens | reverse complement strand
CGTGGCCGTGTGGTGGGGTTGGACCTCGCTGATCTCAGTCTTCTTGGAACCATCACACCTGCGTTGGGAAACCTCACACACCTGAGACGACTCCACCTTCCATGGAACCAGTTTCATGGCATCCTGCCACCGCAGCTTGGTAATCTTCGGGAGTTAACACACCTTAACATCAGCTTCAACTCCATTGGAGGCCAGATTCCACTGTCACTCTGAAATTGCAGCCATCTTGTGAACATCTCGCTCTATGATAATAATTTGCAGGGCATGATACCAAACAAATTCAGGTCATTGCATAATCTGAAGGTACTTGAACTTCACTATAACTGGTTTATGGGAGCTTTCCCTCCTGAATTAGTAAGCCTTCAGAGCCTAACAGTTCTCATTGTAGCACATAACAACCTCTCAGGAGAAATTCCAGGAGAGAGGCAAATTAGTTAACCTTGTCACACTAGGTCTAAGTTATAACCAGTTCTCAGGAACAATCCCTACTTCAATCGGGAACCTCTCAGCACTGATCTATCTTAGTATCTTTTCAAATAATCTGATTGGTAGCATCCCTCCATTGCTAGGCCTATCTTCTCTTAGTGTTCTTCATCTAGGGAAAAACAATCTCACTGGACGCATCCCTCCTTCGATGGGAAACATTTCTTCATTGACTGCAATAGATCTTTACCAAAATGGGCTAGTTGGTCAAATCCCATAATCTTTAGGAAACCATGAGTTGCTTACATATCTTGGTCTGGATGTAAACAACCTTTTCGGTCCCATACCACATGCACTTGGAAATCTCCGCAGCCTCAAAGGGTTGTACTATCCTTCAACTAACTAGAAGGTGAGTTACCTCCGACAATATTTAATCTCTCCTCCCTTGAATCTCTTGTTGTGAGTAACAACATCCTCAATGGGTCTTTACCTTCTGACATGACCAGCAACTTTCCAAAGCTAAAAAACTTTAGTATAGAGTTCAATGAATTCTCCAGAATGGTCCCATCATCTCTGTGGAACAACTCTATTCTTGTAGAACTCGATGCAACCTCCAATTTTCTATCAGGAAAGATTCCTCAATGTCTGGGAGCTCACCAAAAGAATCTGTTTGTGGTAAACTTGGGAGCAAATCAACTCGAAGCGACAAAAGATGCTGATTGGGGCTTTTTGTATGGACTGACCAACAGCACTTATTTGAGGATTCTGGACATCAGTTATAACAATCTTCAAGGTAGTCTACCACATTCAGTCGGTAACCTCTCCAAACATTTATATTATTTAGGCGTACTAAATAACACAATAACTGGAACAATACCTGTGGGAATAGGAGACTTGGTTAATTTGGCCTATCTATTAATGCAAGAAAATTTTCTTGAGGGCAGTATTCCCACCTCCATTAGCAAACTGAGTAAGTTGGCTAGACTGTACCTGCAAAATAACAAACTTTCAGGATTAATCCCACCATCTCTAGGAAATCTTACAAATTTAGAACTACTTGCTCTGCAAGGCAATGCATTTGGTGGTGTAATACCTTCCACTCTCAGCAGCTGTCCTCTAGAACAATTGGATCTTTCATATAATTCTCTTAAAGGTAGCATACCTAAACAGCTTTTCCTAATCCCAACCTTGTCTATCTCCATGCGCATCAGTCATAACTTATTAAGTGGGCCATTGCCATCTGAGTTGGGTAATCTACAGAATCTAGCAGCACTTGATTTGTCTGATAACAGGATTTCAGGGGAGATTCCATCATCCATTGGTGAGTGTCAAAGCTTAGAGTATCTAAATGTATCTGGAAACATTCTTCAAGGAAAAATTCCATCATCACTCGAAAAACTGAAGGGCCTCTTGGTCCTCGACCTTTCCCACAACAATTTATCTGGGGCCATTCGAGAATTTCTTGGGACTTTGAAAGGTCTTTCTTCTCTGAATCTCTCATTCAACAAATTTGAAGGGCAAATTCCACAAGATGGGATATTTCTCAATGCAACTGCGATCTCAGTCATTGGGGATGAAGGCCTGTGTGGTGGTATCGCTCAACTGAAATTGCCAGCCTGCTCCAGAAACATGTTCAAGAAGTCATCTTCTAAGCTAATCACAATAGCTTCCATATGCAGTGCAATTGCATTCACAACATTAGTGTCTGGGCTGTTCACATTCTACTATAGGAAAAAGATTACAGAAGCAAACCTACAAGCATCACTCCTGCAATATATGAGGGTTTCTTATGATGAATTAGTAAGGGCAACAAATGGTTTTGCTTCTGAGAACATTATCGGTGTAGGCAGCTTTGGCTCAGTCTACAAGGGTACAATGATAAGCACTGACCACCAACAAGAAGTTGTCGCTGTTAAGGTCCTCAATCTCACACAACGTGGTGCATCTCAAAGTTTCATTGCAGAATGTGAGACTTTGAGAAGTGTTCGACACTGGAATCTAGTGAAGTTATTGATTCAAGCATTGATTATCACGGTCATGAATTCAAGGCCCTTGTATACGAGTTCCTACCAAACGGAAATTTAGACCATTGGTTACACCAGAATTTCCATGAAGATGAAGAACGCAAGGTGTTGGATCTTATTTCGAGATTACAGATTGCAATTGATGTAGCATCCGCACTTGAATATCTCCACCAACACAAGCCTTTGCCAATAGTTCACTGCGATCTTAAGCCAAGCAATGTCCTCTTTGATACTGACATGGTCGCTCGTGTGAGTGGTTTTAGCCTAGCAAGGTTTCTACATCAAGACTTGCAGCAGTCAGGTAGTTGGGTATCAATGAGAGGAACAATTGGTTACGCTGCTCCAGGTGGGCTATTGTTATGAATGATTATTCTATTCTTACATATTCCACCACACTGGTTTCAATCAACTAAGTCCGCTTTCTAATGATTTCATTTACTTAGAATAACACATTTTCATGAAATTTATTCTATCTAGTATCTAGTCTATCTACAATATAGAAGAACTATATTAGATTTTCAAAGCAATCACCAATTGCACATACCTATGGCTGTGCCAATCATTTATTTGCATCTCTTTTGTTTGTTGATTTCAGAGTACGGACTGGGTAATGAAGTCTCAATCCATGGTGATGTTTATAGCTACGGAATCCTATTGCTAGAGATGTTCACAGGAAAAAGACCAACGGACAGTGAATTTGGAGAAGCCCTTGGCCTTCGCAAGTATGTTGAAATGGCGCTGCCAGAAAGAGTGGCTAGCATCATCGACCAAAGCTTACTGCAAGAGGCAGAGGACTGGGAGGCAAGGAGCGCAACCTCTCTGAGGAATAAGGACATGGAAATTGCTTGCATCGCATCGATTCTGCACATTGGAACGTCCTCTTCTGCAGAGACGCCAACAGATCGTCCACGGATCAGAGATGCTCTCAAGGAGTTGGAGTCAATCAGGGACAAGCTTCACAAGGATTTGCTCCCAGGGCTGCCAAGGCACAGCAGGGCTCAAGAGCACTGAAACATTACAATCAGCCAGACCCATAAGGCACTGAGAGGGTGAAAATTTCTGCAGCTCCTCGTCATTCAGAAGGCTCCAATTTGTCCCTTTTGTCCCTCACAAAAGCTGTAGTTCTATCGAATAAAAGGGAATAATCAATTGCAAAAATTGAATCCAGAACTCGCTGGTTTCCATCCTTCTTTTCTAGTTTATTTTTGCCATTTTCCCTTAACAAATTCTATCTGCTACAAGTCTACAACTAGCCAAATCAACCATTTCCCATGAAGAGTATAGTAATCATCGCAGAGATGCCTACGGGATGAGGAGTTCACCTCCAATGCGGTAACGACGAGTCAAGACGAGGACGACGCAGGGAGCCAGCGACGGAGGTTGCCGGCTTGCCGCCCAGCGCGGCGACCGGCCAACCTCCCGTTCCATCCAGGGGCCCGGATCCCGACCCCATCGACAACTCGACTTCACTGGAAGCCTCTACCCAGACCGGTGCGGCTGTGCGCGCCGTGTAGGAATCCGAAGCCCAATCCGTGGCGTGGGACGGGAGGCGGCAGGTCGAGGCGGTCGCCGCCTATGACATCACTGGCGTGACAGGAAAGATAGAAGCTCGGTGACTTGGGCTGGGCTTTGGTTGAATAGTTTAGGCCCGACATTGGTGACTTGGGCTAGGCTGTCTAAGGGGATGTGGTCTAGGTAGAATAGGCTTTAAGAAGGAAATTGAGAGGAGCTCGGCCTAAGCTAGGGTTCCGTCTCGGCGCCGCAGCGTGACTCGAGGGCGATTTCTCGCCGGAGCTGCTGCGTCCCCCACCATCTCCGCGGCGGAGTGTCGATTTGGTCGGCCTCAAGTGCCGTGTTTCATGTGTGAGCTGGTTCCGGCCCTGCTTTGGCGACGCATGGTCCTCTCCAGCGCCGCTGGCTACCCGACCACTGCGCCACCTCGCCGAGTGGTAGCCCAAACGCCGCGCCACCCCGCGGCCTAGCGTGGCCGCGAGCGCTCTGCAAGTCCACGGTGGCAGGATCACCAAGGAGCTGGCCGGGCTGGCTGGCGGCCGCCCAGTGCCCCAGTCCACCGTGCGCTCTGCCCCTACTGACTTGTTCCAGTCCCTAAGGTCCGGTGCACAAGGTGAGAAGAACCGAGGAGACTGGGTGGCCACCAGTGAAGTCGTGAGCCTGAGGGCGGCGCATCAAGCTCCCAGGTACACACACACGCAATAGCCCTAGTCTCTGGTTGCTTGGTTCCTTCGAGAGCCGAGTGGGTCTTGAACTACAGTAGCTTCGAGTGGTAGAAGGTGGAGGAGGTTGATTCATCCTGATTCCTGGCATCTCTTCCTGCTCGCTCGCTCGGGCTGACTACAGGGCTGCCTAGCGCAACTACCCAGCCTTGGCGAGGTAGTGGAGGAGTGACGGGATTGGTGGCTGTTGTGCGAAGGAGAGGATGTCCCGTGGCAAGGAGCAGGAAGCCAGCGATGATGTGGAAAGCCTCCTCAGTACTCTACGCCTGAGTGAGGCGGAGAAGAAAGGGGTGGCTCTGACCAAGGAGAAGAGGAGTTACTTGCTAGAGGTGAAGTGATTGGCGGTGGCGCGGCTGCTGAACAACAAGCAAGTCAGCGAGCAAGCGATGTTCTCGACCATGCGAGCGGCATGGAATAAGAAGAAGATAAAAAACCTAGATGACGTGAAAACTCAGGATGGGGCGGGCTCAGAGTCGGGTCGCCGCCTGGAGCAATGAGTTGTTTCAGCTGGAACTGTCACGGATTGAGAAACTCTGTGACAGTTCGGGAGCTTCGTGAATTGGCGAAGAAGTTTTCCCCAACAGTGCTATATGTGCTAGAGACCCAAATTCATAAAGCCTGTGTCGTCTTTGAAAAGTACTCTAGGTTATGATAATTCTTTTGCTAATAGCAGTTTAGGCCACAGTGGCGGGCTTGGAATTTTTTGGAAAAATCATACTCGATTGGAGATTTTACCGTACTCGCAGTACCATATTGATGTAATTATTACCGAGAATGGGAGGGAGGCATGGAGATTGACATGTGTTTATGGGGAAGCTCAGACCACAGGGCACCATAAAACATAGGACATGTTGAAATTTATCAAGGCATCATCACATCTTCCTTGGGTATGCATCAGGGATTTCAATGAAGTATTACATAGAGATGAGCATATGGGGGTGCAAGAACGAAGCCATGCACAAATTGAGGGCTTTTGGGACATGGTGGATGTGTGTGGCCTAAATGACCTCGGCTACAAGGGGAGAAAGTGGACTGTTGAGAAGAGAGTGGCAGGGGGTTCCTTCTGTTGTGTCCGGCTGGATCGTGCGCTTGCTACTGCCGATTGGTGCTCACGTTTTCCATCGGCAAAGGTAACACATATTACTGCAGCAGCTTCAGTTCATGACCCCATCCTACTTTGCTGGGAGCAAGGGGAGCAAGAAAGGAGGAGTAAAAGGAAGCTGTTTCGGTATGAAGTGATGTGGGAGACTCACGATGATTTCACCTCTAGGCTGGCTACGGCTTGGCAGGAGGTTAAAATAGTGCACAACCTGCAGGAGCTGCACGGCAAATTGACATATGTTGCAGGAAACTTGAGCGTACTTTTGGACATGTTCGATGGGAGCTAAAATCCTTAAAAGAAGATTTGGAGCGCTTAAGAGCAGACCCTATGCGTTTAGGCGGCCCGTCATATGCTGAGACCAAAGTAGTGGAAAGAATTATGGAGCTGAATCATCAGGAGGAAATCATGTGGAAGCAACACTCCAGAATAACTTGGCTGGCAGAGGGTGACAAGAACACTCGGTTCTTTCACCTAAGAGCAAGTCAACATAGGAAAAAGAATCGCATCTCCAAGCTAAAAAAGTCAGATGGCCTTTTTGTCGAAAATGAGGAGGAGATGGGAACGTTGGTGACGGATTTCTACAAGACATTGCACAATACGGAAGGCACAATAGGCATGGACCAAGTCTTGGATGTTGTCCCGACCAAAGTTACAGCATCACTGAATGAAAAATTGTTGGCGCCTTTTGAGAAGGACGAGATAAAGTGTGCATTATTTCAAATGTTTTCGACAATACCAGGGTTGGATGGCTTACCAGCACATTTTTTCCAATGCCATTGGGAGCTTTGTGGTGACGAGATCACCACCATTGTCCTCCATATCTTGAAGGGAGAGGATGATCCATCATTGATTAACAAAACATGCATTGTACTTATACCAAAAGTGGAGAGTCTAGAGAAGCTGGGCCAATTTAGGCCGATAAGTTTATGCAATGTTATTTATAAAATTGCCTCTAAAGTGATGGCAAACAGGCTGAAGACTATTCTACCAGAAGTTGTCTCAAAAGAACAATCAGCCTTTATGCCAGGATGTTTGATTACAGATAATATTATTATAGCTTATGAGTGCTTAGACTTTATGAAGAAGAGACGAGCTAGGGATAGCAGGTATTGTGCTCTTAAGCTGGATATGAGGAAAGCCTATGACCGAATAGAATGGAACTATCTAAAAGCTGTCATGATCAAGCTTGGTTTCCACATGTTGTGGGTTGACATGATTATGAGATTGGTATCTACAGTCTCTTTCTCGGTTCTGTTCAATGGTGATCGGCTTGATTCTTTTGTTCCAACAAGAGGGATCCATTAGGGGGATCCAATCTCACCCTATTTGTTTTTGTTAGCAGTAGAGGGCCTTTCGTGCCTCCTAAAAGCGAGAATTCAGTCATCGAACCTCAGTGAAATTAAAGTGGCAACATTGGCTCTGATGGTTAGCCACCTTTTGTTTGCAGATGACAGCCTGCTGTTTTTCAGGGCTAATAGGGAGAGTGCAGATGCAGTGATGGATGTTCTGAATATTTATTGTCAGGCCTCTGGAGAAAAGATTAATACAGATAAGTCATCTATACATTTTGCCAAGGGTGTAAGTGCTGGTCTCCGTGGGGAAATTATGGATTCTCTTGATATACATAATGAAGCCCTGAGTGAAAAATACTTGGGCATGCCCATGGATGTTGGTTTGTCCACAAATGGAGCGTTCAAGTATTTAAAAGATAGGGTGTGGAAAAGGGTCCAAGGATGGATGGAACAAACGCTATCAGCTAGTGGCAAGGAAGTCCTAATCAAATCAATAGCACAAGCGGTGCCAACGTTCTCTATGTCATGTTTCAGGTTGCCACGCAGTTTATGCCAACATATTGATGGAGTACTTCGGAGCTTCTGGTGGGGCAGCAAGGATGGCAAAAGGAGGACATGTTGGGTAGCATGGGAAGAGATGACTAAACCCAAATTTTCGGGAGGGCTTGGTTTTAGAGACATTGTTGGCTCGACAGGCATGGCGCATTCTACAAAAACCATCTTTTCTTAGTGCAAGAGTCCTGAAGGCAGTCTATTTTCCAAATGTTAATTTTCTAAGTGCGGGACTTGGTTCCTTGCCTTCCAGGATATGGAGAGCCATTATGGATGGCAAGAATGTTCTTGAACAGGGTCTGATTCATAGGATAGGCACAGGTGAAGATACTCTTATCTGGCATATGAATTGGATACCAAGGGATAGCATGATGACGCCGATCAGATGCATCAGCCACACACCGCCCGAGAGAGTCAGCGATTTGATTGACCCAATGATAAAAACTTGGGATCAACAAGCAATAGAATTGCATTTCATACCCATGGATTGGGAACAGATACTGAACATTCCACTGACGACCAGGAGACAACATGATTTCTGGGCGTGGCACTATGAGAAGAACGGGGTGTTTTTTGTTAGATCAGCGTACCGGATGTTGGTCAACAATAAGGAAATCAGAACGAATTGGATTGATCATAATCCAGGAAAGTCAGATGTAAGGGGGATCAAAAAGACTGGACGGATTTGTGGAAGGTTAAAGTCCCATCCAAAGTCCTTGCCTTCCTTTGGCGACTTGTAAGGCACTCATTACCTACAGGAGATGTACGACACCGTAGGAAACTGGAACAAACTAGTAGTTGTTCTTTCTATGGCCGCAAAGATTCATGGCATCATTCTTTATTGGAGTGCAATATGGCCAAGTGTGTTTGGACATTACAAGGCGAAGAGATTTTGGAGTTTATCAGTCAGGACGAGCATAGTGATGCTCGTGGTTGGCTTCATGAGGTAGTCGCAGCTCTCCGGCATGAGGATCTTGTGCGGATGATAGTCACAATGTGGTCAATTTGGCATGCGAGACAAGCTATACATGAAAATATTTTTTAGAGCTCATTGTCGACTCATAATTTTGTGGAACGCTTTATTGCGGACTTAGAATCGACTACACCGAATGTGCAGAAGAAGATATGGGTGCTAGCCAAGAACCCTCACTGGATCTGGCCCCCTCAGAGTGTGACGAAGATAAATGTGGATGCTGCATTATCTAAGAATTCTTGCATTGCGACCATGGCAGCAATTGCAAGGAATGAAGCAGGTGCCTTTTTGGGAGCATCTGCAATTGTGATGGAAGGAATTTCAGATCCAGAGACGACAGAAGCATTGGCATGCAGAGAAGGTCTAGCTCTTCTGAGTGATCTTATGCTTCAGAAGGTCAGGATTGCCACCGATTGCGCGAACATAGTGAAGAATACATGTGGTCCGGGGATGAGTCCATGAGGCCACATCACCAGGTAGATTAAGGCAGACATGGCAAACTTTGCGTCGGTGGAGGTTGTCTATGAAAGTAGGCACTCGAATAGTGATGCTCACAGATTAGCTAAAAGCTCAATTTATGAATCTGTAGGGTGCCATGTTTGGTTGTTGTTTCCTCCGAATGGAGTTTGTACCGATTACCCTTATATATGAATAAAGCAGTATTGATTCTCAAAAAAAGGTAGAATAGGCTTTAAGGATTATTCCTAATAGCTTGAAAAAGGGTATGTTTGGATGCTTGCTGGACATCGTTAGTCACTCCGCATTTCCTCTTATGCACCATACTGTGGCTCGCCACACACGGTGGCGTATAAATCCCCCGCCACAAAGTGTGGCGATTTCACAGAAAGCAAAAGCTGTCCTTCACATGTGGCTGCCTAACCTTTGTCGACCACCAAACAACGCAAAGAAAACTTGTGGCGTGCCGCAACTGTGGCTTGACAAGCATAGGCGGGGAACCAAAGAGCCTTTTACTCCCTCCGTTCCAAATGATGTCACTTTGAAATTTTTAGTTCATCCATTCTGTTATGTATCCAGACATATATTATATTTAGAAACATAGTCAAATTAAAGTAAAAAAAAAGTCAAAACGACTTATAATTTAGAACGGAGTGAATAGCTTCAACAATAATTTTATATTTGACTTAGTCGAAATTAAAATCTCAATCGACTCAACCAAACTCACAATTAATTTTGTGAAGTCATATAATTTAAAATCTTTGATTTGGATTTTAGAAGGTTTTAGCATTGCAAACAAAAATTGTATTTATACGTTTTATAGAAAGTGTTTTGTTAAAAAAAATCATATTTCTGTAACCTATGTTATATTAACATTAATTCATTAAAGAGTTGATGATGCCCTACCAATGAAGTAAAAACATTCAAATAATTCAGTTTGTTTAAATTTTCTATATTTAGTGTAATTGTTCCACTTATTCCATTTTTAAAAATATGGAGAATAGCCAAAATTTTAAGCCTATTGAAGGGAGGAGGGCAGAGGCCCCCAAGGAGTTTCTAATGATGTTCAGATACTGTAATTTAGAAAGGTCATGCACATGACCATGCCATCAGTTATATTTCATGAAATTTTATTAAAGTTTAGGGAGGTTAGAATAATTTGATGTGAACACTAGCAAATTATAAGAATGTTGGTCCAAAGCTTTAAACTTAGAGAAATTTTTTAAATTTTATTAAAGTTTAGGGAGGTTAGAATATTTGATTTGATGTGAACTAGGAGGAACACCAGCAAATTATAAGAATGTAGGTCCAAAGCTTTAAACTTGAAGCAATTTATCAATGCAAGTACCAATTTCCAATCTCCCGACCCTTTCCCTTCCAACCCAACACCGTGTCTAGGGTAAGATTTAGTGACATAATGTATATTCTGTATGGAGCTCCAACATGCATCGATCAAAATTAGGGTTTGAAACTTAGGTAATTAACTTCTGCTTAACCCAAGAAGAAATTGGATTGGTTTTTGATAAATCGAGTTCACTTAAGATAGGAGAAATTAAGATAGCAATTTCTGAGCCGTATGAGGTAGGAAACTCTCAAGTACAGTTCTAAGGGAAGGAGTTGTGTTTTGATAATCAATACCAAGGGGTAAATCTTTGTCCCTAGGACTTTTCTTCCGTTGACTTGCTTTTTACATTACGTATTTGAGCTCACACCATCTTCCTCAAATAAGTTCCCATTATCTTTCCCATGTTTAGTCCATATCTTATAGTTTTTTT
>CM041633.1:46557332-46569558 GCA_023333625.1 Bothriochloa decipiens | reverse complement strand
CTCCATGAGAAAATTAATGAACCTTAAAACCCAGAAGTGATCCTTCAAGAATTAGGAGGTGGTGAGAAAATTAATGGAAAATGTCCCCAACTATGATGGGAGTCGATGGTAAGAAAGTACAAGGGGTAAGAAAGAAGAGAGGTGACATGGGGTTTTAATACTGGACTAGTTTCATCGCTGGTTCATCGCCGGTTCATGGTTGAACTGGTTGTGAAAATATATACTACCACCGGTTTGTTTGGTGGCGTAGTGGCTGCTCAAATAGGACATTTAACTTCTTTCCATTATGAGGGAGAAGCACTCTCATAATTGACTCCTCTCACAAAGTGGTAATTTATTCCTCAAAACTACGGTGAAAAATATTTTCGCTACCGATTTGAACGGCCACCACTCCTCTTCTAACTTCAAACCGAGCACATCAATAAACCTGTGGTGAAAATCAAACTGCAAAAAGCATATTTTGCAGTAGAGAATGTTGATATTATAGAGTGATATGTGTTTGCATTCTATCTTTTGTCTCCAAAGTATGATTCAATTCGTTGTGCCAAAACTTTCACCACAGGCCACTGGCGGGTCTCCTTCTCATAGATTGATTCTGTGATCGAGACATAATAGTCGTGTTAGCGACTCCTATAGAGTTCACAAAGAATGAAAGAATAGCAAAAAATCCAAATGCACTCAAACATAGGCTCATGACGTAGATCTCAATTTATAGAAAATTTACATGTTTGTTTCATATTTTTCTGAGCTCATATGAATTAGTTATGAATTTCTAAAGTTTAATACAATTTCTAAAAAAGAAAAGGGCCATTTAATCATAGGCCGACATGTGTCACAACCGGGTTGGTCCACGTGGCACAGTGGGTCAAGTTGACTTGGCAACAGAGGCTGACGTGGCTTGTGGGACTGGGTGACGTCACACTGATGTCAGCATAGGTAAACTGTATGGGCCGCAAATGGGTCGCGCAGGGCCATGTCACGGCTAGACTTGGGCCGGATAGTCTGGATATGGTCCAGGCCAGGCACACCATGTGTCGCACACTGATACGTCCACGTCACTGTCTAGGCTCCAATAGGCTCGGGTCCATCGGGCGTGTTTGTGCTCCTGGTTCGTGGTGGTCCAGCAGCTTCTGGTCCATGGACCACAACGGGGTCCATGATGGACCGGGTCCATTCATTAGTTCCATCACAGTGTCGACGTACACCGGGTCCACGGGGTGAGGCAGCAAGGCACATTGGCTTGTGGGTGTGGCGCACAATGAACACGGATGTGCGGGGTCCACCCATCGGTCTCTTGGTCCACGAAGTGCACGCCCATCAGCAGGTCTGCTATTCCATCTTCTTCCCCATCCTTTCCACTGTTTCATGGTGAGGCACCCGCTGGCAGTGAGGTCAGGCGCGTGAGTGCGGCCGTGGGTCTTTGGCTACATCAGCAGGTTCTATGGCTTCGCATGGGTGTGGCAAATTCCATGGTGTGCTCCCAATGAGGTCTGGTAGCCACGGGCAGCGAGTGCATGCACTACCACGGGCTTGAAGGCACAGCGAGTAGCGGTGTGGATGTCCAATTGTGTTCAGGGCATCAGAACGGGCACATCGGATCCACGAGAGCGTGACGGGCATAGCAAGGACATCGAGTGTCCGACAATGGTGATAGGGACATCACAGCAAGGTCCCATGGACGTGTACGGCAAGCGCGCTTATGAAGACGGTAGTGAGGACACTGAGGAGCATCTAGGCTCCGGAGAGGGTGCGCCTGCATTGCGTTACCCGGAGAGTACGGCAATGGCCTCGGGGTCATCCAAGGGGTTCTGTAGCGTCTGGTTGCAGTGGCGGAGATGCTGCCACGATGGCGGCCATCGGCATGGGGCAAACATCCATCCAGGTCTCCAAATTGGCGTTGCAGCTGGTCAATTGGGATCATAGGGCAGCTGTTAGGCTTACCGGCAGCAACCAATTTACACAGTGGCGCCCACGCGAGTAGCAACTCCCAGGGCGGAGCTTCAGCGGGAAAACATCACTACGGCAGGGGCATCTTAGTGCTCCACTGTCTCCATCCTCTACATGTCCAAGTCCTGGGGCACCAAGCGATGCTTGATGGCGTGCTCTCATGAAGAGAGGCAGTCGGAGTGGGACGTGTAGGCAACCGGCTCATCGGCGCCCCGTGGAATGCTGGCGATGGCATGGTCTAGAGCACGGGGTCTTCCGATGGCCATCAACAGGGCTCGTTGTGCATGTGGCGTATCTCACAATGGGGCGATCTCAGATCCAGGCTCCATGAGGGCTTTCAGGGCATGGTGGCATCGGAGCGGCAGCTCGCCGTGGCAGTAAGTGGCCGCGGCGAGGCCATGGTGGTCCAGTCCAACCCGGCATCCTTTCAACGCCACCATTTCCAGTTGTCTTGGTTGGGCATCGTGTGTGCGTGCGTGTGCACCAAGAGGTCGGGCATGGCCTTGACCTACACGTCCCTTGTGTGGAATGCCATGGTCGGAGAAGCAAGGTCAGGGGTCAGGGAAGAAAGGCTGCAGTAGGTCACCTTGCTTTGTGTAGGCGAAGCCAGCTTGGTGGGGCTAGGCAGCACATCAAAGGCGGTGGTGTAGTGGGCATAATCGAAGCAGAGCTTGTGGTATGGCTTCAACAGCGACAGGCTCTCCGGTGAGGTCACCCAACTCCTGATGACGAGGAAGAAGTCAGGCTGTGGTGCTCTTGTGGCTCTTCTCCTTCCTCGCTCCTTCCTTCTTGATCTTCTCTTCCGTGGGCTCGATGCAGTGGAGCTCGACAGCGGCGTGGTCATGATCACGGCGAGGCAACGGCTCCCAATGACTCTGTTCCGACGAAAACACTGACTCCTCCTTCTTCTCCACACCACCCTTCCTTCCTCTCTTCTTCTCTCTGTTGGCTAGAGCACGTGATAGGTGGATGCAAAGGCCACCAGCAGCGGCGGCAAGGTAGACTGGGGAGGCTAGGGCTCCGCGGGCTGGCTTTTATAGCCGAGCTCGGCTATGGTGTCCATGAACGATGATGAGAGTCCCTAGGCATGATCAAGTGGTCAAGGATGCTCCTGGCTAGGGTTCGGGGTCGCGTGGTCACCAGCATGGGTTGGGCGAACTCGGGTTGGGTTACCATGCTCAAAAGAGAGAGCAAGGAGGAAGCTTGGGCATGGCGGCGAGGTGGTAGGTACGGCAAACGGTGAGATGGGGCTCAGCGCAATCAGGTGGCCAAGGACCACCGAGGGTTCACTGTCAAGGCTTCTGTGGGTCCCGGGCATCAGCGTGCTACTCCAATTCCAAGCACGGGAGCAAGTTCAGTCGAGGAATAGCTGGGCAGCATCACGTTGCCGCCGAGGCCGCGGCGGTTGCGCTCTGACAAGGTCACACGAATCGCGTGACCCGTGGGTCCCATGGAGGATTGAGGGAGAAGGCGCGATGGCCGTGTGATGCGTGAAGGCGAGGGACGGACGGTAGAGGTAGGTACATGAAGTAATTGTCGGAGCTTATCCATATGTAATATAAAGGAATGCATTGCTATGCCAGGTCACGGCATTTTGGCAACGTGAGTTCTAATCAAGATCCTAATCACATGTGGCTTAAGGGAATATTAAGACACATGTGATGATATCACAATGCATCGCTTATCAACTAAACATGGGTTCTATCTATGCAACTAGGTAGGGTTTTCTACTTGACAAGCAACAAATATGGGTTTATTTAGAAAAAATTTGTAGTTGGGATTTTTGTATTGGTGAATTTTGTAGGTTGTTATAGTCCTACCCCCTTATGAGAATCTCATCCTCGAGATTTAAGGTGTGTAGTACTCCACGAAGTAGTAAGGTGATGCTTCCCATAAATCTGACTTCTAGTTCCATGTAGCTTGATGTGGTTGCTCCATCGAGATGTAGGAGTGAGTAGTGGTCTTGATTTCTTTGTCCAGATTCTTAATAGTGTAAGAAGATTCAGTGCTAGTGAAGATGCACCAGGTAGATTTTAAGGGTTCCGAAAGGGACACTTGACGATAGTCAGGTAGTTGTAGTTGAGAAAGATTCAGATTAATCAATACTATATCAGGTCTTTCTAGTTTAGGAGGTGTATTTTAGGCTCCTAATTTTGATCCAGGGTCTAGTGGGTTATGGGTCCACCATGCTTACGCTACTCTGATAAGCATAGTTGTTATCCCTGTTTTTAGTCGGTGTAGCCGCTTCAGAGGATCTTGCAAAAGGAATTGTCGCCCTTTGCTTTCTTTGGGTAACTTGATCCAAATTTTGTATAGGGTATCCAAGGTGCTTAAGTAGATCATGTAATTCTAGGGTAATTGGTTGGGGATGTCATCCATCGGACTCTCCTAGTTGTGGCTATTTCCAAAATCTTGTTTGAAAATGGGATAGTGATTTCGTAAACTTTTAAAGTTCAAGAGAGATTTTGATGTGAGGCTTGAAATCAATGCGAGTTTTGAAATAAAACTCTTTTAAATGTTTTTATTTTCAAACCAAATACATTTTTGTGAGATTTCAAACTAAATGGATTGAATCGTGGTGTTAGTTTTTAAACAAAGCATGACTCCTTTTTATTTGTTTAAAAGGTAGTTTTTGCAAATGGTTCAAAATCACCGCTCATTTTGCAAAGTATGGTTTTCGTAATCAAATTTTGGTTTTCAAAACCAGGTTTTGTAAAGTTCTTTTGAAAAGTTGCAACAAACCCTTTTGCAATTATTTTGTTTAGCAAATGCATTGCAATGCATTTTAAAGGCAAGGTTTATTTGAAAAAGGTGTGGCTCATTAGTTGAATTCAAAAGGCTTTTAAAATGAAATTCAAGCCAATGTTCTTTGGTTTGCAAACATTTAACTTTTGTTTTTTAGTAATGATCTTTGCAACTTCTTTTGAAAGGAAAATTGGTTTATCAATTCATTTGGAAGATAGTTTTTCAAACTGTTTCCTTTGAAAGTTTAGAATATTTTGAAACCATTTTGTTTTGAAATGAAATTCCTTTTGAAAAGATGGAGGCTTTTCAACAAAAAGGTAGGGAGGGTTGTTTTAAAGGGTGCTTAGGGTGAGAATCCAAATCAATCTTTGAAATAGTTTGGGGAAAAGATATGTTGTGTTGGTCTAGTATTTCCAATTAGTAGTTAGTCGTAAGATTTCCTTCTAGGAGGTAAACTTGATGACTCGAGGTAATATCCCACCAATCTTTGGGGGTTCTAGCATCTGTCTTATTGCGGGGTTGTTCCCATTGTTCTCATAGTTCTAACTCTTGGCCGGGTCTACAGCCATTTCCTTTAGTAATGGTTTCTTAATCCAAGGGTTGACCTATTCAAGCCAGATCTTTGAACTTGGCTAGAGCTGGTTTGCCTCCACTCCTCCTTTGTTAACCTCTGTTCTCTTTTATGTCCTCGGAGAAGTAATTTGTGTAACACAACCATTCTAGCAGGTCATCTATGCTTGGTTTGGGTACCAGTTCCAAGTGGTCATGTAGTTTAGGTGACTTCTCGAGGTAATTTGGAATGCTAGCTTGAAGTAGCAACTCATCTAGCTTTCGTAAGTTCCTTGAGTGGTCCTTCCTTGTAGCATTGTTGTCGTTCTTCAGATAGGGTATCTAGGAGTCAATTCCATCGAGTCAGCTCTATAGCTAGAAGATGTGGGGGTGTCAAGTGGCTTCCTTCAGTAGGGGCTCCGTTAGGTAGTGGAGTGTGAGGCCCTTTCTTTCCAAGGTTGATCCTATGGGTGGCATATGGCTAGCATGATTATAGTCCATGGTGATTCTTGGAGGGGTTGAGCAGTGGTTCTAGTAGGTAGAATGTGGGTTGGACATCCCATTGTGGGGGTCATAAGTTATGGTTCATGTGCGAGTGACATGATTTATTAGCATCTTCATGTAATGATTAGTTGATTTAATCAATTTAAAAACATTTAAATCTATCCTACACTCATACAAAGAAGCATGAAGAACCATAAAATGCGACAAAATCCAAGCACGATTCGCGAGGAAAACATGCTACACGTAGGTAGTTTATGGTGGTAAACATTCTACTCTACTCATGGTGCGACTTGTAGCCACACATGGCTCATCTTCATTATCTTCTTCCTACCCCCTTATTATGATAATTCTTTCCTGTAGAGTAAAAATCATGGAGCAAAGGAACTTCCTTCCAATTTTTCCTTCAGTCCCTTGGGCCTAGGTGTGTTCGACTTCATCCCATTACCCTATGGCACTTTTGGAGGCATCGAGGGCACGGGGTAATAGATGGTAGGGGGTCATGCTCGAGGAGATTATGCGCATCTTGCATCACGAACTGAGGAGCTGCATGTGCGGTAGGCGGCACAACAGTAAAGATAGTGGTTCTCATCTCAGGAATTTGAGTAGGGCTTCAGTACGACATTTCTTCACTTGAGAGAATCTGCAGAGTCACCATGTAGCAGACCTCAACTCCTCTAGGCACTACCCATTTGTGGCACATCTATTGTTACTTGTCTTCGGGGACTCCTAACTCTTGAAATACTTCTTGCAGGACTTGGGTATATCCATCGTGGTACTCGAGGTAGAAGGGCACACTCTTGAAGATCATTATTTGCATAAGTGGTCAAGAACATGGTTAGCAAGTCCATTACAAAAGGTAAGCCATGCACAAAATAGTGCAAGATCAGTAATATAACCGAAGGAAGGGCTGGCTCAACCTATTCTATCATCCAATTCTAAGGGTCTCGTCCTAGGGTCAAGCATGGAGCTAACAACAACTGAATCATCCTCAATTTTCCATGAAGAGAAAATTCACAGAATGATATACAACAGTCGATAATCAATTCCATACGTCAAATTCTGAAACTAAAGAGTACAAATAGAAGGTTTTACATTACTTATTACAACGCCAAAAGGCAGAAACAAAGGATCTCTAACATCCAGAACAGCTTGAGAGGGCGGAAGTAGCACCGAAGCAGCTTCAAACTCCAACTTGACATCTCTGAGAAGCAGGAAAATCTGCACAAATGTGTGCAAGCCATGGTCAGCATCGAATGAGCTTTAGTGGAAAAGAGAAAATAAAGGGATCTGGCGATCCTATAGTTTGGCTGTGGTTTGCATCCTTAGCGCATGCGAAGTAGCATCAAGTAATAATAATAGTAGTCAGGTTTAATCACTCCCAATCCCACACACACATCCATCCCAAATCCACCACCACATCTCCATCATCACACCACACTCGGGTCGACCGGCCAACTCCCTTCTCAGCCTGTCTCAATGGCCCACAGCCCGCAACCCAAGGGACCATGACTGGAACTAACTCTCAGGGAAGGTAGAACACTCCTCTCCTATATAGTGAAGCAGAACATAGGACAGGTCCATAACCGACAAGTCGGCATATGTATTGATCAATCAACCAAGAACACTCTATAGAGGTTTCACATGCCACAAGATAGCCATCATCGATAATGCACCTTCTAGGCAAATTCTGGCTGCTTCCTATAATAGAACGATGCCACCCTACCTCTCAGCCCTGGAACACCCCACGTACTTCTGGAATGACTGAAACTATGAAGTCATGTACCCGATCCCGAATAGGGTGCCATGATTGTCTCGGAAGGGTGTGAGACTCACCAATGCCTGCACCTCCCTACATTATTCGCCTAGTAGTAGTGGCACCACGCTACCAAGTAGTCCAGCCATCTCCCCATCACAGAGAGCGTGTGGTATGCAAAGGAGTCCTGAAGAAATTGAGTACTAGTAAGTCCTTAGGGATGACCAAGCTAGAATGTCTCCATTAGGGTTCCCTGTTCGGGTGCCATCACAACACCACGTGCCACCACAACACCTTCTCATTGAGCTCCACCCCTCACAAGCTCACACTCAGGGTTCTCCTCACACACATTTACCCACCACAGGTAACTCAATCAGGGATGTCCAGTTCACCCCACGGCAAGACTTGCCCCCTAGGCTCATCATATATTCCTACTCAGTCAACTTGACCCTCACCCTCCACGCACCCAAGTCACACCCATAGAACCACCAGATCCTCACCAAGTCGACCAAGTCTGGCATCCCAAGCCAAACCATTCCCGGGAGTTCACCACCTGCATCACATCTCAGATACAATGTGAAGTGGAGTTATAAGAAGTATGGTGATATAAAGTGCAAGCAAGCAGAGAGGTGGTAACATGTATATAAGTGCGAGCGCAAAGTTGGGTGACATGGTGAAGGGTTTCAATCAAGGTAATAATAGCTCAGGCAATAGCATGCATCAACGTACTAGCAAAGGATTAAATATAAAGTGCTAGCATTTCTATTAATTATGCAATGTCTAAATAGGATTCTCTAAAAGAAGGTGCAACCATGACACCTGCGATGTCGAGGAAGTAGTGGTATGAGTCCGATAGTAGTGGTACGAGTCTTCCTCTTTCAGAAGTAGTCAATCAGTGAGTCTCCTTCTCATAGATTGACTCTGTAATCGAGACATAATAGTCACGTTAGCAACTCCTATAGAGTTCACAAAGAATGAATGAATAGCAGAAAGATCCAAATACACTCAAACATAGGCTCATGACATAGAGCTCAATTTATAGAAAATTTACACATTTGTTTCATATTTTTCTAAGCTCATATGAATTAGTTATGAATTTTTGAAGTTTAATACAATTTTTGAAAAAGAAAAGGGCCATTTAATCAGAGGCCGACACGTGTCACAACCGGGTTGGTCCACCATGGCACAGTGGGTCAAGCTGACTTGGTAACAGAGGATGACGTGTCTTGTGGAACCGGGTGACGTCATGCTGATGTCAGCAATGACCAGGTCAACCGTATGGGCCAAAAATGGGTCGCGCAGGGCTGTGTCAGGGCTGGACTCAGGCCGGACGGTTTGGATATGGTCTAGGCTAGGCTCACCATGTGTCGCACACTGATACGTCCATGTCACTATCTGAGCTCCAACGGGCTCAGGTCCATCGGGCGTGTCTGTGCACCTGGTTCGTGGCGGTCCAGTAGCTTCTAGTCCATGGACCACAATGGGGTCCATGATGGACCGGGTCCATTCATCGGTTCCATCATAGTGTCGATGTACACCGGGTCCACGGGGTGAGGCAGCAAGGCACGTTGGCTTGTCGGTGTGGTGCACAGTGAACATGGATGTGCGGGGGTCCACCCATTGGTCTCTTGGTCCACGAAGTCCATGCCCATCAGCAGGTCTGCTATTCCATCTTCTCCCCATCCTTTCCTCTGTTTCATGGTGAGGCACCCACCGACAGCGAGGTCAGGCGTGTGAGTGTGGTCATGGGTCTTTGACTACATCAGTAAGTGCTACGGCTTCGCACGGGCATGGCGAATTCCATGGTGTGCTCCCGGTGAGGTATGGTGGCCACGGGCAGCAAATGTGTGCAATACAATGGGCTTGACAGTGCAATGACCAGCGGTGTGGGCATCCAGATGTGTTCATGGCATCAGAACGGGCACATCGTATCCGCGCGAGCGCGGCGGGCATGGCAAGGATGTCGGGTGTTCGGCAAAGGCGATAGGGACATCACGGCAAGGTCCCATGGACATGTGTGGCTGGCCTGTGCGTGAAGATGGTAGAGCAGCACAACGACTGGCACTGAGGACACCGAGGAGCATCTAGGCTGTGGAGAGGGTGCGCCTGCATCACGTGACCCGAAGAGTACGGCAATGGTCTCGGGGTCGTCCAAGGGGTTCCGTCGCATGTGGCCACAGCGGCGGAGATGCTGCCATGATGGCGGCCATCGGTGTGGCTCAAACATCCATCCAGGTCTCCAAATTGGCATTGCAGCTAGTCAATTGGGATCATAGGGCAGCTATTAGGCTTACCGGCGGTGATCAATTTCCACGACGACGCCTGCACAGGTAGCAACTCCCAGGGCGGAGCTTTAGCGGGAAAACGTCACCGTGGCAGGGGCATCTTAGGGCTCCACTGTCTCCATCCTCTACATGTCCAAGTCCAGGGGCACCAAGTGATGCTCAATGGTGTGCTCTCATGAAGAGAGGCGACCAGAGTGAGACGTAATGGCAACCGGCTCATCGACGCCCCGTAGAACGCCGATGGCGGCATGGTCTACAGCATGGCATCTTCTGGTGTCTATCAGCAGGGCTCGTCATGTGCGCGGTGTAGCTCACGGCAGGGTGATCTTAGATCTAAGCTCCATGAGGGCTTTCGGGGCACGGCGACGCCGGAGCAGCGGCTTGCCGCGGTAGGGAGTGGCCGCGACGAGGCCATGGCGGTCCAGTCCAACCCGGCGTCCTCTTGATGCCATGGTTTCCAGTTGCCTTTGTTGGACATCGTGTGTGTGTGCGTGTGGGCCAAGAGGCTGAGCATGGCCTTGACCTACGTGTCCCTTATGTGGGATGCCATGGTCGGTGAAGCAAGGTCGGGGGTCAGGGAAGAAAGGCTGCGGCGGCTTACCTTGCTTTGTGTAGGCGAAGCCACCTTGGTGGGGCTGGGCAGCACATCGGAGAGGCGGCGGTGTAGTGGATGTAATCAAAGCGGAGCTTGCGGTATGGCTTCAGCTGTGATGGGCTCTCCAGCGAGGTCCCTCAACTCCTGACGGCGAGGAAGAAGTCCGGCTGTGGTGCTCTAGTGGCTCCTTCTCCTTCCTCGCTCCTTCTTTCTTGATCTTCTCTTCCCTGGGCTTGATGCAGTAGAGCTTGACAGCGGCGTGGTCATGATCTCGGTGAGGCAACGGCTCCCGGTGGCTCTGCTCCAGCGAAAACACCGACTCCTCCTTCTTCTCCACACCACCCTTCCTTCCTCTCTTCTTCTCTCTATTGGCTAGAGCGCGTGGTAAGTGGATGCGAAGGCCACCAGCGGTGGCGGCAAGGCGGACTGGGGAGGCTAGGGCTCCGCGGGCTGGCTTTTATAGCCAAGCTCGACTATGGTGTCCGCGGACGGTGATGAGAGTCCCTGGGTGGGATCAAGTGGTCAAGGGCGCTCCTGGCTAGGGTTCGGGGTCGCATGGTCAACAACATGGGTTGGGCGAACCCAAGTTGGGTTACTGTGGTCAAAAGGGAGAGAGCAAGGAGGAAGCTTGGGAACGGCGGTGAGGTGGTTGGTATGGAGAATGGTGAGATGGAGCTCAGCGCGATCAGGTAGCCAAGGAGCACTGAGGGGTCACTGTCGAGGCTTCTGTGGGTCCCGGGCGTTAGCGTGCTACTCCAATTCCAAGCGCGGGAGTGAGTTCAGTCGAGGAACAACTGGGCAGCATCACGTTGCCACCGAGGCCATGGCGGTTGCGCTCTGACAAGGTCACACGAATCGTGTGACCCATGGGTCCCGCAAGGTTTGAGGGAGAAGGCGCGAGGGCCGTACGATGTGTGAAGGCGAGGGACGGACGGTAGAGGCAGGTTCCATGTCCGCGAAGGCTGCTCTTTGCTTCCTGCATAAAGCAGAGGAGAGGGGACCAGTTGGGGAAGAAGCTGACAGGGCGGTCCCATATGGCGGCGTCACGTGGGAGAGGAGACAGGTGCACATGGCATGCTGGGTGGGCCACGTCATCGTGGGCCGGCCCAGTGCAGCGTGAGGTGGGGAGCAGACCAGCTGGGTGTGAGAGGAAAAAGAAAAGAGGGCAGGCTGGGTTGGCTCGGGTTTTTGGGCCAAATGAAAGGTGTGGGCCGGCTGGCTTTCGTGAGCTGATGGAGAGGGAGGGAAAGGCAGGCCAGCATGTGCCATTTCGTGGTCATGGGCCAGAATGGCTCTTTTCTATTTTCCCTCTTTTCCTTTTAGCTTTTCTATTTCTGTTTTTCACTTAATTAGTTCCTAAGACTTGGTTAATTAGTGTAACCATGCTTGGCATAGTATAGCCAAGTGTGATGGTGGTCAACAAGGTCAAGGGTATATCTTAGGGTTTATTCCCATATAGTGGGATATTTATTTAATATTTATATTAAATAAATAAGTGTTCATTTATGGATAGGATTAATTTGAATAATTATTTACTATAAGCATCACATAAATCCAATAAAATCCAAATCACTCATAAGGATTAAGGTGCTAGAAAATGATGCATGAATAATCTATGAATCAAGTAGGTCTTACTAGTGATTAAGCTATGATGGTTCTCTATGTGTCTCATAATATTACTAGTAATGTATATTCTGTGTGGAGCTCCAACATGCATCGATCAAAATTAGGGTTTGAAACATAGGTAATTAACTTCTTCTTCTTAACCCAAGAATAAATTGGATTCAATTTTGATAAATCAAATTCAGTTAAGATAGGGGAAATTAAGATAGCAATTTCTGAGCCGTA
>CM041633.1:46531571-46552332 GCA_023333625.1 Bothriochloa decipiens | reverse complement strand
TTTTTTTTTGATACGAGAAGTAGTGTTGACGGTTGAGTGCACAATGGTACTTACAATAGTGTGGGAATAGCCTGAAGCAGGGTCGGATCCAGGGCCCGAAGTGAATATGCAATGTAGTATCAGTCCACCGTGAGCCCATGCAAGAAGGCCTAATCAGGCCCATCGTCCTCATCACTGCTTGGGCAGTGGTAGGCGCTTCGTCTTTCACGCGTGGCAGCCGCTGGCGCCCTCCCAATCCCCATCGCCATCCGGGGATCTGGCCACCCTACTCCACTGCCCCATGCTGGCCATTCACCGGGACATGGCTTGCTGGCTACAGGAGGCACCCAGCGCAGTTACGTGCTCCCTGTTCCGGCTGCAGCATGTGCAGGCAACAGCGGTCGACGTCAGGGACTCAACCGATCTGGGCAGATCCAACGCCAGCGAGGAGTCAACGGCTAGCCTTTTTGGTTTCTGGTGAGTCCCGATTCAGAGTAGACTTAGGTTTGCCGGCATCAATAGGTTGGCTGTGGTCTTCCATAACGGAAGTGGCAGCTACATTGACCTGAATGAGTTTGGTATCCCACAGAATCCAAACTTTGAAGGCAACATGCTGTTGTGGACAGTGCAAGGGAGGTTTAGACCCTCTGTCACACCAGATAGCCGCAGCATAAATGAACTGAACCCTGGTGGGGTGCACCTTTATGCTAGATTGGCAAATACCTATCCTCCATACAGATATGACTGATTATGTTGACGACGGCCTTGATAATGATAAAAATGGCAGTTTTCTGTGGGGCTTTGTGCATGAGGAAGCCAAGGAGGTTGCTCAGTACACCGATGCCATTGACCACATGGTAGTGGAGGCGTGCATCCTGTACATGTGGAAGTTGCAGGGCATGGGTGGCTTAGATTGGGCTACCCATGCTTCAAACTACTGGGTTTGTGACGGCATTATACAAGGTGGTAGCACTGAAGCATCAGCTTGGAAGATTGGTGACACACTGCAGAGAAACATACACTTGGATTGGAATTGGAGGTATATGCGCCAAGCCGTTTCTTCCTCAACTGCTCTCCAGCATCATCATTTGGCACAGCCGCCAGTGATTTGCTGCCCTTCATCCTCCTCCAAGATTACCAGTGTGCCTGCGGAAGCGACTTCCTTTTTTCTGTCGAATTATGAAAATGAAGAATCTCCCTCTAGAGGAGTTGCTACAGCTGACACAGCAATACCATTACCAGCTTCTGTGTTCGAACATTCAGCCAGTAGTCTGCATGTGCTGCATCTCTCTCAATGCACCTTTAGATTTGCAAATCCACCCTTCCTCTGTTGCAGCAACCTAAGGTTCCTTCTCCTCCACCGTTGCAAGGACGACGGCACAAGTGTCACACCGGAGGACAAGGAGCTTGACCAGAGCGGAGCATGGAGGGCTTGTTTCTGGAAGCTGCGAGTACTGGATTTGAGCTACACAGACTGGTGCTGGTTGCTGTCAGAAAAGATGATGAACATAATGGCCAACCTCAGAGAGTTGAATGTAAGGGGAATCAAGAATTGGAGCACAAGTGATTTATGTGGTGCTGTCAGCCTTGTCAAGCTCCGAGTTACAGATGACAATGTTACTGATCTGCCCAGCTCTGTCGACGCAAGCTGCATTGACAGACAAAGATTAATACTTGAAAACTCTGTTGCACTGGAACAAGCCGTCCTCATCATCATCAACAATGCTCCTTCTGATGTTGAAACTGCAGGTGCTACGGTCGACAGGGTATGCAACATCGCCTTCCGTGGCTGTACTCAGTTGAGGAATATATTACTGAGAGGATTGTTTGGGTGCCTCCACGAGTTGGACCTCTCTTGCACAGCAGTGGAAACCCTCGACTTGAGGGAGGTACAACCCTGGAAACTAAATCGGCTCATCCTACTTGGCTGCCAGAAGCTCCGTGCAATACTGTGGCCACAGAGACCCTCGTCTATTGCTGTGACCTTGGATGTGTTCTGTGTGAGCACCACCCCGTCCAAAGCATTAGAACAGGAATTGCCACATCTATGTAAATGGGAAGAAAAAAGGAAGGAGGTTAACTCTGCTTCTGCAGGATCATCGTCATCCTTGGACAGCAACTGGTACATTTCTGTAAGGGATGCGAGGCTCCTTCGGTCACTGCATGTCTTTCATACCAGTAAATACGATCGCTATCCCATTAGCAGGCCTGCACGTGTGGAGATAGCTTCACCACCGGCACCAGGAGATTCTATTGCTGCTCAAGGAATCAGTATCTTGCAGCAGGCTGTACATGACGTAGCAGTATATGCGAGAGATACCATCACACGTAACCAACTTATTCTGGATGAGGCGGCTGCTGCTGGAGATGATGGTGGTGATGGTGAAGGCGCAATCCGCTGGATCTGGGATTGCCCGACGACCGGGACGATGCATGGTCATGGCTGGTACATCCACATACAAGACGATGAAGAGGATGACGAGCAGGAGGGAGAGAATGAATCACAAGGCAACGCAGATGGAACACGGACTATGCCCCCTGAGTTTATATGCGAAAGTGCTAACGTTCTGCATGTACACGATAGCTTGTCCATCACTGCCGGCATCCCGCTGTCACCAGATGTATCATGGGACCGACCATCTTCAGTGGTGCCGAGTTGAGATGTGCCCGAGGCTGCGATCTGTCTTTACTACCTTCCGAGAAAAGGAGTTTATTAGGTGGAGGCCCAGTATGACTGGATCCAAGATATTTCCATATATGACAACATTCTGGGCGTCAAGGCTCCCGATGGCAAAGTACGTGTGGAACTGGAGTTCAGCCCGATGGCCCCTACGCGTCGTTTAGGTGCCTGCAGTTCTTGCACCTCGACTACTGCCCTAGAGTCATCCTCGTGCTCCCCTTGTACAAATATATGGCACTGCCTGAGCTTGAGACCCTTGAGATCGTATGCTGCGGTGATCTTAGGGAGATTTTCCCATTGGACCCCAGGCCCGAGAAGCAAGAAATTGTCAAGCATTTCCCCAGGCTGCGGCGCATCCACCTCCACGACCTCCCGATGCTGCACAGCATCTGCGGGCGCATGATGTCTGCACCGATGCTCGAGACTCTCATTGTCACAGGCTGCCCGGCCCTCAGGCGCGTGCCGGCCATCAGGGGGCCGCCTCGCGCAGCCACCCTTTCCTCTTCCCCCCGAGGCAATCACGCCACTACAGGAAGCCCAAGCTGCACAGATCAGGCACCGTCCTCAGGTCAGGCGATTGATCAAGTCAAGCAACATAATAATTGCATGCTCACCCTTTCACTCATTCATTCCATGGTGTGGCGTAGGCATATATGTTACTCATCACTCTGTTGCAGGTAATCACCAGCCACTGTTGGTAGACGACAATCACATGGAGGTGGACGGACCCCTCCGCTCCCTATATTTGTTGCAGGTTGCATCGCATCGGCATCCAATGCTGACGGCAGCAGATCAAATAAGACCCCTAGTAACAAGCTTCTCATTGGCATCGCCCTCTTTTTCGCGTGGCTGGTTTCCTCTGCTTCAGCTGAGTTGTTGTTCTGCCAAAGGCCTTTTGTGCTATCTTCTTAAAATAAATCGAATACAACAGCACAGATTCCCAATCCGAGCAGCCCGAGCTCTAATTTCCCGTCATGTCAAATTCCAATCCAAGAAGCACGCGGTATAAAGTTTGCTCATCTCGTTCTTATGCTTCTCTCTCCATCCACCAAGCAATAAGCTGCTGGCATTGCCGTCCCCCTCCCCCTCGGCCCTTCCACAGGCAGCGGCCCGGATGCAAACACGCAACACATCTCCTTCCCCTTGCTGACGCCAACCATCAGAAGAACCATCCAATCCAATCCAGCCCCCCGAAACCCCCCCCCCCCCCCCCCCCTCCCCTCTCATTCAATACAAGTGAAGCAGCAAATCGGCAAAGAGCAGTTGCAGACCCTCCTGCATCTCTCTGATTCCCTCTGTTAATTATTCAATGTCAGGTCTTCCGTCCTTCGGCGGTTACTGTAGGCGCAGAACCGTCCACGCGAGGGCCGTGAAAGCCACTGACACAACCCTCTAGCGCTACCGCTATCTGGGATCGACTCCAAGAAGTCGCCGGGGCAGGGCAAGGCCGGCCGGGCTTCCCCATCGATATCTAGCTGCCAGGGCAGGCTCGTACGATGCGATCTTGTGTGCGCGGCTGCGCGCGTAGGGTGCATCGTGCCGGCGCCCCGATGACCTGCAGCCCCGCAAGCTACTCCCATGCTCGTCTTCCTGAGTTCGTGTTCTTAATTATATATATTGGTTCTCCTGTCTGCCGAGTCCTGGCCGGCCACGGGAGTGGTGAAAGAGCGGACGAGTCCTGGACGCAGCCACGGGAATAGCCTAATTCTTGGTGTTCCGTGGCACGAGGGTAAGCCGGACTCTGCTAGGCAACACTAAAGGATAGACGGGACAACGAAACTATACCGGCAAAACACACGAAGATGGTTGTGGCGCGTAGATGGAGGCGGGCGGCATGGGATCAAAATTAAAGCTACCGACGACGACCAGCATTGTCGCACAGTCTAGATCAATCTAGAATTAAGTTACTCACGCTAGGAGGCCCTGCCCATAGAAATTTGGAAATTGTTTGCCGACTCCGATGTTGGCATGTCAAGTCCTAACCGGCCACGGACAACCAGAAAGCACAAAAGTCTAAAGGACAATATATAAGCCAGCTAGTACTCTTACATCTAACATGCTATATTAATTTCGACTTCTATTCCACCATAGATAGAAACGAGATATGAGTACGGACCCAATTTGTTTTGGAATCGGATTCCGTATCGTGCTAGACAAGAGCTATTCTAACTGGTATGGCCATGGGTTATATATATATATCTATATATGAAAGTTTGGACCGAATAAACTTTCTATTGTCGAGTAGTTAGAGGAAGACGGACAAAAAAAATGGATGAACCAAAGAAAACACTGGAAATTTTGACTCTTTTTATTAGGTATAGACATTGATATAGATATAGAAATAGATATAGACATAGATATAGAAAAATTTATGTTTAATACCTACTATGATTAGGGGGGCCAGAGGCTAGATTAGCCCTCTGCGTCATACTCCCTACGACGTCCTATAACGCACTGCATCCTAAAACTTACACTCCTACGACGTCCTATAACGCACTGCATCCTAAAACTTACACTATGATTAGGGGACCAGAGGCTAGATTAGCCCTCTGCATCATACTTCCTACTACGTGCATCCTAAAACTTAAATAAATTATGAGATTAGAATACTCAAATGACGCATGTGCCCATAGTTAACATCAATTAAAGAGTTTTTTTTTCTCAAATCTTGGTTCCCTTTTTAACAAACTTTGTCAAATCTGAGCAAAAGCACAACGTACAATGCAATATACTTCAATACAAATTTGGAAGTCATAACGTATTGCTTTTTAGAACAGAGGGTGTAGGACTCCAGAGACTAAGGCCCCTCTGAATCCCCCTCAGTTGAGCTGCCCTCCAACTCTAGTGATGAGACATGAGTGCGCACCCGTTAGGATTCAAACTTGGATCCCTTACTCCAAAGCTAGAGCAGCTAGCCACCCGAGGTTCCTCCCCGTCCCTATAGATTCACTGTAGTTGTTATCCACTGTGATGACCTTTTCTGTTTGTCTATACTATCCTATCAACGCATGCTTCTACACAGGCTAAAATATTAGGAGACGTCTTAATATTACCGTTACCTATTGGAAGATCGTCAACATGGAGATCCAGACATTGACGGCCCAAGATTTCTAATCAAGAACATTCGAAACCCTCACAAACACTACACCATATAGCTCCAACCGTGTGGTAAGATTGACCTTGCCAAGAAGGCTTATCCTTGCATATAAATCGAGAACACAAGCCTTGAGATGCAAATTCAAACATTGCTAATATGACGCTGGAGGCCTCTGTTACCCGAAATTTCAATTCCGGTTGAACTATTACAAACTTCAGCTTCCATAAGCTGAGCACCTTGCTTCAAGATGTTCTGTACTCCCTACATGAGAAATTCTCTAATGCAACGTAGCTCCTTGATGATGTCTCTTGTTGACATTCTATTCGACGGCATTTCGTGAGAGCACGACACTCCAAGTCTGAGCAGTGAAATGAGGCAATCCATCTTTGTTTTGCCTGAAAAATTATTGGCATTTGGAAGCTCATTCTCGAGGCCTAAAGAGAGTTGGGTGTCGACAACGTCCAGCTGTAAAGTCCTAGATGGCTAGAGGGGGTGAATAGCCTATAAAAATTTCTACAAGATCCACTAAGCAAACTTGTTAGATAAACAAACGGCATAAAGCGAGTTTTGCTTAGACTAGGGAATGTGTTGCAAGCCTCCTATCTAGACAAGTCTAGTAGATGATCACAAAAAGGCTAGAGCTAGCAACAACTACTCAGGAGCAAGACCTAGCAAGAGAACAAGCTAGACAAGATAAGCTATGAATGTAAATACAAGTGAGAGGATGATGGTCTTTATACCAACGTTGAAGCGACGATGTTGCCAAACCAAGATGATGTCCAATCAATCACAATATGAAGACCAATCACCGGGAGACAAGATACACAATATTTTTGTTCATCCAGTGTTCACTTGTGCACCGACAAGCTACGTCACCAGTTGTGTCGACCAAAACCTAGATGGTTCCCTGGTATGACCCTCAAGTCACTTGCCCCTCAAGGCATACCCCGCAAGGCACCACAAGACACCACTCTCAAGTGAGGTAACTCAACAACACGCGTAATTTACTAGAGTAGCTTTTGGCGCTCCGCCGACGAAAGCTCAGGAACCTCTCACAAATCAACCGGAGGTGGCCAAGAACAATCTCCTTCTCTTGCCAACGCCTCCAACAACCTCCAAACCGGCTAGGAGCAGTTTTCTCCAAGAGTAACAAGAAATCCATCTGCTAAACGATCCCTAAGTGCCACTAGACGCAACCACACATGGAAATGCACTTGGAATCACTTAGGATTTGCAACCATGCAAAAGAGATGAGTAGGAGGGTTTGCTTCAGCTCACAAGAATGTCAAGAGTGTCAAAATGCCAAGAGAGATGACCAAGAGCCGGCCAACTTATATTTATAACCCCCTCAAGATAAACTAGCCATTACCCCTCTCTGCACAGAAATCGGGACCGTCGGACACTCCGACGCCCGTGCGTCCGACGCGTTCAAGTTCCAGTGCGCCAAACTCGCGATTCAAACTAGCCGTGGCACGTGAGCTTTGGACCCACAGACCACGTCGGACGCTGCACAGTGCCTCCAGACGCAATCCAGAGAGCCTGTTTTCAGCTCGACCGCCGGATGCTCTATTGACACCATCGGACGCGCAACCAGCGTCCGACGCGTTCACCGCATGCTCAGCAAGCCAATAGCTCCAACCGCCGGACGCTGACGTCACGCGTCCAACGCTCTGCGCCACAACGGGCCGGACGCTGCCCCCAGCGTCCGACGCTCTCAAGCCCGGCGTCCGACGCGTGTAGATCATCGATAAACAGGCCGTCGACGACGCCGTCTTCTCCACCTTTGCACATACATGCTAGCCAACAAGTGTACCAACTTGTGCTCCAGAGATAGCATGTTTTCACCAACAATTTGTATCCGGCGCAATGGAAAATAGGCATTTTATTTTCCCAAACCCATCTATATCCTACAAACCAAAGCGCGTCCTTCGTCACCTTTGCAAATGTACCAACACCATCAAGTGTACATCACCATGTGCTTGTGTGTTAGTATTTTCACAATCGTTTTCAAAGGTTTTCCAATTAGCTCATTAGATTCTAAATGCTTCTACATGCCTGATCAATCTAGTGCCACCCGTGCATCGAATAACCGAAAAGACTTCCCCTCTTAATAGTTCGGTTATCGATCCTACACCACTCACACCCTCTATGGTGTCTTGAGTGCAAAAAAAATGGCCCTATTACTTTATACCTTTGCCTTGAGCCCATTTTGCTTTTCCAAATGATATGATCCACTTTATATCATCACATGACCGTGTTGGTCCATCGATCTCGACTTCACTTGCTTCACACCGTTGCGTCGGTCCATCGGCGCCAAGTTTGCTCAAGCTTCACCGCCTCGTGGTCCATTGCTTCAAAGCCTCCACTTACTCTTCACTCTTGCGACCGGTCCATTGAACCAAGCCTCATCTTGATCTTCACCTTCTTGGTCACATGACTCCATGTCATGTCTCATATACAATGAATTCCTCATTGACTTATGATTACCTTTATCTAAATTATTCACTTAGATCACAAGGTTAGTCCTAGGTTTCATCAATTAGCTAAAACCAAACTAGGGACTTTCACCAGCTCACCACCATTCAGTCCTAGCTCAACATACTCACGGAGGTTCAGTCCTCTAGTGATGAAGTTGCTATCAGTCGGCTTCCTCCCGGTGACTGTTTCAAGCACAAGAATTCTGTAACTATAAATATCTCCCTGCGTTGATACCATGTTCCCTGCACCATACTCTGTTGCATCATAGATTCAAGAAAATCAGAGAAGGAAGTCAGTAACATTCAAGTGGAAAACTAAAAAGCAGATTCAAATAACACAAGATGTTTCAAAAAAGATTCAAATAACACCATTTTTTTACATAATAAAAACAAGAGCTACGTGCGTTATTTTTGCCAGAACTGGGCAACAACAAATGTAAACAAGTAGGAAAACAGAAAACATATACAACTAACCTGGGGGAGCATAACCAATCGTCCCTCTAAATCCCATTGAGCTCGTTGACTGGTGAGAAAACGGGGATGTGTCAACAATAATCTTAGCAAGTCTGAAGTCACCAACACGGGCCACCATCTCGGTATCTAAGAGCACATTTCTTGGTTTCAGATCGCAATGCACAACAGGTATGGGGCCATCGCTGTGTAGATAATCAAGAGCATTAGCCACATCAAGCAGTATGTAACTCTCTGAAGGAGATTTAAGCACTTCTGCTGCTCTATTTGGTCATCATTTGTCTCGTGATGCAACCAGCCTTCTAAACTTCCATTCGGCATGAAGTCAAACACGATTGCTTTGAAGTCATTCCCTCTGTTATCAATGCTTGAGCAGGTTGTAATTATCTTCACAAGATTTTGATGTCGTAGGTTTTGTAGTGCTTCACATTCAGTGGTGAAACTTTTGAGTGCCCCAGGAGTTTGAAGTTTTAGTACCTTCACAGCAACAAGATTTGTAGTCTCACCAGCATTCTCTTCTAACTCTCCTTATACACAGACCCAAACGATCCAGAGCCCAATAAATTGGTTGTTGAGAAACCATCCGTTGCTTTCACCAATTTGAATAAGATAAGAAAGGATGGCCTTGCATTGCCATTGTTGAGGGGATATGATCTTTGCTTTTCTTGTACCAAGTAAGAAGCTTGTAGCACTGCCGGAAACGGTGCAATTGCCGAGAGGCGACGACTGTGCCGAGAGCCAAACCACGGGCTCTCGGCAACAATATCGCCGAGAGGAGGCTGTCGGCAAAGAAAAGCTCTTGGAAAAGATTCTTTGCCAAGGGCTCGACCATCGGCAAACACTAACCGTCGGCAAAGATATCCCTTTGCCGAGAGCACAACCATCGGCAAAGATAATCCGTCGGAAATCAATCTTTCGTGAGATCGAGGCCGTCGGCACAGGACGGCTATCGGCAAAGATTAGACGAATGGTAGACGGTGGCACCTGCCGTCTCCTTTGCCGAGAGCACAACCGTCCGCAAAGACTAAAAATCGAATATTTTCTACTTGCCGTCGAGAGCAGCAAGTTGGCATATATCCCAGCTTTGCCGAGAGTTCAGGCTCTCGGCAAAGCCTATATACCAGCACATCTAATTATTAGCACATATTTATATTGCAAACACCACATATATCAGCACATATTTATATATTGCAAACACCATATATATATATATATATATATATATCAGCACAAGCACATTTACCATAAACATTCGTCACAAATACATCGATCTAATTGTTCAAATACATAACAAGTTTACAATATTCAAACTAAGGTACATAAATACATCTAATTGTTCAAATACATAACAAGTTCACAATATTCAAACCATGGTACACAACCATAAGTTCACTAATACATCCCAAGTTCAAACGCATCTCAAGGTTCAAATACATAACAAGCACATTTAGTGGGAGGAGCTGCAAAGTTTTGTGTCTCCTGTCAATGGTGTCTCAGGTACTCCAGTACTAATGTCGCTAGTTGATTCTCTGAGCAAAGTTGCCTGGGCAAATGGATCATCCTCCATTAGGGTGGCTGATCGGGTGGAACCTGAATTTGATGAAGAATCAGACCGATCAGACAGAGTCGGTGATCCACCGTCATTATTATTGTAACCTGCATAGAGAAGGACCATTTAGCAGAGGAGCTCAGGAAGAAATATATCATGGCGAGTAGCCTATCCAATTACTGTGGATATCTGCTTGTCTCAAAACCTGACCTGATTCCTGATAGCTTCCTTGTACCCAAGATGGTCTTCCAAGAAATTGTGAGAAGTGCCCGTGCCATTCTACAAGGCTGTGACTGGCCAGAGAGCAGGTTCAATAAGCTCATGAAGCAGCAGAGAATGAAGTCCAAGACGACGCAGGGGGGGGGCGGGGGGGGGGATTTTTCTGTGAAGCAAGGTGCAATGCTGGCAAAGGAACTGCTTGATCATGAGAAGAGCACAGAGGGCCGCTGGGAGATCCTGGCCGGGGTATGGACTGAGTTACTTATACACATTGCACCCACTTGGAATGCAGATGCACACAGGACATGTCTCGAGTCTGGAGGGGAGTTCATAACCAACATGTGGGCACTGCTTTGGCACTGCAACGTTGAGAAGAGCAATTTCTGGCCAGATTATGATGCCTCGGAAGATGACGCTCCTGAAGCACCTGCACCTGAGGATGGTGTTGGAGGTAGCAATATCATCAACCCTGTGAATGAGACACAGCAAGTTGTTGCGGATGCAAGCAACGACCAGAACACAGCAGAAATTCATGCTGATGAAGAGGAGGATGATACCAATTTATGGAACCGAGTAGCCTGAGGCTGCTGCAGGGACTCAACCAAGTGGAGCACTGGAGGGCGCAAAGGGATCGGAGTTGGGAGATTGAACAAGTGGCCTCTGAAGCCACTACATGCATGGGACAAGTGTGGGGATTTGGTTGAATAGCTTCTGGGAAAATAAAAAGTAGCCTGCTGGCTTTGAGATTCATTATTTTAATTTTATATCTTAAGTATTTGTATAACTATATATCAGCACGCAAGTATACATGTTGGCAACAACATAGCAGCAAAGAAGTTGGAGATGCCTGCAAGCAGTAGCGGTGGATTGATAAAACTACACTATTAGATGTGGTACCATGTAGTATGTAGTATGGCATGGACTTCACATGTATCACAAATTCACAATATGTGTGTTGATATGGTGGTGTAGCCTACATACAGGCATGTAATCATTCTTGATGTGCCAATGTGCGTAAACTTCCTTTATTTCAATGGATTGTACACGAAAGAGTAACAGAGGACACTATATTACCTTTGTGAGAGGGAGCAGGAATGGGAATCAGCAGCAGGTGAGAGGTGCTGCTAGCACATGGTTCTGTGTAAGTGATGAGCACATCCAAGATGCCTCTCTACAGGAGGTACTTGAGTCTCAGGACTACATCCTTTTCTATGAAAAGCTAAAACCACCAAATGTCTGAAGACACACAGCTCATCGATCCCTCATCAGCAGAACAATAAGCAATGTTGGAGAAAGTTGGAAGCAATCTTGCATTACATTGAAGTGCTTGAAGAGTTTTAAGTGACAGTTGCAGCTTCCTTCCTTCATGGAAATTATAACCCTTCTAAGCTGAGTATTTGGACACTTCTTATGGATCAATTTTTTTTGGCATACAAGCTTCCTTGGATTGCTACATGGCTACAAGCCTTGTTATAGTTTTCCTTATCATTTATCTCTTTTTCTTTGTTACTTACCAGGTTTATTTCATTTGACAGCAATTTCAGTAGAGGAATCCCTCTCCCTTCGCCTAAAAATGTTCTGTACATGCTACTGTCATATATTTATCTTTTCTACTCCTTCAGCAACCAGAAGCATTTTTTTACCACAACACATCAGGAGAGACAATGTAGACAGAGCAGCTATTCAATTCTAAGCTGAACACTGTGAAAAAAAAAACGCAGAAGGAAGAGAGGGGGAACGCAGGAGCAGTCAGTTGAATTAACCCCTTCGTTACCTGGGCGCGGACGCCATGCGCGCGGCCGTGCGGCGCGTGCCGGCGCTGTTCCGGCGGAACGGCCCGACGTTCCCCTCCTCCGCATCCATCTTCGGTCGCCAGGCAACAGCGGCAGCAGGCAGCCGACAGCGGGCGGCCCTTTGCGTGCGGCGCCGGCGCCGGCGCGGCGGCCGACCAACTGCGGCGGCGGCCGGTGGGGAGATGGAAGTCGGGGAATGGGCTACTGGGCTACTTCGTGGGCTCTTGTGTTCTCGATACAACGTGGAGTCCTGTTTAAATATTGGGCCAGGCCGTTTGGTAACGTGGCTTCCATGATCCATATCGTACCACAGGACCATGGCCAAGGCCATGGTGGACTGGACCTAGTGGATTTTAGGCCCACGAGAGATTTTTTCTGAAGCCCGATCAAAATTCAGTAAACTCTGCAAGCAAGCAAAGAGCTACGGCCCGCACTGACAACTGAATGTCTGCAACTCTGCATTTTGCTCAGAAAAAAAAATGAATGTCTGCATGCTCGCCGGCTAATGCTAACGTTCAGGTTCGGCAAAGCGATTCATCTGATCATCATGTCAAACAAACAACATGATCGCAACCATACAAAAGATAGATTGATAAGCTCCAGTAATCTCCTCTACATATTTCATTTGTAATAAGTAAGCTTTGGGGGCTCAACCAAAAGAGACTGCAGAATTATCCTTACAAGTGTTTTATTCTTATCTATCTACCCTACTAATGTATCAACATAAACAACGCTAAGTCCACTCAATAAAACCTCCCCCGCTGAGAGGGTCCTTCTCAGTACACCCAACAATTATATCCAGTAAAACAACTTCGTTCGAAATCAACCAGATTTCTTATTCAGCTTTTTCTCTCTTTACTCACTCAATCTAACGATCGGGATCGCGTATATGGTCCTCCTTATCCCCTCCCATCTGCCTCCCGCAAAGGACCACGCGTGCCCGACACAAAATTAGCGCGGTATCACGGTCCTTTCCTCTCACGTCCACTCCTGGCAACATTGTTTAGGGTTGGTACAGAGAGATCGTGAGAGGCAGTCGCTTGAGGACGAACGCCCGGCCGCGGCACAGAGAGATTGCCGTGGTCGTGGATCGAGGACACGAACGCCCGGCCGCGGAACTCGCGACGTCGTCGTGGTTCAGGCGCAGCACAGAGAGATCGCCGTCGTACGATCGCTGTCGTACGTGGTCTCGGCAGGTGCCGTCTCTTCTGGGTCGACACGGCGGCGGCGGCGACATCGTCGCGGCACAGGGTAGGGTACATTTTGGATCTACTGTTCTCACCATCACGCTCCGACCCGGCTTGAACTCTTTTCTAATCTAATTCGTGGCGCAAGGCTGAGCGACTGCACTTTGAAGATCAGGTAGCACGGAACGCCAGCCGCCGGCCGAGTACCTGTACGTCCGACATGCATTCTGATGATCGGTCTCTCTAATGCTCTAATATTATAATGCAGGAGCCGCCGGCCGAGTGCCTGCAAGTCAGGAGGTCGGGCTTGCATTTTAGTGATCGGTCTCTCTAATGCAGGTGTTGTCAAATTCTCGTATCTCTGAACTATTCAATTTCTGAACCTATTTTAGACAGGTGACAACAAAAGTTCAGAACATGTATGCTAACATATGATGTGCACTTCTCCTCCATCAGATAGCATATACCAGTTATCTCCTCCATCAGAGAGCATATACCCAGTTAACAGCTTCCGACCAAAGTGAGTTGTGCATACTGTGTGCTTGTATTGACTACTATTTTCTAAATGATTTCTTTTGGGTTAGTTGGTGTAGTTGATATGGACATGCATGCCCTTGACAGATAAATGGAGACGCCAGGAGGAGAACGCACTGCGCTCAGCAATATAACAAATATCCAAACAAATACTTGCCATAAAATTTACTAATCCTGCATAAAACGAGAATATTTTTCTTTGGCGTCGTGAATTTAAAAGAAATAATCCAAGAGAAACGAACTGGTAACAACTTATATTGTGTTTTATCTTGTCTTATTATCAAATATAGTTATTTGATTTAACTACAACAAACAAATACTTGCTCTCTACTTTTCTAGGAAAACAGCATGCTTCCTTGTCTACAACTACATAAAGTTGTGGGATGACAAAAGATTAGCGTCGCTATCAACATAGTAAGCATAAAAAGTTTCTATGAATATTTTGTACGTTACATATCAAACTGATAAGTTAACTTATTTTTTTTAACTCGCGGAACTCAGATTCACTTAGGATGGAATTTTTAGTTGACATTTTCAAGAGCAGCACAAAGGAATCTACGCATAATATCCCTGGAAACAGCTAGATCTACTTAAAGTCGTAGATTAGTAGGGTAGGTATGTCAGGCATGAATTTATTATGCATTTGTTATGAATGAGTGTATTTTAGATAATATACGTGCTCGTATATGATTGTGTGTGACTTAAACTAATCAAAGATATGTTGTTTAGTTATTTTTATGTCATTGCGAGATTAAACCCGTTGCATTAGTACGGGTATTATCCTTGTTGAGATGTAAGTCGACGAGCTATCAATCTCGTACGGCCAACAGTCAAGTCCCTTGTAGCTGCCAATGCACCTCACACATGGCCCCAAACCACCGCTCCCGAGGTCAATGACGAACTCCTGGTCTGACTCCCACGACGCGCCGACCACGCACCGGCTCCATGGACAGAAGGCACTCAGAGAGATCCACCGAGGGATGCCTCCGGCGATCGGCTGGCGGCGCCAGATCCCGAATGTTATCGTCCGCTGCAGAGTCCAACCGGCATCGCGGGTCGTCGGACGTTGCCAGGACCACTTCGGCAGGGCTACGGATGCTGAAACGGCACTGCTCCGGCAGCTCCGCCGTCGTCCATGTCCGGCCGGTGCGCACGTCGAGGGCGAGCGTGCATGTGATGTCGCGTGCGGGCCCGGCAAGCCAGTGCACGACGTCGTCCCGGCAAACCACCGTGCTCCGGCCACGCATCCACACGCAGAGACCCTCATCGACCTCCCCGACCGAACGCTTCACTGGCCCCCACTTGCCGTTGCCATCGCCAGAGCCGGACGATGGGTAGAAGACCTGGTTGTCAGTGGTTCTGCCGCCTTGAAGCTGGAGACGAACTCGAGGTCGTCGTACCTCGCTCGTGTCTTCACGGCGAGTACCCGTGCCACCAGATCGTGTCCGGTACCAGATGGCGAGAGGTCGTCGCCGACGCTGTAGCCGGTGAGCAAGACGTACGAGGAACGCCTGCCTGTGTCGGCCGGGCGGAGCAACGTGCAGTCTCCGGTGACGGGATTGCACACGCAGAGGCTCCGGTTCCGGCAATGGCGACCGGTCCTTGCCATGAGCAGGATGAACCCGTCGCGGAAGCACAGCAGCTCCCTGTACAGACCTCTGTACACGCCGCTGCCGGTGCCAGAGCCGGCCGGTATCAAGGAGTGCGCGGCGGCGGCGGCAGTCTTGTCGTCGTCGCCACCGCTGTCGCTGTCTTTCCATGGGAGCACGGACTGGAACGGCCCCGGCGGCGTCCGCCGCAGGCACGCCGCGTGCCTGCTGTTGTGGAAGACGCCGAGGAGGGGGTGGAACCCGAGTACCGAGTACCGACGCCTTGTCCACGATGGCGTGTCGCCATGGCTTGCACACGCCGGCACAGGACCAGACGGCGGCGGGATTGTCAAGGTAGAGGAAGATCTCGACGAGGAGGTCGGACGTGTCCGCCTCGATGACGACGACATCCACGTCACCGCGAGGCTCTTCTGTGACTTGTTCCGGCGGCGACGATGGAAGAGACGGCGGCGCGTGCATGGATTCGGCAACCCGCTAGAATAACTTTCGTAACATAGCGTATGTCCGTGACGCAAATAGATTAAACTGAGTTTACTTTTGTGGTAAAATCAATTCAGTTTTAATATACTGAGAAAATGCTTTACTAGTAGTACCCTCGGAGTTTAAACAGTCTCCGATCAGAATTGCGACTTGTATGAAACTCGTATTTGACTACGTAGAATCTGATAATATTTAGCTCCACAATTTGTCAAGCTAAGAGCCGGTTTGAATTTCACCTCCTAAACTTTAGCTACTAAAGTTAGTCACTAAAATTTAAAGTTTAGTAACCCACTTATTTAATTCCCCTGACTAAAAGTGACTAAACTTAATAAAGTAGTCCAACAAAGACTGATTTGCCTCTAGTTGTTCTCCTGCTGTGGTCCGTGACTGTTGACTATTCAATGAGGGGTATCCTGTGTAAAGTTTACATTTTAGTTACTTAGCAGCCCCTTGGCTATTAAGAGCGTCCCAGCGGTTGGCGACATAGTCAGCTGACTAGGTTCGGACTCTACCTCGGAGTGACGTGGCTAGGAGAGAGAGCGCAAATATGACGCAGCTAGCGCTTTGTTCGTCGCTAGTGAGGAGCGCATTGGCCAAGAATGCAAGCATGCTGGTTGGCTAAAGCTGCTCTTCTCTCTTTTTTCAGCGTGTTTAATGTGTTAGAGGAGAGAGAAAATAGAAATTTAAAATTTCTTACATATACGACCGATATGGATGCATCAAATAGCTAGTAGCTGTCTAGATTGTTGGAGAGGCCCTAAAGCAACTAAAAGTTTAGTAGAATAGTAGTTCTTTTAACAAGAGGTGTTTTGACATTTAGTAGCTAAAATGACTAAATTTAGTAGCTAAAGTTTAGGAAGGTGTAAACTAAACAGGCTCTAACTTGCAGTCAACAGACTTTATAAAATCAAACGTCCAAATACTAGGACTTTATATAAATCAAACCTCCAAATACTTGACATGGTTGACTATAAAAGGTATATGTCCGTTGCTAACGAAATCCAAAACATAGAATTGGACTTTGTACCATCAGTGAACATAAGTTGATTGAACTTATACGAGCATGTTATAAGATCGGCCCCACATTAGGATACGGAGGGTATGAGAGCACTTTTCTTGAATTGAAAAGTAAAAAGGTGGATAGAAGAATCACTTGGTACAATCCACTATGCGGTGCTTGCTCACGAGTTAGCTACTTTTGTCAGGTTTAAATAAGCTCGATCAGAAAAATAAATTAATTTTAAAACCCATAATAAATATTGGTGCAATAGCTGATGTAGAGGCACCCGAAAGACAGATTATCTCTACAAATTGATTGCAGAATAGAAATCAAAAGCTGAAGAAGGGCAGGAGATAAAGAATAAACACCCTGTGAGTAGTTGCATATAGAGTAAACAACAAGGCAGGCAATTATATAACAAAGAACTTATTATTAACTAATAATTTTGTTACAACCATCTTTTCATTGGCATGCACATAACCTAACAACCCTAAGAAAATCAGACTCCACTAATGCCTGCACGTGCTGGATTTCAAGTTACAGCATGCACACCTCGCCCGCACGCATTTTGACCGCAGAGCTCACGCCCCCGCCGTCGGCCACCGCCCCACCGCCGGCGAGCTGGGGTTCGCCAGAGCTCCGGTGAGCTAGGGCCTCGCCAGCGGTGAACCCCAGCTTGCCTGCGGCGGCGGCCGTCCTCCCTCCCCCCCCCCCCGGCCTTCTTCTTCAGGCACGACGAACGTACTCCGGCAAGCTCCACCGAAGCCCGGCCACCGAAGCCCTAGACCTGGCCCGGCTGCCATCCCCCGCCTCCAGGGCACCCTACACCGCCCGCCGGCATCCCCACCGACTGTCTTCCCTTCCTCCCCCCGGCCGGCCAGCAATCTATACCCGCCGGAGTTGAGGAAGAAGGTGGTGACCTCACTGGAACCCTAACCCGATCCAAGAGGAGAGATGGAGAGGAGAGACAGATGAGGAGGAGGAGGAGGAGGAGGAGGAGGAAGCCTACCTGGCCCAGCCGCCGGATCCAGCCAATCCGCCACCATCGGCGCAGGATCCCGCCATGGCCGCGCACAGGAGAGAGAGAGGGGGGAGGCGGTGGGGTCTGGCGAGGCTGATCCGATGAGGCGTGGGCTCCGGGCTCTGGGAATGTCGCCGGGGAGAGAGATTGAGAGAAAGAGGGAGAGGCGGGAGATAGAAGATGACTGCGCGGCGTGAGTCGCGAGGCGTGAGGCTGGTCGAGCGGTGTGGCTGCGTGAGTGGGGAGGAAATAAGAACGGTCACTGGGTACGGGAGTTGGATTGGACGGCATCTAAGGTGTGTATGCCGTGAAGTTTACGCATGTGCAAGCGTAAAGTAGCTTTTAGGAAGAAAACCTCCTCGTTAATTACTAGAAATTTTACAATTATTATCTTTTCATGTGCATGTGTATAACTTAACATAAACGTTTGCCTCGGGTTTTTGCACGTGCATAGTATTACTTAAATTAGTTTGAACACACCAACTATTGGATAATCAATTAATCTTGACTAATGGATTTGCAACGTTCTCCTTCCTTCCTGTATAAGTGTTTGCACACAGCCACCACCGCTGCATCTCCGCCATCCCCATCCCCAATCGCATCTGAGCTAGCTGGCAGGCACGGGTGTTGGGATCACGTTTTGCCGAAGCCAGTGGATCGCCACGCACATGTGAGAAAGAAGAGCTAGACGGAGTGAGCCCAACATGTTGGGGGAGATGAAACTCCCCTTGATTTTGAAGAGAGATGTTTTTTGTGACCGCCAGAAAAAAAAAGAAGAGAAGTTGGGGGCTAATAGACGACGAAAAATGATCTATTTCCTCCGGTTGACAGTTTTATATGTGGATAATAAGGAGTGCAGTGTAATCGGTCCAAAGTCATTCAATTAGGTTGGATTATGGGAATTTTTTTATTAATAAATTTATTTTTAAAAAAATAACAAAACTAGTCTCCGTTTTCAAAAAATTGCAGGAGTAGGCCACCAGTCGCCCGTTGGAAGGGCGACGTGAGAGAATCGCCCGTTCAAAGGGCGACCAGGCCCAGGTCGCCCGGCCAAAGGGCGACCAGGCCCAGGTCGCCCGGCCAAAGGGCGACCAGGCCCAGTTCGCCCAGCCAATGGGCGACCAGGCCCAGGTCGCCCGTTCAAAGGGCAACCAGCCCACGTCGCCCAGCCGAGGGGCGACCTGATTTTTTGGGTTTTTTTAAAATAATATTTATTTATTTGGAAATTTCAGCAAAAATTTTGATTTTTTTTAAATAATAATTATTTATTTGGAAATTTCAGAAAAAATATCGAAGTCGGAGAAATAGCAAAAATAATACGCAGTCATGCAATGGGCGTACGAAAACGCCGTTGTCGTGTGCTCGCCCAAACTTAATAGATGAAAAAATACAACAGTGAAACATTAATTAAGTTCTAAAAACTAAAATAGTATCAGTACAATATCATAGAAAACAACATCGGCGGCAAATCATACAAAACTAATATCGTCCACGCTTAGGTGCAACACCCCTAATCGTGCCAGGCTTTGGTGCTCTGCGGCCCGCTCGCACATGGCTGGCTGAGTAAGTAAGCGGCGAAGGAGGAACTGTAACACGTGCAGGACGGCCTCCAGCAGCAGCTGGTGTCGCGTACTCGTCCTGTGAGGGCTGTGTCTGTGGTGGTGCTTCACGTAGCTGCGATGACGCAAGTACGTCCGCCGGCTCCTGCTGCAGGTAACTCTCAAGGTCGAAGGGTGACGGGGATCGCTGACGAAAAGTGTCAGCGTGCTCAGAGATGTCCGATCCCTCGTAGTCGTAACGGGTCGTCCCTAAATATATAAGACCAACGTTATGATAACGCTGATGGTAAAACTAATATATAACGTGTCGAACTCTTAAAAGTAGGTCATACCTGGAACCATGGGTACAGCGTGTGAAGAGGAACCTCCGAAATCGAACTGATGCCGCGAACCGTCAAAGTGCATACCTGACCATGCAGAGTGAATGTAATGTTACGAATAAAGCAGTATCAGATAATATAATTAAATTTCACCACTATATCGTACCTGTAGGCATGTGAGCAGGCTGCGAAGATGATCCAATGATATCGAACTCCGGACGCCAACCGGCAGAGTACGTAGGTGGACCTGAATAATAAAACTTATAAGTAACGAACAAGTTAGCATTACTACATACGAAGAAAATATAAGTTACTCACCTGTTTGGTACGTAGGCCGCGGAGGTAGTGGCGCCGTCGGTCCATCAGGCTTGTGTGTCACGTGTGAAGGTCGAGGGACGACATCCGGCTGTCGTCCGCAGGGCCGGCACGACATCAACTTGACAATGTTTGCAGCAGAGTCGTACATCCTCTGGACCGCAGCGGTAAGCTCGTGGCTGGTCATCTGAATGCCCTCCCTCAACCGGTGCAAGAGCGATCCACCATCCACAGTGATACGGTGAGCCATGTCGGTCTATTAACAAAACGAGAACATTGAAGTAATTACGATAAGAAAAATATTAAACGAAGTGGGTTGAAGTTCATAAAGATCGTACCGCCAACGACATCGCCTGATCTCTGTGCACAGGGTACGTGTCCGTCAACCTGGGGACGTGGGTCCGTGGCTCCGCTGGTGTATACGTGACTCTGATCCGTGTGCGAGGAATATACCAACGTAAGTAGTCCCC
>CM041633.1:46494644-46531561 GCA_023333625.1 Bothriochloa decipiens | reverse complement strand
GCGATATAGAAGACTTACCCGCCGCCGGACCCACAACGAACCCATCGTAGGGCCGTCCTCCTCCGTCTCCCCGTACAACCCTGCTCCGTAAGTCGAGAAATCCATGACTGGTCGTCCAATACTAAACCGCTCGTACGACCAGAGTTGAAGTAATAGTGGACAACCAGAGAGGATAGCTGACGGGTCGGTCTTTGTGCACGCATCACAAAGACCTCGGTACGTGGCTGCCAAGATAGCGGACGCCCAACTATACTGCGGCACGGCGTCGAGCGGTGCGTCCGCTATCTCGCGCGCGAAGTGGATCAAGTGCTTCGCGACAGAGTTCCCATGCGACGATGTGAACATTATCCAACCAAACAACCACAACAGATAGGCCTCCAAGTGCCTCGACACAGTGGCCTCATCCGTCGCAGGGTGGATATACTCGGCCTGAATTAGAAAACAGAAGTTTAAATTTCATTTAACATACACATGAATATTTGATGTTAATGAACTATATCACAATGTTATCTATTTACCTGAAACTGCAAGAGCCAGGTCTTCGTAGGCCCGTGATGCTGGTTTTCAGCAAGAGTTCGATACTCTGGAGCATCTGGTCAACGCACAACACCCTCAAAACGGACTAGAAGGTCCTCACGCCAAGTGGCCTCCACATCTGGACGGCTGACGGCCTGCCCAGCAGTGGTGACACCAAGTAAGTAGGAGACGTCCTCGAGTGTGGGAGTCATCTCCCCGCAAGAAAAGTGGAACGTGTGCGTCTCAGGCCTCCAGCGGTCCACCAATGCCGCAAGTAAGGAACGGTCAAAGTTAAACCGTGTCACCGCATCGGCCGGGGCCTCAACAGCACTAGCCTGCATAAGCCTACACAGAGGCAGTAGACCAGCTGCTCGTAGCCTGTAGCAAATACAACATTTATATATAAATATATATTACCAAATCGTTTGTATGAGTAAAACAAATAAGTGAACGTGTTATTGTGCATACCTCGGTATCCATCGCTCGTCCAGCCGCCACAACTCCTGAGGTACCCTAGGCCGTAGAACAGGTAGCTCAGCAGCTGTCACAGCACTCAAGTAGGACCGGTGGCGCTGGTCCAACTGTGCGTCCAACAACTCCAAGTGTCCCTCATCCATCGCCATACCTAAAATATCTTAATAATGTAAAAAAATAATGCATAAATATAATTAATACTATAAAACACTAAATCAAAAAAGCAGACATACTATTATTTTTAAAGAGCATTTTCGCCTTGATTCCGGAATCCACGACGTGCACGAGGGCGCCGAACGTCTTGCGGATTCCCTGAAGGTCCTACTTCTGCAGCTCCCTCTGTGGTGGTTGCACGCGTGCACTTTTTGTAAGTATGTCCTGTGCCATTGCACTTGGTGCACCGATGCTCCAGTCTTCCCACTTCTGAGTCATCCATATCATTTCTAATGCGCCGTGTCTTACGACGACCAGGCTTCTGTCTTAATTTGTCCTTATCGGGCCCCCGCAGGTAGTTACTTTCAGGATTGTTTGTAAAACTACCAAATATTGCGAAACCATAAATCTCTGCATTCCAGGTTGTCATGACTACCTCCTTCGTAAAATAATATGAGACATACGGCTTCGGGGACAAATTAGTAAGTGAACAAGCTGCTATAACATGTGAGCACGGCCTGTGTAGAAGTTTCGGTTTCATGCACGAACAGCTGCATGAGTTATAACGAATAACACACTCTTGTGCAATTCTCTCTCGATTGCCACCACGACGGCCCCGATCCCTACACAGAACTTCGAAGCGATTCTCTGCTGTGCGCATAGGACGTGCACGATGCAAGCTTGCCTTCTCCACCTTTTTTTTCATGTAATTTGTCATGAATGTTGAAAAAATCAATGTATTATCTGACATCGCATTAAAAGCAACCATATATCTTTCACGGAAGTACTTGCATGTTCCATGCAAAATACCCTCTACGATTGCTACAAGAGGTAATCTTCTCATGCCTCGAATGACCCAATTGTACACCTCCGCCAAATTTGTTGTCATTATTCCAAACCTCGCCCCATCTGTGTCATATAATAATGACCACTTCTCCTTTGGCTCGTACTCAATCCAATCTGAGAAGCACCTGATTGATGACCCCGACCTCCGAACCACGTTCCTCAAGACATCCGTTGGAAGGCCTGAAAGAGGAACAGACATATCATTCGGGTCTTGATTCGTACGAGTCGCTAACTCTTCTGTTTGCTTTGTTGTTAATTCATCAAGACGTGTCCACATTGCATTGAATTTTCTTTGTTGGTTCTGATTGCACAACCTCTTAAACATATTCATAAGGTGTTTATTTTTGAAATGGCTGAAAAAAATTTGCACCCAAGTGCCTCATGCACCATCTTGATTGTATGTCCGACCATCTAGGAGGAAGATCACGCTCCACTGAACCATATTGCATATCCGTTATCGCCTTCAACAAACCGGCATGTCGGTCATGTATGACATAAATATTAGGTCGCCCTTGCACCACTGCTAACTTCACACGCTCCAGAAACCAATACCAACTATCTGTGTTCTCACTTTCCACAAAAGCAAAAGCAACTGGTAGTACTTGATTATTCCCATCAACACCAATAGCAGTTAGAATCTGACCTTTATACTTTCCTGTTAGAAATGTACCATCCATGCATAAACAGGTCTGCAATGATGAAATGCCATTATACATTGACCTAGTGCAAAAAAGGCTCGACGAAGTATTAACTTTCCGGGCTCTTTTGGATCAGACACATCCATGATATCATAATATGTACCAATATTTCTTTGTCTGATGGTTTCTAACAATCTTGGTAGGTTCTCATAAGATGCTTCATACGAACCAATCTCTTCTCAATGACCTTCTGTTTCGCTCGCCACGCCTTCGAATAGCTGATGGTGTATTTAAAATCTTCCTCTATAGTAGTCACTATAGATTTCGGCTCATACCTTAAATTATCAACAATTCGATTATACATGTACTCTGCAATGAAGCTCGATGTAAGAGCAGTATTGGACTTCTCTAATTCTTGTAACTCACATGTATGTTCTGTTACTATAGAGCACTTCCAAATTGTACTCCATTTTTGCTCATAAGCATGTACCCTAAATGGACAGTCCGAAAACACACATTTAACATCATATACTTTCTTGTTAGACTTAACAACTACAAAAGACCGCTTCATTGACAGAGACCAGTACTTCACGGCACTCATCACTTCATCTTTGCCTTTGTACATACCTCCCTCTACTACTTCATTCTCATGATATTCTCACGGCACAGAATTTCCTTCGTTGATCATCAAATTCTTTGAACTGTTACTCTTCCACTCCAGTGGGACAGGAATTTCATTCTCATCTTCAGATGACTCAGTTTCAGATATATTCTCATTCTCCATATCTTCCATCGTCATCTCTTCAACTATATGCTCTATGCGCTCTCCTTCGTCCGCTTCACCCGTCGGTACCATAGATGACAGGTGATGATCACTCTCTTCATTATCTTCCTCATTATCATTGTGATTGTCATGGCTCGGACCTCCTTCTTCTTCTACAACGTGTACCTCATGAACCTCCTTCGTATATGCCTGAGCAAGAAGGACTAGAGGCCACCCACGTTCTACAGCTTTGTTGACGTATTTTCTCCATGTTGATGTTGCATTAAGCGGTACTAACTCCCAAAAAGTGCCCTCCCGAGCACGACTAACCATACCCATGACCTTAACGTCATGTTGGTTGCTGTCAAGCCCAAATATTCGCATCAACCAATTCTGCAACCACTAATTGTTCTCTCATTTGCCCTAGACACCCATCTAGTTACTGAGGCAAATCCTGACAGATCAACCCCGTGTACACCTTGAATAATTTCTCCTTCTCCATAATAAATTTGAAATCCTAACTTCTCCGACATCTGTGTAATCTAAAAATTTCAGCTAAAATAGTTTTTCACTAATATATTACTAATATTATTTCAACTATAACTATTTAATTTAACAATATATATAAAATAAGAATATAAGTAATACTACCAAAATATAATATTAATCGCTTAACTGCTCATTACATTATCTAACAATTAATATAACACACATTAAATAATTATATATAAAATTATTTTTTTACTTACCGAAAATTTTCCTCTTCCTCTCTTCTCCTTCTTCCTCCTCCTCTTCTTCTTCTTCTTCTTCTTCTTCTCTTCTTCTCTTCTCTTCTCTTCTCTTCTTCTCTTCTCCTCTCCTCTCCTCTCCTCTCCTTCTGTTCTCTTCTCCCAGCCGGCAGCGGCCGGCCGCGGCCGGCCGCGTTATTTATAGCGGCGCCAAGTCGCCCACTGGCCGGGCGACATGGACCAAGTCGCCCACGGGCCGGGCGACATGGGCCACGTCGCCCATCGGCCGGGCGACGTGGGGCCCGCCATGCCACGTCCACGGTCAAGTCGCCCACTGGTCGGGCGACACGGGCCACGTCGCCCCCGCCATGCCACGTGCACAGCCAAGTCGCCCACTGGTCGGGCGACATGGCCCATCTTCGCCCTTCCAACGGGCGACTGGTGGCCCATTCCTGTAATTTTTTAAAAACGAAGACTAATTTTGTAATTTTTTTAAAAAATAAATTTATTAATAAAAAAATTCGGATTATGGAATACATGGATCAACTAGCAGCAGAACGGTGGTAGATGGGCTATACTGGACCAGCCTACCTGCCAGCCATATTTTTTTGTTAAGAAGAGGAAGGGATCTTGGGCCGTGGCCCAGGCCCTGATGAGCTGGACCGTAGTCGGTTTTCAGCCCGCGGGAGATTTAACGGTTCGGGCTGCTGAATCAGCAGGCAAGCACGCAAAAAAAAACAACTAAAAGTTTACTTTAACCGTGCTCAGAGAAAAAAAAAAGTTTACTTTCACGAGCTCACACGGTGGTCCATCTGGTGGCCGCCGGCGGGCGAGCGGGACGGCCGGCCGGCCACGCGGCGCCTCCTCCGACGGCAGCGCGGTCGCGGGGCCGGAGGGTGAAATGATCGAGAAAGCTGCCGGCGCTGTGGCCGACGACGCCGGCTGTGCGGCGCGTGCAGGAGGAGTACCGTACTATGCATGGCACACTGCCTTTTGCTGTTCTGAGAAACATGTCAGCGTACCGTTCCCATGTGATCCGGGGCTCCTGACATATGCCCAATCCTGGAAACGAGGGAGGAATCCCTATGTTTGCATTGCAGATGAGACGAGGCTATGAAGTGTCATAAGAGAGGGAGGATTTGGTCCTAGGGCTGAAAATGATGCGGCTAACAAGAATTGGTCCTGCCGCCAGTAAACCGTGGCAGCATGTGAGTCGATGGCAATGCAGGCAGCCTGCAAGGTGACCCACGTCACCAAACATGATTTAGGCCTTGTTTACATAGTCAAATTTGGGTCTAAAATTTAATCCAGAATTTCTATTCTCCGTCACATTAAAATATCGGCACATGTATAGAGTACTAAATATAGATGAAATAAAAAACTAATTACACAGTTTTGTTGTACTTTACGAGACGAACATTTTAAGCCTAATTAATCAATATTTGGATAATTATTACCAATAAAAACAAAAATGCTACAGTGTGACGAGACATTTACTATACAGATTTTAGATACTAATTTTAGTATCTAAACAAAGCCTTAGAAAGTGCAGAAACGACCGTAGGACAGGCACAAATGTATCACAGAAGCTGCTGTTGATGATCGTATTTTAAGCCACTTATTGTTACCCTTGATGCCTCTAGATCACGAAGTGATGCAGCTGTGAACCTCAAATCAAAAGGAAACGAGGAATAAAGGCAAGCCTCTCGTCAGTCAGAGTTTCGACTGATGGTTCCGATCAACCAATGCCGAGGGATGGAAATATGGCTGGTATTTAGAGGAACAGCGCAGTACAGAGTAATAGTTGTGCGCGAATACATCATCATCGTCCTGGATTATGATTCCCTTTTGCAAGTACAGTGGTATGGTTCATAAAAGATGGTGGGTGAAAGAAGGCCTTGTTTAGATTCATCTAAAGTTTTAAGTTTTTTTACTCTTTCTTTATCACGTCAATTTCTAGACATATGTATAGAGCACTAAATATAGATAAAAAATAACTAATTATATAGATTAGTTATATTTTACGAGATAAATTTTTTAAATCTAGTTAGATACTAATTAGACAATATTTATCAACTACCAGTGAATATTGAAAAATTTAGATCTAAAGAAGTTAAAAAGATGGCACCAGTACATAACTGTATCGCCCAGACGCACTCAGACTGAATTCATGACGCTGCAAAGGTCCCTGACGTACCCAGCTACTAGCAGCACCCTATACCGAAACCGCATCCAGCGGTAAAACGGGTGAGGTGAGCACGGGTTAAAAGTCAATGATGCGAGCAACCTGCCACAACAGGTGATGGTGACCAAAGAATGGTCAAAGCAAAACTGCTCGCTGCAACACTATCTGATCTGACGACGAGCATTCAGAATGGTCAATGAAATAACTCACCACCACCACTGGACATTTAGACTGACTACAGTTTGGTCGTATGGGACATTATTCGGACTTTTTTAAATCTGTACAGTATGTACTAATAGATGACATTTGAAAATATACTGAAAGTAAAGCCTCCTGATTATAGGATCATGTTCTTTTTTCCCAACAAAATAAAAATATTCAGATCTAGGCAGTATTTTCATAACTGGCGTGTGCAGGATCCCAGGTATTAGACTGTCACTGTATGAGTGTCTGACAAGGTACTGTTAATGGTGACTAGCATAATTAATTGACTAGTGTTAAGTAGCAAGATTAGAGCAGGGACCTCCTGATCATAGGCCACAATTAAGCCCACATAAGCTCTGCCGCCCTGTTTGCTTCCTACACACACTGACACAGATCACTATTGCACTTAACAGCTGAAGCAAGCAAAGCTCGGTCAGCCTGGAGCTCACATAACCAAGAACACACACACACACTCCCATGGAGCTCAAGTCCTCATCCTCAACAAGAAGAGTAAGCAAGCAACAAACACTTCCTTTCCTTCACCACTTGTCTCTGTTTTCTTCACCCAAGAAGATCAGCTACGGAGCAAGCACCACGAAGCTGTTCTTGCAGCAACCCCATCTTCACTTCAACAACATTGTTATCTTCCATTGATCCATTGCAGAACTCATTCCATGCAGTAGGAGCTGCAGCAGCAGCAACTGGAGTAGGAAGAGGAAGAGGTGGAAGCAGCGTGTTTGAGCCCACGTTCAGTGACCCACTCTGCAGCCTGAACCTGAAGGACACCTCCGAGTTCGTCCGGTCCTCCTTTCCCATGGCCACCCTCGCCCGGAGCAGCAACAGCAGCAGCGCCGGCCACGGCCGCCACCACGAGGCCGCCTCCACCACCACCTCCTCCACCTCCTCCTCCTCGGCGACCTCGGCTCAGAGACGGAGAGGCGAGCAGCAGCAGCAGCAGGCCGTGGCCGTCCCGGCGACACCGGGGCGGCCGCTGCAGTTCTTCACGAGCCCCGCGCACCACCACAACCAGTTCGTCGCCCCGAGGCGGTCCGTGCCGTCCAAGTGGGAGGACGCCGAGAAGTGGCTGCGGCAGTCGTCGGACTCCGACCACGGCAATGGCAGGGCCGCCTTATCCAGGCAGCGGAGCAGCGGGCTCGGACACCGAGGCGGCGGTGCCGGCGCCGCAAGCGAGGACGAGAAGAGGGCGTCCATGACGGTGAGGAGGTCGGTCGACGCGCTCCGGGATGCCCACTCGCTCGCGCTGTACACGCCGCCGGCCGAAGTGCTCCTCAAAGGTGATTTGCAATTTGTTGTTCTTTCAATTCAACGCTGAGCTTGTAAGATGCTGATTTGTACATCTTGCAGATAAGTTCACGGACAATGAGGAGCCGTCCAAGGAGAGCTTCGTGTTCCGGAGCTCGTACTGCGAGCCGGTGCCGGCGACGAAAGGCTCGCCGGCGGTCGTGGGCGTCGACGACCAGCGGAGGGACGTGGGCACGGAGATGACGCCGCTCGGCAGTTCGTGCCAAACGCCGCTCAAGAGCACGTCCCCGGCGCGGCACAACACGCCGGCGAGCCGATCGGGCCCGCTGGTGCCGTACACCAGCGGCGGGATGGACATCTCGGAGCTGGCGGACTGCCACCTCGCCAAGCTGGACCTAGGCGCGCGGTTCGACGCCATGCTCGTCAACTGGAGCTCCAAGGAGGAGGAAGAGGAGGTGTGCAAGAGCCTCAGGCACTTCGAGGCCACCGTTGGCGCCGGAGCCGGCGGCGGGACACTTTGCGAGAAGCGTGGAGGTGGTGACTGCCGTTGGGATGACGATGACAGGGCCAAGAGCTGCATCAGGTGTGTAGGCAACACACAGCACGGCACATTGCTTAGGGAATCAGTGATGGAAGATTAGACATTGGGTTCTCAATTTTGGTAAGGATTGACTAATTCTGACATGATTTAGATCTGTTCCATTCCATTAGGTATCACAGGGAAGAGGCAAAGATCCAGGCTTGGATTAACCTGGAGAGCGCCAAGGCTGAAGCACAATCAAGAAAGCTGGAGGTAATACCTGATTCAGTACCATCTTCGTCGGCAAATATCATTTTCCCCTAGTTCATGTCATAAAATTTTGATATTATGGCATCCTAGTCTGCATTATTGTTCAAGTTCAGATTACACATTTAGAAGGCTGTAGGTGCAATGGTATATGTTGTCTACTACTAGTAAGTAGTAGTTTATACTGAGGTTCAGTTTTAGGAAGAACAGATTTATGGTCATTTTGGAGAGTATATATAGGGAGATTGGAAATAGCTTGTCCCAATCTGATCCTGACTAAGATGGTATAGTGCGTGTGGAACCAGTTGAACTGAAACACAGGCAGAGTTTTTGAAATCCTGGGGCTCCATGTCTATTTGAATCTATTGATATTATATATGCTGTTCAGACTTCACACATTGCATTGTGAATCCATTATTGAATCCATAATACCCAGTGTGTCAGTAGAAACAGAAGCCAGTGTTCAGATACCATGTGTTTAAGCTCGGTATTTTCAAAAAATCCAGAATAAAAAAACAGAGAAGAAGGTTGGGATTAGACCACAGCTCTGCCATTTCCTTCTTCCTTCTTGCACCTCCCCACCCCACAGCCTCAGACAGAGCTAAATCCACGGCGAATTCTTGTCCGCCACCTCTGTGTCGCCTTGCTAATCTGAGTTCCTTAGAGCGGTGTGAGGCATGATTGTTCATTGCTTTCTATGCAATGCAACCCCACTCACCTTTTACCCACGCGGTTCATCAGAACTCATTGGAGTTGTTTATCTGGTCTTGTTCTGAACTTGGACTAACCATGTGTAGAGCTTCGATCCGAGAGCGCGGAGCGATATCGTGCCTGTCACTTAGCCGTAGTTCAAGATGAAGGCATGTGCTTAGAGTGATAATGTAACTATGATATGTGGCAGTAATATACTACTTACCCATGCTTATATGCAATGTAGTATTACTTACGCTACTACAGGCATGGAGTTCAATTCAAAGTTTGAAAATTTTGCCTCCATGTTGCACCGTTGATCAGGCAACACACTGCAATGCATGACATACTGCGAGTCAAACTACTGATCTGATCAGGTTTGCATCAGATATTCAGACGCTGACATTTTTGCAATGTGCCTGTGCTCAGCTGCCTGCTCTGTTCTCGTCAGGTGAAGATTCAGAAGATGCGGTCAAACCTGGAGGAGAAGCTGATGCGGCGGATGACGACGGTGCACCGGCGCGCCGAGGAGTGGCGCGCGACGGCGCAGTCGCAGCACCTCCAGCAGCTCCGGCGCGCGGCCGCTGACAACACACGGCGGCTCAGGGCCACGACCCACCACCGCCACCTGCCGGGCAGCGACGCGCCCTCCTGCGCCTGCTTCCCCTGCAGCAGCAGCAACAACAATGTCGTCAGTGGCAACCTCCTCAACTATTACTAGCGCTGATGAGAATGTAACTGGGTAGGTCGCTGATGTTTAGAGGGTAATTGAGGTGGGTGAGATGTGAGAATGGAAAGATTGGTGGAAATGTGCCAAGAAGTTTGGAACTTTTTGGGGGATGATATATATTGCTGAATTGAACGCTTAGTCGAGACTTTAGACGTGTCAAGGTTGATTGTTTTTCACTATCCTCTTCAATTATCCCATGTTAATGCGGGGCTTGTTGGATACTCTCGTATTCAACTCAGTTCATGTCTTAGAGGTGAGATACGTGGATACAATGTTATCAAACAAGCCTTGTGTATTATGATGCCACGCCTACAAATTCTAAACCAACATTAATAACCCGCACTACAGGAACATACGTACTGATCAAGTGTAAAAAGGTGAACCAATTTTTTTATTCACTAACCCTACAAAAGATAAAGAGACTAACTTATATATGGCCACCGTGCCGGCACGGCACTTCGTCGTGCCACCGTGCTCGTGCTGGCCATGCCGTGCATGTCCGTGCCATGGGCCAGGCCTTCGGCCCACGGCGCGGCACATGGACTGTTTTTCCGTGTCGTGCCGCCCATGGGGCACGGCCATTTTCGCCGTGCCGTGCCGGCCCACGGCCCGTCAGCAGATGTTAGCATCATTTTCATCAGAAAATTGCCAAGTGTTCAAAGGCACCAACATAATGAGCAACAACAGATCAAAAGTTCATCAAAAGAAGTTGTTGTGCAATGCTGCCTCATTAAAAACCTTTCTAGGTAAACTCACCTCTGTGAGAAACCCTAAAAAGAAAAAGAGTACAGCCAGCTCAAGTCTTAGTTCACAATCACAAGTCTTAGTTCTATCCTATTGCAATAGCCAACATCAGTGACAACAAGCAGCAACAAATGTTCTTCTGTTCTATCCTATTACAAAAGCCCAACAGTGGCAACAAAAAGCAGCCAATGTTCTTACTTATTCATGCTTCAAGTAATCAAGCTTCATCATGGTGACTCAGCCTAACAGCCACGACCAAAAGTGCAATCAACCTGCAAAATGGAACAAGTTTTAGACTTTCAGCGATGGACTTGAAGATGTAAATGTAAACAAGCTAAATGGAACAAGTTTCAGTGATTACTACCTCTCCTTTTGTAGAGGTTCTCTTCTTCTTCTATCCAGCACCAGCACCAACAGTACCGCCGCTGCCGCTGCCGGTGCCACTGCCGCTCCCTTCGCCTTCATCCAGGAACAAGTTGTCGAATAACTCCTCCAGGTCGATGTCCTCAGGTGCACGTTGTTCCTTTCTAGCTGCTTGGTCCTAGTCCTTCATGCAGGTGAGCATCTCCACATGCTCAGGCAACATGCGCCGTCGCCGGTATTCGAGTATCCTGGCTGTACAGTGGTTGTAGACATCCGTAGCCACTGGCATGGTCACCACGGCCGACGAGGGGTGGGGAGGCCGGATACGGCCCCTACCTGCAGCTCCAACACCGTCCCTCGATGGTGGACTACTTTGGCGGCCTTGCCATGGCGCCTCCAGAGGAGGAGGACGCAGCATCAGGCACCAAAGACCTGTGAAGAAGATGAAGAACAAGAATAGAAGCAAGAGTCAGATCAGAGAAAGAGTGAGATAGCTCAAGAGTCAAGATTCCAGATTCTAGGGTTAGGGTTTTGACTCACCTACGCCACCAGAGCCCAGTGTGAGAGAAGAGGCCAGGGAGCTAGGATCCAACCAGAGGATGACACAGACCCCGTTAGAACGACGGCGAGCGGCGGCGGAAGGATAGACAGGGATAACGGACTCACATGGTATATCGGAGGAGGGGAGAGGGGAAGGAGGGACGAGGGAGGGAAACGAGCGAGGTGTGCAGTACAAGGTCACCGGAGCAGGGCCGGCAAGCTCAAGGCGACCGACGATGGCAGATCGAGAGGGAGATCGATCGAGATCTAGATGCTTTGTGTGCGAGGCGAGGAAGAGGATGCGACACGGCGGTGGGGGAAATGATTCTAGGGTTAGGGTTGGGGGGCACGGCGGCGTTATATAGTGGAGTGGCCGGGGTGGGGGAGCCGTTGGGCTGGGCCGAATTAGCCGTTGGAGCCACCAGGCCGCTCACCGTGCCGGCCATTCGGCCATGCCGGTTCAAGGGCTGGAGTGGCGGCCCAGGCACGACACTGGGCCTCGTGCCATGCCGGCACGGCCACGGTGCCCAGCGGGCCATGCCGTGTTCATGTTGGGCCAAAAGGCCATGTCGCGTGCCGTGCCGACGGCCCACGGGCTGCATGGCCATATATAGACTAACTCGACCAGAGTCAAAAAGATAGGAGGAAGCCGGTAAACCAAGTGTTCTCGGCCAACCCTCTCCTTTCTTCAGGTGAGAGAGGCGAAAGTGCGGCGACCCGTGCTCCCGCTGGCGAGGTTGCCGCTCCCCTCCATCTCCGGCGGGCTCCTGGCCCTCTGAGGGGATGGGAACGTTGGCTCTCTGCCTGGCGGTGTAGATTAGGTCCTAAGGTTTCTAGGGTTAGGTTTTCGGCGGCGGCGGCGAGGCGGCGGCAGCCACGGCGCCATGGAATAAAGTACTTGCGTACTTTCCCCCCATCCCGGTGGTGCTTAGCTCCGATGCCATCGGCGAGTACATGGAGGTAGGTCTACTTTTGGATCTTGGTTTGGAGTCCGAGTTTGTTCATGTTTCATCAATTCTGTGGAGTGGCGTTTCCGGCGGCTCATGTCAAGGATACGTCGGCGGCTGTGGGTGTTGCGATTTGATGGTGTACGGTTCGAGCTTGCTCTGCCAGCGGCACGGGTCGTCGCCGAGCTTCAATCCAGGTGGGAGCGGTCTGGCTTGATCACGATGGCGGAGGTCATCGCTGGCACTTCCATCATCGTTTGAATCTAGGAAGTGGATATGACGGACTGACGTTCAATGAAATCTTCAGCTCGTGCGCGAGTTTGAGCGTCTGCTGCTGTAACATCCTAGATGTTAGTAAGCTATTAAAATTATAATCAAGTGCATTATCAAGCATAATCATCGAACATCATGGCATAAATGCATTCATATTTTAATAATATATTTATGTGGTGCTTTGTTTTTTACATAAAATAATGAGTTGATTGATAATTCAAAAACTATTTTTAAAACCTTATTTTATCCCTTTTTCTATATTTTAAAATCTATAAAGAATTTTGATATACTCTCAAAATATGGTTTGTAGATCTTGACAAAAGCTACAATTTTGGTATTCAAAATTTTTTAAGTTTCCAAAAATAATTTCAAATAAATTTAAAAATACAGTTTTTTAGCATTTGCCCCTTTTTGATTTTAAATCCATATTTCAAAATTTATTTATAATTTGGGAAAACTTTTTATATGAAGAAGGTTTGGTTTGAAAAGTTGAGCATTTCATATTTTGGGCAATTTTTAAGTTATTTATCAAAATCAAAAGATTTTTAAAATGTTTGTTCTAGGGGTTTATTCTTTTTTCTCTCTTTTCAAAATTTGATTTAAAAATCAAATTTCTGCAGAATTTGAAGTTCTTCGTTTTGACAAAAGTGTAGAGCTTGAAATTCTAAACATTTCATCAATTGGGAGTTTTCAACTTCTATTCAAAATTTTGAAGAAAAATGGAAATTTCGGTCATTGGCAATCTTGTAATTTTCTGCTACAGTAACCCGACGTGTTTGTTTTCTCCTTCGCCTCTCTGCGCTCGCTGTTATCGGCGTCCGCCGTGGCTCGGCCGTGCGCCTTTCGGTGCTCGTGCGTAGTCCACCACCTGGACGTGTTCGTGAAGGTCCTGGCCACCTCTCCCCTCTCCCTTTCATCTTCAAATAGCTGGCACCGCCACCGTCGTCTCCTCTTTCTTTCTCTGCTTGCTGCCGCTACGCTTCGCGCCGCCACCGCACATCGCCGTCTCTAGGCCGTCCTCGGCCAAATTGGTTGCACCACCGCGTTCGCCTCACCCTTGCGTACCTCCCTAGCCCGTTCACCTTGCCTCTACCCGTCAAAATCGGCCATGGCTGCCATGGGCCGTGCAGCACGCTCCATGGCCGCCCGCGTTTTCACTACTACAAGTCATTTCAGCAGTGGCTGAGCGCTTCACCACCTTCGTCTCGTCGCTCTTCCCCTCTTGCGCATCTTCCCCAGCCCCGACCGCTGTGGAGGCGCCACTGCTCCCTGCCACCACCGCGTTGGGCCGCCGTCGCACGTGGCCAGGGCGCCACGGGCCACCACGTGGCAGGCTGAGGCAACCAAAGGGTGCGCAAGAGCCTCGTGGTGCTCCCAAGCCGCTCTGCTGTCAGCTTCGAGCACCCCACCGTCGTACCCGCGAGTCACGATGAGCTCTCTGTTTATGAAATCGTGACCAGGGACCTCGTACAAGAATTCAGTTAAAGCCAGGGTGTTTTGTGCGAAGTCCGTGACTCAGGTGAATAGTACCTTAAGGACCTGTTTGTTACAGTTTTTCCCAAACTTCAGAAATTCACAGCTGGAGTTTGGTAACTCCGTTTTTGGTGAACTAAATTTTATTGTGTTCCTTGTGGTTCCTAGTTTTTACTAAAAATATGAAAAATACCATGTTTTATAGAAAAATAATTAACTATATTTTATGCCTTTATTTAATGTTTAAAAAGAAGGAAATTCATATCTCATGCTATATAACTTCTTTTGACTTGAAATTTTTATGACATGTTTATTATGCCATGTGTGTACTGTAGTAAAAATATTGTGGTCATTGGATGTCATATGCTTAATCTTTTGATTTATCTTGTTTGTTGCTTATTAAATAATTTATAATTATAATAAAAATATATAAATAGAAAATGTGGTTTCTTTACCTTTGTATGATACTACTATATCATGTTAACAACTAATATGGCTATATAATTTTAATATATGTGGAGTTTTATATTTATCTTGTGTAATGCTTTTAAAATGGTTTATAATTAGTTAGTTAATTAATCCTGTATGCTTTCACCAATGCATTGCCGTGCATCATGTCATACATTCCATCATGCTAAAGCATGCATCTTTTATATACGTGTAGTGTATACGAGAGTGAGAAGGTTCGTGTTGAACAAGTATTGGAAATGGTCATCCATCCATGGTGTCGATATCGTCGATCCATGGTGTTAATGCCAAGTCTGACAATTGGAAACTAACTTCTCTGCAACACAGGCAAGCTCCGGATGCATTTCAACCGTACCCTTATTTTATAAAAGTTTTATTGTTTCAGTTACGTTATGTTGCATTAAGAATTAGACGTTGAGTGAAAACCTACCAATTGCATTACCTGTCTTACTTCCTCATTCCTTGTTACCTGTTAACTGGAAAATGCTTAATAATGCTTAGCTCTATTTAATTAATTAGGTTTTCAAAAGGTAAAAGAATGAAAAAGATGAGGTTGGTTTTATCTGTTGGTATCATGATGATAGTTAATAAATCGAGTCCAGACGGGTAATTTGCATTGGGAATGGAGTCCCTTTGTAGTGTTTCCGTCTGTTGATGCCCTAGGTCTCGTCCAATGATGATCTGGTGATATCGAGAAATTAGAAAATCCACATGCATGAAGTGACATACTAAGGGTTAGAGCCCAGGTATGTCATGGAGTGATATATAGTGGGGCCAGAGTTCCCACATATTTCATAGTGTGTTATACTGTGGGTTTAAGTTCCCATGTATATCGGTACACTGGGTCTAAGTGCTCATGTGTATCATGTGGTGATATATGGCTGCGGTTGTTGTCCTGGTATATCTTTGGTCTGGTATGTATTTTGGTTGGAGCCTCATGTATATCAAGATCTAGGTCCCAGTTGGGTATGAAAATGGATTCGAATCGCTGTTGCTTCTCGGAGAAGAAGACTCGATCGATGTTCATCATCGTAGTTACAACTTGAATAATATTTAGAGTTTAAGAATAAAGTTTGGTTGGTAATCGTGATCTAGAGCAAGACAACTTTACTTTCTGTCAAGCTTTTCTTCAAAAATTCCTTTTTCTGCGAGCCTTTCCTTGTCCCTCTAGCCTGCATTTCTTGAGTCTTCACCCATCTTTTTCGTCGGGTCAGTCTTGTTGAGTACCTTTGTACTCAGGGTTTGTTGAACCCCTGTTGCAGGTGCTAATTGGTGTTCAAATCAAGTTCATGTCGGTGGGCTTCGACGTGATCTGGTTGTCCTCTCCCGACTTAGGCGCTCTACCTAAGTTGTCTTCTGTAGTTCTACTCTGCTTCCGTAATTGAAGATAAGTTTATAAAAGATAATTTATTTATAATTTGTAAATTTATTTTTATCTTTTCTTTGCACTCTGATTCTTATTTTGTAATAAATGTTGGAATATTGCAGCTACTCCTTTGTTGATCCTGGTATGAGTTGTTAAATATGGTTTAATCGGGGTCCTTTGAGGGCACCCGACAGGGCTTTCTAAGTTGTATGGGACGCATGCATGGCTATTAGAGGTCTTTGAGACAATGATAGGTGCATGTGGGCCATATAATTTAGGAGGTTCTGCCACAGTTGCAGTCCCCGGCGGTTTCTTCCGGAATCAGATTCGACGGCGTCGGTTGGCGTCGAGGCTCTTCATCGTCGGCGAGTGTTGCCGAGTGCCGTTCTTAGTTGGGATAAGGACCAATGTGTAATTTCTATATTTGTTGAGGTCCTGTTTGCTTATACGCTGGACAGCTGCCTCCCGTATCCTTATACGGTGTATTTGTATTTATGCACTTCTGGTTTTAATTAATACATGTATACTTTATCAAACAAAAGTTAAAAAGATAAGTCTCATATGTTCACAATGTCTCCTCTTCCTCGCAACATAAAGTAACTAGTGTGGTATCTCTTTTTCACAGCGTGACTTATTAGCCCATGGTATAATATTTTGTTCTCATAATGAATCAGCATCAGAAGCAGAAACGATGACTTTGACGTAAAGCTAGTGCCAGCTTATATTATTGGATTACAATCTCAAAGGAGTAATTCAAGCCAAAAGTCGGTGAATTTACGTGCGAAATTTGTTATGAATATTCCTACATACTCGGCGAAATATTTGCCAAGAGACCTTTTGAAAGCTTCCAACGACGGGGATATCAGCATAGCCTTGCTAATCTGATCATTACAGAGTGGTCCAGGCACGTGTTCACCCGTAGAGTGAAGCGTGAAAAGCTGTTGGCTGTTGGGGAGAAACCGGGCCGGAAACCGAGCGAAGAAGACATGAGCCCATACTTCCTTGTCATACTAGTAGGGAATAAACTGAACTCTTGTCAATCCATGTTTGGTTTGGTAGCAGTCTGTTGTAGTCACGGTGTTCGGCTCCAAAAGTGACTAAAATGTAGTAAGATTTAGTTCGTTTCATTCACTTTTAGCGTCTAACTAATAGGACTTAAGTGTTTTAATTATTTTTTTAATTATTTTGTTCGAAACTCTAGTCTCTGAAGTGATGGAGGTGGGATCAAAATTTTTATTGATGATGTATCCATTGATACTAATAAAAGTTTATCTCTACAACAAACAAATTAGTGACTACCTATGGAAAATTTTAATCTGGTTTAACAACTATTGCCTTTTTTTTAATTTTGAAAAGGTAGTATTATACATACTGGTATCTTGGAAGGGGAAAGTGAGGGTGGCGATTACAGTTTCATTTGGCGTTCTGCAAAGTTATTCCAGTCCACTGAATAAATACGAACCTGAAAAATGCAGCCGCACTGTACTTGTGCCCCGAGCGCCCGCCGGCCGGTTCACTGCCTTGGCCTTGCGAAAATTTGCTTGCTCCGTGTAAACGGAATCGGGTTAGAGTTAAACGCACACGCGTGATTAACTAGCACCGCAGTTGCAGCGAGCTGTAACAAAAGTTGGTTAAACCCGAGCAGGAAGGCAGCAGCTAGTAGTAGCTGCTGCAGTGGTTCCTGGTTCTGCTGCCGGCGTCGTGGGCAACGGAGGGGACAGGTCGTCGCCGGGGCGCGAGCCCTCCTTTGACTGGGGGTGCCATTCATGGACGCGTCCCTGCACGCGCCGCTGGCGGATGGGACACGGACACGGACACTGTTGTGGCTGAGGCATGTGGGGCCCCCACCTGCGGGCCAGGCGGCCTCGAATTGGAGCGCGTCGGGACAGCAGCAGCACGGCCATCTAGGACGGGTACTGGCCGGCACGCCGCAGGCCCTGTAGCTAGCTCGTCGTGGAGCCGTGTGTCCGTCCGTCCGTCTCGGAGGTGGCGCCGTGTCCGTCCGTGCCAAGGCGAGATGTGCCGTGCACCAACCAGCACGAGCGATGGAGAAAAGCGAGGCAAGCGAGGAAGACAGAAATGGCGGCCATGGCTAAGGCCTTGTTTACATCGAATGGGGCTCATAATTTCAATATCTGACGCCATATGAAAAGAAGATTTTTCGTCACATCAAAATATCGGCACACAGAATACTAAATATAGATGAAATTAAAATCTAATTGCACAGTTTGGTTATTACTATACCGTAATGAACTACCGTGGCGGGCACTTTAGGTTTTTCGCAGCGGGTAATGACGTCCGCTGCGAATGAAAAGTCATGGTTAATCGTGGCCTCCACCGCAACGGACGCCGGTGCCCGCTGCGGAAGTTCTATTTACCACAGCGGGCAACATAAGGCGTCCGCTGTAGTTAATTAACCGCAGCGGTCCCTTTATGTTGCCCGCTACGGCAAAGAATTCTAGGAAACAAAAGAAAAGGTCCTCCGAGCCCGGTAGCCCACCGAACCTGGTAGCCCACGCCGACGCAACGCCGCTGGTGCCCTAGATCCCCGCTCGCCCTGCTGCCGTGGCTCCTGGATCCGCCGCCATAGAGCCCGGACACCATGGTGGACCTTCTCCTCCCCGGAGTAGCCACCATGAAGCTCCACCTCGCCGGATCTGCGCCCTCAGCACCTGAGCACCACCAGATCTGCGAGCCCCACCCACCGCTGTTCGCCCTGGGAGAAGGAGAGAGTGAGGGAGATAGAGGACCTAGGCGATATGGAGAAAGAGAGGACCGCCCTTACCTGAACCTCGCTGGATCCAACGCCGGAGGGCTCCTGCTCACCGTATTCGAGCCCCATCCACTGGATCTGCGAGGAGGGGAGGGGTGAGGGATGGATTTGCAACGAGAAGAGAAAGACGAAGGGCATACCAACCTGGAGCATGGATCCAGGAACGCCGCGCCATCGTAGAGGGTGGATGTCATCGATCCGTCGCAGGAGAGGGTGGCCGACGTCGATCCGCTACAGGACGTCGTGTATCCGCCACTGTAGAGGGTGGCCAGCCGCAATCCATCTTCAGAGAGGGTGACCGGCGTCGATCTGCAGGACGCTGTGGTGGAGACCTCTGCTGTAGGCCGTGGTGGAGCCTCCACGTGCGGCGCCTCTGCTGCAAGACGTGGTGGCCGGCCACTCCTCATCTCGAGGCCATGGGGAGGGCGGCGCCGTCGTGAGATGCTGTGGGGCGGCGTCGTCACGAGATGTTGTGGCTAGGGTTTCGGATGGAGAGGGAGTGGAAGAGTAGGAGAGGAAGAGAGAGTGGGAGGACAAGAGAGAGGCGCGCGCGAGGACGAGGATAGCGCAGTGCGTCGGGTGGAGGCGGAGAAGCGGAGGCGGCGTCGGGTGCAGCTGGGAGAGGATGGGAGTTGGATTGAAGAGAAAACCTAAGTGTTGTATATATATGAAACCGATAGCGCCCGTTGGATTGGGCCGCACCTGTGCTCTATGGGCCTTGGCCTTAACCGTGGCGGGCCTTATTGGATGCCCGCTGCGGTAAATCGATTTACCGCAGTGGGCATCTTAATATGCTCATTACAGTAAATAAATATTTTTCGTGACGGATATTTTAAGATGCCCGTTGCGGTAAATTGATTTACCGTGGCGGACAAAAGTGCCCGTCACGGTAAATAAAAAGCGCCCGCTGCAGTGGCAAAAAAAGAGTCTACTGCGGAGGCCTTTTTAAGACGTTGCGCAAGTTGATTTTTGTAGTAGTGCCTAATTAGTCAAAGTTTGGACAGTTTTTATCAAATACAAACGAAATGTTACAGGAATTCTGGCCTCAATTTAGAGAACTAAGCAAGGCCTAACCTGCAATTGCCCATGCGCCATTAATTACCAGGTCTCTCTATGTGCCGCACCGATGAGTAGACTAGTACTGGACGACGACGACGGTGTACGCGACGCTGGGACCAGCGGCCGGACAGTGAGTGTGGCAGAACCTCCTAAATCCTATGGCCCACACGCATGATTATTGTCTAAACAGACTCCAAATAACCATGAATGTGTTCCATAAAACTTAAAAGGTCTGTCGGGTAAATCCCGAATCATCCACGATTCTCCGAGCAGGATCAATCATTACAGAGAGATATTGCAGTATTACAATAATTTTATATAAATAATATACATCAGAGTAAAAGAGCAGAAGGATTACAATAACATAAGTTTATAAATCTTTTACAAACCCTAAGTTGGATTATTACAAACCATAGAGCAGTGGAATAACGATATAACTTATTACATCAACCTTGTTTATATACTCTGCCCAAGAGCGAGATATCCTATTCGTCATCACTTTCCTTGACGACTGTCATGCAGCAGGATGCGAAACATTCCTACCCATGAGGATCACCTGCAACAAGGGTTCAACAAACCCTGAGTACAAAAGTACTCAACAAGACTGATCCGACAAAAAAGAGGGGTGAAGACTCAGGAAATGCAGGCTAGAGGGGCAAGGTAAGGCTTGTAGGAGATAAGAAATTTTGCAAAAAAGTTTGAAAGAAAGAAAAACTATTTTGTTCAAGATCAGATTACCAACCAATTTTCTTCTTAAACCTTACTCATTGTTCAAGTTGTTACTACGACGATGAACACCGATCGAGTCTTCTTCTCCGAGAAGCAACGGCGATTTGAATCCATTTTCATACCCAGCTGGGACCTAGGTTACTGATATGCAGGAGACTCTAACTCCTAAGCATAGCAGGTGAACCGATATACCGGGATAACAACCGCAGCCATATATCACCACATGATACACCTGAGCACTTCGACCCAGTGTACCGATATACATGGGAACTTAAACCCACAGTATAACACACTATGACATATGTGGGGTCTCTGACCCACTATAAGTCACTCCATGATATACCCGGCTTCAACCATCAGTATATCACTTCATGCATGTGGATTTTTTAATTTCTTGATGTCACCAGTTCACCATCGACACGGGACCTAGGGCATCAATAGACGAAAACACTACAGAGGGACTCCGTTCCCAATGCAAGTTAGCCGTCCGAACTCGATTTATTAACTATCATCATGATTTCAACAGATAAAACCAAACTCATATTTTTCATTCTTTTACCTCTGAACATTTAATTATTTAAGCAGGGCTAAGCATTACTACGCATCTTTTAGAATAGGTAATAAGGAATTATGGAAGTAAGACAGGTAATGCAGTTGGTGGGTTTACCTCAACTCCTATACTTAATGCAACATAGAATAACTGAAGCGGTAAAACTTTTATAAATAGAATAGGATTTGAATGCATCCGGGGCTTGCCTTGATGTTCGGGGTAGATTGTCTCGAGCTCTGGATCAATTCCAATCTCCAGAGTTTGCTCTTCCTTCGGATCTAGGCGACAACGTTAAACTCTCCGTTATCGGAAACTATACGATGCAATGATATGCTTCAACATGATTGAATAGTAAACATGATGCTCGATGGATATATGATCAGATTAATGGCTTGAGTACAACTTTCCTTTATGATAAAGTTGCAAGTCAACCCAAACATATTTACTAAGATCATTAGGGTTAACTACATTATTTATGAAAGTTATTAAACACATGAAATAACATTAATTAAGCCCTAATGACATGATCCAGGTAAGAGCAAACAATTAATTAAAGTGCCAAAGGTCATTAGGGTTAATGACCTAAGGTCATCAATCAATCCCAAAGTCAAACAAATCCTATAATGATTAACCTTAACTAAAGGGGCTAATTAATTATTTAAAAGCATAAAATAAAAGCATAAAAATTAAAGTTTTCTAATTGAGCTCAAAATTTTATTTTGAAAAGCTCTTGGTCTAATTAGATGGCAAAACAAATTTTAGAATTAAAAGCCAATTATTTTATTTATTAAAAATCATTGAATGTGTATTTTTTAATTAAAAGGATAATTTTAACTTATGCAAAAAAGTGCTCAAATTTGGTATTTCATATTTTTTCTAGGTAGATGACATCATAAAGAACACACACAAAAACTTTCAGAATTTTTGGAGCTGTATATGAATTATTATGATTTTTCAAAGAAAATAGCATTTAAATCATTTTCTGAAAATAGAAAAAGAAAAAGGAGCACAGTGCTCCCGCGCTGACCGACGGTCCGCCGGCGGTTGACCGGCGATTACTCGCCGACGGCGAGGTCTCCAGCGACCGGACTTGAACCATCGGGCTCAGCTTGGCACGGGGAGTCGATCAGGGTGGTAAATGACACGGCGGGGTGGCGGCGGCACCCACGCCGGCGGCCATGGCGGCCCGGCGGTGCGGCGGCCAGGTGGGAGAGCTCACCGGAGCTTCTCCGGTGATGGCGAGCACACGGTTATGATCTATACATCCACGCGAGCCTAACGGGCAACAAGATGAGGCTCAATTTGGCCCCCAGCCGCAACGGCTACGCATGCGGCGAAGGGGCAAGGTCACGCCGGCGGTGAGTCACGGTGGCCGGACTCCATGACGCGAGATGAGTGAAATTGAGGGCATGGGTAGACGTAGGAGCTCACCGCGGTTCTAGTGCGCACGCTAGTTGGATGGAAAACGGCCGGAGGCGAGCTGCAGTCGGCGGCGCTGATGGCGGCGGCGGTGCTCCGGTGAAAACGACGGTGTTTCGGTGTGTCCTGTGCACCAGAGAGCAAACCACGGTGCGCATGAGGAGTAGGAGAAGACGGATGATAGGCTAGAGGGGCTGAAAGCAATATATTTTCACCTTTGGCGGCGGTCGACGGCGAGAGAGCTCGCGGCGACCGGCCGCGAAGAAGACGACGACGCGCGGGCGACTCGGGCGGGGAGAGCGAGCACAGGCTAGCTCAAACTGAGCGCAAGAATGAGGCGGAGCTTATGGAGGAGAAAATGAAGGCGGGGCGTGCTCAGTGGTGGCAAATTTGGGTGGCGGAGTGAGGTCGTCGGCGGTGAGCAGAAAGAAAAAAAGAAGACGACTGCGATCGGCCGCGCGTATAAATAGGGCAGGGGAGGGGTGCGAGCTGCGGACACGCGGCGGGGATGCTTCAAGCGCCCAGGCGAGCTGGTGGCCATGGCATGTGCGGCCTGCATGGCGGTGGACGGCGACGCGGCTTGAGAAGCCGGCGATGGCGGCCGACGATAGGGTTAGGTGTTTGCCATAATTACAGAAATACCACTCATTTGAAATTACAAATTACTCCAAAATTTATATAAGAACTTAAAAATCTCCAAAAATATCATTTGCATAACTTTTCAGGAGCTACACTTTTCATTTAACTAGTATCCTCAAATTCTATCCAGATTTTGAAATTCAAACTCAAATTCAAAAGGGGAATAAAACCCTAGAAACAAACATTTAAAATTACTTTTGATTTTTCAATAAAACTTGAAAATCTTAAAAACTATGAAATGTCTAACTTTTCAAACTAAACCTTTTCATATACAAAATTTTCCTAAATTATGCATAATTTTTGAATTATGGTTTTAAAATCAAAAGAGGACAAATGCTGGAAAACTGTATTTTTAAATTTATTTGAAATTCTTTGAGGAAACTTAAAAAATTTTGAATACCAACTTTGTAGCTCTTATCAAGATCTACAAATCCTTTTAGAGTATCCCCAAATTCCTTATAGATTTTGAATTACAGAAAAGGGGATAAAACTAGGTTTTGAAATAAAGGATTTTTAAAACTAAATTCAAACTCGATTTGGTTTCTAATTTAATTGGTTGGTTATTAGTGATCACATACATCATCCAAGCACATTTTTAGGTCAATGACCCAATGACACACTTGGTTGAACAAGTTGACTTTTGAAAAATATTTTATAGCTTTCTAATTTGAATTTAAATTTGAATTATAAGACTTGGGAATAAGCTTTGGAATCCAAATTCAACTTCAAATATGAAAATCATTTTTAGGGTTGGACTTAGATTTATACACTATGCTTGGCACTAGTGTAAACACGGTTTACACCTCATGTACATAGAATATAAACTAAGTATTTGAGATGACATTCGAATGTAGGGTTTTATTATTTCATGTGACAACATATTCTAGAAACACAATCAACTTATGAAATGTAAACTTGTTTTAGTTAATGTACATCAAAGTTGACCTAATCATGAATACTTTACAGTGCATATGATGATATGACAGGTTTTAGTTAATATAACACTAGAGGTGTTACGGTGAGATTCAGCTGGAGCGGCGAGCAGGGAGACCGTCGTGACCGAGGATCGGATCGGACTCGTGCGCCGGCCGGCCTGCCTCTGTCTGGGATACCATTCAGTCCGCTGCAGACCTACCTGCACGGTCGAGACAAGATTGTGCTGGCAATCCCCACGGGTAATGCATACCTGCTGTCCACCGTACGGTATGTATGGCCATACTACACTCACCAGCGACGGCATCCGATGCCCAAGTGGCATGTCCTAGACCTGCCCACGTGCAGTGTGGATCCTCCTCCCTCTATGCAACATTTGCGTCATTCGGATCCACAAGGCCACACACAGCACAGCATTGGGCTTGAAACGCGTGTGCCGTCGTCGTCTCCACTATCCACTACATGCCTGACAAATAATTCTCACCCTCTTTCATTCATTACTACCAGGAGCGAAGCTACAGCATAATAGAGAGGGGTGGTTTTTCTCTTATATATGTGAAAATTTTATCCGCAATAATGATGAAAATTTGTTTTTAATAGTATTTTTTTAAAATTTTCATGGGTGCATGGGCACCCGTAGCTTATAACGTAGCTCCACCCGTGATTATTACATCAAGTCGTCAACCTAGCTAGTGTCAAGTGGCACAACGATCATCATCTTACATTGATTTTCAGTCACGGACACTACACAAGGAAAAACAACACTTGCTAAGAGAGGGAGATTGAAGGCCAAATGATGACCATACCTGCTCTCCTTTGACTTCACCAACAAAGGCAGAATCTTGGTTGGACGTCGACGGTTTGTCTTGGGATGGTGACAAATTCTCTTCCTGGCATCCTTCTCCATTCATGCCGGCTGCATCGTCCATGGAGACAGCAAGATGAGCGGGAGGCTAAGTATGTAGCAGATACATATGTATAGCAGAATACATACGCGCTGCAGTAAGGGCCTGTTTGGTTCATAGCCTGGAGAAACTTGCCTGGCCTGGCACCTTCCTGGACCCTGCCTGTGATGCGTTTGGATCAAAACCTGGATACTTGCCTGAACCAGGCATCGGCGGCCTCGCCCAGGCGATGGAAAATGAGCGCCTGGCTGCTCTAATCTGGTTGCCTGGGGTGATTAATGCTAGTTTTTTGGAATGCGTGACATTTTGTTTTTCTCTTCAATTTCCTTGTTGGCCCTCGATTAAAAAAATTAGAGGAAGGCATGAAATAAAGCTTAATTAATGTTACCAAACACTCTCATTAACAGATCAGTACAGATAGCATCGATTCTGGAGGTGTGGCCCAAACGGATTTCCCTTTATACCCATTTCTTTTAATTATGAGTACGTATGGTTAGTAGTTTGAAATTATTTATATTTTAATTTAAATTTTAATTTTAAAATGCATTGATTTCTATTATTTTGTTAGGTTTATATTACTCAAATAATATAATTATAATTATCTTTGTTCCTCATAGGTCTTCCTTTTAAATATCTAAAAAATCTATTAAATCTACTTATAGTTTCAAATATATTATTAATTGATAAAATATGTGGGATGATATTATTTATTTATTATTTGTACATTAAAATAGTAACTGTGTATGTTTTAAAATGGTATTATACCATTTATTAGCCTTTTCAGGCGTAGACTTCCAACCAAACACATCAACTTTTATCTTGTTTGACCAGACAGATTTCATTGATTTTCCAGACAGCTCTTCGGCAACACTCTTTTTCAGGCAAGTAGTCCAGGCTTCAATCCAAACTAGCCCTAAATCCCCGTTCAGGGAAAGAGAGAGAGCAGAGCAGGGCCCATGGGGCCACAGTTGGATGAAGAGACGAGCGTGGCGTCCGTGTGTCAAGATGAGGAGATGTGCAGTGCAGCAACCTGCACGATGAAGAAAAGTGAGGCATGGAAAGCGATGGAAACGACCATGAAAATGAAAGCCGGAGACGGCGGGCATGGCCCATGGCAATCAGCTGGCAACGGGCACGGCCACCCAAAGCCTACGCTGCCGCTGCTGGTCTGCAGACGCGCAAAAACCCAGACTCCAGCGGCAGCGGGCCAGCCTGCATTTGCACTTGCACACTTTCTTTCACTTTAGGGCTTGTTTAGGACTTGTTTAGTTCTGGATAGAATTCAGAATTTGACACTATATAAAAAAAATTCTCATTATATTAAAATACCAATGCATGTATGGAGTCTTAAATATAGATGAAATAAAAAACTAATTGCACAGTTTAGTTGTACTTTACGAGACGAATGTTTTGAACCTAATTAGTCAATGTTTGAAGAATTTTTACTAAATACAAATAAAATGCTATAATGACGCTATAGCACATTTCCTCAACTTTGCACATCTAAGGTTGGTGGAACTAAAGTTGGGGAACTAAACAAGACCTTAGTTCCACCAACTTTGCACCTATAAAGTTTGCACAGTATAAGATTTCTCATCACATCAAATCTTTGGACAATATAGATAAAAAATAAGTACATACACAATTTGATTGTACTTTACGAGACGAGCGTTTTGAGCCTAATTAATCAATGGTTGCACAGTATAAGACCTCCGGCGACCTACTGGCCACGCCGGCGCGCCGCACAGCAGCAACAGCTTGGCGCCTCGGCCACTCTCCATTCTTCAATCTCGATTCTCCACGGCAGTTCCACGGTGAGAACCCCCAGCTCCCTACCTTATTTTGTGCGAATCAGGATTCGTTTTTTATTACATTTTGCCCCTAATTTCTACGGCATAGTGCATACAATACAAGGCTAGACTAGAATGGAGAAGTATTTTGGTAAGAAAGATGTTACTGCTGGAACTAGAGAGAGCCGGGTTGAGCAAAAAAGACCACGGATTGAACTCAATATGGATGAAATAGTTGCTGATCCAGGGCTTAGGAAGCAAATTGATGAGTTCCATCATGACATTAGGGATGATGCTAGGAGAGCATATCTAGAATTGGGTCCATGTCGACCGACTGTTCATAAGTTTCCAAGAACAAAAAAAGGTGAACAACAACCACGAGGTTTTGTTCAATCATGGTTTGGTGAATTTGATTGGCTAGAGTACAGTGTAGCTAAGGATGCAGCCTATTGCTTACTGCTATCTGTTTAAGCCACAAAAAACCAGCAGTTTTGGTAATGATACATTCACCAAAGTAGGATTTAAGAATTGGAAGGATGCAAAGGATTATCTTAGGGTACATGCTCAAGCAATTGATGGTTTTCATAATAATGCAAGGAGGCGTGCAGCTGATTTCAGAAATCAAAGGCAAAGTGTACAACATGTGTGGACTGTGACAAGTGCTGCGAAAGAGGAGGTATACAAAGCTCGTTTAACTATCATGTTAGGCATTGCTAAATTTCTCCTTTTGCAAGCTCTAGCATTTCGTGGACATGATGAGTCTAAAACATCAAAAAATAAAGGAAACTTTCTAAAGATGCTTGAATGGTACAGAAAGAAGGATCCTAAAGCTTCACTTGTCACCGGTGAAAATGCTCCAGCAAATAATCAAATGAGTTGCCCAATGGTTCACAAAGATTTGGTTAGGGCTTGTGCTGAGGCGACAAGTGATCTAATCAAAAAAGATATAGGAGATCGTTGTTTTGCGGTGCTTGTGGATGAGGCTCGGGATGCATCTATTAAGGAACAAATGGCTGTCATTGTGAGGTACATATCAGTTCTTAATTTGTCTATTTTATTGATATCTTTTGCTATTTTCAATCAATCAAAAGTGACCATTTGTCTTATATAGGTTTGTTAATGACAAAGGCAGTGTGATTGAGAGATTTCTTGGCATTGAACATGTTTCTGATACAACATCAGCTTCACTGAAGGTAGCATTGGATGGTATGCTTACAAGATATGGTCTATCTATATCCAAGATTAGAGGACAAGGATATGATGGAGCATCAAACATGAGAGGATAGTTTCATGGATTGCAAAGGCTGGTATTGAATGATAACCCCTTGTGGCAGAACCTCCTAAATTATATGGCCCACACGCACCTGTTATTATCCCAAAGACCTCTGACAGTCATACATGTGTTCCATACAACCTAGAAAGCCCCGTCGGGTGTCCTCAAAGAACCCCGATTAAACCACATTTTACAACTCATACTAGGATCAACAAAGGAGTAGCTGCAACATTACAATATTTGTTATAAAATAAGAATTAGAGTGCAAAGAAAAGATAAAAGTAAAATTTATAAATTACAAATAAGTTATCTTTTATAAACTTATCCTCAATTACGAAAGCAGAGTAGAACTACAGAAGACAACTTAGGTAGAGCGCCTAATCTGAGAGAGGACAACCAGATCACATCGAGCCCACCGACATAACTTGGTTTGAACACCAATTAGAACCTACAACAGGGGTTCAACAAACCTTGAGTACAAAAGTACTCAACAAGACTGACCCGACGAAAAAGAGGGGTGAAGACTCAGGAAATGCAGGCTAGAGGGACAAGGTAAGGCTTGCAAGAGATAAGAATTTTTGCAGAAAAGCTCAGTTATAACAGAAAAGAGAAGTGGTCTTGCTCTAACTCAAGATTTCCAACAAACTTCATTTTGATACCTAATCATCATTCAAGTTGTTACTACGATGATGAACACTGATCGAGTCTTCTTCTCCAAGAAGCAACGGCGATTCAAATCGATTTTACCCAGCTGGGACCTAGATCACTGATATACCAGAGACGCTAACTCCGCTGCATACCAGATCACATGATATACCGGGATAGCAACCGCAGCCATATATCAACCACATGATATACATGGAGACTCAAACTCCTAAGCATATCAATATACATGGGATTCTCAACCCCACAAGTATACCACACTATGTGTGGGTGGTTATCTAGTCTCGATATCACCAGTTCACCAACGAACGGGACCTAGGGCATCAACAGACGAAAACACTACAGAGGGACTCCTTTCCCAATGCAAGTTACCCGTTCGGACTCGATTTATTAACTATCATCATGATTCCAACAGATAAAGCCATCCTCATATTTTTTATTCTTTTACTCTTTGAAAACCTATCTAATTAAGCAGGGCTAAGAATTACTATGTATTTTTCAAAAAACAGGTAACAAGGAAATATGGAAATAAGATAGGTAATGCAATTGGTAGGTTATCACTCAACTCCTATTACTTAATACAACATTTCATACTTGAAGTGATAAAAACTTTATAAAAATCAAGGAAGGGTTTAAATGCATCTGGGGCTTGCCTTCGTTGCAGAGAAGTTAGATTCCAAATGTCAAATTTTACATCAACTCCGTGGATCGACGATACCGACACCATTATGGATGACTTCAACACCATTGGTGGATGACATTTTTTCGAAGCTTATTCACCACGATTCAACTCACTTTCGAAAACTACACGTAATGGAATGATGCATGCTTTAGCATGATGAACTCACAACATGATGCACGATAATGCATTGGTGAAAGCATAACAAGATTAATTAACTAGCTAATTATAAACTATTTTAAAATCATTACACAAGATAAATATAAAACTCCACATATTCTGAAATCATATAGCCATATTAGATGTTAATATGACATAGGAACATCATACAAAAGTAAAGGAACCATATTTTCTATTTATACATTTTTATTTTTAATTATAAACCATTTAATTAACAACAAATAAGATAAAATAAAAGATAAAGCATATGGCATCCAATGACCATAATATTTTTACTACAGCACACACATGGCATCAGAAACATGTCATAAAAATTTTAAGTGAAACAGAGCTACACAACATGATATATGAATTTCCTTCCTTTCTATCATAAAATAAAAGAATAAAACATAGCTAATTACTCTTTTACAAAACATGGCATGTTTCATATTTTTTAATAAAAACTAGACATCACAAGGAACATAATAAAATTTGGTTTACCAAAAACGGAGTTACCAAGCTCCAGATATGAATTTCTAAAGATTCGGAAAAGTATTAACAAACAGGTCCTCAGGGAACTATTCACCTGAGTCATGCCCAGTGCAGTTAGGTCCCTGCATTTTCTATAATTCTTGCTCGAGGTCCCTTTGCCAGTTGGAGACAGAGAAGCTCGTCGGGGCTCGTGGTTTCGGCGGTGGGGTGCTCGTCGGCAGCAACGGAGAGGTGGGAAAGCATCGGGAGGTGGTAAAGCGCTCATGGGTTGCCTTGGCTTGGCCCGAGACGGCCCGTGGCGACACGGCCACGCGAACCCGCGGTGAGGCGACATGACTGCAATGGCTCTGGTGCAAGCTAGACGAAAGAAAAGGGTGCGGTTAGCTGCAGGGGAGCAAGGCGAAGCTATTGGCGCAGACGGTGGAGAAAAATAATGACGGGAGGTGCCCGGTCATGGAGCGATGGTCAGCGGCGCTGTCACCGAACTCCAGGGAGACGGCAGCGCGCGCGCGTTGCCGCTGGTGCGGCGCTGCATTAGCGAGCTCAGGGCGATCACGAGAAGATTGCGATGCTGCTACTGAGGGGAGTTGGATGGAGGTGGCACGGTCGAGGCGAATTTCGCCAGCGAAGTCGAGCACGACGGCAGTGGAGGAGGAGAAGAAGGACACGGCGGCCTGCTGTTTTTCTATTTGTAGGAAGGGGCAAGGAATGGGGTGAGGGTACATCGAGAGGGCACGTAAGGACGTCCACGACGCTTTGGAGCAGTGCTGGCGGTTGCGGACACGCAGAGAAGGCCGTGGAAGCTTGCCGACGGTGAAGCAGGCAGCTGCGGCGAAGCAGGGAGGTTGGGGTACTGTTCCTCGAAATTATAGAACTGCCACTCACAGAAATTTTAAAATTACTCCAAAATTTTGAATAGAACTTGAAAAAATCCCAATCTATGGAATGATCAGAATTTCATTATCTACACTTTTCTCAAAATGAAGTTTTTCAGATTCAGCCAAGAAAATTGAGTTTTGAATACAAATTTGAAAAGAGGACAAAAAGAGACAAAACCCTATAAAGAAATATTTTAAATATCTTTTGACTTTGCTAAATAACTTGAAAATCTTTCAAAGTAGGGAATGTTCAAATTTTCAAACCAAAGATTTTTATTATACAAATTTTTCCAAAATTATGCATAAATTTTGAGATATGGATTTAAAATTAAAAGAGGACAAGTGTTGAAAATCTGTATTTTCAAATTCATTTGAAATTCTTTATTGAAACTTGAAAAACTTTGAATACCACTATTGTAGGTCTCATCAAGATCTACAAAGGTGCTTTTTGAACCAACATAAAATTCTTTGTAGATTTTAAAATATAGAAAAGGGGATAAAAGGGATATTTTAATTCTAAGGATTTTAAAATTAAACAAACACCCTAAGCATCATTATTTCATGTATTAAACAAACACCACAAAAAGACATTAAAGAAACTTGAATGCATTTATGCCATGATGTTCAATGATTATGCTTGACAATGCATATAATTAATATTTTAAGTTGTCATTAACCTCTAGGATGTTACACCCCTATGCTTTTTATATCCACTGTTTTGCTCATCAATTGCAACCGGTGGTAGTTTCTGTAGCCAAGTGTTGTGGTTCAACCTTTGATTTCTTTAATTATGTCACTTCAATTTTCTCTACTGTTAGTGCTTCTTGCAAGAGGAAAGATCAAGTTCTACAAAATCTCCATGACAGGCTTGTAGAGAAATTAGATAGTGGTGCTAGCTTTTCTAGGAAAGGGAAAAACCAAGAAACTAGTCTTGCTAGGCCTAGTGATACACGGTGGGGAACACATCACAAGACATTATCACGTCTTCTGGGTTTAGAGAATATTAGTGACGATGGAACTGATGGGGAAAAGAAAACCACAGCTTCTGGGTTGATATAAAGGATGGAGTCATTCGAGTTTGTATTTATATTACATCTTATGATGAAAGTTTTGGGGAGAACTCAGGACTTGTCATAATGTTTGCAAAGAAAAATCAGAATATTGTTCGTGCCATAGGATTAATTGAGTCTGTGATGCACAATGTGAATGACATGCAGGAAAATGGTTGGGATTCTCTTTTTGAAGAAGTAAAAAGCTTTTGTGTCACAATGAAGATAGAAATTCCTAATATGGAAGAGCAGATACCAATTAGAGGTCGTTCGAGGTATCGTGGTGCTAAATTAGTGACCCACTACCATCATTTTCATCATGAGATTTTCAATGTTGTGCTTGATCAGATTATTTCTGAGTTCAACAATCGTTTTCTAGAAAGGTCAACTGTACTATTGAGATGCATCGCTTGTCTTGATCCGAGGAATTCTTTTAAAAACTTTGAGATACAAAAGTTAGTTCAGCTAGCTCGGATTTATGCTGATGACTTCGCTGATTATGAATGCATGAAGCTTGGAGAGGATCTTCATGTATTTATTTATGAGGTTAGAAATGATAGCAACTTCAACAATTGTGTTGATCTTGGAAATCTTGCTGAGAAGATGGTTCAGACTGATAGACATACCCATTTTTCTTTGGTGTATCGTCTCATTGAACTTGCATTGATTTTATCAGTTGCAACAGCAACAGTTGAAAAAGCTTTCTTTGCTATGAATATCATTAAGACTGAGCGAAGAAACAAAATAAATGATGAGTGGATGAATAATAGTATGATATTCTACATTGAGTGGGAATTGTTTGCATCAGTCGAAAATGGAAAAATTGTGAAGCGCTTTCAGGCCTTAAGAAATCGTACATGGCAATTGCCACGTGAGGCCCCCAGCCCCAGGTGCTTATATTTAAGTACATTTCATTTTATAATTATATGCTGATTCTTTTATAATGTATGACATTTTTAAAATAATGTAGCATTACTCGTGGTACTGGTACTGGTGTGAATCTGTGAAGCCTCTGAAGACATGGATTTTATTTAATTATGGAAGGCTCTATTGTTTTGGTAATTTTGTATCTTTGTTGTTCTATTCTATGTATCTTTGAGCACATTGAAATCAATCTCAATCTTTGCTATTATTGTACCATGTAAAACGAGAAAAAAATCTGTTATCGTACTGTGTTGGTCGAGAAAAAAATTTCTGTTTTCTGTTATCTAGGGTGCGTTTGGTTCGTGTCCACAGGATGCCATGTCGCAGCTTCGGCATGCCACACCTTCGATGTCGAATTTCTACGCCGCAACTCCGATACGATTTGGCATCGAAAATGAACTGCGAGAGCATGGCATGTCTACGGCATACCGTAACTTTGGACGTGAACCAAACAATTACGTAAATTGTGGCACCAAATCTGTGACAAAGTGCGGCATGGTATGTACACAAGCAAACGCACCCTTAGCCCCCTCCTTTGGCTCCGCCACTGGACGGCAGGACACCGTGTCACGTCTGAGGGATTGTGCTGACAACGCCGTACGGGCATGCATGGCCATACACTCACTCGCGACGGCATCCGATGCACACAAGGCACAGCACAGCCATGTCTTGGACTTGCCCACGTGCGGTGCAGTACTACAGTGTACTGTGTACTTATCCTGTTGCAACATTAGCTTCGTCCACACAGGCCACGGGCCCACAGCATTGCAAAGCTCCCGGTCCTGGCACGTGTGGCGCCAGTCTCAACTGCAACTGACAAACAAACTGCTTCCTTCATTACACAAGTCATCCATCAACCGAGTGTCAAGCAGCAAAAGAATCATAGGCATGGGCCACGGCTGAATGGAGAGACGAGGTGGCGTCCCGTGTGTCAAGACGAGGAGATGTGCAGTGCACCAACCGGCACGATGCAGAAACGCGAGGCAGTGGAAACGGCCAGGAGAACGAAAGCCGGAGACGGCGGCCATGGCCCATGGCCCATGACACCGTGCCTGCCTGCCTGCCCTGCTTTGGACCGAGAGGGATTGTGCTGACAACGCCTCTTCACGCATGATCTACGCTCTGTCAATAACCACATGTGATGTAGTGGTATGTATATACCTGCTGCATCCGAATTGGCCATACACTCACCAGCGACGGCATCCGATGCGCCCAAGTGGCAAGTCTGTCTTAGACGTGCCCACGTGCAGTGGATCCCTCTTGCAACATTTTGCTTCATTCGATCCACAAAGCCCACAAGCCCACCGTTCAAAAAAAAGCCCACAAACCACACAGCATTTGCAAGCGCGGCGGCACAAACGACCCTAGGCTTGAAACGCGTGTGGCGCCGTCGATCTCTGCTGCAACTGGCATACAAATCTCACCCCGTTTCATTCATTACATCATGTCATCAAGCAGCACAAGGATCATCATGGCACACTGATTTCCAGTGGCCGACACCGCACAAGGAGGATTGGAGTTTTGTACAGCTCCGTTTTTCAGATAAATCAGTTGCTGTCAGCTTGTTATGTCAGCAATGTATAGGCAAAGCTTGCTCCCACGTAACAATATTCAGATATACTTTGGTTGCTATAACTAAACGGTTGAACCGAGCACGTGTTTCATAACGAGAAGCCAGAGTTTTGAGTAACATGTTGCGCTAATGCCCTTAGGCGAGGTTGTTGTGGATTAGCAACTACCCGAGCTTACATAGTAGTGCTAACATTACGCAGTTGTCTGTGCGACAAAAAGAGCGAGCATACAAACAAAAACTATTTACAGTGTACGTACACACTTCTGCACACCAATGATTTGCGCTTTCATGCCTTCATATCCTGAGCTCTAGAAGAATTACTGCAACGCGTCCTATCGAACTGACCCTCTGCACATAAATCAATCCTTCACAACCTAACATAGTCCTATTGAGCAACATTACACGTGTAGTGTTGCCCAGATTCGTTCAATGATCTGAAACAATCCCAAAAGCAACAATAACCACCACTAGGTTGTCTTGCTTTCCACTCCATGTCCACCGATCTTGCTATCAGTCACCAGGCCTCTAGTTTTTTCTTCTCTTCATTAATCTTCTGTATTCATTCCAGAAATTAAACTTTTCACCTTCGTTGGTAACTGGACCCAGCTTCAGTAACACAGCCGCAAGAATGGCATAAAACCACCATCATCAGGCATTATTTGATTCTTTGGTCTGATTCGAAATTCGATCCCGTGATGTCTTGACCACTGTAACACATTTGACAGTCATCATCCAGAGCTGTTGTTTTCTTTTGATGACAAGCTATCAAGCACATCGCTTCCTCTGTAGTTCGTCACACCAGGAACAGGACTAAACGACTGTTGATTGTTCACAGCACCTGATGATGTTGATTTTGTTTTGTCAGCTGCAGCGCCCCAGACATCAAAGTCTGTATTTTCCAGTTGACCGTCAGAGGCGATCCTTGCATCTCGGAACGGTCCGATGCATTTTCCCTTTGCAAACTTGATGCAAGCCTCATTTGCTGCATCGAGACAAGCAGCCATTTCCTGCTCTTCACATCTCTCTCTTTCTTCGTAGTCAGGCGGAGCAGCTACAAATAAGCCTTTCCACCAGGGAGGCTTGCGGATTGAGCATCCTGATCGCGCACCAGCCTGCAAAGATGTGTATCCAGTGTCATGTTATTGCATTTTAAGGGAGGGAAAGGAACTCTTATGAAACAGAATAAGTACTAAGTACACTACACAAATGCATGTGTCAAATGTGAATGGTATATGCAATGCAAATGAAATATGGCAAGCTCAGTCTTTCAGGTCTGAAGGAATTAAACAGGAAATCCAGTCTGATCTTTCAAAGGGAGCTGAAAAGATGCAGATGCAAATCGAGCAAGAACCAGCGAAAAACCCAAAACGTCTGGCTCCGTTCCACACACAGCGGGCTTGGTACCCGTGCCGTGCCGTGCCACTGCGAAACGGACGGCCGGCCCCGGTTTGACCGGGTCTTGCTCCCCGGCCATCCCTCTTCCTCTGCTCTATTTATGGCGTCCATCGCCTTCATCAAACAGGCAAAGCCCATAGCCTATCCTCGTCCTCCTCCCAAGTTCCATTGCTGGATCTTGCTCTTCCACTCTCGTCCATAGTAGATAGTACATTCGGCCACTGGAATTTTGTTTGTTTGTTTTTGACTGACAAAACTGAAACTTACCATCTCAAGCAGCTTCCCTCTTGGTCATGGTCAGATTCGGTTTCTCGACAGGCCTCGTCGACGACGCCCTCCCCGCCGCATTGATGGGTCAGATCCGGCCGCTGCCGGGCTCGTCAGCTAGCGCGACATGCCACCGACGGCGCTGACCGTCCATGGATCCACTCACCGGTGAGTTGCGAGGCAAGACATACACAAGCCGTCATTTATGCGTGTCTGTGTTAATCAATAATGGTGCACGGCTCTCATTGCATCTGGTTCCCGTAGCCACATTTCATCCGGGATCCGTAGAATCCAGATCCCATCTTTGGCTGTCCCAGTCAGCATGGTACCCGACGAGTAGTGAGTGGGTCTAGCCGAAATTTTCTTCTTTACAAAATTCAATTGTCTCTCAAAGAACAAGCTGGACTTTCTCCTCTGTTCTGGACTTCCTAGTGCAAAACGCTCCTCACATGTTTTGTCTCTGCCACACCGCCATGCTCAGGCCATCGTATCTTGCTGGTTTTTTTTTCTCTCATTAAATAAATAAATAAAATAAAATGATTGTATTGCCCAGTTTCAGATTGTTAGCACTAGGCGCCCTAATGGGCTGTAATGGGCCGGTGCGGGTTTAGCACCTT
>CM041633.1:46405563-46494634 GCA_023333625.1 Bothriochloa decipiens | reverse complement strand
CCTGTACCCCATAATCAATCATCTAATCTCGAGGCTAATTGCTCTCACAGATGATCACTTACGGTTTTGTGGGGGCGATGACTGGGTTTCAACACTCGGCAAGCATGGTTTGAACTTGGAAGGGACTAGTACTACTACTACAGGCGCAGATGAAGTATTCGACAAATGCCCTGTTTAAGAAGGTACTCTGCTTGTTCTCACTTCTTCCTCAATAAACTGTTAGAGATTGCTAAATGATAGTGAGTCTGGCGCTAGACAGTACATACTACTGCATCTGAATGAAAGCAGAATAATTAAGAGCACATGGAAAGTGAGAATGTTAGCAGCAATCACAAGCGTTCTTTTGATAGTGCCATTGTAGCTTGTGAGACACCAGGAGCCCATGACACCATGCAATTCTAATATGACTAGAATATTGAGGCAATTGATTGTCCAGTTTATGCTACTATTCCTAGAGTGAGAGCAATGTCTGGAGGATGCAGTGAATGACAGAGCGTAGACTTGACTTTGTGTTTTTTGAGAGGAGTGGCTAGCTCATTATGAATTCTACCCTTCATCAAGTCACGTGGTGAAAAACCCAGCAAGGTAGCAAAGCAGCTGTAATCAAGAAAGTAAAGTTTACCCTCTGTCATCTAATGCAACTTCCTAATATTGTTCTCCTCGATAAATAGTGGCATAGAACTGTGCAATCAGCTCAATCTTTCAATCATGATGGAACTGTATGCTGTTATAGGCTCCTGTGCTCTCACAAGCTGTAATGGCACTACTTGCCATGGCTTTGACCATGCTTCTAATCAATCAATTCATTGACAGTGAGCTACAATGGGAGACATGGAGAGAATCAGAATATCATGGTAATTTCGGTAGTACTGAATGTGAAACATGTACTCAAGAGGTGTTCTCTGTATTGCCCTGTCTAGGATACGGCCAAATTCACTCTGTTCCACTGAAGGGGTAGGTCATTAGATGTGTGTTTTCCCTTCTAACAACTAAACAACAACATAATAGCTTAGTAGCAGAAAGGGTAACGATGGGATAAAAATGTGATATCTTTTCTTTGAAGGAAAGTGAACTACTTTTACGGCACTGAAGAAGACCATATGAATACTTATGGCGCTCAAGTATTACCTGAAGTTTTTTGTGCATTATTTATTTTGTAATGTACTACCTCTGTGCTAAAAATAAGATCACGCTCGCTGATGGATTTACTATTTTCCACTCTGTCACTGATGCATTCCCTTTGCCTTTTTGTGTCCATTGCCACCATGCGTGCAGTGAAGGTGCAGTGCAGGCCTGGCCACCACGAGCTTGGAAAGGCAGGCTTGTTGTACATACTGTATATACTACACTCGGTGAGACGATGACAATTAGTGTTATACATGTCCCCCGTGTGCACCTGCACCTGGTTAATAGATTCCCAGGCTTTCATTTTTCTCAGAGTTTTTCTTAGATGAGATGTTGCGTGCATGTGTAGTACTTTATGGCATTATGCTATGCTAGCATGACTATAATATTAAGATGATTGTCTAGTTTTATGGCACTGTGTTTGTGTGGAGTGTGGATATGTTTGAAGGATGCACTGGATGACAGGGGCACGTTTTACTTATGTTTTCGAAAGAAGGGATTTTCTCATTATGAATTCTGTCCTTCATCAGGCCATGTGGTAAAAAAAAAAAAAGCAAGGTAGCAAACATTGCGTAGGATTGCTAATACAATATATTGTTTTAGATTAGCAGAAGGAGAAAATTTTGGAGCTGTACATATATAGTACTCCCAGTTGCTACTACTAATTTCTTCTTCCTTTCTTCTTGTTTTGGGAGGCAAACTTTTGATTTGAATCAATGTTGGAGGGAATGGAATCCACTCACGGTGAGTTGCGAGGCAATACACAAGCCATCCTGTATGCCTATGTGGTGCACTCTCTTGTTGCATCTGGATTCTTATAGTTTAGCATGTGACCTGGTTTAGAATCAAGATCTGAACTTTGGTTGTTCCCTGCTACAAGTCACCATGCCAGTCGAGTAGTGCGTGACTGGGTCTAGCCCAGATTTTCTCCTTGACTTCTTCATTCCCATCTTAAAGAATAACTGAGCTTCATCCATTTGTTCTAGTGCATGCAAAGCTCCAGGCTTTCATAGTTCATATGTTTTGTCTCCTCTATTGAATCTTTCTATTTTTTTAAATTAAATGATTGTATTTTTCAGTCATGCTCATGAAATCTGTACACATATGTAACATGCAGCAGCAGCAGCAGCAGCAGCAGGTGCAACAAATGGCCCTGGACATACGGGTTTTCATTTCAGGTATTCACTCTGCTGTTTGGACGAGGGACAACTGATTTCGAGAACTCGCATGCATGGTTGGACCTTGGAAGGGATTATAGGCATGAATGGAGCATTCGATAAATGGCCTGGTTTAATAAGGTACCCTGCTTGTTCTCACTTCTATTGAAGGATAGCAATTGTGTCGACGTCTGAATGAAAGCAAATCACACATGAAATGTGAAAATATACTAGCTTGCTTAGAACAGTGAAGTTAAAAGCACAAGAAAAGTGAGATGATTGTCCCGGTCGATGCCACTATGTTTGTGTAGAGTGTGGACAGTGTCTGAAGGATGCATTGGACGACTGAGGGTACGTTTTACTTATTTTCGAGAGGAGTGACTTGCTCGTTATGAATTCTGTCCTTCATCAAGCCATGTGGTGAAAACCTCAGCAAGATAGCAAACAAGAGTAATCGAGAAAAGTAAGACTTTCCTGCAGTCATCCAGTGGATCTTTCTAATATGCAAACGCTGTGGCATAGAAGTGTGCAATCAGGGCAATGAGTACACGAGGTTTTAGCTGCCTAATCTGGATTCTCTAGATAGTTGGTGGTCTCATCTGTGAAGGATGATCCTACTGCTCACAAGTTATTTAATTTTGAGACTTCAACTGCATGTGCAAATTAATCAATATCCTTCTAATTTGCATTACTGCAGTCCAACATTGGCATGGCTGAAAGTACTATCAGTTATGTAACATTTGCTTGCATTGAGATGAGTAGTTTCTAATTTGCTTCTGCATTTGCACTAGATTATTAGGATCTAACATGTAGATCTTGGCCATTTACTAGCATAATTGGTACTTATTTTGTTTATCGTGCCGATAAAAAATAATATATCTTTTTCATACAAATTTTCTTTAAATTTACTTAAATTCAAATTCAATTTTATTTCAATTTTGCCTGATATTTCTGATATATCCTGTTTATTCTCTTTATCTGTGACCTTTATATAAATTTTAATTTGCATAATGAAAACCCTGCTCATGAACCAAAATCAGCGTAGAGGGCACTTCAAACTGAAGAACAAATGCCCGGCCCATCACAGTTTGTGTCGTTCAATTTCTTTGCTTAGCTATCTTTTGGCCCAGTCGAATTAGGACCGGGCTTGAGCTTGCCAACCATTTTAAGCCAATAAAACTGCCCCCCTTTTCTCTCAGGTTTCTCCCACAACTAAAAAAGCCAAAACATGGACAATTTTTGGTACGACAATCATTCGTCTGCCTCTTTGCGATCTCACAACTCCATAAGAGTGTAACACCCCAAAATTTGCATTTGGGTTGTTATTAGAAAGCACGCAAAAATGTACTTTTCTATATTTCAGAATTAATTGACGGGCTTTTGTTAATGTGATGTTTGTTTGTTGCTTGTGTTTTCTGCTTTTATAGCGCTAAGTTATAGAAAACACGTTTAGACGTCGATCGATCTTTTCCGGAAATTTCCTGGACTTTTCTGGAATATTTTTCCATTTATCCTAAAGCTTTTTCAATTTTTGGATGCTCTAAAATGTCTTTTTCATGAGGTCCAAATATTTTATTTGGTTTCATCATCTCTCAATCTACCTTTTGGTATTTTCCTACAATTTTTGGAGTTTTTAAAATATTTTTCAGGGCTTTACAATGATTTTAGCCATCTCGTCCGTCACCGACGCAAACCGTTGCCGCTGCGAGGTTCGTCTCGATCTCCTCTACTCCGGCAGTTCTCTTGTTTTGCGAATCCACGCTCGGATGATGTCATCCCTAACCTATCTTTTCATTTTCCGGCGAACTCCTCCATGGACAGGCTTTCTCCGTTCGTTTTCTGGTCACCGTGACCCGGCGTCGCCCCTGCCTCATCCCGGCTCGCCCTTGCGCCGCCAACACGGACCCGAAGCCCCGCGCCGTTGGCGTGCTGCTGCAGAGCAGCAGCAGGTGGTCGCCGCCGCCCTGCCCGTGCAGGTGCGTGCGCACGTTCCTGCACGCTCGGGCCAGCCAGCGTGCGGCCGCACGCCACCGCTGGCCAGCCAACAGGACAGGGCCGAGGCCCCTCCCTTTGCCACGCGAGCTCAGTAGCAGGAGGCTGCCATGGCCACGTTCGTGAGGAGCCGATGGACCAAGGTAGAAGATGCCCTTATTTACAGATATGCCATCAATCTTTAATCCTTTACCGTTTAGTTGTTTTAATTCTGAATCGAGTCTTTCAAGTTGCGTTAGTTTTGTATCGTCATGTTCTACGCAGTTAATTTTTATCATGTCACATGCTTTTCTATTTTTTAGCTAAATATTAAATTATTTAATATGCTTGTAATTAGTTAGTTTTATAGTTAAAAATAATATCCGTTTCATATCTTTGTAATTATACATGACATGTTAATTTGATTAATCTTAACCTATGGGTTTCTAATTATGATTTGGTTAGATTGAACGTGCTACATGTAATAGACCATAGATGCTCTCGTATGTTTATGTCGTTTGCAAAGCAAAGTTTAAATGTCTTAACAATGTAAGAAATGTTTATAAATAAAACATAATTAGTTTAACTTGGTTTTTAAAATAAATTATGGTTTTATGTAATCTAAGTTAATAACTTGTTTATGATTTTTTTTAAATAAAGTAAATAAAGCTTATAGTTGTTTCTTTTATAATGTAAAGCCTTTTGGTAGATGTTTCTTGTGATCGTAGCTATAGCTGTCTTTTAGTACGTTGTTTTACCTTGTGTGGTGTACTATTCTTAGTTGTTTTCCTTGTTGCTTGTATGTTCCCTGTGTATGGTGTTTGCTACGAGTAGAACAAGAACCGTTGTGAGCGTTGGAGATCACAAGCTCCAGATTGGAAGATAAAGATAATGTTTCTCTAAGCACATTGCTTAGGGTGTAAAGCAAGTTTTAAGGCAAGTATAGCTTGGGTTTTTCTTTCTATGACCATGATCATGAGCTTGTTTAATGAAATGTGATATAAATAAATTTATAATGAATGTTATCCTTTGGCAAAAGCTGGGATTTACAGTACAACTGTGAGGGCTACATGGCTCTGGTTTTAGCTCACTATGAGGACCTTTTCTAGCTTGCTAGAGGTTTGTCGAGTTAGGTATAGGACAGCCTCTGTCCTTATGAGTATAGCCGGGAAGGAATGTGCCATATTGAAAGGGGGGTTCCTACATCTGATGATCTAGCAGCCTTAATTAATTAGACAAACCTTTGAAAGAATTGATAGTGAACCCTGCCGGCTTTCCTTGGTAGTGAGCTAAGAGGTTGACGGGCCTCGGGCGAAAGGGTAAATCACGGCTCGCAGTGAAAGTGTATACCTTTGTGTAGAGATTAATAAACTGGTATACTAGCCGTGTCCACGGATACGGGCGGCCCGGAAAACTGAGGGAGATTGTTGATGTTCATTTAAATTGTTTATGTGCAATTAATTATTCAATTACATTTGATCATGTGGCATTGGATTGCACTACCTTTGTTATATTTGCTGAGTTCGACATGGACTCACTCTTGCTATTTCCCCAGACCCCAGTGTGTTAGGAAGTGCTGATCAGAAGAAGGATAAGGATGTCGTGGAGTTTTCCTGAAGTCGGTTAGAAGTGCTTGGCATGCGGAGCCCCCGGTCAGTCATCCCTGTTTTAGATGGAGCCTGAAGAGAAGTTTAGCAACCGTTCTGCGTCACTCTGATAATAGTAAGTGTTAATATTAGTGTGTTTGTCGCTATATAACATTGTTTTCTGATATTTCTATTCTTTTGTTGTTTGTGTGGACTTTCTGGGCACACATATAACGGCACCCGGGTTTCTTTGGAAATCAGGGTGTGACAAAGAGGCGCCTGGCATGTGCCACCTCCTCCCCCCTACGTGAATCAATCAACAACCAAATGAATAGGAAGAAAACATCATGGAAGGAAGTAAAGGGCGTGTTTGGTTGCCCCACTGCTCGCGTACATGGATCTCCGGATGCAATGTATTGGTGTTTGGTTTCTGGACTCTTCCCTGGGCCAGGCCCTTAGCATGTAGCCAAGCCTCCGGAGCCAAGCTCCCAAAAAATGAAACTCACCTCCCTTTTATCCTAGCCAGGCTCGCGCGGGTAGCGATGGCGAGCGTGCAGGAGCGCGTGCGATTCACGCGGGAAGGCTAGGGTTACCGCTCCTTTTGGCACGAGATAAATCCCCACTGCCGCCCCCCTCGGTCTTCACTCGAGCTCGTGGACAGCACTCTCCTTCCAGAGTCTGCCGTGTTCCTCCATCTTCCTCTTCCGCCCTGCTGCGCAGGTGAGCCGTCGCCCGTCCTTATCCCGATTCCTTCACTTCTCCTTCCCCATCTTCTCCTTTGTTGTGAGTATGCGGTGACCTTTGTTTTATTTATTAGGGTTTGGAGGGGGAATCGCTGGTGATCTGACCCAATCGTACTAGGTATGGTCGCTTTCATCCTTGATCTGTTGTTCCCTCCACTCAGTCTTCTCGATCTACATGTTTGATTGAAGTATGTTTGCTCTGTAGGGTCTGATCTATTTGGTTCACCTGCTCTTGAAAGAGCAGACAAGTAATCTATGTTTAGGTTTGGTTTGTTTATGCTTGATTTGTTTAACTTTGATATTTAGATGTACTAATCCCCATTTAATTGTTATGTAGAGCTTTCTCAGGAGTAGCTGCTTCAACTGTTTTTGTTTTGCTCCCCTTCCTGGTGCTCAGGTTCTCACGGTATGAAAGGCACCCCTTCCCTTCTTTCAACCATACTCTTTGTTTTGGTATCTCTGGATATATATGAGTATGCAGTTGAATGATTGTTCCATAAGTAATTTTTTTGACTGAGATTTGAGAGCATGGGAATGTCAATGATTATATGCGACTGATAACATGAGAATGGCAATGATAATTTTTTTGACTGAGAACATGTGAATGCCAATGATTACTGCTTCATGCATGAACATACAAACTAAGCACATGTCCAAACCAATAAATTTTGTTCCCTGTATATTTTGAGCACATGTCCTAGTCGATGAAATGAGGTTTGTGTATTCTGACTTCTAAGCACATGTCCACATGACATTTGTTTAAGTGATTCTGAGTTATAAATCATTCTCTAAGAAATGTTGTTCAAGTTCCCTTTTGCAATAGATAGATGGGATGGAAGAGCGACGTTTGCTTGTCGTTCTATGTCCCTTGCACTCATTGGTGCATATGTGATCCTAGGGCGTGACCTTTGTGCCAACCTAACCCTACTCATGACAAATGCATACATGACAACAATGAAGGCAGCAGCCTTAACAACAAGCAAACCTGAACCTTATATATAATTCTAATGACATAGAATGTGTTGCCATGCTCCGTATGCATAAAGCCCTTTTTTTTACCTTGTGCAACTTATTTAGAGAGAGGAACTTGCTTAGGGACACCATACACTGCAATATAGAAGAGCAAGTTGCTATGATCTTGCATGTAGTGGGTCATAATCAATGGTTTAGAGTTTTCCATCAAAATTTTAGGAGGTACATTGAGACTGTTAGTAGGCATTTTAGAGAGGTCTTGTATGTAATTGGAGAGCTGAGATAGGAGATGATAAGACCACCATCCAATGAGACATCACTTAAGATCAGAAACAGCCCAAGGTGGTATCTATATTTTAAGGTAATTAAATAAAAATAACCATGGTCCATAGGTTGTTGCATTTGGATTTAACTGATATCTAATTTGAAACCATGTAGGTTTGTATTGCTGCAATAGATGGAACTCATGTGCATGCTAGAGTTCCAACAAAAATTGCTGCTGCATTCAGGGGTAGGAAGCCTTATCCTACACAAAATGTGCTAGCAGCAGTGAACTTTGATTTGAAGTTTACTTATGTACTAGCGGGATGGGATGGATCAGCACATGATGCCCTCATACTTGCTGATGCAATAGAGAGGGATGATGGGCCGAGGGTTCCACCAGGTAACTAACCAAAATTTGCTAGGTTGCATGTCTTTGCCACCCACCCCTACAAAGTAGACTAATACCTGCCTATCTAACCTATTTTTAGGGAAATTCTGCCTTGTTGATGCGGGTTATGCATGTCGACCTGGGTTCCTTCCCCCTTATCGAGGAACTAGGTCATTTGAAGTAGTATGGTGGAAGAAATTATCCTACCAATGCTAGGGAGTTGTTCAATATGAGGCGTTCAAGCCTAAGAGTCACCATTGAGAGGGCATTTGGGGCGTTGAAGACTCGTTTTCATATTCTAGACAACAAGCCCTTTCATACTTACAAGACAAGTCAAACTAGTTCTTGCATGTTGCATTCTCCACAATTGGATTCTTGGGCATGGTGAAGATGAGGTTTTTCCACTGGAGTCAAACTAGAACCTATCCACCTAACAATGACAATGCACATTTAGAAGACAATGCAGCATGGGCTATAAAGATGGATGAACTTGCTAACCTTATGTGGGCAAATAGAGGGACTTCTCATGTTTAGTTGTTATGTATATCTATGTAGTTGGACATGTACTATCTATGTAGTTGGACATGTGCTGTGATGTACTATCATGTAGTTGGACATGTGCTGTCATGTTTGAATTTATCAACTAGGTTATGGACATGTGTTGTGATGAATTATTTATGCCATGATTATTTTTATGCCATGAGGGAATAGGCTGCTGTAATGATAATTATCTAATTATTTTTTCTGATGTCTATTTGCATCTCTTTCATTTATTTCTAACTGAGATAATGGTCAATGGTTAATAGGAGATGGCTGAAAAGAAAGTGATTGTGGTGGGCGATGAGGGTGAGGAGGGCCAGGGTATTCCTCCCAGCGTGGTAGGGGTGGCATGCGCTGGACCAGTGTCATGTCCGGCTTCATGCTTCGTCGTATGTGCCAGCTCATCTCCACAGGTGTTAGGACTGACAAGGGATTTAAGGAGATGCACCTGAACCAGGTTGCCAAAGCACTTAGTGAGTTCACTGGCAATGAGGTGACAGGAACTCAAGTGTTCAATCACTTGAGGAAATGGAGGCAGAGGTGGATTAAGGTGTCAAAGCTTAGAAAGTTGAGTGGTGCTAATTGAAATGATGAAGTTCACATGATAACCCTAGAGGAGGAGCACTACATGGGGCACATTTAAGTGTGTGTGGGTTCTGTTTACTTCTTGTTACCCTCTTTTTTTCTTGCCATACTTATAAAAATTACTTGCACCTTACTAACCTTCCCACAACTGGTAACTTAGGCCCATCCTAAGGATGCTTACTATTTAAACAAGCCCATAGAGAACTACAAGGAGATGATGACTATCTTTGGGAATGGTCAAGCCACTGGGAAATATGCTATGGGGTCAAATGAACCTTTTTGCACCCCATCTGAGTTTCCTGATGATGGCATCAAGATTGAGCCAACTAATGCTGATGCTGATGCTAAACTGTGGACCGATTGTGCCAAAGAAGTGAATAGAGGCAGTGGCTCTGGTGTTGGCAACAAAAGGAAGAGGTCTGTGTTTATTGAGGAGGACACAACTGTTTTCTGCCAGATGACTGATGCTATCAAGGAGGTGGCAGCTGCTATTCGTGTGACCAAACCAGAGAAGCCTGAGATTATGCATCCAGATTTGTATGGTGCAGTGATGTACATGCCTGGTTTTCCTGAAGAGGGTTTGATTCTGGCATACTCTCACTTGCTTGACAACAAGGCTCAAGGTGATGCATTTGTTGGGATGGTTGAGCCTCACCGTGTCCTTTGGACGAGGTGCGGCAGCCTGGGTACTGACTGATCATTCTTTTGGGAGTGCAGCTGCAACACTTGTGCTGCTCCTTTTGTGCAGTGGCTGACTATTTTGTGTAGTCACTAACTATTTTGTATAAGCTTTGTAACTAATGAGGGCTGGTAACACTAGGCTCAAACTATATTAGTGCTAGACAAGTATGTTAGGTAAATGTGGCAAAAACTGGTGGTACGACCACATGATGTTGTGTGGCAACGATAGAGATGTTGCCTGTGTTGATCAGTCAAGTAGTGTGGAGATGGAATTTGCTCTGAACCATGAACTATTTACCATTGCCTATGATATGCTATGTTTTCTGACACGTGATTCCCTCTTTACTTGCTTATGTTGATTACAGTTATGACCATTGCATTTGATGTGAAGTTTTTTTTACTGATCATTGCCGTGAAGATGAAAGCTAATTTTCAATGTAAAAGACGTCATCTGTATGTGTTCAAGCCATGGCGATTGCACTTTTAATTAGGAAGCTGCTATAACCTATAGATTCAAATGTTGGTGGTAACATTACCATCGTATGCAAGTGGTAGCCTGATTCTTTCTCGTGCAATAAACCAAACAAGTGAGGTTGTGTGTCATTTCTGTATCCGCTATTTTGTCCTAGCAACCAAACACCTGCTATGCACATCCAGACGCTGCAAATCGTGGCAACCAAACACCAACTGTTTGCACGCCACTAGCCTGGTCAGCGGCAGCATGTATGGGCGGATGCAGTGCAGGCAAAATGAGAAGAGAACCAAACACGCCCAAAGTAAATTCCCCCCCTTGCATGCGCGCATGTCCTTCCCGTGATGACCTCCCCTTCCCGCAAGAGGATCCCGTCCAAGAAGGCAATAGAAATCAATGCTCGCTCGCATGCGGACCCAGCTCGCGCGGTCTTCCCCAACCCCGAAATCAATGACATCTGTTTCCCAGAAAGAGCCCGATCGACGCGATGCCATCGGCCATTGCGCTATCTCTCTCGCCCACCCGCCGTCCATCGCAGTCGCCCATAGCGCTCCCTCCTTGGCCCTTGCTCCTCTCTCAGTCACGCCACTGCCTCCTCTCCCCGCGCCGTTGACCCCGCCGTTGCCCGCTTGCCTCCGCCATTCGCGCGTCGGGGAAGTGAAGGGAAGAGAAGCAGCCGCACGCAGCACTGCTGGTGAAGCCCGCCGCCGGAGGCAGGCACGAACAGAGCACGAGCACGGGTGAGGTCCATCCGAGGCGCCGGTGCTGCCGCCATCTCCGACTCGAAATTGAGCACGTGAACCGGGGGCTTCCACGACCTCGCGCTCGCCTTGTAAGGTTGCGAGCCCATGCCTTCTTCCCTTGCTCCCACGTCGTTGGATCCCACGCTCGCCTTGGACGCCATCCGCTGCCACGTCTCCCCGCTTCCTCCTCCCCCGCCCTGCGCGTGGCCCTCTTGCGCCGCGGCGGGGTCTCGTTCAGCACGCAGCTAGTGGCGCCTCGAGGAACGCGGAGGCAAGAAGCGTCGCTGTGGGGTCGCAGCGCCAGACATGGACGCGGTTACGGCGGAGGGGGGCAGCGCAGTGAGATCTGTCATGTGTTTATTTTTTTTTTCAATATAGGAAACTGCTCTGCTCATATTCTGGGACTTGTGGCCGGGTGTTGAATACTTGAATCAACTCGTCCCTCCCTGTTGTTTAGTTCAAGTAATTTTCTCCATTTGCGGTAGACTGCGTTCACTTTGTTAATGTATTGTCCCTGGAAATTATATTCCGATGAAAATACATGTTGATCATCGCATTCCTGTTTAGTAGTAGTACTAGCAATAAACCGATTTCTCATTTTTCAGATGCATTTGTCAGGCACCACATGAAAGTGGTTCTCTTTTTCATGTAACTGAGATTGTGAAAACTGAGAAGTCATTGTTGAAACTTGTCTGCTGTTCTGACCTCAGAAGTCACAAGTTGAAACATGAACTTCACCTCTGCAGGATAATGTTTGAGCTGAGTGAAGGATGATGGTCCCTGACTGCCACAAAACTGCACTGGCTAATTTGAAAGCAACACTGGTACGACATGAAAATTCCCTGACTATATCCTCAAATATTGTGCATTATTTTTCTTAATTCATGTTAAAGATTGTCCATCCATCTTTTTTTTTCCAACTTTACTTCCATGCTACATACATATCATTCAGTTTTTAATTGAGTTGGAAATTCTTGTGTTGATTTGTAGTGTGGCATTACTTAATGGGATTGTACTGCTAGCTTAGTTCTGTTAGTCTGAAGAGGGGGAAGTAACTCTTCTGCAAAATCCTGAAGCCCGAAATCCATGAAGAGGGGCATATGCTGAGTGCTGACTAATTTACAAAGAATTTAAACCTGCATGTCGTTTTTTTTCATGTTTATTTTGCTCCATTGGCATATGGTTAACCAGGATGAAAAAAAACTTACATTAACAAGCCTAAATTGCCGAAGTAGTGGGGATAGTCACAACACTCCCAAATTTTTCATGTTTATGTTGCTCCGCGCTGTGGTAGCCAGGCCCACCTCGGACGACCTCCCCACGGGTGTCTGGATCGGGGACACGGGACGCCGGGTTCGCGGCCGCTCCCTTGGGGCCGTCTACACCGTCATGCCTCTCAGGATCTGGCCCCGCACGGAGCAACTCGACAACGCCGGCAACCTGTGAGGCTTCTTCCCGCGCCCTTCGCGTGGCGGGAACGGTGGTGGAGGCGCGCATGGTCAAGCTGGGCCTGCGGTCGGTCAGCCCTTCTTCGGCCCGGTCCTCCCGGGAGCTCCGGTCGTCCCTCCTGGCGGTGGCCTTTTCTTCCCTGGTGGGTTCGGTCCAGGTTACTACTATGGGTATGACCCTGTTCCTCCCTCCCCACCTCTTCCACCTCTTCCCTCCTTCCCTATCATCATCGAGCTCACTGCCTCTCCTCTCAGGATGGCCCGTGACCGCGACACGCCCACACTCGCCCTGCCTGGCACGGAGACGATGAGGACGACACCCCGCCGCCGCCATCCCCTGAGGACGACCATGCTCCACCTCCTCGTGCGATTCCTGCGCCCGGGGGAGACGCCCCAGAGCTCCGGTGCCACAGCGTGCCAGCACGCGCCTAGCGGCCATGGCACTTGCCACATTCATGCCGGTGGCCGCCAAGGCGAGCCACCTCAAGGTGCTCCGGGACGGCTTGGCTGCTTGCTCGGCTAGTCTCAAGCGCCAGGTGGCGGGCCGCAAGCTCATCAAGCGCAAGAAGCCCTTGGGAGCTCTGGACCTAGGGCGCCTGGCCAAGGCTGCTGGCGTCGGGGGTGGAGGACGCGCTGTGAGCGCTGCTGCAGAGGTGGGGCCATCTGTGGCTCCATGATCGCCTCCACCAAGAACTGTCCGCCCTTGCCTCCGCCGGATGCAAGGGCTCAGCGCGCCGACCAACCTCCGGGTAGTAGCTTGCTTGTCTGCGTGCAGGACGTTTTTAGCACCCTCTCCGTCTGCGACCACGATGGTGGCTACCGCGGCGTTGGCGCCCCTCTTCTAGTTTGTTTTCCTGCTGTTGTTGTGTCCGATCTGACTAGTAAGGTGGATCTAAATACTTTCAAGGGCGCCGTACCTTTTGCGCCATGAATCTAACCTGTTTAGAGTACAACTTTCTCTCCTGGAATGTGCGTGGCCTTGGCCAACAACCAAAATGTGATGCTGTGTGCGACACGATCTCCCTCTCCCCTCCTCATGTTGCCTACCTCCAGGAATCCAAGCTCCGCGACCTTGATGAGCGCAAATCCAAAGCTTTCCTTCCCTCTAGCCTTAGCGAGTTTGCTTTCGTGCCGGCTGATGGCTCGCGTGGGGGCATTGTCACTGCATGGAACCCAGGAGTGCTCCCCGCTAAGCCGCCGGACCACCGCGTCTTCTCCCTCACTCTCCACTTCACCTCCACTATCTCCACCTTCTCCTTCTTGCTCACTAACGTCTATGGTCCCTCCGATCACCGGGACACGGTCCTGTTCCTGAGCGAGCTCTCCTCCCTAGCTCCCCAAGACTCCACTCCGTGGCTCATCTTTGGGGATTTCAACCTGACACGGCCCCCATGATAAAAGTGGCCCAAACTTCAATTGGGCCTTGGCTGACAAGTTCAACTCAGCCATCACCAACCTGGGCCTCCTTGAAATCCTGCTGGTGGACTGGCTCTACACGTGGTCCAATAAACGAGAGTCCCCCACCCTCGCTAGATTGGACCGAGCCCTAGTCAACAATGAGTTCGTGGGCTCCTTCCCGGACACCCACCTCTCCTCCCATCTAGGCTCTACATTCGACCACACCCCACTCACTCTCTCAGCCCCAACAGAGATCCCCAAGGCCCGCCGTTTTCGTTTTGAAAACGCTTGGCTCAAACAACCAGCATTTCTCCCCTCTATTCTTCATGCCTGGAATGACTCGCGGTGACCATGGACGCGGCTGGGAGCTTGGTGTCAAGGATCAAAGACCTTCCACGCATGTCGAGGGAGTGGTCTCGGAAGCACCGCTCTCACCCCACTACTTACTATAATGCTTCATTCATTATTTTGCTATTTGAACAGTACGAGGAGCGCAGGGATTTGTCTGCAGGTGAAAGCTGTCTCCGCCAGCTCTGCCACGACAAGGTGGAGCTGATTGTCTCCCAACGTGTGGCATACTGGAAACAACGCGGCAAATGCCGTGAGTTGAGGGAAGGAGACGCCAACACGCGATACTTCCATGCCCGTGCCTCTGTAAGAGCCCGCCGCATCAGCATCAAGGCTCTTGTGGTGGAGGGGGCGCAGCTCATCTCGCACGCCGACAAGGAGGCTGCGCTCACCGCCTATGCCACCGGCATCCTGGGCACTGAGCTGGTCACCTCGTGGGTGTTGGACGTCGACACCCTCTACGCTAACCTGCCTCGAGCTGATCCGGGTCCGCCCATGGCGCCTTTCTCCGAGGCGGAGGCGCACGCAGCGGTGCGTGCCATGAGGATGGACAGCGCCCCTGGCCCCGATGGTGTTCGCCCGAGCTTCTATAAGGCGGCTTGGGGGGGCGATCAAGAACGACATCATGCGCCTCCTCGACGATTTCCACCGTGGCTCCATTGATCTACAGTGCATCAACAGGGCGCTGATCGTCCTAATCACGAAGAAGGAAGTATCCGTGGCACCAGGGGATTACCGGCCTGTCTCCCTACAGAATTGCCTTGTTAAAATCATAACCAAAGTTCTCACCACTAGGCTACAGAAGCATATTGCGAAGCTCATTGATCCTGACCAGATAGGGTTTATCAAGGGGAGGTCCATCTCTGAGAATTTCGTCCTGGCAACAGAACTTGTGCAGCTGTGTCACAAACGCAAAGCAAGGACATTGGTCCTCAAGCTAGATTTTGCAAAAGCTTTCGACTCGGTTTGTTGGGACAGCTTGATCAAGATTCTTCGCACGCGGGGGTTCCTACAGAAGTGGCTAGACTGGATGGAGCAGCTAATGACTACATCACGCTCTATAGTCCTCGTCAATGGAATACAGGGGCCTTGGATTACCTGCAAGAGAGGCCTACACCAAGGCGATGCTCTGTCACCATACCTCTTCCTCTTGGTGGCCGATGTTCTTCAGACTCCGATCAAGGCAAACGGTGAGATCAGGTACCCCCTGTCCAAAGGCGCCGCGCCAGTGCTCCAATATGTGGATGATACTATCATCCTAGTCTGCGCGGATAGAGGCAGTGTGCAACACCTGAAATAGGCCCTGGATTGCTTCTCATTGTGCATAGGGCTGAAAACCAATTTCAACAAAAGCACAGTGACTCCCCTGCACGTGCCTACGGACGAGCTGCAAGACCTCCTCGGCATCCTCCAGTGCGAGCAGGGCTCATTCCCATAGACTTACCTGGGGCTGCCGTTGTCTAATGTTAAACTCCCCCTAGCAGCTTTTGCCACGCTAATTGCGCGGGTGGACAGGTATCTGGCGACATGGAAAGCCCTCCTCCTGAGCACTGCTGGCCGGGTGACTGATCAACGCTGTACTCGATGGGTTGCCGACTTATGCGATGGGATCCATGGAGCTGCCACCGGGGGTCATCGATGCGTTAGAAGCAAGACGAAGAGCCTTCCTCTGGACGGGTACAGGGGTCACGACCGGGGCTCAATGCCTGGTAGCATGGGAGAGGGTGTGTCAAGACAAGGAGGACGGTGGCCTCGGCATCAAAAGAATCGACACTAGGAATGCTTGCCTGCTACTCAAGCTGATGCACTGGCTGCACCACCATCAAGGATAATCGTGGGCTGCGTGGGCAAGAGAGAATGTTGATCTTTCATCCATGAATGGGACCATCAAAGGCACACATTGGGCGTCCCTCCGAGACCTCCTGTTGGCGTACAGACAAATCACAACAGTGCAAGTGGGTGATGGGAAGGACACCTCCTTTTGGTATGATCGTTGGCTATCGGACCTCCCCCTGGCAGAGATGATGCCTGCACTTCACAGCCACTACTCTGGGAAAGATGATTCAGTCAGCTCCACCATCAACTCGACGCTGCGAGATCAGTTCCAACGTCGCTTCTCTGCCGAAGCAAACGAAGAGCTCAACCAACTTTGTCAAATGCTGCAGGAATTGTCTCTGACTAATGAACCGGATCAGGCTTCAGTTTCTTTGAGAAACCTAATCATCGGTTACTGTCAGGACTCATTTACAAAGTGTCAAACTGAGGAGATCATCAGAGTCCCTCATTCCAGTTTGTCTAGTGCAACTTCGCTCCCCCAAGAGTGAAATTCTTCGGATGGTTAGTCACGCAAGGAAGGATTCATTGCCGGACCTCGCTTCTTCATAAGCATATCATTGACGATGCTGTCTGCACCATCTGCGGCAGATCAGAAGAAACGGTGGACCACATCTTCTCTGGCTGTGACTTCGTACAAAGCTTTTAGGCGGCCATCGGTTGGGACCCCATGCAGATTGCTCGAGTGCAGGAGCTTTGGGCCACTCTCCCGTCACCACACATTGTGAAACAGGTCCTCCACCCCCTCCTCCTCCTAATATGCTAGGAGATTTGGAAACATCGGAATGAAGTGGTGTTCAGAAATCAGAATCCGGACATCGGGCGACTCAAAAACGCTTGCAAGAACTCAGTCCGCGACTGGAGCAACCGAATCCCCTCCAAGAAAGAAGCTTTGGCAGAAGCATGGAGACACTCCTTCCCTATGTAATCTCCCCCTGCTGCTGTATTTGATGTTGTATCCATCTTTAGAGTGTCGTTTTGGGCTCGCTCTCGTGATTGTATCACACTTTAGCGGCACCCGGTTACTTGCCTGCGTTTTAGCAGCAAGATGTTGTAAACCAACTTCCACCCACTGGTTTCCGGCATCTGTGGATTATAAAAAGTAGGTGGGGATGAGTTTATCTCCCCCAAAATTCTCTAAAAAAAAACACTCCCAAATTCAAACAAGAATTGGACAGTTCCTGTCTTTCTAAAATCTGCAGGGATCCCAGCTAATCATTTGAGAAGTATTTTCTAGAGGGGAGTGGGGGTTAAAACATGCAAGTACTAATAATGGCATGCTTGTTGCTATGACCCGACTAATATTGCACAGGTTCATATTATTTTCTCAAATATTGCACAGGTTCATATTCCCGTCGCGCTGATACTACCTTTTCTTGTTGAATACAGCGTCAAACTGCAGTGAGGTATTTCCTTTTCCTTTGCTGCAAATTATTGCTTGGGTATGAGAATTTGAGAATAAGTAACTAGCCAAAAAATAGTTCCTGAATGCATTAGTGACTGGAGTTTTTGTTTGAGAGATACAACAGAATGTGTGTTGGTCCTAAATTGTCATGAAGCTCATACGGATGTGCTCTTATGGTCTAATAATAGAAATGCCTAATAAATCAGTCTGTAGGTACAAAATAACAGAAATGCTCAGATGGTTAGTTTCTCTTGCAACAAACTTGTAAAATTGATGGCCCAAATTCTCAATTGTTTAAGTTTTATTTGGCGGATTTCTCCAAGTTAATGCAGTCATGTTGTTTTTATACAGATAGCCAGGGTAGATTACAGTCACAGGCAGGAATTTCTTCCATCGTTATATCAAGCTAGATAACTTCCTCAGGAGCTTAGGTCGTAAAGCAAGTCACATTGTTGCTACTCATGAGCATTTTACTGATAAAACTTTTGTTGTGGCTGGTTTGTGTCTTCCAATTATAGCTCACAAGTCAGGATAAGAATTCTAGCAAAATGTCCATAGACTGTTCTTTGCGTAGGCCTGTCACAGATAGAGTTTTAACTTACAAATATCTGTAGCTAAAGCTATCTCCAGAAATAGCGGTTTGAAAAGAGATGGTGAAAATAAAGAAGATGATGTGGACGCCGTCCTAGCCCCCCCCTCCCCCAGGGGCCGAGAGGCCACCCTCTCTGGTTCGCGTCCGCGACGAGCTCCGCCTCTTCTCAGATAGACACAGCGACATCGTCTTAAATCGGGCGAGCGTGGATGGCAGCGATCAGGTAACCCATGCCGTACTCCTTCTACGTTGTGGGGCACTTGGTCTTCTTCATCCACGGTGAGGAATCCCCTCCTCCTAGATGCGGACCACCTGGTCTTCTTCCACTATCATACTTGTGGGCTGTTTCCGCAACTGATGTCTGAAAATGAAACATTGTTTCTCTTATCTGATTGTTAGATTTGATGAAGCGATGATGGAGTCGTTCATGGAGACCCTGTGCGCACAATGACATGACAGAGATGGAGCACCGCATGTAGGAAGATACTGAGGAAGTGCTGAATCTAGACTACTACCTTGTAGTGAGCTCACCTGTGTTATGCATTGTGCTGCTATATATAGTGGCAAGGAAACCTGTGAATTTGGTATTTATTTATATGTTTGATGGTACTATATAGATAGAAAAGGATCTACATTCAGATCAGCAAACTGAAGTCATGGTCTAAAATAAATTAAAATTCGGATCGGCAAAACTATTGCAATTCTCAGTTACCAAAAAGATGTTGCAACCCCTTGACCATGGTGATTAGTTGATTTCTAATTTTAATTGTTCCTATCCTGGCTTCCATTTTCTAATTTTTGCAAGTAATTAGTTAATTGATTTCTGCTCCTATTGTCTACTAGTTGATTGTCCATTGTCTGAAGGTAGGTGAACCTTGCAAGTAATTAGTTAATTATTCATTCGATTTTTGTAGGAGGTCATCATTATACTGCAGATTTTGGGCATACTTAGGCCAGATATATTTGTTTGGCTTTCCTTCTGTTTCTCGACTCAGAAGGTTCTACCATTGTTCTGTTTATAGACAAAGGGGGCATTGTCTCCAACCCTGTTTTGAAAAGACATATATCATGTCGTGGTTGTATCAAATGTTCGTTCCATGTCAGTTTGGCAACAATCCTTCAAGAAATAGAATGAATTATGTATGAAACAAAGACGTATATGTGCATTTAGTCACTTCTGTATATGCGCACACTTTGTTATGTTATTGTGCGATCCGTGAGTTATTAGCATTAAAATTTAGTTGTCCCGTAACAACGCATAGACACGATACTGATAAGAAAAAAATAGAGGATATGTACGACTAGCAGATTGACTTTCAGATGAAATTTTTAAAAGAATAAATTGCACCCACTATACATCAACTTGTGACATTGTATTATTTTGGTCCATCAAGTTGCAAATCATGAATACGGTGCGTGAAGTTGTCATTTACGTGCATGTACGGTCAAAATCGTCCAGCTGGTGCTCTTGAAGACGCGGTGGCAGCTGATGTGGAGGCGGCGGCGTTCTAGCTCACGCGAGTTAAGGCTCTTTAGGCAAATCGTGCACTGCCATTTTTTTTTTCATATAGCCCTCAACGTTGCTTCATTTGGATCCTTCAGTAATCATGGCGCACGAGCCGGAGGTGGAGTGACGATTGCGGGTGACCGGCGGCAGGAGAGAAGACGCTTCCCTCCCCACTCGAACTAGGTGGAACCGCGGCAGCGGAAACAAGGCGACCTCCCTCCCAACTACGGTAGATACCAATACCATACTCTTTGCATTTGCATCTCTGGTTGTTTGCCTCCGTCATTGTTTGGTTGCCGTCTCCGTTTACGATGTGAAATCTCGTAATCCCTGCTCCACGGTAGTAGTTGGCTTATTCCTGAATTGACCGATGAATATGCATGGAACTAAGAATCAGATCGAATTAAGTGAGACGAGGGAGAAGAGAATCGCTGTGATCACCAAGTATTTCGATTCCTGAATCTCTACGGTAGCAGTTGGCCTGGGCTCCGACGCCGTTGACGAGTGTCGCACGCTCGCAAGGCAATCTATCTCTGGTTGTGATGGGTAGACAAGGGTTGTTGCCGGAGAAGCTATCATGACTTCACCGTGCAGGTGCAGCTCGCAAAATCCATCATGCATGTTTGCGTTTGCATCTCCGTATCTGAACCAAACAATAGCTAAAACTCTTTTTGTTTCGAGCCAGTCATATATATGGTGTGTGTTGTCAAGTCAAGTTATTGAATAGTGAAATTGAGTGAATTTTACTCGATTATCTGTTCGGATCCAGTCTTATATATGGACATGTTCTATGTGTTGTACATTGTAGGTTCATCAGATGAGCTATGAGCTTTTGTGTGGAGATACACCACATAGTAGAGAAATAACTTTTGGTTCGTGTTAAAGTCCGGGACTAAAAGAGCATTATTGCTGGCACGGACACCGAAGACCCTTTTGTCCTGGTTCGTAATATGAACTGTGACTAAAAGTTATCATTTAGTCTCGATTGGTATTATCAACTCAGACTAAATATCGTCTAACTTTTAGTCTGGGTCGGTAATATCAACTGGGACTAAAGGGTGGTCTTTTAGTCTCGGTTGATGTCATCAACCTGGACTAAATGTCTCTAACTCGGAACTAAAGGTCCCCTACGGGTCAGTACCTTGTTACATATGGTGTACAGCTGAGTTGGTAAGGAATCTACGTCTGAGACAAGAGGTCTGGGGTTTGAATCTCATGAACCGAAGAGAGGACTCCAGAATTTTATTTAATTTGTTTTCGATGATGGGCTTTAATCTTGGTGCGTGATCTGAGACTAAAGCGTAAGACCTTCAATATCGGATTAGTAGTCCCGGTTTTTCGGTTCCCAAAACCCGGAGTAAAGGAGGTTGGGAACCAGAATTACAGCTGGCTTCTCTACTAGTGCCAGCAACGTGACATTAAACCCCCCGTTAGTCCATATCATGCTGCAGTCATTTGTTATACGGCAAACAAAATGTCATCGTCATCTGTTTTGATTCAGCAGTAGGGATGGCGTAACATCCCAAAATTTAAAACACTTAAAATGAGATTTTTTTTTAAATTTTCCAAATAAATATAAAATGAAGCTTCTTTTCTCTCAATATTCAAAACTATTATAAACACTTTTTTTTATGAATACCAAAACGCACCTCATGTGAATGCATTCGAGTGCTCTAGAATTCTTAGAAAAGATCGAAAGCTCCTGCTCCTGAACCCACCTCACATTTAAATCCAAAAACAATCAAAAACCCATATGAACAAAAGCAAAACATCTTTTCGTAAACGGGCCTCTCCCTCCCGCTTGCTCGGCCCGTCCTTCCCTCCCGCACGGCCTAACAGGCCCGTTCGGCCCGAGATTTATTTGTGCATGCATATTCCTACAGTATTGCTACAGACTACAGTACTCATCAAATTCAGTTTGGCTTGGTTCAGCCACTCTGCACGTGAAAATGGGAAAAAAAATATTTAAAGGGAATGAAATGGAGCTTGGATCCAAGCAGCGCTGGGGACAGCTCCTGCGCGGCGCTGGGAGCACGCCGATCCGGTAGCGAATCGCCTTCGTCCTCCATCGATTCGCCCTGCAACCAGGCCAAAGCCGCCCTACGGTGGGTGCGTCGTCGTGAGCTCGGCCTCCAGTCCTACCCGTCGGTTTGGCACCCACGCCGGAGGCGGCTAATGTGAAGGCTGTTGAGGAGGCGGCCGCGGGTGGCGAGGCAGACCAGGAGGAGCGCGTGGAGCCCGAGCTGAAGTGGCGCGGGATCACCGCGCGAGGGAAACAAGGTGGGCAGAGGAAATGCGGCTCTGCCATTTTGCTCTGCCATTTGACTCGCCCGGTACCTGCTCGAGGAAATGCGGCTGTCAGAATATGGCGATGGGAGCTTTACATTCTATTACTACTACGATTCTCTAGTAATCATGCATCCAACTTCAGGTGCACTCTTGGCCTTTAAAAACATGGAGCTTTCTTGATAACCGTGTCTTTCAAAGGGAGTTTAGAATCATTCTTGGACTCTGTTGCAAGCAAGCCACTTAGTAAACTCCCATTCTGTTGTTTTGCTTAAGCTTCTAAGTATTGCTCTGTCCCAGCATCTGTACTAGCTTACCTTAATTTGCTGAAGATTTGAGTGCAGAGTATGCTCCACTCAAGCAAGGTACTAATGCAATGCCTTTCAGCAGATGCAAGACAGTTACATATGCAGAGCGGGCAAGGAACATCAGGAGCACCACGGTCATCCACCCATACAAGTTCTGCAGTAAACACATAAGCACACACTATCCTTTGTGAACTGTTCTGCGCTGCCAAAGGAGAAGGTGGCAGCGGAGATAAGATGGCGAGCGCCATTGCATGGCGATCGGCGGGTGCCGTTGCGGGGCTGGTCGCTGGCAAGCTTGGTGAGCTTGCCGTGAGCCAGGCCACCCTCCTGTGGAGCTTCAAGGATGATATAGATGGCCTGAGGGAGACCATGGAGAAGCTGCAGGCCTGGATGGACGACGCTGATGAGAGATCGTCCCAGGACCAAGGGAAGCTCATGGGGTTTTGGATGAAAAGATTGAAGTCCAGCGCCTACGATGTTGAGGACTTGCTGGATAAGTTTGAGGCTATTGAACTCATGAAGCAGAGCCAATCCAAGGTACTAATGCTAAACTAAAATACTCTTTTCTAAGTTGAGAGCTTTTCTGTCCGCGAAAGAAACTTCAATGCTAGCTCTCTGTCATTCTGTTCTGCGACCCATGAAAAGAACGAATTCACATGGATCTTTCTGTTTTAATTTTTCTGAACTATGCTTGCGATGAGCAACATATACAAAGTATCCTGATGTACTACATGCCCCACCTGTCTGGATAACAGCCATATTTTGTTAGTTGTTCCCATCAGAACTGGTTCATGCTAAATAAAATACTTTCAAATGGGATGCTGAAAGATGAAGCATTTAAATTTGGTGTCGTTATTAGGGTTTTTTTTATTTTTTTTATTTTTTTTATCGAATACGCAGGAGAGCTGCGTATCATTGTATTGATAGTACAAGAAAGAGACATACAGAGACCCAAACACACACACACCTGCTTACTGACTGAAACTAATCACCTATAACTGATATGAAAGACCTGACCAAATACTCTCTAGCCATCATCCATTATTAGTTTGCTTCACAAATATGCAAAGAGTGATTGATTATAAGGTAAATTTTGTTTTTCAACTAAATATGTGCACTGGACTATTTTGTTTGCTTGAACCTCATGTTTTACTTGAAAAAAAGTCTTTCTGTTTCTACCAACATATTTTGAATTTCCACATGCTACATAGACAGCATCTTGGATTTCCTTTATTCAGAGATCTTCTTTTATGATGATTTGGGATCTAGTAGGAAATTGATTTCATGATGGTAAGCAACTAGTAGAACATTCTTAAAAGCTTGCACTGCAGCATCACTATAATATAATTAGAAAATCCACGATCCAGGCACTCTCACCATTTGAGAATTTTGTTTCTTAATATGTAGTCGTGGACATGCAATGCACAAACAAAAAAGAATGAAAATGATCATTTGTAACAAAAAATATACACACCTTCTATTTCTTACTCCTAGATTAGATTGGAGCCTACTTTTTTATTGAAAGGTTCAAGCTAACCACATACAACAACAACAAATAGTATTTCAGTCGCAAGCAAGCTGGGGGTAGGCTAGAGTTGAAACCCAACAACAGCCACAAATCAAGGTTCAGGCACATGAATAGCTATTTTCCAAGCACTTCTATTCAGGACTAGATCTTTGGATATATTCCATCCTTTCAAATCTCCTTTTATTGCGTCTTTCCATGGCAATTTTGGCCTTTCTCTACCTCTCTTCACATTACTGTCACGCCTTAGGGTTCCACTACGCACTGGAGCCTCCGGGAGCCTCAGCCGGTGTTGGATAACCACATGTCAACATTAGATTTGTGCCTTTTGCTACCACATGAAGTACTCTTTTCCACTGTTTGTACCCTAAGCCACATTAGTTTTTCAAAGGGTCAGGGACAGTAACCATGGGTATGTTTTACTACTACAATACCTTATGTAAAACAAAACTTCAAACTACTTCTGTTTTCTACTCTTTTTCGCAGATTATGCTATTCTTTTCATCCTACAATCCACTGTTGATACGGTTGACCATGGCCCATAAAATGAAGAAAGTGAAGGGAGAATTATATAGCATAGAGGAAGAGGGTCACCGCCTCAATCTTGTGCCTCATCACATACCAATACGGGCTGCAGGGAGTACAAGTCAAGATACTATTTTTTTGACCAATGTTGACAGAGACACTGAAATGGTAGGGAGAGATACTGAAAAGGAACATATAATAAAATTGTTACTGAAAAGTGAAGTTGAGGAGGATATCTCAATTATTCCTATTGTTGGACTTGGTGGCATGGGAAAGACAACATTGGCCCAAGCAGTTTATTTGGATAAGAGAGCAGAAATCTTTGATCTACGAGTATGGGTCTATGTTTCTAAGAAGCTTGATTTGCAAAGAATAGGAGAGATAATCATATCAAAAGCAAAAAGAAGTATTGGTAGTGGAACAAGTGAAAGATATGTTCCCCAAATAAATGATGATTTGCAAACCATAATAGAAGACATGCAAAATATACTCCCTACTAAAAGATATTTGATAATTTTGGATGATATGTGGGAAGAAGGTGTTGTTAAGTTGAAAAACCTGAAGTACATGCTACAATATGGTGCTAAGGGGAGCAAGATCATATTAACTACACGTAAGCAACAAGTGGTGGAAAATCTGAATGTTGGGTTTCTATCAGAACAAAGGAAAATCTGCCTTGTACAAAAAAATGACCAAATCAATTTGAACTCTTTATCAGTGGAAGGCTGTTGGAATGTGATGCGACAAATGGCCTTCAGACGAGATGAAGATCTAGGTAGATTAGAAGAAATTGGGAAAAAAATCGCTGAGAAGTGCAGGGGTCTACCACTACTAGCACGCTCTCTTGGATTTTTGATGTCCCAAGATAAGTCTACACGAGCATGGGAAGATATAAGGGACAAAAAGATTATCTTGGATATGGAAGAAGACCAAGAAACTTTGCAAAGCCTCATGTTAAGCTATTATTATATGCCATCGGACTTCAAATTGTGCTTCACATATTGTGCAGTTTTCCCAAAGGGCTTTGTTATTTCCAGGGACCACCTGGTCCAGCAATGGATAGCTCTTGGGTACATTGAATTGACCAAGGGCTATCGTTGCATCAATTATTTGTTCGGGATGTGCTTTCTTCAGATTTCAAAGTCTTCTCAGGTCAGAGACCTATTTCTTTACTATTTGTTGGTGGATGCAGCATCCTGAACCAAATAGATCAGCTAAATTTCTTCTTTTCTTCCATGATAATGCTTATATGTTATAACTCAGTATGAACTAAGTGGGTGTTTCTGTATACATATAATTAAAATATTTCCTACTAAATTTAACACATTAATCATGCAAAAGTATAAGTTGAAAGCTTAAGTCTTGCGAGCACCTAGCCAAGGTGTGGCACCAAGCCCATTGTGGCCCTGTACCCAAGACCCAGCTGCACCTATATATAACAAGGTTGCAGCTAACCAAACCCCCCTAGCCTCAACGCACCTTCCGGGTATTTGGTGATGACATAGTGACTTTGTTACGATATTCATTGGTTGCTAATGTTAGATAAGTCAGTTAGTAAAGGATCATGTGAAATAAAGGAAGGTTAGGATTTGGTCTGTTAGGAAGGTTATATCTTCAGCTTCATGTATGGGAGGGGTTTCTGGCTGTCAGTATGAGGCTAGAGGCTCATGTTATCAAGTAAGGAATAGAAGGGTTGCCCTCTTTCTACAACCCATCCCTCATGCCTTGCTCCTCCCTCTCATGCACAGCACGGCACCGAACCCTGCCTCATGCTGTGTGATGTCTCCCTCTTCTTCATGCCCGATCGGCTAACCTGCTAGGGTGTGTGCCTAGCCCATCTAACCCCTAGCCCATACAAAAATACCTAATATTTCCCAATGTAACATAATGAAGTGGCAGCAAGTTCATTTGGTCTTCTTTCTTAATCTTTAAGCACGAGTTTAAAACATACATTTGGAATCGGAGGGACTATAGGCTCAATAGGTGGGAGTCATGAAGAGTTTGATTTTATTACTATTGCTAATCATTGTTTATCTGTAGAGACTAATCCTAATAGTTATTTATCTACAGAGCATTCAAGAGCATAGTACAGCTTCGGAGAAACTCACCATGCATGATTTGGTGCATGACCTTGCGATGATAATAGCTGGCAATGAGTTAATTGTTTCAGATGCTGGGAAAAAAACGACCTGGAGTGGACTTGAAAGGCGTTATAGCAGACATATGCAGCTGATCAATTACCAGAAGCAGTCAAAGGCTCTCAAAGAATTTCCAGGCAAAATCAGATCTCTCCATTTTACTGAGTGTAGTAGATTGCTGCTTCAACATATTTCATTCTCTAAATCAAAGTATTTGCGTGTCTTGGATCTAAGTGGTTGTTCAATCGAAGGGAAACCTGCTCCAAGCAGTAAATTGTTGCCATCCTCCATTGATGAACTGCTGATGCTGAGGTATCTTGATTCCTCAGGCTTGCTAATAACAGCAGTTCCAAAGTCTTTGCATAAACTTCAAAATATGCAAACTCTAATTATGCGCAACTGTGCACTCGAAACCGTGCCTAATAATATTGGTCACCTTCATAGACTAAGTTATTTGGACCTATCTGACAATAGCAGCCTTACTAAACTACCCATATCATTGGGGCAGCTCTCTGCACTCTCTTTCCTCAACCTATCAGGGTGTTCTAGACTCGAAGCATTACCTGAATCAGTTCACAAGCTTGAATGTTTACAGCATATAGACATATCAAGGTGTAGTGTGCTTCAAAATCTCCCTGATAAGTTTGGAAGCCTTCCGAAACTCTTATTTCTGAACTCATCGAGTTGTCCTAAACTAGTCAAATTACCTAGCAATCTTAAGTCTCTAGAGCATCTAAACCTATCGAACTGCCATGAGTTACTAAACCTGCCACCAGATTTTGGCAATCTTCACAAACTTGAGTTCTTAGACCTCTCCAATTGCTACAAGATTCAAATATTACCAGAGTCCTTTTGCCAACTTAAGCATTTGAAGGACCTAGATCTTGCCGATTGCCATGATCTCAAAGAACTCCCTGAATGTTTCGGTTACCTTTCTGATCTTCAATGTTTGAACCTAGCAAGCTGTTCTAAATTACAATTGTTGCCTGAGTCATTCGGTTGTTTGTTCAAGTTGAAGCATCTCAATTTATCATATTGTGTAAGGCTTGAAAAGCTATGCTCCTTGTTTGGTAACCTGAAGCTTCAAGTATTGGACATGAATGGTTGTCATAATCTCCATGACTTGCCAAAAAGTCTGGGTAACATGACCAGTCTCACCCGACTACGGATGAGCAGAGGACATTTTCCTACGCTTGTGAGGGCTAGATATATTCTGTTGCGTCTAAAATTGCCTGGGTGTACAATACATGATGTACATGAGATGGATAAGGGAGAATGTAGCAGTATAGTGGATCTTGGGCAATTGACTTGTCACGATCTAGAAATTAGACAGCTTGAGAATGTCAAGCGCCCGGAAGAAGCAGAGCGAGCTAAACTGCGTGATAATCCAGAGCTTCGGGAGCTAGGTCTTCACTGGACACGTAAAAGCAGTATAAAAGATGAATATAGGTGTAAATTGGTGTTACAGCACCTCATACCTCCTCGGACTCTTGAAGACTTTGCACTAATTGGGTACATAAGCAAGGATTTCCCTAAATGGATGCTTGATATCTCCTCCTATCTTCCCTATCTCATGTCCATTCGACTCATTAGTTTAACAGCATGTGATTCTCTTCCTCCACTTGGGCAGCTGCCAAATCTCAGATTATTGCATCTGATGAACATTCCCAACATCAGGAAAGTTGGCAAGGAATTTTTCGGAACAGAAGGAACCTGTAAAAAGTTAAGAGTTGTTGAGTTAAAATCATTGGAGAACTTGGATGAATGGTGGACAACACGGTCAGGTGATGAAGAGGAAGAGTTCTTGATCCCTAATTTGCATCGGCTGCATGTTGCCAACTGCCCAAAGTTGAAGTTCCGGCCATACCCCCCCAAAAGCATATATTGGTATTTGGAAAAATGCAATGAGGTACTTCCAGCACATGGATTTGGGCGGCTTTCATCTTCCACTCTTCCTTTTCATGCCACTATCAAAAACTGCATTTTCTCTCCTGATAAGTGGGGTAGACTTCAGCACCTTGCCACTCTTGAGGAATTGAAAATTCTCGGGGACAGCAACTTGAGGACCTTGCCAGAGGTCACTCCATGCTTACCCTCTCTTAGATACCTACATTTGCATTTGGTGGGCCTGGAGATATTACCGGAATGGCTGGAGCAGCTCACCACCCTTGAAGAATTTCGCATCTTCTCCTGCCCTAACCTGACATCTTTGCCCAAAAGCATACAGACACTTACTGCTTTGAAGAAACTGACCATTAGAGGCTGTCCAAGACTGGCTGAGAGTTGCCAAGGAGAGGATGCCCACAAGATTCGTCACATCCCAGAAGTTGTTCTTGATAACAAGATATTTGTACAGGCACGACCAATCGAATGACCAGAGGTATAAAATCACCAGCAAGCTCGGCTTTATATATCTAGCTACATGTAGAATTGTAGCTTCATTTGATGATATTGGTATTCAGAAAAGAAATATTTTGCTTCTCTTTGATTTGTATGGTCGCATGATATTTCTACATTTTGGTGGCTAGCTGAAATTCTTATATTTCAAATCCGTGACCTGCCAGCTCATTTAAACTACGCTTTATGCATGATTACTCTTACTATAGGTCAATAAATACCTCACTTTGCCTGTTTTTAATTTGTTAAGTTGGCCTGAACTTATTCCATTTGGTGCACAACTTCTGTCATTAATAAGTTATAGTACTGCAGGTCGTCTGCACTGCGTATCAAACTGAGTTAAAAGAACTATATATGAGCATGCCCTGCCGAGGACATCAACTAGAGGTGAGAAGATGAGCTTCAGATGCCTAAATTCAAGCGGTAGCTAAATGTTTCATCGAAAGAATTAAGGCAAGTAGCAATCCGCACTGTGTTTTCTCCGTTTCATATTATCTTCTCATAAAGAAACTGGATGAGGGTGAGAGGATGGATTGAAGCCTCACAAACAATCTGGCTGGTCTCTGTATTTTGTTTGCGATTACAAATGAGTTCCACAAAATAACACATTTATTGTCATTTTGTATCACAAAAGTATACACAATAGGAATAAATTCGTAGTTGCACTAGATGAAGTGCAAATATATGTTTAGCCTTGTGAATTGATTTCTTACATTTTTCTTTTGTGTTATTAATGGCAATAAAATTGTTACTTTTTTGAAACTAGTTCCCCAAAAGTGCAGTTTTGCAATAGTTTTTTTAATCTTCGTGCAGTTTTGTGCCAGATTGCTCAGCTCAAGCTGCTGCTAAACTTTTCATCAAAAGAAATAAGGCTAGTAACATTCTAGATTGTGTTTTTCCAACTTCTTGTCTCCTTTGCCAGTAGAATCCCTCATAATCCCTTCTATTTGGTTTCAATACATTTTAGGTGCAAGTGCTGTGATTAATATTTCATATTGTGGCAGTAAGTTGAAGAAACCATGTATGAATGAAAGTCTCCCCCATGCTTAAAAATATAGAGGGAAAAAGTTTCATTTCCGTGGAGGCAGCAACTGCGAAAATTGAGGCAAGTCACAACGTGTACTCTGCTTCCTCACTTTTCCCTGGTTCTCTGCTACTGCATGTACTGAGGCAAAATCTTTTCTGTTTCATTCAACCCATGTTCCAGTGACTTTTCATAAAGGCTAATGGCAAGTCGTAGTATGTACCATTTCCTCAGTGTCTTATGGTCTAGCTCACAGACCATTCTGTTTCTGTTCAAGGCATGTTCTGTATTCTCAGTCCCACTTGCTATGCTTTGAAGAAGAGTTCACTTGCTACAAGTGCCAGGTGACTCTGGCTAGTATGGTTATCAGAGTACCACGTTTTGGCTCCTCTATTGAAAATTGTAATTTATTATCTGTTCTTAGTTTGTTATGATGATTTAGCATACGTTTCATTTCCACCATAAGGTTTCTTGACATAGCAAATTACTGTCAAAAATATATTGAGCAGGCAACACGTCATATTATCTGTGTGACAAATCAGGCTTCTTTGAGCCACCACAAGCTGTTTTCTTTTGAATCAAGTAAGCCATTTTAGTAGGTTGTCTTTCCAATACAGTTAGTTTCACAATCTTTACAGTTAATTGTCCATATAGTTATGTGACACAGATGCATAAGATGGATTGATGATTGAGGAGACTATATATGAACTGTCTCCCTCCAGGACAAGAAGTCTTAGGCAAGAACAACAGTGCTGCATCGGTCAGTTAAACATTTCATCTCTAAGGTAAGTCAAATTATGCACTGTCCTTTTCAGTATTCTTTATGTCATTTACTAGGATTCCGCTGCAAGTTGTATATCCACTATAATATCAAGTGAGGAATTGAGCTATTGTATGATGGTGTTTATTCAATCTCATTTTGAGTGCAGCAGGGTAATGTTAGAGGAAGTAAATATATTGCAAAACGTTTCTTTAGTATGATATTTATGTATATCTGAGGTTCGTGCCTTGTTAGGGGACCAAATATTGACATGTGGTCTACTTCTCATAATCAAAGAAGGTGCAAGTTATTCCCTTTAATCTGTTTCAAAAGGAGAGGAAAAAAACTTATTATAATCACATAGATTTTTTTTAGGGCAAAAGATCACGGAATTTTCAATACAACAAAACAATCTTGATATCAATGTTGATATAATCAGCATTCTTGAACACCTACATATATCTTTTTGTGCACTCATGATGTTCTATGTCCATAAGCTTATAAAGTGCTGAGTTAAAAATTTCAGCCTTAAGCACAGCTTATTTACCATCAAGATAGTGTAAAAAAATACAGCACAGATCCCATCCAGATGGAAGGGAGCTACAAGTTTGATTACTACAAAAATTTAGCTCACTAGCTAGAGCATTTCATCACATAGCAACCTTTACACCTCACAATACTTACCATTAGCAAGAGCTTGAGGATCTGTTATGGATACCTTCTTTGGCCGGCAATTCCAACGCAAGAAGAAGACGTCCAAGGAGTCCACAAGTGGTTAGTCTGTTAGTGGCTTGAGGAGACAGAGTTAAAGGTTGTTTAGATATTTGTTTAGAAGATTTGTAGTTAGGGGCTGGCTCTATAAATAAGGAGCACGGCACATTGGCTAGGGTTAAGCAGAGATAAGCCTAAAGACTCAGAGCCTCCAGCATGAGGCGAGTTAGGGTTATCTCTGCCATTGGTGTTCATCTTCTCCATTCATTAAACAAGCCACATCATCTCTGGTATTAGCTAGGAAGTATTGTGCCTAGCCGCTGCCATCCACAATCCACCAGCCCCGCTGCCCTGCTAAACCCACCACGTCTATGCCGTCATGGCCGATGAGTTCGTACCAAGAAAGATTTCTGGGAGGCGGTCGACAAGATGATCTCCAAGATCGGGGAGATCGGAAAGAGGTTGGAGTGCGAGATCGGCGTCATCCGGGAGCAAGGGCGTCTCTCGACCTCGATCAACAATGTGCAGAGAAGCAAGGCAAGTTTGACTCCTCGTCATCCAATGGTGGCTCATCCCAACCTTCGCCACCGCCCATCGTGCTCAGCTTTCCCATGTACGACGGCGTCGACGACCTGATCGGCTAGTTGCACAAGTGCGACCAAGTCTTCCACACCCAAGGAACGAGTAGGTTAAGAGAGACCTTAAGGAGTAGAATATCTCCAAGGATTTAGCCATGGATAGGAGTGCTTTGAGATTAGCCATCAACGTGCATGAACCATGATTTTTATGTGTTGCTTTGTGACCTATTTCTTCCGGGTTTCATCTCTAGCCTAACCCCAACTTGCTTGGGATAAAATGCTATGTTGTTGTTGCTGCTGCTGCTGCTGCTTTAGCAGTTCATTGCTTGCAGGCATTTTATATCTTTTTCCCAAAAGTAGTTCTGCAACATTTTTAATCCTGCATTGAAAAAAGAAGTGTTTTCACAGCCCTAGTAGGGACTAGGGAGCTCTCTGATTGAACAAAGCTTAACTTACTTTGTAATTGGGGTATTATCCTTACCATATTGTAGCTAAACTGCGCCTGGTTATCCTTTTCTAATTTGCATTTGGCAGAGATCACATACGAGTCAGCAACTAGAAGGCAACCAGCACTCACCAAATCCTATTCATTCCGCTCGTGGAGCCAAAATAGCATGGTCGTGTGGATTGTACGTTGAGGCCATAAGTTTTTATAGCTCATTTGAGGCCTAAAGTTCTCTTTCCATCCATAGGGCCTACAAATAGTACTATTTTTATTTCACTGTTACAGCCACACTTAAGATTTTGATTATGTTGCCATGCAGGTTTGCTTTATCGCACAATTTGGTCAGTGTTGTCCAAGCAGATTACCTTATCCTCCACAAGGGTTTCATAATGGTACATATGCCAATTCTTATTTACTTGGCCTTCAGTATGTTTATTCACATAAATGGTGTCAGGCCTTAACTGATACTCTTTGTATTGTCTTATTTAGTATTTCTATTTATAACCCAGTAGAAAGACACAATATAGTTTCATTGATATTTCTGTAGTCTTTTTGGAGTTTTTGACCCATTGATGATGATTGCAGACCCACAATCTTCCATCAACGTATGACTTCCACAATTACATGATACGCTCAATGGAAGAGGAATTTGAGAAGATTGTTGGAGTGAGGTTAGTGTAATAGTAAGCCCTGTTTAGTGCCTGCATGCTTGGCTGCATATGGATCTTTACTGTGTTTTATTTTTTCGCATTGGAGAAATATGATCAGCTAACTTAATCCTTTTATGCAGTGGAGTGCTGTGGGGCTTCGTTGTTGCTTTTATGCTATTCAATGTTGAAGGTGAAACTTTAAACCACTTTCCTTCCGTTGAGATATTCTTGCTTCCTCACTGTCCAGCATCATAAAAGAATGATTTTATTTTAGGATCCAACCTGTACTTTTGGATAGCGATTCTTCCTGTAGCTGTAAGTTGTAGCCTGCTTCTCGAACAATCTACAGCCTAGGTATTTCCTCCGAAAATTTTGGGCCTCAACTGGACTGCAAATGTTGTGTAGCTTGTTCTTCTAGTGGGTGCAAAGCTGCAGCATGTCATTGAAACTCTAACAGCAGAGGGTGCAAAGATAACTACCTACATGCGATACAGCCAAGGGATGATCTCTTCTGGTTCAAGAAACCAGAGTTTCTCCTTTGGTTAATACACTTCGTTCTCTTTCAGGTACACATATTCTGCTAGGTAATTTGGAAACAGTTAAGAGATGGACATTAGCTTACTAATGCTTCGATTTCGTAATTGTGCAGAATATTTTTGAGGTGGCTTCTTTCTTCAGGTTCTGGGTACCATTTCTGTCCGGTTTACATTTACAAAAAAGGAAAATGTGAATATGCTGAAAGGCTCTGTTCATTTTACAAGTTACAATTGACTTTGCTGCAGTGGCAATTCGGTTATGATTCATGCTTTATCAAAAACCACCTTTTGGTGTATTGCCGCCTTATACTGGGGTATGCATTTCAGAACACCACATGCTCTCGTCATTTGAATCATGAATCTGAAAAACATATCTCATTCTTTCTCTTCATATATGATAAGCCCTGCCGATATTAAATTTCAGGTTTGCTGGACAGTTCCTGTGCAGTTACAGTACGTTGCCTGTTTATGCGCTGGTCACTCAGGTAACACATTTATTTGCCGAAAATATTATTGCAACTTTGCTGTTCAGGGTTGATTTTTGCTGACCAGAGAAGTCATCTAGTCTGAACCTAATTTTCGGCATAGAAGAAGAATGCATCATACTATTTTATGCTTATACGACAACAGATGGGGTCCAAGTACAAGGCCGCCCTGATCCCTAGGCGGATCAGAGAAAACCATACACGGTTGGGAAAAGGCCGCGGCGTCTACGACGGTGTGCATGGAGACAAGCACCGTGTGCTCCCTCACCGACGAGGATTACGACTACATCGACGACCACCACTGTAGGCCGTTCGAGGAGACCCCGAGAGCCGCCATCAGGCCCGGCATGCCGTGCTTCCACCACGGGGACATTCCGGGCTGCAGCTCCACCCATGGCGGCGGCACCAGCCACCCGATGCTCCGCTGGTAGTCGTCCTCGGCTTCAGCTGCATCGTCGCTGTCGTACCGGGGAGGCAACATTGCAAGGTCGGCGTCCATGTTAGACATAATCTGCTGATTTCTCTCTCTTTTACTCGATGCAGTCAAGGAATAGGAATGGGTCGGCCGGTGCTGTCCATCCCTTGGTAGCAGCATGACATTAGGCCATTGTAGCAGTATATAGTAGTACACCAGCAGGTAGTGGGTTGGTTCCATCATGTACTAGCAGTAGTATGGCTGAGGTCAGCCACGTCCTCTGTAGCGTGTAGTAGGTGTATGTCTTGTATATATATGTATGCAAAGCAATAGAGAAAGACAGCTTCTTTGCCACCATATTCAGGCTCTGTCTTCAGCCAACACAGAAGAATAGAGGGTGTGTTGTGTGTGTGAGTTGGGAGCTTGGCTTGTCTTCTTCTTTGGTTCAAGGATGATCTCGAGGGGAGGTCGAGCAGAAGCTGCTCGCCTCGCCGGTGCTCGGTTCTAGCGCCTACAGTCCATGCCCAGGATCGCCTCGCTGAAGACGGGCACCTGCACGCCTACACGCAAGAGCCATGAGGCCCATGACGAGTCGACATGATCCGTAAATAATGTGATACACATGCAGATGACAGAATTGACAGCACCAGTGCTCTAGCCTCTAGGAGGGTACGGACCACTGAAGTGAAGATATTGGGCTGCTACTGCTAGTATACGTAGAATTGGGTTTTGACGTAGGATTCTGATGATATACACGTCTGAATGGAACTGAACATTCTCTGAAAACTCTGGACAAAACTGATTGATTCGAGGTGACTGAGAAATTCACGAGTATTTTCATCAATTGGAAAAAAAAAAAAACTGTCCGAGCATGATGTTACTCTAGCCGCAGCACGAAATGAATGAGTAGTCGAGACTTGTGATGCAGCAGTACAGTGAGGATAAACAGATGAACTCCAATACTTATCATAGATTTCAACCTTCTTCACTAACACTATCAGCAAGAGTACATATATTAGATAAGGTTCCTACAGGTTCCCAATTAGGCCAGGCGAATGGGCTTCCAAGTTTGTTTCTTCTGGACCCTGAGCAGAATGGCCGGAAATTACGGAGCGTTTGTTAGGGCGATCTGAGAGGCGATTCCTACCCTGACCCTGATCTAGGCCGCCACCGCCGCCGACCTCGATCTGCCACGCCGCCGGCCACTCGGCCACGCGCCAAGGGGCAATCTTGGTCGTGACCACCGCATATTGCCAGTTAGCCTTTAGGGCGCCGTCAACCACAGTGCCTTTGCCGTTTAGGGTTCCTAGGGTCAGGCTCGTCTGGTGATTGTGCATCAAGCACAGTGCACCCAAGTAGTGCCCTCCAACTGATCACTTATGGCGTCGAGAGGAGTGGATGAATCGGAGGGGGGGAGGGGCTGCCCCGAACCCTAATATGGAGGACATGTTCCGCAGACTCAACCTCACGGAGGAAGAGGGTGCGATGATGGAGCTTAGTGATGAGGAAGAAGAAGATGCCTTAGTGCCTCCGGAGTACGCTCTGGTTGGCAAGGTGCTCTCGCCGTCGCCGGTTAGTATCAATCTTGTGAGATCTACGATGAAACCGGCGTGGGGAAACCCGATTGGTCTCAAATTGCGATCGATCGGTGAGAAAGGACAAAACCTCTTCATGGCGGAGTTTGGTAGTCCCCGGGAAATGGAAAGGGTGATGCTGGGCTCGCCATGGATGGTGGGGAAATACGTTGTATTGCTTCAAGAATATGATGGAAAGCTTGCTGCTTCGGACATTGTGTTCAATCACATGGAAATTTGGGTGCGTGTTCTGGATTTGCCGTTGGGCTGGATGAATCGAGCAAAGGGCTCAAGAGCTATGGGGATGATTGGGAATGTCTTGTCGATGGATGTGGACGCTGATGGAAAGGGAAGTCGAGCTTTTCTTAGGGCACGGGTGGCAGTGGAAGTTGACAAACCGATGAGACGTGGAATTCTTCTGCGTCTGAGTAAGAATGAGGAGCCTTGGTGGTTTCGTGTGCAATTTGAGAAGCTGCCATACATCTGTTTCTCTTGCGGAAGGATGGGTCACTCGGAACTGGAATGCGCGACCCCAGCGGAACGTAATGAGGAGGGGAAGCTGCCGTATGATGTCCAGCTCCGAGCGCCGAAGGAACGCCGACGTTGGCAATCTTTTGCTAATGCGGCTGCAGAATCTTTGGGGAGTCACTCCTCATCAGCCTCTCGACCACCAAGGCAACATGCTAGCTAAGGGCGTGGAGGGTCGAGGTCTGACTCTCGCCGTTCTGGGAGTTCTGTTGGCGATTCTGAGGAACCAAAAGTGCAGTCCGCTCTAAAGTCTACTTAGGGGGCTAAAGGGAGGGATGCAAGTGTTGGTGATCAGGGGGCCTCGAGGCGTCTTGATATGCAGGAGGATGACGAGGTCCTGCGTATGCAGGAATGGAAAAGAAAGGAAAGATTGATACTACAGTTGCCCACAATCCAGACCTGAATCTTGCTCTTGACGGGGCAGGTGCTTTAGTACCGGTGGGTCTGGTCAATTCCAGGTTGAATCAGCTAGACCAAGGGGGCGACGACAATGGTGATAGTAAAAAAAGGGCGTACCCAGTGCCGTAGGCTCCTGCACTGCGGGGTCTGGGGAAGGGAAAATAGCCAGCAGCCATCCCTGCACAAATGTGCAAAGGCTGAGGCTTGAACCCTGGACCTCTTGGTCACAGGTGGTAAAGCTCTACCGCTTGCACCAGGGCCGCCCTTCACAATGGTGACAGTATGATTGAAATTTTGAAGAGGCAGAAGATGGGCTCTACAAAAATTGCAAGATCGGCGGTGGCTACCGAGTGTGAACTGCCAGGGCTGTGGGCGGCCCGAGGCAGTTCAAGAACTCCGCCAAGTAGTGGAGGAGAAGAGACCCGGCGTGGTGTTCCTAATGGAGACTAGAATGGGAGAAGAAAGGGCCCTAGGCTTGAAGCGCGACCTTGGTTTCTCAAATGCCATTGTCGTCAAGTCTGAGGGCTTGAGTGGTGGTCTGATGCTGCTATGGCGTCAGGATGTGATGGTGGCTGAACTAAGCAAATCCCGGTCACACATCGATGTCATCCTGTCTTGTGATCGATTACAGATTACACAATGGCGACTGATGGGTTTCTATGGCGAGCCGAGGAGGGAACGGAGGAAGGAAGGTTGGTACCTGATGAGGTTCTTACGGGCTCAATCGTCTTCACCATGGTTGTGCCTGGGAGACTTCAATGAAGTGCTTGCTGCGGAGGAACAGATAGGGAGTAATGAGAGGGAACAATGGCAGATGGCCGGATTCCAAGATGCTGTGGAGGACTGCCAGCTAAATGACCTAGGTTTCCATGGTCTCACCTATACGTGGGACAATCGTCAGGAAGGTGACTGCAATGTGGAAGCACGACTTGACCGTGCTTTGGGTGACCATAATTTTATGAATTACTTTGGTGAATCTGAGGTTTTCCATGTGCCACTCACAGAGTCTGATCATGCTGCTCTAGTGGTCGAGGTGTGTAAAAGGAACCATACTGCCCAGCGGGGCTTTGCACGTCGTAAACCTTTTCGGTACGAAAATATGTGGAAGGACCATGGGGAGTATATGGAATTTATGAATAATTCATGGGACCCGGGACCTGATGTAGGTAATCTGCTTTCAGTTGCCAATGCTTTGTCATCTCTGCAATCTTCACTGAAAACTTGGGACAGAGAGGTTTTCGGGTCTGTGAAGGTGCAGGTGCGTGAACTCAGGAAGGAGCTTGAACGGGAGCGCGGTAACACACTTTACCGTGGCCCTACTGCAAAGGAACGAGTTTTTCCAAGCCAAGGCAAAAAACGAGAAATCGTGTTAATAGAATTACACTTCTTCATGATACTGATGGTCATGCTTTTTCTAAGCAGGAGGACCTTGAGCGCCTAGCATGTGATTTTTATAAAAAACTCTTTGCAGCACAGGAGAACTTGCAGCCGGAACTGGTGTGCCATTATGTAAAGCAGAAGGTGACGCCAGGAATGAGTGCCACTCTCGAGAAACCGTTCACTGAAAGGGAGGTGGAGACAGCGCTCTTTCAGATGAAGCCGAACAAGTCACCTGGTGTGGACGGCTTCAATGCTGGTTTTTACCAAACCCATTGGGGATTGATTAAATCATGTGTGCTCCCAGCTGTGCTAACTTTTCTGAATGGAGGTGTCCTACCGCCAGAGGTCAATCAAACCCTGCTGGTGTTGATTCCGAAGGTGAGTAATCCACAAGATCTTTCGCAATATAGGCCCATTTCGCTGTGCAATGTTTTATACAAGATCTGCTCAAAGACTATGGCAAACCGACTTCGTGTCATTTTGGATGATGTGATCTCGATGGACCAAAGTGCATTCGTACCTGGTCGGTTGATCACTGATAATGTATTGATCGCATACGAGTGCATTCATTATTTGAGAAAGAAAAAAGGGAAGAAAGGAGATTGTACAATAAAACTTGATATGGCCAAGGCTTATGATCGGGTTGAATGGAATTATCTGGAGGCTGTTATGAGAGCTCTAGGCTTTCCAGAGGTGTGGTGTTCGTTGGTAACGAAGTGCGTAACGACAGTATCCTTTTCTGTCAGAGTAAATGGAGTATTCACTGAGAGGTTTTTGCCGTCCCGTGGAATTCGACAAGGGGACCCGATATCACCTTATTTGTTTTTGTTGTGTGCTGAAGGTTTTTCAAGCATGCTTCAAAATATAGGCCCCCTATACGTTTCTTGAGGCGTGAGAGTAAGCAGGCATGCACCCTGGATCTCTCATCTTTTATTTGCTGATGACTGCTTGATTTTCACCCAAGCGTCGAAACGAGGAGCTGACCGTGTGGCTGATATTCTTGATGATTATAATAAAGGCTCTGGGCAGCTAGCGAACAAGGGTAAATCTGCAGTTTTTTTCAGCTCGAACTGTGATCAAGAAAGCAAGGAAGCAGTACACTCAGGTCTCCAAAATTCAACGGAGGCTTTGGGGGAGAAGTACCTACGGCTGCCTACTGCAGCCGAGAGGGGTGCTCCTGAGGTCTTCAACTACGTCAATGCAAGAGGGGCATGGTTGGAGGGTGGGCTGAAAAGGAGCTAAGCTGTGCGGCCAGAGAGGTCTTAATCAAGGCAAATGTTCAGTCCGTCCCGACCTACCCGATGTCATGTTTCAAACTTTCTCCAACAATCTGCCGGAAGCTCACTTCGGCAGTCTCGAATTATTGGTGGGGAAGTTCTTTAGACTCTCATAGAATGCACTGGCTCAGATGGGAAAAATTGACGAGGTCTAAACAAGAGGGTGGAATGGGCTTCAGAGATTTCACTCTCTTTAATAAAGCGATGCTAGGGAAGCAAGGTTGGAGGCTATTGGTGAGACCGGACTTGTTGTGTGCACGGGTGTTGAAAGGAAAATATTTTCCAAATTCTGATTTCCTTCCAGCAACCAAGAAGAAGCGGAGCTCGGCCACCTGGAAGGCGATCCTTCATGGTCGCGATGTTTTGAACCGCGGGATTATCAAAAGCGTTGGCCCCGGTGAGATTAAAGTATGGGAAGAGAATTGGATACCGGGGTTGGGTGGCCTTAAACCCCTAGTCCGCATGCCAAGGGCCACGGCTGAATTTGTGCGTGATCTATTCATTCCGGGCACGAGAACCTGGGATGAAGAGGCTGTGCGGAGATCTTTCATGGTAATAGAAGCAAATGAAGTTCTAAAGATCAAACCAAGTACGAGGGTGCAGCATGACGTCTTAGCTTCGGCTTATGAGAAACAAGTCGGCGTACCGCTTACTGAAAAATGAACAAGTTGGGGTGTCGATGGCTACGTCCAGTGAATCTGCGATGTCAGAGAACAGCCAGGTATGGAATCGGCTGTGGAAACTGAATGTTCCTCCCAAGGTCCGAGTTTTTTGGTGGCGGGTGCTCCATAATTCGCTGCCAACAAAATCGGAATTAAAAAGGAGGCATGTGGAGAAGGAGAGTTTCTGTGAGGTATGTGGAGATCCTGATGAATCGCTCTACCATATCTTTTTCCAGTGTCCTTTGGCCAAGAGGTTTTGGGACGAGGTCAAGAATCTGATGGGAGCAAAAGTACCCGATCCACCACCTTGGGCGTGGGCGGCTGAAATCTTGCAGTTGGATCCCTCAGCAGCGTCCACGGTGATCTCTGGTGCTTGGGCGTTGTGGTCTGGAAGGAATAGATGCAGACATGGTAGAAAGGTTTGGGAGCCGGGAGCCACAACTCGGTTCATCGCCAAGCTGTTGGAGGACTTATCTTCTCTGAAACAGACACCACCGAAGGAGAAGAAAAAAGTTGCAGCTAGGTGGGAGAGGCCAGTGCAGGGATGGTCTAAGGTGAACACTGATGCAGCTTTTAACACAATAGACTGCTCAGGGTCAACCGGAGTTGTGATCCGAGATCACTCAGGTACAGCAATGGCAGCAGCTGCTCGTTGGCTTGATGACGTACCTGATCCGCTCACAGCTGAAGCACTTGCGGCGAAGGAAGGGCTGGAACTTGCTCAGGAGATCGGCCTCAGTCGAGTTATCTTGGAGGTTGATTGCCAAGAGCTGGTGAATATTTGGAAGAACCCGTCATCGTCTCGTTCTTCGGTTGGTGGTTTATGTTTCGATATCTCAGAGCTTAGTAGGAGTTTTCTAGATTTTGATGTTAAGTGGGTGAGTAGGGAAGCCAATTCAGTTGCACATGTTTGTGCCACAATGGTTTCTTCGATTGAACGTTGTTTTTTCTGGATAGATTATGTACCGGACTGACCAGTATCACTAGCAGCCGTTGATTGTACTCCTATGATGAATTAATACAAGCTCTGGGATTACTCAAAAAAAAAAAAATTAGGCCAGGCGAACCTGTCAGGCTCAGACTTGTAGAGGAAAGCAGAGGGCAAAACGGTGAACCTCTCCCCACAAGCCGAGAGAACTGGGAAACAAATCATTAGGCTGCTATCAACTTTCCATTTTTCAGGTCTAGTACCCGAGGGCAAAACCCGAGAGGAAAGTCATGGTCCTGAGTTAGTCTTTGTAGATCACTCTGTTCATCCAGAGTTTCCATCAGAAGAGGGGGCGCGTACTGCGCATTCCCCTGATGCTCTTCGGCGTCCTGGCAGAAGGAGAGGATTATGGTGTCGATTGACATCTCAACCACTGCAAAGAAAAGCTTGGCAACTATGTAACCGAGGGCCCATGTTACCTGCAGTATCAGCATGTCATCAGAATGCAGTTAGGTTCAGGTTTTAGCAATGGGAATGAAATTTGACAATCCGAGGACTTCAATGAACAGAATAAGGTTGAAATTCTCACCAGTACAGGGATCAGTGGAGATGATATCTTGTTCTGTGCGTGTCCAACATCAGAAAGGCGAAAAGCGCACAGAATAGGCTCACACACAATTTTCCCAGGAAGCGGATCACATCTCCGATGACATTGACTATACACAATATGTTCTTCATTATCAATCCAGTCGCGAGAACAGAAGCTTTGTGGAAACCCTTCCCAGTGATGGCAATCTGCAGCAGAAAAAGAAATGCATAAGCTTTTTTTAATTCTAATACAAGAATAATTCAACATGTATAACACATGCTTCCACATACAAGCATAGGAAAACATAGAACCCTGCAGGCTGCAGTTCAAAAGTCAAAACTTATACATGATACAACATTGGCCTCATAGGTTTGAACAACTGCATTGAAACAAGGTTTGAGCTATAAATCAAGGACATCCATGGGCAATTTGCATTAAGGGCTATTAGGCTGTGAAGATCCAAATTCAGGAAGGGGGAGGGACTATTACGATCCATAAGAAACATATATGCTCGCCATTATATAGGCATTTCGATTTACCGATTTGAGGGTCCAATCTATGCAGTCCTGGCAGCATGCAGAAGAAGATGTCGCTTTCCCAAAGCAGCTTTGCCGAGCAGAACCAACAAACTTTAACTTGCGACGAAGACATTCTAGTATAAAACACACCCACTCGACAACTGATACAAGTGAACCCAGAGCGACAGATCCAAGGCTGTAGCGCATCACCGGCTTCAGCGAAGAGACTACAGTGAGAAATGGTAATCATGCTGCATTGAAGTTGCTTGAATGGTTAGCAAGGGAGAATACATAAACTAAGATGAAAAAAACACCAAAGACAGAAATTTTTATGTGAGCCAATTCAGTTAAATTATGGACTTCGAAACACTTACTATATTTCACCACGTGTGGCTCAAGGTTTACTCTCAGTCAGTTGAGCTAGCCAAAGGAGACGATGACATCAAGGCACTATTCTTTCCAATGGCGCTAGAAGCAATGCTACTCCAATGGTTCGACAAGTTAAAACCAGGATCAATCCGATACTGGGAGGATTTACCGAGAGCTTTTTCCAGCAGCTTCGCGGGCATAATCACCCACCCGATCATTCAAGCCGAATTGAAGGGTTTATAGCAGAAGAAGGGAGAAACCTTCAGGGATTTTTACCGGAGATTTGGAGAACTCAGAGCACAAGTACACAACATCGCTGAAAGAGAAGTCATCGACGCGTTTGAGTATGGAATTCTTGCCCGGTGGCAATTTAAAGATTTCTGCAACGAAAACCCACGAACCAATGAAGAATTCAAAAGGATAGTTGAGAAGATGATATCATCAGAAGAAAGAACCCATGAAAGATTCCCCGATAATAGGGACAACACAGAGAGAAGAAATCGTCAAGACCACAGACAAACCGATAAGAGGCAGAGGACCGACAACATGGTTTCAGCCATGGATAATAAGAGAAGATTCAATAGGGACAAAAAGGCAGAAGACCTAGAGAACATGCCGTCATACTTGGAGTGGTTGGAAGGTTTAAATTTGTCTGGTAATTTGATCTTTTATAGTTGTAACACCCCAAAATTTACAATTTTGGAAATAGAGTAAAATTGATTTATTTATGTATTTTTGTGCGCATGAAAACTCAGGAAAATAATATTTTTCACCAAATTAAAATTTATCACAGGAAGTAGAAACATGTTTGAGCATTTATGCTGCTGCATATTTTCTATCGTGGTGCTTGGTTTTGGTTACTTTTGAAAAGGAGATCAAATTCTATTTCAAAATGTATTGAAAAGGTTCTCAAACCAAAAAGAAAAGGAGTTTATTCTCTTCCTCATTCTTTCTGGAACTTTGGCCGAGCAGCCGTGTTGGCCTCCTCTCTTTCCGGCCTGCGTGGTTTGGCAAGCCAGCTTGGCCAGTTTGTTTCGGGCCGATCGGGCTATGGCCCAAGTCTTGCAGCGTCATCATCTTCATCGAGTTGGTGTCGAACTCGATCCAGACTCCGTTTGTGCGCCTGTCATCGCGTGTGCTCGCGCCACGCCCTTTTCACCTATAAAGTCTCAGCGCTCGTATCCGTGCCGCCTTCTCAGAACCCTAGCGTAGGCTCTCGCTTTCGCTTGAGCCGCCGCCGCCGCCGAGAACCAGTCACTATTGTCGAGCTCTGCCTCCAACTCGATATCGCCGTCTCGCTGCCGCACCGTAAGCTGCTCGCCGAGTTTCTCCTTGGTCGTCCTAAGCCGTCGATATCTCTTTCTCGTTCAACTCTACTCATGGCATGATGCCGACATTTGCAGGAAGCTCGCCGCCGTTCATCTTGAGCCGCCGGCTGCCTTCATCCATGCCTACGTGTGTGTATTTAATTATATGCATATACTTTGTATACCAATGGTTCTCTATCGTCTCGAGCCTCCTTCAGAACCCTTCGTCACGGGAAGACTAAGTCGCTGCCATCTCATCTACATCTAATCGTCATCTACGTCAAGGCTGTATATGTTAGGTGACCAATTCCATGATTTCTATACGTGGCTCTCTGTTGCCCAGCTTCCGTTCTTGCCGCACTGATCCTGACTGCTCGTCAACTCGTCTTCTCTGAAGCTGTCGTTACTGTGATGAGAGAGACCTGGCTGTTGCCCATTCTGTCCAACAAGTTCGTCTGCTGCTATCTGCAAGTCGCCATGTCCATCGCCTGGAGCCGCCGGCCTCTGCGGATCACTGATGGAGGAGCACGACTGTGCACATGGAATTTCCACGGCTGCCTTCTTCACGTACGACCAGCCATGCAAAGACCTTTAATGCTGCCCGTTCGTAGCTGTACGTGGGTGAGCCATCTCCATGTTTTCCATCTTCTCTGTTAGTTATATGTTTATTGTTGCTGATATCTTATTTCTATCATGAATTTACCTCACTTTAATTCATTCTTGCTGCATCACGACTAAATTGATGTGGTTTTCTTTCTGTTATAATACAAAGCCTCCAGTAATAGTTTTTTTTTTCAATCACAGAAACGAGCTCTCTTCTTTACTGCGTCGTTTTAAAAGCTTTGCTTGACTGGTGTATTGTTCTTAGCTCCTTCTACTTGTTTCTTGTATGTTTGCCTATGTGTGGTGCTTGCTACGAGTAGACGAGAACTTCTTGTAAACACTTAGGATCAGAAGGTGATGACCCGAAGCAGAGTATAAGGAAGTTTTACCAAGTTTAAGGCAAGTATAGCTTGGGTTTTTCTTTTTATGACCATGATCTTGAGCTTATTTAATGAAATGTGATATAAATAAATTTATGATGAATGTTATCCTTTGGCAAAAGCTAGGACTTTTCGTACAACTGCGAGGGCTATATGGCTCTGGCTCTAGTCACTTGTAGGACCTTTTCTAGCTTGTTAGCGGTCAGCGAGTTGGGTATAGGACAGCCTCTGTCCTTATGAGTATAGCCGGGAAGGATTGTGCCATATTGGAAGGAGGTTCCTACATCTGATGTTTCCGCATCCCTGATTGGTTAGAAGAACCTATATGTGGCTTTATATGTTTTGCGGTGGTTTGGAAGTAATTAACCCGCTCAATTGTAAAACATGACTCACAGTGAAAGTGTATACCTCTGTGCAGAGTTAAATCGATATATCGTCCGTGCCCACGGTTACGGGTGGCCCGAAAAATTGAGGGAATTGTATGTTCATTTAAATTGTTTATGTGTAATTCATTATTCAATTACACTTGATCCTGTGGTTATGGGATTACACTACCTTTACTATATTTGCGGAGTTCGATATGGACTCACTCTTGCTATTCCTCCACACTTCAGGAAGACTTTTAGGCTTCTAATCAGTCAGTATGGATCCAGTGGAGTGGAATCAACATCTAAAGGTCGGAGTGTCCTACCGTTGATAGCTACCAAAGGGTATATCTCTCTTTTACTATGTACGTTATATATTATTAGCATTGTTTACTGATATTGCCCTTTAATTGTAGCCATTTATGAGACTTGTCTTCAGAGACTCACAAATAGTATGTATCTGGTTTTGTTCTTAAAACCGGGTATCACAGTAGTCATACCGCAAAATAGGAGAATCTGTCGTAAGGTTTCAGTCTCTCATAATCCGATGTTCTAGCCCATCTATAGTCAGATCTTGCTTCTATAAACTCTGATTCTCCTTATCCTTCTTCTCTATCAACCCTTCTGGAGTGCTCTTGATCATTGTTAGTTTGGCATGGCCTGCTCCGGGCCTCTCTAGGTTCTTTTGGTCGTTCTAAGTGGTGATTTCGGTCCCGTTGTCCATGTCGCTGCTCCCAGCGGGTCCCAATCTCTGGAAAGCTAATTTCCGTTGGTGCAGATCATCTTGTTTTTGGGATGCCGCTGCACCGGGTTGTTTTTCTTGAAAACCACCTTCTGTTCAAGTTGTTGTTCATGGTGCGTCTCTTAGCCTTTCTTGCTCTTTATTTGTCAATTCTTCGAGTTCTTGGCTTGTATTCTCTCTCGCGCTTTGATGGCGGCATTCTTTTCCGCTTCTCTTTCCTTCTTCTTCTTGTTATATTCAATCATTTCTGCTTTATATTTTGTCCATGCTTGCTTTCTTTGTGGAGCCCTATTCCTGCGACCGTGCTTTAGCCTGTTCTTTTTAATAATTTTGGCTTGTCCCTGTTCTTCCGTCTAGTTGCTATCATTCTTCTCTCGGGTGATATGTTGCATTCGGATTCGTCGGATTACCTCACATCTGGTAATTCCAGCATGATTAAGGGTGATCCGGGCCGTTCGGCCATAAAAACTCCCCTCATGCGGCTTCTCCGAATTTTTTATATCTCCGGCTGGGTTCTTCCTCTTCTGAGCTGTTGATTATTTCGGTGGTTGAATTGGAGATCTCCCTTCTTTCTTGATAAGGCAATGCTATCATGGTGTCATTCAGCCGGGTTCTTTCTGTGGAAAAAGAACCCGGCCATTGGACGACGCAGTCTCTTGGCACCAGTCATTAGGGCACTCCTAATGGGACAGTTATTGTGATTTCTATCCTTATTAAATTAGTGCCAGCTAAGCAAAATGCTGACATGGCAATCTAATTAAGGAGGAGAGAGAGCAGAAATCGTAGACGTCATTTCCTCATGAAGAAACGAAGTCGACTCTTGCCCCAAATGCGCATCGAATCGCCTAAATCACCGTTGGGGAGAAACTACCGATTTCTATCCGACGCCGGGTTCCAGAACGACGACGTCGCTCGCGTGCTGCCCCCCTGCGTCCGCTGTTGACACGCCCGCCTTGCTCACCGGCGCCACCGGCCACCGCGGTCGCGCCTGCGCTGCTCGAACAAGCCGCCGCGACCACGCCGGCCGCACGTTCGTCCGCGCCGCTGCCGCGCTCCGCGCCATCCGCCGGCCGTGCTGGCTCGCGATGGCTAGGCTCGCCCGCCGGCGCCTTGCGTGCCCGCCCGCCCACCCGAGCCTTGTGTGCCCGCCCGCCCGCGTCGTCACGGGCTCGTCCCCGCCGCCGCGTGCGCTCCCGGAACAGCCATGCTCGACGCTGGAGCAGCGCACTCACCCGCTGGAGCCGCCGCGCTCGCGTGCTTGCTGCCGCGTGCGCTTGCCCACCGGTGCCGGCACGCTAGCCTGCCGGCGTTGCGTGCACTCGCGTCCTGCTTGCTGTGGTTCTGGTGCTTTGGGTCTTGGCAAGAGCCAAGAGCAGAGTTCACGGGAGAGGAGAGAGCATCCGATGGTGGAAGAGATAAGGCAGAGAGAGACTGGAAAACGATTGACATTTATTAGTTAAAGAAACCGGCCATTGTATAGAGGAGTTTCTATAGATATATTTTGGTGATGTGGTCATCATGGAATTCGTGCATAGTTTTTATCGTTGGGACTGCCCTTACTAATCCATCCTGTGCTCCCAGCGGTATCCTGCGAATTGGATCAAAAGTATCGTGTAGTGCAGCTTGATAAGTGAATGTCGAGTTGTGGAGTCCCATTGGGAGAGGTTTCCACTTCTTGGTTGATCCTGGGTGATGACCCGAGTTGTACTCCTCCAAAATAGAGGCCGGACTGTTGATCTCCATTGGAAAAGAATTTGGCTTCTTGAAATTCGAATCCGGATAGGAATCTAATTGCATCTCTTCTGTTGAATCTAAGTTGTAGTTGACCTCTTTCTTCTTCTTCGCACAACCCGAATGAAACCAACAGGTGTATTTTCGCACGACGGGTGCCGTAGCGCCTAGTCTTTTCAAAAAAGAACTCATCCTCTTGCACTTGAAGTCCGTCTTTGAGTCGCAATCTGCTTCCACCTCGTCTGCCGAATCTGAGTTATAGTTGGTTTTCTTCTTCTTCTGACTCGAGTCAGAAGTCAGAAGTCTTGTAAATTTTTTTGTGAGTTGATTTTCTTTGTTGTCGTCGAGCTCTGGTTCCTTGAGGTGGCAGCTTCGTAGCTTGCCATCACCGTCTGCCTTGGAGATCCAAGACCCAAAGATGAAGGTTGATCCCGTCGGAAAACTCATCTTGTTATCGAGGTCCGTCGAGCTCTCGAGTTGAAACCCCCTTGCTGGCGCGCCAGCTGTCGATGTTTTACCACCGATAGCCTACCATAGGGATACCCGGGATAGTTGTTTTGGTTTCAAAGAATTCAAGAACTCGGCGATGAACTCAATGAGACGAACAGTTTTATACTGGTTCGGGTCATCGTAATCGAGTAACAGCCTATTGGTGTTTTTTACCGGCAGATATTCGGTTCTTGGTGGAGATCGTTGGTGCGAAGAGCAAAGCAAGGGGAGTTGGCAGATTTATCCTGGTTCGATGGCCCTCAGGAAGCGAGTAACAGCTCCTACGTCTAGCAGTTCTACTTTGGTGTTGTATTGATCTCAGTGAGTTGCCAGATTGTCGATTACAATAGGGTGACACCTATGAGAGTTGCGTGTAAAATACAGAGAATGATGCTAGCAATTTATATCCGTGACCTACTTGGACCCTAAGATACATTACACATACCCTGGTCGGAGTTTATCCTGGTTCGGTGGCCCTCAGGAAGTGAGCAACAGCCCCTACGTCCAGCAGTTCTACTTTGGTTTTGTATTGATCTCAGTGAGTTGCCAGATTGCAGGTTACAATACGGCGATGCCTATGAGTGTTGCGTGTAAAATACAGAGAATGATGCTAGCTATTTATATCCCCTAAGATACATTACGCGTACCCTAGTCGGAGTCTAGATCACGATCTTCATATAACCTTCCAAGAATATGCTGGATCACAATCTTTAGGGTGTCCTTTGGCACGGTTCTGATAGTCGGCATCTTCATGGTCGGTATATGCTGGGTGTGTGGTGTCGTCATTAGCCCCCGAGCTTGTCTGTTAATCGAGACTCGATGACCTTCCGGACTCGGGCTCCTCGATGACCTTTCGGTAATTTCTCCCTTTCGAACTGGTCAGGCAGCTGGTCGGTAGAAGTCAAAGAGGCACCGTAATTGAGAGATATGGTTTGAGAATTAGTGTGCCATATACCTAGTTATTCCACCACGTCTTGTCGATTTATTGTTGGTACTCAAATTACTGCGCCGTCTCGGCTCTCGAAGCGCACGCGTGGTGGACGAAAATGTATCGATTGAACGGTAAGGATGATCTGACTTGCCCTCATCGCCTTGCCGCTGGCCAATTTAATTGGCATCCAAGCGCTAGGGCTAGGGCCAAATCACCACCACCTCCGAGATGAGGACCAAAATGGTAGTCCACCGATGCAAGGTGCGTCGTCTCGAGTTTGAGAACTCGCCGGAGCAGGACGACAACCAGTCACTGCCATCAGCACCGCTGCCAACCTCGCCTCCCTCTTCGACCCTGGAGGCCGCAAAGGAGGAGGTGGTCGTGCAGGTGCCCATGGAAGAGATCCTGCCTGCAGAGGAATGGAAGAGTTCTGCGGATGCAGGATCTGATTCGGATCTGGAGGATCTTGTCGCCGACATCGTGGCCTTCATCAGGAACTGAATTAGCCTTCTCCGGTCGTTCCCAATGCTGGCGAAATCATGGTGATTTCCAGCAACGACCAAGAGGAGGGTCAGGACGAGCCGACTGCTCCTGCTCCGATCCAATGGGAGGTGCTGCAACCTGAGGAAGGATCGGTGGAGGTTCCTCCTTCAAGTCCCCAGTCGTAGTGGGCTAAAATGTCCTGTTGGATGCCTCAATCGAGCCCCCATGCGCCGTAGACTTTGATGGCTAGGCGATCATTGGTAGTTCGTTTAAGCATTTGACTAGAACATTTTTTAGGGATAGTTGCACTGCAATCCTTACTAGGATAATTTTGGGGAAGCTTTTGTCATACCGTTTTGCAATAATCTGCAGTTTGTATGATCATTATTCGGCATCTTTTGAAGACGAGTTGACTCGATTAACTGTTAACGAGTACTCGTTCGGTATGTACCGATAATAATGTTATTATTGTTGGAATGGGCATGAGTGTTGTTTGACGCTAATTTTGACCGAATAGTTTCGGGAGCCATCCGGGCATAACAACTTGCTAGGCCCTCCGAACATTATGCCATAACACTGACAAATTGGCCTTCTGAAAGCGAATTGAGACTTGACTAGTCCGTGCATTCTTACTCTCAGAAGTACTTGTTTGGGTGTCATGCTTATCTGAATATTTTGATAAGGGATATGTAACTGGTAGCCCCCGACTCTTGATCTGAACGTTGTTGTTCAGATTAAGAGTAGAGAACTGCTTCTTCAATTCTTCAAAAATGTTTCTTGGGATAGCCCTCGAGCGGATTAGTTAGGGTTTAGTGATGAGTTAGTGGGCCTGTTCCGAGCGTGTCGGACTTTAGCTGCTCATTCGCTATCCCTGTAATCTCAGAGATATTTCGGTTTTCTAGTGGGAATATCTGGTGTAAGGTTGAGATAGCGGACTAGAGGATGTGAATAGTTATTTTTAAAAATTATCACATCGGCTAACCGAAACAAACACGAAATTAAACTAAACGATTTAGCCAAGACTTCACCCCTCTAACTATGACTCTAGAAGCACCTTGTAAAAGATCCTAAATAAGAAAGCAAGGTCAATCTAGCTAGAGCTCAAATAAACAATTCTAGCTTGCAAGGTCCTACAAACCTAAGCAACTAGTACTTTGACAAATAAGAGAACACCTACACAATTCTAATGAGTAAAAGCACAAACCCAATCCTAAGCTCACTAGATGCTCAAGGATAAAGCTATACCAGCCGAACCCAAGAGCATAATCACTTAGCTACACAAACTAAGCAAAGCGAGAGATAAACTTCTAGCTACACAAGCAAGAAGGCAATTAGAGAGCTACACAAGCTATATATATGATCAATTGTAAATACAAAGCTTGTGAATAGAATTGTAAACCACCGCGAAGTGTGGAACAAGATGACACAACGATTTTTTACCAAGTTCACTTGGTTTCCACCGAGCTATGTCCTGTTATGTCAACCAACACCCTTGTGGTTCCTCCGGTGTGACCAGCAAGTCACTTGACGCTCCACGCCAATGCCCCTCAAGGCACACTCTCGCAAGAGCACCACGAGCGAACCCACACACAAGTGGTTCTTTAGTTTGACTCGCAAGCCAATTGCCTCGCAAGGCAAGCTCCCTCAAGAGCATCGCAATACACCACTATATTGAGTGACGTAACTCAATGACATGAGCAATCCAATATATTTACTCTTCGCGATCTCCGCGAGGTGAGCACAAAACCTCTCACAAGCTGACCTTCGGAGCACTCCGCAATCTCCGTCGCATGCCTCACGAAGTCTCCAGCCACCAAGCCATCTAGGAGGTGGCAACCTCTAAGAGTAAAAAGATCGCAAGCTTGCAACACGATCACCTAGTGCCACACAATGCTATCTCCCAAAGCAATCGCACTAGAATCACTCACTCACACTATCGAATGATCTCTATCAAGCATATGTGAGTTAAAGGGCTTCCAAGCACCACAACACAACCCACCAAGGGCCTGGTGTGCTCAGCAACCGGCCATGCCTAGCCACACCACGTATTTATAGTCCAAGTGGCTCAACTAGCCATTGCTCCACAGAGTCAGCAATTTTGGGACCGTCAGACACGTCTGACGCATCCAATCTTCGCGCGTCCGGCGGGCAATCTTCCACGCATTCAATCCAGCCACAACACCTACCATTGGACATGTTTGATGCTCGCTCAGCACTGCTCGCCAACTACCCGTTGGGCATCCGTCGCAACCGCGGCAGCATCCGACGCCGCATCCAGCGCTCGACCTCCCGCACGACCCTCTCTGAGTAGCGTCTGGCACCCGCCAACCGGGTCTGATGGCCCGGCCAACTCAGCTCCATTCTATACAAGATTTTCACGCCAAACAATGCCGTTCAACATCCACTTCGGACGTTGACGCCGGTGTCTGATGCCGCTGTTGGCGTTTCTTAGCATCACAACTAAAGATAGACTAAAAGTCCATCCTTAGTAATAATACTAGAAATGTGTATTGACATTCCTAACCACCATTACTTTTAGAAAGGTAACTCTCGGGCCTTAATGACGTCGGCCTAGGTAATGCAGTCTAGTAATAACAGTTAGAAGTGTCGGATTGACCTTCCTAACCATCATTACTTACGATATGCAAAACTATGGCACGACGCCTTGAGGTGCAACAAGAATTACAATCCTTAAGTAATGGTACTTAGGTACTCCAATCGATAGCTCAGTAAGAAATAAGAATAAATCTGCAAGTGCATAGAACTATCATTGTTGCATTTCAACCCATGAGTATTCTGGGGTGTCAAATTTATAATTTCCCATAGGAGGGCAATATGCATCAAGCATGGTGTAAACATGATCACTTATTGAGTGCAATGGTAGGCATAGATTAAACAGGAATAAGACATGGTTTTAAGATAGTGGACACACATTTGGGTCAATTTTAAGGATAAAAGAGAAATAAAGAATGAAAGAATATAACTAAATAGAGTAGACATTGGTCATATATAACTATGCAAAGAACTCTTAGCAAAATATCTAACTAGTATGTCTAGTGTCAGAAAAAAGTCTAGGATGATAGGGAGATCCCCGCAGCTGGTCTGTCAGCCGATAGAGACTTTACAAACTCCTACTCAATATCCAAATGTGGGGGAGTGCTTGGGATGGACAGGGCTGTCACCACCTTCCCACCTACCCCTCTGCCCGTGGGATACCGACATATTCGCTGATCTCCACATACCCGAGCACCATGCCTGTGTAATTGGAAACAACTCCTAACCCTCGTGGACCCCAACCCTTCAGATTTTTTAGGCTAGGTTAAGAGCAACCACGAAGGCATGATGAACCATCACCTCATCCCTAGTTCTTCCTCTATTCATACTAATTTGATGAACGATGATGCACAAGTCAAGAACATAATACATAAACTATGAACTAGCTCATATATTACGCTCATAACATGATCATAACTATACTCTAGTTCATATGCATGATTATATAAATATGATAAGAACTTGCTCATGGAAGAAAACTGAATACATGTATTCATACCTGGATGATCCTTTTCTTCCAAGGAGACAAGCTCTCCTTGATAGCTCTTGCCTTGCTCACAAACTACTAATACTACTCTAAAAGATACAAGTAAAAGGTGTGAGGTGAGTGACTCCAAAATGATGTGTGCTTAGAATGGTGGAGCACCATCTATTTATAAGTAGACTAGGACGGTTCGGGCGTCTCCAGGTATGGAAGGAGGTCTGGGGGGTGGTTTCGAAGGATGGGCCTAGGAGCCCACCAGGGGGCGGTCAGTCTAGGGGGCGGTCGGTCCCCTGGTCGGGCTGGCTGGCCACCACCTTCGCGTGGTCGGTTGCTCCCTCGGCCTGGACCTCTCCTGCGGTTACGATCAGGCCCAGGTATGCTCCGAAGATGGGCTTCCTTATTATTCTTGTTTGTGCGTTTTCTAAATTCGTCTTTTGCGCTTTCTCCATGATGCTGTGTATTTCCACTTGTTACATCATAAAACCTGCAAAACATGAATACTAGGGGTACAAGTGGAACTTATTAGTAGTAAAGGCATATTTGCTAGAATATGATTATCTTTCTTCTTTTTAGTCTAAGTTGGCGGTTTAAAAATGATCCGTAAGGACCACCAACAGCCGTGCGTTAGACGCATCTATCGCCCGGACTCAGCTCAGCCAGCCAGACTTCAATGCATTGGACACAACCCTAGTGTCCGGCGGTTAGGTCTCCAGCGTTCGATGCATGCCAACATTGCATTTTCAAGCCGTTGTCGAACACAAGCTCGATGGGAGAGTGAGTGGTACCAAACCCATCTCAACCCTACAAACTCCACCACCTTTGCAAATGTGCAAACACCATCAAGTCAACATCACCATATGCTCGTGTGTTAGCATTTTCACAATCACTTTCAACAGATTTTCTCTAATTCTCACAATGCCACTCGATCCTAGCAACATTGCAATGTTAGATCGCTCAAGTGGCACTAGATGACCAATATGCAAACAAGTTTGCCCCTCTTGATAGTATAACCTATCAAGCCTAAATCCAGTCATCAATTTCTTTACACACCTCATGACCGGTGAAATAAAATGCCCTAGATTATACCTTTGTCTTGCATCTTTATTTCCACCGGCACCTTCAATGTGCCAATGCAATGCATGCATGACACGATCAACAAATGTATGATCCATCCATATCATCACATAATCGTCTTGGTCCATCGATCTTGACCTCACTTGCTGTCGATGAGATATCATCAGTGGTCCATCTAGGGGTAGACCTAAGATGGTAGATTGATCGAAAGGGGCGCACATGATCGGGAACCGGATGGTTACAAAGACACAAGACACAAGATTTATACAGGTTCAGGCCACCAGCGTGGTGTAAAACCCTACGTCCTGTGTTTTGTATATTGCATTGATTGGGTACGAGATCGTGGTGATCTGGTAGATCGGATGACCACCTCTGTGTAAGGACCTCTACCCCTCCTTATATATGCCGAAGGGACAGAGTTACAAGTAGAATAGCCTATTTGTTACTATTACTAATCTCTGCGGTGATAGTCGTGTGCCGCACGTCTTCATCTTAGGCTGGACCGTCTTCAAAGGTGCGGCCCAAGTATAGCCGTGAGGGTATATGGGGGTCATATCCGCACAGCTAGTCCCCGAGGACCATGTATCTTGAGGGAGTTGCCATCTTGTCTTGTGTTAAGCAGTGAAGATGCAGACCACGTGGTGCCGACCAGTGAAGATGCTGACCACGTAGTGCCGACCAGCGAAGATGTAGTCGACGTATTCCCGACCAGCGATGATGTGCAGTCCCTAGGTAAGTCCTAGACGGAGCACATGCTGTGTGGCGCATGGCACGGAGCCAAGGCTGTGTGGTGCGTGACACCAAGCCGAGGCGACGATGACGAGTCCCCGAGCAGCGCGAGGTTGGAGACGAGGCTATGCGATGCATGACACCGAGCCGTGGCGATGATGATGAGTCCCCGAGCAGCACAAAGTTGGAGACGAGGCTGTGCAGTGCGCGGCATCGAGCCAAGGCGATGATGATAAGTCCTTGAGCAACGTGGTCGGAGATGAGGCTGTGCAGTGCGTGGCACCGAGCCGTGGCGATGAGCAGTTGGACCAACTGGTTGGATGTTAAGTCCGAGTGCCAGGTGGCATGACCACCTGGACGATGATCCTTAATCTAGTCCCCGAGCGTACGGAGTGTGCTCGGCAACTGAACCTTGTCCCTGAAAAATAAACATGAAGAGTGGTAGTACATGATGTACGAATAATCGATCTCCGGAGAGAAAATCAACAGGTTGATGTATTTTTAAGTACGCATGTTGTCTTAGAAAAAATGTCGACAATTAAGTTTTGCTCTCACCCTCGAAGCGAGCTAACTCTGTTAGGTGACATAGGGATGCGCTAGTAAATAACGTAGGACCGCCAGGATCACTAGGTACCTAGTACCATTAGAGAGCGACTGCCGAATCTCCTACTGCATGTAGCGTGATGCTGTAACACATTGTAAGAGGATCGAGGCAGCGCGTTGTTGAGCCATTCTCGACGGGCAAGAAACAAAGTTTAATTGTGACTTATGCTGGACGCATGTATGACAAATTGGTGCACGAATGTAAAGTTGTATGGTGGAAACGTGTATATGATGATCGCTGAAAAATTAATTAAAAAGTTAATACTTAGCTTGTTCGCCGCCGTGGTCGATTAGACGGTGTGGCCGAGCAGGCGATCATGGTCGATCTGTTGTCGGCTCGACGTGGCGCTTGCAGCTTGCTGCAAGGTCCGGAAGTCGCTTGACGTGGTCAGACAGCTTGCCGGACGGGTCCGATCTCCCGGTGTACACTTGCCAACGTCGTGGATTCACGGATTCCTTGTTAGCTTTGTTGCACGTACAGCACCGGGCAACTCGACAGCTCGCCTCTTGCTAACCACCTGTGCAGCCGACGAGATCCATGTCGCTAATGTGTGACGACATGGGACGACAATGAGTCAAATTCCTGAAACAAGAATACGTATATGTAGATTTCGGATACGTACTATAGATAGGATATTAGATTAGAAAATTATAAACTCGACTTAGCTTTATCAGATGCGTGCTGCCATTGAGGCCTAGCACACATCATCTTGTGACGAAGCAGAGCGGGGCTGATCTGATTGGTCGGTGCCGGTGGGGGATGTGTTCTCCTGCACACGCTGCTGCCGTTGACGTAGTTCACTCTGGTGCTCTGGCGTCGACGACAGGCACACACTTGACCCAGCTTTCATGGTGACGAAATTCGTTTGCGAGAAGACTGATGATGTGCAGTTGGCGATGGACACCAATCGATGACATGAGCTGTGTTATGCTGTCGATGGCTCGGGTCAGGACGCCGAAGGTCGATTGATGTCACCGAGTCCCTGTCGACAACATCCATGTAGATATATGCGGAAACCTAGATACATACGTATATCATAGATAACATATTCAATCTAAACAAGAGAATCGACTTAGCTTTTTGTTTGGATGAAGTCGAACTCGCGTTGGAGAGGTGAAGGAGCAACAAATCTGTACACGCGTGTAGCTCACGCATATGCACAAACACACGTACGAATCTTGGTCTGCTTGGAGTCGTGGCCGTGTGCCGCCGTGATCGAGCTAATTTGGATCTCCCCCACGGTCACAGTCCGTTCGTGCAATTGGATGGACCGGCCGCCATTGAGAACACGACGTTGATCCGAGGGACGCCCGCCGCACAGCAATCTGAGTCGTCGCGGATGACGTTGACGAAGAAAATTTCCATCTGGTTCACCAGATGATCAGCACGCACCCCCTACCTGGTGTGCTAACTGTCGATAAGATATCATCGGCGGTCTATCTAGGGGTAGACCTAAGATGGTAGATTGATCGGAAGGGGCGCACGTGATTGGAAACCGGATGGTTACAGAGACACAAGACATAAGATTTATACAGGTTCAGGCCACCTGCGTAGCGTAAAACCCTACGTCTTGTGCTCTGTGTATTGCATTGATTGGGTATGAGATCGTGGTGATCTGGTAGATCGGATGACCTCCTCTGTCTAAGGACCTCTGCCCCTGCTTATATGTGCCGAAGGGACAGAGTTACGAGTAAAATAGCCTATTTGGTACTATTACTAATCTGTGCGGTGCACATCGTGTGCCGCACGTCTTCATCTTGGGCTGGACTGTCTTCAAAGGTGCAGTCCAAGTATAGCCGTGAGGGTATATGGGGGTCATATCCCCACACTTGCTCTTTTCCGTTGCGTCAGTCCATCAGCGCCAAGTGTTGCCCAAGCTTCACCATTGTATGGTCCTTTGCTTCCAAGCCTCGACTTGTCCTTCACACTTGCAACTGGTCCTTCAAGCCAAGCCTTATCTTGATCTTCATCATCTTGGTCACATGACTCCATATCATATTTCATATGCAATGAGCTCCTTCTCATCATATGTGTTCAGCCTTACAACATCTACAAGCCATGTCCTCCCCCATGGCATATGTTACTCACACATTTGTACCTGTGGACTAATCCTATGTATCTCAACATAAACACATTAATTAGTCCACCTAAAGTTCTCACTCAACTATTGAAACCAACCAAGGGAACTTTCAGTCTCTCCATTTTTGATAATTGATGACAACTCTACAAAGATATGAAAATTATGAATATTTGGACTTTATGCCACTTATCCATCATTTAAGCTCAATGTTGTGATTTGGATATGTACCACAGTCAACTTGGTAGTGATAGCTCCCCCTACATGTGTGCTCAAATGATTGGAATTCAAGCTTGCACACATGCATAGATATGGAAATTTTAGGAGAGTTAGTACTACTAAGTGATGTTAAGGTATATAGGATTAACCTTTGAAGCGTGATACCAAACGGAGTTGCACAATTAAAGTTCATCCTTAGCACCACCATGGTTAGCTAGATACCACATGAAACAAAACTAGATACCTCATGAGATCAACATTATAAGCAAGGTTCTAGTATTAATTGAAAGAACACATGTGACTAGCTAAACCATCCTATGCAGGCTAGTTGTCAAATCATCAATCAAATTCTATGACTAGCATACACCACACAAGCATTGCATATTGAATATAAAAACTTATGCAAATGCAAGCAAGCACATGAATATGCACATATCAAATGCAATCAACCATGTTTATGAACTTGCTTTTCCTACTTGTGTTCATCTCTTGTCCACGAAATTTTTGATCCCCCTCCATTCTTCATTGTTACTCCCTCTTGGTCCATGTCCATGTCTTCTCCCATATTTATACATTTCTCTCCTTTAGAGTATGCTTCTCGCATATCATTGTACGTTTATCTTTGTATATTTCTCTCCCCCTTTGTCATCAATAACCACAAAAGGTATGCATCCGAATATCACATGAGATACCACATGAATGTGTCTCTTGATACCAAGTAAATGTGATACCACGTGAAGATTAGCCTTTTGTATCACTTGAATACCACTTGTAAAATGAATCCTTTGATGCAAAGGGTTGGACTTTGATAGATGGTTGAGTTTTGAATCTTCATTTTTGATGGACAACACCATATGTTGGAATGACACCACTTGTAAATACCATATGTAGTTGTATGAAAACCAATTAGAATTACCACATGTGGAAACCAACTTGTAGGTTGAGGATCACTTGTGGAAACCACATTCTTGATGTGCTAGATATCACTTATATATCATGTGAACATTGGAATGTGATGTTCTAGACATATATTGCAAGAGCTAGCATTGGTCACCACTTGTTGAATTTGTCAGTAATGCCCAATTCTTGAACTAGATTGTTTCTATGAGCTTCTTTCTCTATGACTTGAACTAAAATGTTTTGCCTATGACAAGCTTCTTCATACCTCATAAAGTATAAGGGTTATCTTGCCAAAGTTGTACTTGTCACTTATATGCAATTCAAAATGGATCAAGCATTTTGGTTCACTAGCTCATGAACAAATCCATATTCATACCACTAGATCATTCAGTCATTCAAGCAATAGTGGTAGACTACGAATTATAAACAATTCATTTCTTATGCATGATCCTAGCAAGCATGTACTATATGCACTAACCGCATACTAGTAAGGGATGATATGATCATGCACATTACAATGATACTTTTGCTATGTTGGAGTAGAGGATAGTCATTAGATTTCAATTTCATTACTCCAATAGCAATGTGAAGTCCAATTTTAAGCTTGATGAAGTCAATAGATACCAATTATGAATTCTAAGCTTCATCCTTTTGAATTGAAAACCACTTATGATCAATTGCTTTTCTTGTTGTGGTTAGCTTGCTTCTTCTTTTGACTTTTGCTAGCATGAGAGATTACCACTTGTATTATCACTTGATTTGTCATGTATTGCTTTCAAATTGGGTGTTGCTTGCTTTCTTGATCAACCCTTTTGACTGCTTTAACCAAGCATCTCCAATAATCCTTAGATTATAACTTCCATGTTAGCCATCCAAGTATCCCCATTTGGTTTACCACTCATGGGCGGCACGCCTCTCAAGGGAGAAGTGATCTCTCTCCAAAGACCATTCTTGAAACTCACTTGAATTGCCTTTATTTATTTGATCCAAGTGTTGAACTTATCATGATGAATATCCTTCAATTCTTCTTTAAGTCCTTTTCTTTCTTATTTAAGTTCTTTTATTTCTTCCAAATAATCTTCAATTGTCACTAGAACTTAAACTTCATCTTGTTCTTGATCTTAATCTTGATTTTTGAATTGAGTACCAAATTGTGTAACAAATATAGTTTACAATCAACTATCCTTATACTCATTACTTACTATGCTTCTAGATTAGATCAAAACCAAAAATAGGTTCCTCAACCACTTGTAATCATGATTCCAATTTGAGGACCTTTCATTTTGAGTGACTCTTGATATATCCAATGTTTGTCACTTTTCTAATAGATTCTGTACTCCTCAAAGAAATAATTGATATCTTCCAATGTACAGATCCAAATTTGGTGGAGATGTGCTACACTAAGTCTTCTAGTAGCTTTAAAAATTTGAGCTTCGTTGGCCTTTTAAATGGCTACCAAATTTCACATCATCCCACACTGCTACATGCTGAGAACTGCTGCACCATAGCTGACAAGAACTACTAAAAAAACCGAAGCAATCCTTATCCAAATCTCATGAAATTTGTACAGCACCTTGTACTATAAATATATAGCATGTATTCCAAATTTTAAGCCATTCCAAAAATATTTGTTTCATCAAACATGATTATCTTCTCAGCTAGCTCAGATTTGGAATATTGTACAGATTTAAGCAATTGAGCTATGCTTCCTCAAAAGTGAATCAAACTTGAAGTCAACTTGTTTGAACACTTTCGCAAGACATATATCAAACCAAACCACTTACTAAGAGTCATCTTGTGATCATATCCAACCAAATCATTCCAAAGTTGACTACTAAGCATTTAATCCATTAAATCATCTTGAAGCAAGCAACATATGCATATATATCCAATTCAATCAACTCATATGCACCCAAATGAAATTAGATCAGCTAAAGATAAACCTTGATAACTCATGATAATCTATAGCAAGCTTCTACTCAAATATTAGAAAACCATCAAATATGTCATCAAATTACCACAACTTGTATTTGCACTTGTATGTTGTAGCATATTTGGACTTCACTTGTCATGACTTGGCATTAGGTTGTGAATAGTACTAAGATTGAATACTTGACTCAATCATGTGATGAATAACACAAAACAAATTGAATCAAACCTCCAATGACATGGTACCTACAACCAATCATCCATTTTTTGATGGTACCGTATTTAGTTTGGGTCCTCTCAAGTTAGGTGCAACATACTTAGGCAACACCTTAGTATGAATAGCGGGATATTTTGCAATAGCAACCGTAGAGGTACCATTGCTCTCCTTTCTAAGCATATTATTTGTATCAATTGAAATAGGCTTAGAGTTGTTACATAGGGGACATTAATGAACCATGTGTCCCCTTTCTCGGCATGAATAGCATCTTCTCTTTGGTAGAGCTTTTTCTTCATTGCTTTTGTGATTCTCTTCATTTCCTTGCCTCTCAAGAGTTGCTTGAGCCTTCTTCTCAATCTTGGTAGGACGCCCCAAGGCAAAATGTCCATATCTCCACATTCAAAGTATTTGATGTGAGCCAAATCCCTCTTCTCTTGAGTCTTGCTCATCATCATCTTGGCATCATAGATATGAGTTGGATACCTTGCGTAAGCTCTTCCACCCCTTCTTGTTTTCTTTTTCTTCTTCAAGTCATCAACTTTAGCTTCATGGTTGATCTTGACTTGATCTTGGGGCTTCTTTTCTTGCTCAACTTTTGGATTTTCTTTGTTTGGGAAAGCAATTGCAAGATGTCCCATTTCATGGCATAGATAGCACATGAAATGAGATAACTTCTCCTTTTCTTGTCTCTTTATCTTCATTGCCAACTTTCTTGCTCCTTTCATCAACTTCTTCTTTTTGTAACCAAGACCACTCTTGTCATTGAAGCTTCTTGGATTCTTCAACAATTGTTCAAAGAGACCTTGGAGTTGTAGCACTTCTCTAACTTGTTGCTCAACTACTTCACTTTGTTTTTGAGCTCATTGTTCTCCTTCAAAAGGTTAGTCTCACAAGACATAGAGGTAGAACAAGCATCTAAATGTGAAGAATATGGCATGTCCAATAAATCATCACAAGAGGTGGATACATGCTTCTTGCCTACATCACAAGGGTTAGTAACAATATGTGATTGACCATTCGACCCATGTGATGAGCTCTCACTAGTTTTAATTTCTTCATTGGAGATCTTCTTAGTGAGAAAAGCATGTTCTTGCAACAAGTTATCATGAGTAACACTAAGTTCCTCATGAGACAATTTTAGCACAAAGTTCCTCATGAGACAATTTTAGCACAACATGTGAACAACAAAAGCATCTACTTTATGTTAATACTTGTTCACATGATGTCTTTAGAAATGAGTTTTCATTTTCCAATTTTATTGATTTAGCTTTCTCATTTTCTAAAGTTATGGTTATGCTAGCAAGTCTACTAACAAGCTCATCATATGAAGCATGATCAATCACATTGCCACTTGATACCTTTGTGTCACCTTGTGACATGAAGCAATATGATGATGTTGGAGACCTTGTTGTGGCATCATCAGTGGAGCATGAACCATAATCATCATCAAGTGTGCTTGAGGTAGAATCATCACTTGAGGCTTATCTTTCTGTTGGGGAACAACTTTGACATACAAACTCCCATCTCAAACTTTGGAGCTGAGAACAAACTTTTAACCATAAATATTTAAAATAGTACAATATTTGGCAAAGATGATGTGGATACTTCGCTCTAATTATTTTGGACTTAGCATATGTGTTCTCACATGTTTCAGGTGAAGATGACTTCGCTGGACTTTAGGAGACCGGAGAAGTTAACAAGGCGGCTTCGCATGGTGAATCGGCGAAGCTAACTGCTGGGTCAAGAAATTATAATCAAGTCTGGAGCGGTTTAAGAAGACAAAAAGATAAGGACAAAGTGTGTTTCACCACTTCACTAAGTTGTTTTTCTAGCTGAATGTATAGGGAACATCATATCCAATTTTACAAGATTTTGCTATCATGGCGAAGCCAGGGGGTTTATAAATACCCCTGGAGTGTAAGCTTTTGGGACAGAATGAAATACAGTTACGACCAGCATATTGTTTTCACCTTACTTATATGTGTGTGATTTCATCACCCAACATCTGGCACCGTCCGTTTGTGGGATCGGAGGCACTCATGACCATAAAAATTGGAAGACCTAGTAAAAGGACAGCTACTGCCGACAACAACGTCGTACAAGATCCAACTATAGAAGATGCAACAGAAACTGAAACCAGACATGTTCAAGAAGAAGAAGAAACTCAGAACAAAGAAAGAAGACTCAAGGAACTCAAGGATCAACCCGCTGTTAAGAAAAAACAGCTTGAAGAAGCAAGAGCGAAGACAAGGGAAAAGTCCCTGCAGCAAAGAATTGCGGAAGCAGAAATAAGAAAGCTCAACGAGGAGATAGAAAATGAAAGCGAAGTCACGATCCAAGACCCAAACTCAGCAAGCAAAAACATCAACAGCAAAGACAACCAAAGTCAAATAGCAACAATTGATACAGAGTCGCCCTTGTTAATCGACATTCAGCTAGCGAAGTGGCCAACAGGATTCAAATTCAACATCATCCCAACTTACAATGGCATGTCTGACCCAAGACAATTTCTCATCAGCTTTGAAGCAGTAGTTACATCAAGCGGGAGAGATGTGAACACCCTAGCGAAGTCGTTCATCATGGCAGTAAGAAGACCTGCACAGCATTGGTACTCTTCACTAAAGCCAAGGTCAATCAAATCTTGGGATCAACTTCGCACAACCTTGCTCCTAGATTTCCAAGGTCTACAAAGAGTTGAACTCACTAGCAATGATCTTTTCAACATCAAGCAGCAACCAAAAGAACCATTGAGCCAATATTACAAAAGATTTGTACAAGCAAAAGCTCAAATACCAAATATACCAAATGAAGTCGTCATCATAGTAGCAATCAAAGGACTCCAAGCAGGCTAACTCTCATCACACTTCAAAAGGGAAAGACCAACCACAGTTGAAAAACTATACGAAGAAATGAGAAAGTACTGCGAGTCTGACGAAGATTACAGGAAAAGAATAGAAGAAGAAAATAGAGAAAGAAACATGTCAAGACCAAACAATAACTTCCAATATTCAAGAATGGTAAACACAGAGCAAAGACCAATTCAGAGAATAAACCATATCAACAACACAAGCAAAGTCAACAGCCAAGGTCGAAGCTCAAGCAATCAAAGAAATTTCCAAAGCAACAGAAATTAAAAAGAAAATTTTCAACAAAGGCCAAACTATAACAACCAAAGCAGAAACTTTGAAAGGAAAAATTTGAGGCCCGAAGAAATGTACTGTATCATACATGGCAAAGAGACTGGTCACACATCAAAGATGTGCCAAAGAGTAAAGAAAAGCATTGAAGAAATGTAAGAAGAGAATAGAGCAACTTTGCAGCTGAAAGTTGTCAATCATCTAGCTCCCCAAAGAACAAGCTACTTGCCAATAACTTACCCTCAGCACATGTTGTCACCACCTCCGCCAATCTACAATTACCAGCCGCTAGCATTGTGCCCGCAAAGTCAATGAGGCCCAAGTCAGTAGCAAAGTTTCCACCCTGAAAGTTCAGTGGCAAATAGCAACCACTAAATTCAACACAACAACAACATGCCCGAAGCGTCAACAAGCAATGGGAATGCAATCATCCTAAGCAAAGGCAGAATTATGACAATCTTCAGAGGAAACAGCATGGAGCTCGATACAAGAAATGAAAGAACAAATTATTTCAGAAAAGTAAACTCCATAGCAGTTGAAGGTCCATTTAAGAAAACAAGATGGTCCCACATGCCAATCACATTATCAGAACAAGATCTCAAGCTCAAAGATTACCCTTATATGGACGCAATGTTCATAGAAGCAAACATTGAAGGTTGGGCAGTATCAAAAATTCTAATAGACAGTGGCAGCTCAGCAGATATTATATTCACAAGAACTCTAGATGCCTTGAAAATTGACAGAAAAATCTTGGGAAGAGCCGAGAACCCATTAGTTGGCTTTGGCGGAAAGAAAATAAACTCTGTCGACAGAATTGTCTTGCCAGTCTCATTCAAAATAGTGAACAATGCGAGAACAGAGCAAATAGCATTTGATGTTATTGAAATGCATAGCCAATACAACGCAATCTTTGGAAGGGGAAGTTTAAATGCTTTCGAAGCCATAATAAGCTACCCATACTTATGCATGAAGATGCCAGCAGTCAATGGCATCATAACTATCTTCAGCGATCAAACAGAGGCAAGAAACATAGAGAGAGATACAAGCCTAGCTTTCAAAAATGTCCACATGATACAAGAAGAAGAAGAAGAAGAAGATGATGAGCTTGAAACTGAAAATGCGAAGACACAAGAAAAAGTGAAGCCTTGCGAAGACACAAAGAAAGTACCACTCGACCCAATGGTGCCAGAAAGACAAGTTATCATCGGCATAAATTTATCAAAAGGAGAAGAAGAAAAGATAATACAAGTCTTGCGAAGTAACAAGGATATATCTTCGCCTGGTCAGCACAAGACTTAGGAGGAGTAAGCAGGGATTTCATAGAACACAAGATAAACATCGATCCAAACTTCAGGCCAAAAAAGAAAAAACTCAGAAAATTGTCCGAATACAGAACACAAGCTGTGAAAGCTGAAGTCCAGAGATTGCTACATGCAAAAGTCATAAGAGAAGGACAATTCACAACTTGGCTCGCAAACATAGTCATGGTGCAGAAGAAAACAAAAAGTGGAGAATGTGTATAGACTTCACAGATCTCAACAAGGCATGTCCAAAAGACAACTTCCCTCTACCAAGAATAGATACTCTAGTGGACCAAGCAGCAGGAAGTGAAATGCTCAGTTTCCTCAATTGCTATTCAGGCTACCATCAAATTTGGATGTAAAAAGAAGATGAAGAATACACAAGTTTCATTACACCATTTAGAACTTACTGTTTTCAAAGAATGGCCGAGGGGCTTTGCAATGTAGGAACAACTTTCATCAGAATGACATCCACAGTCCTCAAAGATCAAATACCAAGAAACATGCTTGCGAATGTTGATGACTTGGTAGTCAAAAGCAAGAAAAGAGAAGACCATGTCGTAGACTTACAAGAAACCTTCTCAAACCTCAGAAAAGCAAATCTAAAGTTGAACCTTGAAAAATACACATTTGGAGTTCAAACAAGCAAAATTTTAGGGTGCATCGTATCTGCAAAAGAAATTGACCCGAATCCAGAGAAGGTGAAGGCAATACTGAATATGCAAGTGCCAAGAAACATCAAGGACATCCAAAAGCTGATAGGTAGATTAGCTTCGCTAAATAGATTTATATCTAAATTAGCTGAGCAAAGCCTCCCAATATTTCAAGCACTAAAAGGGAAAAAGAAAAAATTCAACTGGGGTCAAGCCCAACAAGAAGCTTTCGAAGAAATAAAGAAGCATCTATCCAACCCCACAACTTTGGCAACACCTGACCCAATGACAGATTTGCTACTATATGTATCAACAAACGAAAGTACAATTAGTGCAGTACTGATACAAGAAGAAAAAATGAGTACTTAACAAGACAAGTTCCAGTATACTTCACGTCCAAAGCTTTGTCTGGATCAAAAATTTTCTACTCAGAAATCAAAAAAATTGCACATGCAATACTTATGACATTCAGAAAGTTGAAACACTACTTCTAAGCACACAAAATAAGAGTGCCAACAAATCAACCCCTCAAAGAAGTGCTACAAGGCTGTAAGTCCTCAGGGAGATTGGAAAAATGGGCTGCAGAATTGTCTCAATATTTCATCAAATTTGAGAAAAGAACAGCAATCAAATCTCAAGTGTTGGCTGACTTCGTAGTAGATTGGACACCTTCAAAGTACAATCAAGAAAGAATGGAGCAACCAGAATGGATAATCTATTGTGACGGCGCTTGGGGCTTCGTCGGTGCAGGAGCAGCAGCAATAATAACCTCACCTTCTGGAATCAAACTCAAATACGCAGCAAGACTAGACTTTCAATGCACCAACAACATTGCAGAATATGAGGCAGTATTGTTGGGACTTCACAAAGCAAGAGCAATGGGAATTCAAAAGCTAATAATCAAGACAGATTCTCAAGTTGTGGCTGGGCATATAGAGAAAAATTATATAGCAAGAGATCCAGAGCTAGCAAAGTATCTCCAACTATTGAGGGATCAAGAAAAACACTTCGCTGGATTCACAGTGAAAAGTATCTCAAGAAATGATAACACAGATGCAGACGAAATTGCAAAAGCCGCCGCCCAAAAGTTAGAGTTACCACCAGAAGTATTCTTTCAAACTATCATCGAAGCCTCAACAAAAACAAAAGTTGAACAACCGAAAGAAATACACATCATAGAAAGCGAAGACTAGAGAGCTCCAATTATGGCATTCCTCAAAGGATTTTACGAGCCAGAAAACTAAGTTGATGAAATAAGAATGAAGCAAAAGACCAGAAGTTACAAAATCATCAACGAAGAACTGTACAAGGAAGGAGTTTGCCAACCACTACTAAAGTGCATCTCAAGAGAAGATGGAAAAAATCTCCTGAAAGAAATACATGAGGGAATTTGTGGATACCACGCTGGGGCAAGATCAATAGTTGGGAAAACTTTCAGGCAAGGGTTTTTTCTGGCCAACCGCTCAAAGTGATGGCAAAGAAATAATTCAGACCTGTCACAATTGCCAAATAGCAGGGAGCAAACTCAATGCACCAGGAACAAACTTATAGCCAATTGAACCAACTTGGCCACTCGCAAGATGGGGCATCGACATAATTGGAAAATTACCCCTGGCTCAAGGCAACTACCAATATGGAATAGTAGCAGTCGAATATTTCACCAAGTGGATTGAGGCAAAACCAATCACAAACATGTCTTCTTAAACAATGAAAAAAATCCTATGGAAAAACATCATATACAGATTCGGAGTTTCAAGACACATCACTGTAGATAATGGAACCCAATTTAATAGCGAAGACTTCAGAGAATACTGCCACTCATTGGGAATCAAACTCTGTTTTGCATCCGTAAGGCACCCACAGTCCAATGGAGCAGTAGAGAGAGTAAACGGGATAATTTGCACTGGAATTTGAAAGTGCTTAACAGATCTAAAAAAAGAAAATGGATTGACGAATTACCAAGAGTAATCTGGTCTCACAACACTTCAAAACCAAGACCAAAAGATTTTTCTCCATTCAAGTTACTTTATGGAGATGAAGCAATGACTCCTGAAGAAATAAAATATGAAGGTCCAAGAACAAATATTCAAATAATTACAGAAGAAGACCAATCAACAAGCAAAGATTTGCTCGAAGAAGAAAGAAATGAATCACTTGAAAATATCAAGAAGTATCAACTTGAAACAAAGAAGTGGTACAACAAAAAAGTCAAGCCAAGGGAGTTAGCACCAGGAGATTTCATGTTAAAAATAAAGTGTAACGAAGATACAGTGGAAAAATTTCAACAAAAATGGGAAGGACCATTTATCATCATAAGAATAAACAAAGAAGGTGCATATCATCTGGCAAACATAAAAGGCGAAGAGCTCAATCACACCTGGAACATAGAAGCACTCTGTAAGTATTATCCATAAGCAAGATTGCAAGATTAGTTTACTTTTCAGCAAAAGTAGAAGTAGAAATTCTCTTTACAAGCAAGTTTACATTCCTGAAAGCATAACTGAGCTGCACTCTTTTTCCACTCAAGGGAAACCCTTTGCAGGGTGAGTGGTTTTTTAACGAGACAGTCTCTTTGCAAATCTCATGAAATATAAATGAGAAAATAGTTTCCCCAAAGATATGTCTACATTGCACAACTAAAAGTATAAAATGCCAAAGAGTATATCCAACAGATACTCCTATATCGGAACAAATTTTGCAAAACTAAGTTAGCATCAACATTTTACTAAATCTAAAAAATGCTAACTTATCCAACTCAAATAAGTCCAAGGCAAATTTTTTGACTTTATTTCACTAAGGTAAAAATGTTTTCAGCTTCTAAGCGAAGCGTACGCGTCCACTTCGAACGAAAAAGAAGAAACGACGTTTTGAAATTTGTTAAGGCTAAATTTTTTGACTTCATTTCACTAAGGTGAAAATGTTTTTAGCTTCTAAGTGAAGCGTACGCGTCCACTTCGAAAGAAAAAGAAGGGACGGCATTTCAAAATTTGCTAAGGTAAATTTTTTGACTTATTCAAAAATGTGTGTTTATAAAATCAGTCATCTTGAGAACTAACTACTTCGGCAGCATCACCAAGTATGTCGCTCACAACTTCACTAATAATTTCGTCTGCTTCACGGCGCAAATGATCCTCACAAACATCCGCCGGTGATGTACTTGATCCTGACGACTATAAGAAATGGAGTCAGCAAGCACATTTCAACCATGAAGCAAAGAAAAACATACGCGTCAAACTTTACCTGAGCAAAATCCGTGAAATCAAACACCCGGCAGTTGGGAGGCCTGATACTACGGTATCCTTTATTCACATCTATAAAATTTTTTGATAGAGTTCCCAAAAAATTCAAGTTCAAAATAATAAAAGCAAAACTTACGAGTCCACTTCGCACGAAAATCATAGAATTCGGTAGCCTCGAAAACAATGTTATCTTTACACATTAACAATGGAGTAATATCTTCGACATCCTGCACAGGCTCAGCATGAGGAACTTGCGCAGGATAGACAAATAGTCAAACAACTTCCAAGCATGTTTTACAAAGATGATAACTTAAAAACCAATGTATCTTAAAACTCCCTCATCTCACAAAAGAAAAGACAACTAGAGCCTAAGGATGGCCGCCACTAACATTACTCGATCTAGCACCACTTTGACCCTTAGCTCTGGCCTCCCTCTCCACAATCGCCTGGCCTCCTTCTGAGTAGCTTCTGTCTCCTTTGCAATTTGCTAAACAAAAAGTAGAATCAGATAAAAATAATAGTAATAGCACAAACTAAGAAAAATACAAAACATACCTTTTGCAACTTTTTCCTCGCTTCATCAAAACAATGGGCCCGACCACCCGATCTCCAGTACTGCTCAAGATACTTGTTGTACAACACTTGAGTAGCCTTATTAACATTAGTCAAGTTATCCACAGAAGGAAACTTGTACTTATCGTCACAGAGTTGGCAAAACAAGGGATCTTGACTTTGCCTCATCAAATGAAACAAACCACGAACAGAATAATAGATACCAATGTCAACCGTAGTTTCCATGACCTGAGAAAAATCTTCATACTGGCGACAAAGTCAACTAAAAAAACTATCACGATCACCAAGATCCCAACACTTGTCTCCAGGCCTAGCTCCAAACTTGTCATAACATTCAAAACAGAGCTCCCAAATGCAATTGCAATTATCAAAGAAGGATTTATCCTGATCCTTAATCTTTCTTTCAATACGCCTCATGCCTTCCTTTAACTTTTCATTATCCTTCATAATCTTCTTAATATCATCCTCTCTTTCTTCAACTTGAGCAAGAGCACTATTAAGTTTGCCCTCCAAAACATTGCGAGCATCTACAACATCAGCTCTTTCCTTTTCTTTTTTGACAAGTTGTTTCTTCAGATTTTTTAATTTCAACTTGATAGTCACGTTCGTGAAGAGTAAAATTTTTCTCCTCTTCTAAACCCATCCGCAACCCTCTCATCAAGATAGAACCCATGTACATCATTGACAGACCTGCATCAGCAACTTCAAGCAAAGGCTTTTTTGATAATTCAAGCTCGGCATCCGGAACAGTAAAAGCTTCATCAATGCACTTCGAAAGTTGAATCTCAGAAGCATGAGGCATAACTCAAAGTTTATCAGCTCCAATGCCCATGAACTTGAAACAATCTAAACCCAAACTCTTTTCCTGGCAAAAATCCAAGGAACATTTCAGAGCATCAGAAACAACACCTTCATCAACAGCGGAAACAACAGGAGTAGCAGGATCCTGTTGAACACTTTTCAACTTGCCGAAATCAACATTTTTCTATGGAGAAGATGGTGCATGAGGAAAAATAGTTTCTGCAAGAATATAAAAACTAAAGATCAGCAAAAAAGACAACATAGGTCAAACAAATCAAATACAAATATGCAGTACTCACCAGTAGAGACACGTTCACCCAAGCTACATTCAACCCTTTTGCCAGTTTCAACATGAATAGTAGAGCTTGGCAAACGTGCCAACCTATCATCATTAGTCTCTTCATCAAAGGCTTCTTCATCACTTTCTTCAAGATTGAGAGTATAAACTCTGGAACCGCCAACTTTCTTCGACACCTCGCTAATATTAACTATGGCAGGATTTTCAACCGAAGTTGCTTTCCCCGCATCAACATCTTGATCACAAGACTCAATGATCGGAGCCTCAGAGTCAAGCCTCAGTGAAGTAGGTTTATCAGTCCCCTGAGAATCTTTTGCAACAGTTTCTTTTTCAAAAACTGGCTTCTCATCTATGATGGGATCATCAACGGGAAACTTTGACCTTGCAAATTCTACAAAGCGCCACTCAGCGGAGTAAGTAACAGCGGGGTCAAACCACTAGAGGAAAAAATCTTACTAATTTTTCTCACCTCATCCTCAGCATGTCGAGACATAGAACCACCAACATCATCAACAACTCTTGTAGCATCATCATCATCTTTCCTAGAGCCACCCAAGCCAGAAACCAAGTTACCCTCCATATCCAAACTCTGATCCAACACAGCATCAATCTCATCTGTGTCCAGCAAACAAGAAGGACTTTGATTCTTTTTCAACCTCTTCGCAAGAACTTTGCTAACGCCACCAGTAGCTTTACGCTTGAAGACCTTAGCTTGAACAGCAGTCTCCTTCTCCTTTTTCTTACGTTGCTTCTTATCACGGGCATAAGCTGGAGGAGGCCTTTCGCCATACTCAACATTAGCAACCTCAAAAACTCTGTTCAAACACACATAAGTAGGACCAAGAATCTTATCAATGTTATTTTTCACACTCAACACATATTTACCAAGCAAATCCTTAGCCCAACATTCAACAGATTTCACAAAATCTTCATCGCAAGCAAAAGTCCTTGGACAATGAAAGTCATTATCTGGGTACTTGTAGTTCACCCCTCAAACTTTTTTAGCATGAAAATGTTGAAAAGACCAACCTTTCTTCAACGGCCAAATTCTGGCAGCTGCATACTCTTCAACAAGATCTCTAGCACATTGTAGTGAAGTTGTGCACTTGTATGCCTTCACAGTAGTCTTCGAGATCATGGAAGTAGGAAAAGATGGAGATAATTTAAACTCCTCAATCTCCATTCTAGCAGCCATCGGATATTTCTTCACCATTTTCTTCATTTCCGGGTCCCTTTCTTCAACCATAGGCACCTTATGATCGAACCAATATCTTGACCAATCTCCAACACCCCACTTATTCTTCATTGCTGGAGAAACTTGAACGGCATTACGAGCCATTTTAAAGCTAGAACAAGAAAAGTACTTGGTAACCACTCGACCATCAAATACAAACTCTTTGAATTGAGTATGCATCTCAAACAACTCACAAAAAGCGGCAATATCAGCATTAGCTTCCTGGGACTTCACAACCCAAACAAACTGAGCCAACCTAATCACTCTGTTAGGCGTCAAATGATGCATCTGAATGTTGAAGGCCTTTAGCACATCTTCAATGAAATCTTGACAAGGGAAGCGAAGACCAGCAGTAAACAAATCCTTATAAATAATACATTCATCCGGATACAGCTTCGGATTGGTCTCCGTAGGACTAGGCACCCTCACTTGACTACGCTCAACAAACTTCAATCGAACCATCTCTTCAAGATGACTCTTTTCGAACAAAGTCCTTCCAAAAGGCAAAGTAAAACCTTCCTCATCCTTCACCAAATCTTCAACAGACGCATCAACCTCATCAAGATTCTCCTCGTCAAAATCCATCTGAGACTTGTCCTCTTTGCCTTTAGAGCTTTCTTGGGAATGAATTTGAACTTGTAAATCTCGGGAAGACATCTGCAAAAAAACCAAGATCAAAACAATACCTGACAAAATTAAAAAAACACAAAAACTTGGAACAAACCTAGCCGAAGTTTTCAGACACACTTCGTTCAAGAATTCGAAACAAGAAAAGCACAAAAAGCAGATGTCAAGAAAAACTGTCTTGAACTTCCCAGCTCGAGGAAAATTTTGGCAGAGTTTCCCATCTTCTGAAAACGATAGCTCAGGGGGGTCATCGCTATTTATAAGCAAATCCGTTCAAACAGTCAAAACTAGCCATTAGATTCAAAAATCGAAAACTTAAACAGGCCAACTCCAAAGTTTGGACGGTGTTTGTTAGGCAAAGTTTACATAAACTTCATGGGGTTCAGACCTTTGGAGTAGGCCTTCGCCCGCGAGGGGCTACTGTTGGGGAAGAACTTTGACATACAAACTCTCATCTCAAACTTTGGAGCTGAGAATAAACTTTTTACCATAAATATTTGAAACAGTACAATATTCGGTGAAGATGACATGGATACTTCACTCTAATTATTTTGGACTACTCAGCGTCTGTCTCTATACATGATTTTCGTGCCCAAACAATGCAGTTCAAACATCCGCTTCGGACGCTGACACCGGTGTCCGATGCCGCGCGTCAGACGCGTCTGTCTCCCGGACTCAGCTCAGCCAGCCAGACTTCAATGCGTCGGATGCACCCCTAGCGTCCGCCAGTTAGGCCTCCAACGTTCGACGCTTGCTAACATCACATTTTCAAGCCATTTTTGAACGCAAGCTCGGCAGGAGGGTGAGCAGTACCCAAACATATCTCAACCCTACAAACTCCACCATCTTTGCAAATGTGTCAACACCATCAAGTCAACATCACCATGTGCTCATGTGTTAGCATTTTCACGATCATTTTCAAAGGATTTTTTCTTGTTCTCACAACGCCACTCGATCCTAGCAACATCTCAATGTTAGATTGCTCAAGTGGTACTAGATGACCGATATGCAAACAAGTTTGCCCCTCTTGATAGTATGGCCTATCAATCCTAAATTTGGTCATCAACTTCTCTACACACCTCATGACCGGTGAAATGAAATGCCCTAGGTTATACCTTTGCCTTGCATCTTTATTTTCACCATCACCTTCAACGTGCCAATGCAACGTATACACGACACGATCAATAATGATATGATCCATCCATATCATCACATGACCATCTTGGTCCATCGATCTTGACCTCACTTGCTCTTCTCCATTGCGTCGGTCCATTGATGCCAAGTCTTGCTCAAGCTTCACCATCGCATGGTCCTTCACTTCCAAGCCTCAACTTGCCCTTCACACTTGCAACCGGTCCTTCGAGCCAAGTCTCATCTTGATTTTCACCATCTTGGTCACATAACTCCTTGTCATGTTTCATATGCAATGATCTCCTTCTCATCACATGTGTTGAGCCTTACAAAATCTTCAAACCATTTCCTCCAACATGGTATATGTTGCTCACACACTTATACCTATGGACTAATCCTTTGTATCTCAATATAAACACATTAGTCCACCTAAAGTTATCACTCAATTATCAAAACCAACCAAGGGACATTTCATGTGGCTGGCAGTTCCCACAACATTTGAGACCATCTGTTACAGTCATCAGGTGGTGTGTCCAATAACACTCCTTTCGATGGAGCGGGGTGTTCGGCTAGCGTCGGCTTGAATGGGACTGATGTTGTCAAAAGTTTGAACGCGCAGCCGAATTCTGACGTTCTAGCTGTTTGGAAGAAAGGAGCATGTCCCTCCGGTCCGACTTATGTTGTCGGCAAGCGGAAGACCAGGTTGTCCGAGCGTGCCGAAGAACTGGAGCTGCCGCTTTCAAGAAGGGGCGATCAAAATCCATTAGCTCTTTGTCAGCAACTGCCACTGACAAAAACCTGCTGGGAGATTGCGACGTGGCCTAGGTATTCAGTTTGATTCCGGCTTATGAACATCAATTTTTATTTGGATGACTCTTGTTAGGGATTTTATCGTCAGATCCGGGCCACAACCTTGTCAACTGGACCAAGGGACCGAAAAGGAGTCATGGTGAAATGTCACGTCTCCTTTGATCCGTAAGTACCACTGCGGTCGCTGGACCTTCTCTTCCTTTCGATTATCTGTAACGATCGGTCTCCATTGTCATTTTAGTCGTTCGGAGCCTGTAATCGATAGCCCGATCTTTGCTTCAGCCTCGGAAAGGCTGGCCTTGCTTTCTCGGCCAACTAGCCAAAGTTCAGGCGTCAAGGAGCTGCATCCGTCCTTTCTCGGCGATGTCGCTCGGCAGCTGAAGGCTTGTCAGTCCCTCTGGGAAGGGGATCGTTATGAAGCCGTTCAGCCTAAGTCAAAAGTCGTCGCTTTGGAGATCTTGTTTTGGCGTACTCGTGATGAAGTAAGTTTTCGATCCTGGTCGTCTCGCCTGCCATTTATTCCTCGATTTCTGACTTATGTCTTAGCTCCGCAGGGCGATCCAAACAAGTGGATGGCCTCGTGAAGGAGAAAGATGACTTGCAGAAAGAGGTTAACAACCTTAAGCAGAGAGTCAAGACTGCCGAGGATGGGCGCTCGATTGCCGATTCATGCCGTGAAAACGTGGAGGAAAAATTTACCGAGGGAGTGCTAATGGCCGTTGGGCACGCGGCTGGAATTATTAAAAGTCATCAACCAGATTTCGACATTAGGCTGATCCTGCAGGGCTACAGATGCCGATCTGATGCCGTCGAAACCATTTTAGACGATGTTCGGCCGACTGTGCAACGGCCACACTCGGTCGTTTGTAGGACCCACGTTTCCTTTCGTCGTCACCTGGTAACTTAGTGGACTTGGCCGAGACTCTGTTTGGTCGATCGGTGTTTTGTCCTCTGTGTCATAAAACATATTTTTATAATGTACTTATTTAGTATCATAAAAATTAATACTACACCTTCACTCGCATTGTTCCTCCGCTGGAGCTAGGAAGCGCCAAAACATGGCTCGATCTGCCTCGGTTCCAGCTCTTCTACTCGTCGCCCAAAAAAGGTTCCTCCGTCTGTCCCCATTTGGTGCAGCTCCTCCGGCTCTTGGGCAGGAGTTGCCGCTGGAGCCAGAGCAAGAGCACAACCAAACGAACCTCTGAAAACACATATACGGCTAGGAGGTACTTGAAGATTATTATAGACTCCAAACGTCACGAACAACACATATACGGCTAGGAGGTACTTGAAGATTATTATAGACTCCAAACGTCACGAACACGGCACCTGTTAACCATCACTGCTATATAATCGAACTTGCGCAGCGTTGCACAGATGCGCTACGTGCGGGCACTCTGTTTGCCCGCCACAGTTATTCGGTGACTGGCCGGCCACCGAGGCGCCCGCTGCGGTAAAGGATTTACCACAGCGGGCCACCTTGTTTGCCCGATGCAGTTAATTGATTTACCAGAGCAGACGCATTAGGTTGTCCGCTGCGGTAAATTAATTAATCATGGTGGACATGCAATAAGGCCTGCCACAAAAAATGGTGTCCTAGTACGCAGCCCAGAAAAAGCCCACCTCAGCCTTTCTATCGGGCTCATATATAACTAGCACTTGTAACCCTAACTCACACCCAGATCCATTCAGTCCCTCCCACTCATGCTGCGCACCCCTCGCCCCAACTCATGCTGTGAACGACCCCTCCCACACCCTTCGGGCGTTGCCGTATCCCTCTCCGTCTACTCCCTATCCTCCTCCGTCCGTGAGCGGCGGCGCCGGGCTAGGAACCGGCGGGCAGCGACCTCGGGCTGGAACCGGCCGGCGACGGCGTGGGGCTAGAGCCGGCGAGTGGTGGCTGCCATCCTTCGTTGCGGAGCAGAGGTGGCACGGATCAAGGGGGCATCGGCGGGATCCCCTGCGACCGGCGAGGTGGCGGCAGCACGCGAGGCCTGCGCGGCTGCTCCTCTTCTCCTTTCCGGAGCGGCACGGATTTGCGGCGGCAGCACGTGGGAAGCACGGATCTACTGCTGTGGCTGGATCCGTGACGGTGCGTGGAGGTAGTTCACCATCTCTCTTGATTCCTCTCTTCATCTCCCTCGGTGCTTTACATGACAATTTGTGTTTGTCATACAATCCCAAATTTCTTGTAGTGTCTCCTCATCCTTCTCTCTTGTGTTCTTCCACAGGCGAGCAGCACCCGTGCCCCTCCTCTCCTCCCTCCATGGCACAGTTCCGGCGAGGCGGAGTCCTCCGTCGACGGATCTGATGGGAAGGAGGTTGGATCCGGCGGGGACGAGTGCACCGCCCACAGTCGACAAGGAGGTCCAGATCCGGCGCGTGGTAGCAGCAACGACGGCTTGGGCTACCGGGCTCGGAGAGCTTTTTTTTATTTTCTAAAATTATTAACCGCAGCGGGCTACGTTCGTCTAGCAGATCTCAGGTATAATGATTTGCACTCCACGGAGCAAACCAACGCGTGAGCCATGGGTCGCGTTGGCATAACACTAGATTATCGATATTCACAGGGCATGTAGGTATGCATACAAGTACTACCTGTGTCCTAGCAAAAATGCAACTCTAGGACAGTATTGTGTTAATGTACGCTAAGTTTTTTTACTAAATCTATATAAAAAATGATTAATATTTAATGAAATAAAAATAAAATTAAATTCATCATGAAACATGTTTTTATTTATTTATGTATCATCATAAACATTAATATCTTTATCTATGTATTTGATTAAACTTTAATTCTTTACTCCAGAATATATGAGAATACGAATATATGTGGAATTGTATTTTTCTTATTAGGAAAGCGACATTGCTAAGTATTTTCCTAAAACGGTCACGTTGGCAGGCCAGGTCAGAAGTTAATGTACTACTTGTCCATTTCCCGATCTAGCGATGATGTTGACATTTGTCTCCACGATCATTTTGTCGCATTCCGATTCCCTGCTGCATGCCGCATCGATCGTCAACAGGCCTCGCCGGAAAAAGGAAGCTGCGTTTACGTTTACGTTTACGTCTTTACGAGTACTACTAGCTCTCCCGTCGGCCCGTCCTATTTTGCCGCATGCGCCGTTGAGCATATATTCCCACCAACCACCGCGCATTTCTCCGATCCCAACGACGATGAAGTCCATCAAGCCCGCCTACGGCGACAGCAGCGGTGGTAGGGGCAACAATGCACCGCCAGCAGTGCGGTAGCGGTGGTAGGGGCAGCAACCGCCGTCGTCGTCCCCCTCACCGGGTTCGACGAGGTGAACCACGACGAGTACGTCCCGGGCATATTCTTGGTCCACCGCCGCGCTCGAGGCCGGGCTCGCCAGGATGCTATTCGAGTACCGCGCGCGAGTGGGCAGGGCGTCTGGTCGTCACGGACGACGACGCCAGCGAGAGACGTGCGATCTGCCTCAACGACGCCGGCGTGCGGTTCGTCGAGGCGTCAGCGGACGTCGCGCTCGCCGCCGTCACCACTGCGGATGGGACCCGAGCTGTGACAATGATGACAGCGCCGAGGAGCTGATGCTGGTCCAGGTCACGCGGTTCCCCTGCGGCTCCTTCGCCGTCGGCTACAGCATGCACCACTCCGTTGCCGAAGGCCACGCCACCAGCACCTGCCAGCTTGCGTGGAGCCAGGCCACCCGCGGCCATTTTTTTTAAAGAACAGGAAGGGCTTGGAGCCCCTACTGAAAATTAATTAATTAGAAAAAGGTAAAGCATTCAGAACAACTGACGAAGACATTAACCGGAACAACATACCTAGCTAGATGAATGTTATTAGATAAGGATATGATATGGCAATAGCATCAACCAAGCATCAAGAGAAAGATGTAAGTCACAGATCACTGGTGGAACTACTATTTCTGATGAAAATGAACTTGGATGGATGAACTGAAGATTTAGAGTACAATGCATGAGTGAAACAATTGATGAGACTACGCACTATAAATTAAGCTTCATTAGGCTTAAACCGCATACAAGAGTTGCAATTACAGGGACACTTAGCGAGTTATATTATGACCCATCCGGATTCCGCCCAACAAATAGTTAGTGCTAAAAATTAGTTGAGGTCCGTTTGGAGTTCCACATAATAAGTTAGCTAGTGCCTTACCAAATACCCAGCTGACTTGTGGAGCTGTAGCCACTGTACTAGAGCATGCAGTGCAGTATACCTTGTTACTCTTCCAGCTCCAGACTCTTCAGGTCAGGTTTCTTTGGATGCTCATAAAGTTGCTGGGACAGTGCTCTCACCAGTCTATCGTCATATTTGCCGCTAAGAGAAACTTGATTTAGGGAAACCAAGTGCTCTAGCCCAGAAAACTGCAGCAACGACGGCAGCTGATAACAGTGAACTGCTAGCAACACAAGCTTTTGCATCGATCCTTCACCAAACGTCACATGTAAACGGTTGGTGCAGGCAATATTGAGTACCTGAAGTTTGGGGAAAAGTGTGGGTGTGGAACGGTTAGCATTGTCCTGCCCATCACAAAACTGGAGCTCATCATGCTGAGGCTTTCTGATACGGAGCCGCAGAGTATGTAGCTTCTCAAGCTTCCCGAGGACCTGTATATCCTGTCGTTTTGATGCATTCAGATCCAAATTCAGCTTAGTGATGCGGCCCTTAAGATTGCTGATAGAAGGCGGCAGCTCTTCTACCTCCAAACCGAGCTTAGTGAGGTCATTAAGTTCCCAGATAGATGGTAACAGCTTCTCGTCAACACTCCCGTGCAGCTTAAGGCTCCGTAGTTTGGGTGGAAGTTGTACCTCACCCACGCTGGCACTGGCAGCGATGTTGCCCTTCTGGATATGCAGGTACAACGATTGTAGATCAGAGACCAAGGCCAAAGACAGGTGCTTGATGTTTTCCTGGTTGATGCCGGACACTGCGAGCTTGCGCAGTTGTGTAAGTTTTCCGAGCTCTTTCAGAATGGCCTTCCCACCTGCTGCACTAGCATTGACAACACCCAGTGTTTGCAATGCCGTCAGGTTCTTCATCCCGCGAGGCACCTCAACACCATCATTGGGAGTGCCATGTTTGCAGAACTTGGGCAGGAAGGGTGACAAAGTGCTTTGCAAGCTCCTTGGTGGCGTTGGTTCCTCCTCATGCTTCCATTGCAAGGTTGTGCCTGCACGGATGTACTGCAGCTTCCTTAACTTGATGATGCTTGCCGGCAGCTTCACAATACCCGTGTGTCTGATATCCAGAGTCTGCAGCTGGCTCAGACGACCGAAGGAATCAGGCAGGCTAGTGACATACCTGCTTGCTCTTATGGAGAGGAACTTGAGGCGAGGGAGAAGCTCTAACATCTTATCGAGTGCACTAGATTCTAAACTTCCTTTAGAATCCTGAATGTCCAGCACTCGAAGTACCCTCATCTTGTCAGAGGCGAAGTATGGTTCCCACTTGCCAAACACTGTCAAAGACCGTAGCCGCGAGAAGTCCAGGCTGTCGAACACAATCTTGTTCCTTTCCCATGTTTCCATAATGGCTAGGTGTTGTCCCACGCCTTCTGTGGTCACTCCGCGGTGCCCTTCATCTAGTACAGACACTTGCAGTGGGAAGAGGCTTCTCTCTTCCATTGACTGCGAGATCATGAACTCGTGGAAGAAACCATTGACCTCGTACCAGACCTCCATAGTTGCCGGTGTCGCCTGCTGCACCACACTCTGGGAGGCAAGCTTGTTGAAAATCTCCCCCGCTAGCTCCTCCAGCACATTGCTTTCCACCCCCCTGACATAGCCCTCGGCGATCCATCGCCTCACCAAACGCCTCCAACGGAAGGTTTGGCCTCGAGGAAAAATAGAGAGATACAGCATGCATCGCATGAGTGTAGGAGAAGATGACCGAAAGTAGGAACGCATCCATGCGACTAGGCCCCGTAAGCTACCAAGCTCTGATTTGGTCTCTAACTCTTGCATAAAGTTGGCCGTCAGACGTAGGCACATCGATTTCCTTACGTCTGCGTGTTGGCTGGCCAAGTTTCTGCCTAAAGCAACTATTACTTGGGGAAGCCCTCCGCTCCTGGATAAGATAGCTTTTACATTATTATCACCCAGCAGAGACAAATCTCCATTATAGGCCTGTTCAAATAATTCGAAACTGCATTAGTGTACACGACGACTTATAGATTTTAGATTTATAAATAATAAATACTCCATCAGATCATATTTCTTCACAGATAATTATATATATGTATTGGAAATTTATGGATAAATGCGAGTACCACAGCAAAACAAAATTAATAGTATTTGCTTTCACTCGTGCTTTTGCAACGGTCAGAATCTTAAGAGATATAAATATTATTCATAGCTTTCCCTAGCATAGAACCTCCAAGTTCGTGTTCAAGATAAACCTCACCACACACAGATGAATATGAACTCGAATTTATTACTTTTATTTGGTCCAGTCCGCATTATGGCATTAGCTAAACTTAATTGTACTATTACTAATCAGAGACTCCACATTAATTCTCCAAAGATGAGCTAAAAAGAAGATAGATCTCACAAACACTACCACAATCTTGAACTATTTTGAGTGCCCGAAACCACTAAGAAAAATGCCTAAACCGCCCAGGAAAATAGGAAATTATCCTTGGCCACAAACCATAAAGCAAACTCCATCAAGGATGGAAGATAAGGGAAATTGGTTTTCTTGGCAGCTTTGGCACTCAAGGATGATTTCCTTGGAGGCCATACTTAATTTGCCAAAGGGACAAGGAAATGGTACAACTGTCAAGTAACTTAGTTTTCTTGAGGGCCACCAACCTTCAAGAAAATACTCCTAACCATCAAGAAAATTAGTTTCCTTGAGGGCTAGCAACCTTCAAGGAAATATAAAGCAATAGCAAGGAAAAGTTAAATCAACACGTCTCCTGGGATTCATACCTAGGACCTATAGCTTCAAATGAAGAGCACTTACCACTACACCTCAAAGTAACTTGTGACTAAGTGAATTATTTTTTCTTTTGTATTCACTTTGTTGAATCTTGTAGTGAATATTTGAGATCCTAAATGATTTCAAATGTAAAAAGTTTGAACTAAATAGTTTTAGATCTCGTCAAATACTATAACTTTGTTTAGGTTATATCTCCGTCCGAGGTCATTTCAAAAATTCAAAAAAATTGAATTTTAAAGCTCTTAGAATTTCCTTGGGGGTTTCCAATTACACGCAAGAAAATATAAATTACCTTGGCAGTTTCAAATAGCACTCAAGGAAATATGAATTACCTCAACGGTTCCAAATAACATCCAAGTAAATGAGCAATTACCTTGATGGTTTGTAGTAACACTCAAAGAAACATGGAATTACCTTGGCGATTTGGTTTAGCACACAAAAATATCTATTTCATTGGAGGTCTATGTCCACAGCCAAGGAAACTATACTTTCCATGGCAGTTTTATTTTGTCCCTCAAGGTAATCTTTAGCGCCCAGGGTAATTTAGGATTGTGATAGTAAAAAATCAGAAATTACCCACATTTACCATTATAAATAAGAACATAAATTAACTCCTAAGTCTACATATAAATTAGCCACCAATTCCATATGAAACATAATCTAAAGCAACCCTCTAAATTGACATCTAAATTACCCACTGTGCTATTATGGGTCATAGTCTAAAGTAGAGTCATAGTTTTTTATTGAAACTATTACTAGTTCTAAGCTCCAGAGGAGGCTCCAAGTTAATTCTCATAAGACACATCAGGAAAAAATAGATATATCTAGAAGTGATAGCCATAAAATCTATTCGGTTCTCTAAAAATTACCGGCTCAACCATTAATCCATTATAAATGGCAACATGAAGTAACCCCCCTAATCTGCATCTAAATTACTCACTTATGGAATTATGAAGCATAATACAAAATAACCACATAAATATACTTCTAAATTACCCACATATGCCATTAACCAGCCTTTTGCATGTGTCTATGTTCCAGACAATCAACAACAGTACTTTAAATATTGTCTAGTAGGCTAAGATTGTTATATCTTCTTCACTTAAACTTGTTCTTATCCTTTCACACTTCTCACTGATATAAACTTTAAAATACTACTAGGGAAAAACTGAAAAAGTTCTTGCAATATTAGCAGTTGCACAACTGTTGCCAAAACTCTTATACCAATAGCACTAACAAATTAGTAAAACTATATCCGGTTGTTGCTTTAGATAAATTTTTAGATTATTGCATCTTAATTGATAATATTGATGTACTATTTTTTATTAAAAATGCTTCTACACATATAATTTTTTGATAAGAAAATTCAATATCTTAAGCAGAGGACAAGTTTACTCTAGAACAGTCATCTATGACCTCCCTGGTCTTTGAGTCTGATTGGTTTCAAGCCAATTTTTGCCAAGCCAATTTTAGGGCAATCCAAAATATGGTTGCACCAATATTAGGGAAAGCCAATATTTTGGCAAGACAATGAAGGTTGGTATCTGGTTTGCTACCAACAAGAGAGAAAAAAATGTTATATTGCCAAAGTTTTGATAAGTATTGCCAAAATTTTGGCACCATACCAATTGGGTGCCAAATCTATTGAACTTGCCCATGTTTTGGCTTGGCAAAGATTGGCTTGCAACCAAGCAAGCCCTTTGACATTAATTTGAAGTAAACATGCTTCATATAATGTTCTCTTCAGACTAGCACCCTTGGTCCCTCCTAGATCTCACCTTAGACTATACCATCAACCTTGACCACTATGGTGTAGGCTTAAATGCAAGGGTGGATCTAAAATTTTATGTCACTGGGTCATTCTAGTTGTAATGCTATTTTATCTATTAGAAACAGAGTTTTACAATTTTTAAAGATGGTATTGTAGTTGAAATAACAAGTCTTTAGTTCAATTGATCCAAACAAACAAGTAGCTTCACACATACTTAAATGGACATTACCGTATTAATAAGAGTGTAGCTTACAACATAAAATTATTATTTTTAACAATATATAAAGCTAGAGTTTCAAATAAATGGTACAATAGGCACAAAAGTCTCAGTTTAACTTGAGAATAAAAAGTTACAGTTAGAAGTCAAAATATGTATTCATGACATCATGAGACATTGGCTTCAACAAAGCCACCATAACTTAAGCTAAGGTGTCAACTACATGCATATTTGACGATATGTGGAGGATAAGTTTTTGACAACCTGATAGATATTACAGATTATCTATATGCCCGTTGTATTAGAAAATAAATAGACAGAACTCGCAAAGATAAGTAATTTATGTTAGTTATAGATGCTAAACACTACCTTTTAATACTTATAACTCAATAGATTCTAGCCCATGCATCTTCGCAAAAAAAAAAAAAAATGATTCTAGCCCATGCATGGGAGCATGGGTAGATGTACTAGTATCCTTAATGTGGGCAGGATAGGTACTGATTTTGTGCGTATATATCAAATGTTAATTGCAATGGCAATGCATGGCACAAAAACGACATCATTTGTTTTTTTATTTTGGTTTAGAGCATTAAATAAATCGAACTCGTAAATTAGCTACTCGGATGGAATCCAGGGAAGTACTGAACGTACTATGGAAGAGATAGTGTATACTCAACAGACCTGTTGAAAGAGGTCAAGTGCTGCTGTAGCTTGGAGACATTTGATGCTGCACACTAGATTGTTTTCCACTGCGCAGTGTGTGGCGACGCTTTCTTCAGTAGCACTGACGACGATGCAGCTTTTACATTTTTCAGGGATCAAGCTAGCCTTTATCAAGTCCCAGTCTCCCTTGGACTGTATGCCATCAATAACGACAAGGCCCCGAAAATCATGTAGAAGCTCCCAGCACTGTCCGATCGGATCTTTGGCTTTGACTATATCTAATAATGTTGTTGTATCAATAGAATATAGCAAGCGCCGGCAAAAGACCGTGTGATTGTATGGCTGGGGCATATGGAACGTCGCGCACCAATGAAACTGCCCCGCAGTTTTGCAGCGCTCATAGACAGTTGTGATGAAAGCTGTTCTCCCACAACCAGGAATTCCCCACACGGAGACCACATGAGGTTTGTTAGAGTCAGGTCGATTCTCTATCAGGTTGAGAAGTTTCACGACTTCTGAATCGCGCCCAATAAGCTTGGCAGTTTTCGATGCTCGGCGGACACCAGCCATGATGGCCTTTTCAGCAGATTCAAAATCCTGTAAGTGAAACGAGATGTAAGCCAACAGAAAGATGCAAATGCAGATGGGCCAATTGCCCTCTATTCGACCAAGTGAGCAGGGTAAACATTTGTTCTGAGCTAATAATTCATAGCTGGGTATAAAAAACATTTATTACAAATAAAGAAGACGAAAGTTTGCTGCAAGAAACCGCATCAATATTACATCTGGTTTGAGGAATCAACTAGCGAAATTATCTTTGCATGGATTCTCATGGAGTCATGGTCTCAGGATTTGGGTGGGGTGACACGTCATTGTCATATGATTTCAGCCCTCAAATATGGTTTGCAACTAATTTGTTTCTGCAACTTATCCGACTTCTCTCTATTGTTGAGAATTATTTTAATGATCAATTAGGGGATAATCCCCGTCATTAGCAACTCCTAATTTTGGTTCCCCTAGAGGCATGGGGGAGTTCTGTTCACTCTCTCACTGACAAGGCAACTGCACAATCGGGCATGTAGTGTACTCGCTCTCTACTTATAAGTCGTTATCCGCAGCTTTCGCTCTCCACCAAATAGAGCGAGAGCCCACAATAATCAACTACGTTCTTCACGGATGGAGAACACAGACAAGAATAACGAAGATGAAAGAGGAAGTTCGGATCGATGGTGTTCAGGAACAGGAAGGCGGCCAGCACTACAATCGGAGATCAAGTCTTGGTTCTGTCACACGGCAAGCATCGTGAGTTCACAAATGATCTGCGCGCCACCAATGTTCTCAATATGCGCGCCACCAATGTTCTCAATATGCGGCGGGGCTCGGCGGCCGGGAGCGGCAGCGTGGCGGGACAAGTTCAGAGCGTGCGCGGCCGGGAGCGGCGGCGCGGCGGCCAACTCACACAGCCGGGAGCAGCGGCGATGGGCTCGACGGGCGGGCCCTGCTGATGGGCTTGGATGGCTTTTCTTTTTTTTATTTTTTAGGAAATGTTTGCCCAGTGCCGTCCTGGCACTCGGCAAAGTCTTTGCCGAGTGCCTGGAATGTGACAGTCGGTAAAGACTTCTTTGCCATCAAAATCTTTGCTGACATATCTTTGCCGACTGCCGACGTGGCTCGCACTCGGCAAACCTTTGCCAAATATAAATAAGACTTTGCTGAGTGCTGACGACACTCGACAAATAAGGCGATTCCGGTAGTACAAGGCCTCGAGCAAGTACATGCAAGACAGTACGGTTTGCATGAGGCCTGCTACTACTGCTATGTGCCGTGCAGCCTTGTACAAAAGGAAAAAACAAACAAAAAAAGTACTATTATAGCATTCGTTTATATTATTGATGATCTCTAAAATTGTTTCTCATGTGCTGGATCAAAGAACTATAAAAATCGACGTTATGAGACTGAGTGAGCAAGTGCTTTGATAATGAGTGGAGCATGCATGCATGCGCTGCACGCCTGTGCCCGCGCACTCTCCCGCCGGCCACGTGCTGCTGCTGGCCGCTACTGCCTGCTGCTGCCCTCCTGGCCGCTAGTGCCTGCTATGGCCATGGAGTGCACGGAGGCAAGGGGGGCCATGGCCCCACTATGGCCCCCACGTGGCTCCGCCAGTGCGACTAGTGGCGACGGTGATGGGGAAATCATACGTTCGCAAGGGATAAGGATGTGCCCTTTTACACATAAGCCTTTCTAATTTCTGTGAATTACATGATAATTAAATGGATTATCAATATATTCTAGATTTATGTTTTAGCCCTATGTTTGTGACCTGTTTCTACCCTGGCTAGCCATCTAAGCATGGGCAACCTAAGCTTGCTCCCACTAACCCAATCTTTAGTCATTTGATTGCATACATTGTCTAAGGGTGGCTAGCAAATGGTGTGTTTGGTTGGCTGCTTTGTCTATGTAGAATCACCGCATCTCTACACTAGTATGTTTACCTCTACTGGAACATTCTATCGAACAGGTACTGAGCATGGAGTGGGCACCTCCAATGTCGCCATGGAAGCCACTCGGGCTTCTCCACTGCCATCTCCTGTCATCCTCTTTATCTTCCTCTCTCCCTCCTTCACCTGCTCTTCGACGTTGTCCTTTTCACGCTTGAGACCCCGAGCTGAGTCATGGTGCTCCACACCAGTGGTGAAGGGGCGGCCTAGGTTAATGAGGGTGTGGCAGCCAGCGGCAAAGAGGAATGGCGAAAGATGCGGGCAGAGATGGTAGGTGGTGGGGTGAAGACGGTTGTGTGGTGAGCCTCTCGAGCACCATAGCTGGCCTCATCCTATTCCGTGGGACCGAAGCAAGGACCAACGTGCAGACACCCAGGCGGCTTGGACTGGGAGGTGGCAGTTCCAAATCTTCCAAGTTCGAGCGAGAGAAAACCAGAAGTTGAGACAAGCGCGGGCTGAAGCTTGGCTATGAGAAAACACCTGCCTCCTCATTTCTAGGGCTACGACCCCCTCGTGGGCTTCCGATAACTTGGCTACAACCCCTTTACAACCTACCAAGTAGGGCCAGGTTGCATTCCGAGAGCCTGGTCAATGGGCAGGCCAGGAAACCAAATGAACCCTATATGTCTAAACATACATAATTTATCCATTTTGTTGTTTGGCAATTAATCTTAATTCAACAAAATTGAATCATCATAATTGTTGGGGGCAGATCAGAATGTGGGCACACTGCTCCCCCCACTTTGTTGCTCAATGGTCCATATGGCCGATCTAGGGGACAACCGATGGAATTTTTGGTTATTCGGTTGTGGTTCATAACAATGGGTGGGCTAGGATATGATTGCGAAGGTTATGTGTGCTTGACGAACTAGACATGGCACTGCCGAACATTTGTTCGGCGGCTTCTGTCCATCAGCAAACATGTTTCCACCGGCAAGTCAGCTATGATAGCCATATGGAATTGCTGAATTCAGTCTGGCAATGCCTAATGCACATTCGGTTCCCTGTGTCCCGCTCAGTGATAGATCGGGCCGCCGAACTAGGATCGCAAATGCTGAGAGTATCTTTCATTATTTTATAACATGTTCAGCTTGCTCGGGTGAGCTGAACATGCTCACGGCGAACGATTCCCTTTGTATAGTAGCCTTCTCCCTTAGCAGGATGCCAAAGCGGCGCGTTGGTGATGAAGCTGACCAGAGAGGGGAGTTTTTCTACGCCGACATACGTCAGTCGTTGTCGGGTTTGGGCCTTGGCTGGTCAGTTAGTGCGGAGACCAAAGGCATCATTCGCTAGAGGGCGGTTTTCACCACACAATCAGGAGGATATTCTTAGAATAGGTGGTAGGAAGGAGGGCATAATCATCCTGTAAAAGCCTATTATTCATCATATTACATAGTGAGCTTGATGGCAGTTTGATCCAAGGGCTCCTGATCACTTCAGTTGGATTCATGGGCCCACCTTTGAAGACTATAAATAGGGTGTATTCTCTCCCTCTCAATACACCAACGAGAAACAAATTGTTCAAAGAATAGGCAAAGCCCTACTCACTTATAGCTTCAAAAATAGGAAGAGGGTGAGTAAAGTGTGGAGGAGAGCTGGGCTTGTTGCATTTTGATCTCCAAGCTTTACCTAGATGGATGAGATTCTGCCTTAGGTCATCATCCAAGATTCTTTATGGTAATTGATCCTTAGATTGAGTAACTATTTAATTTCTGTCCCAGAGTGCTCTAATCAATCTTAGGATCCAGATTAGTAGTATCCTATAGTGTCAGCGTGCCCCACTAATGATCGTGGTAGTCAGCATGTGGAGACAGCTTGATCTGCCCTTGGTAGTCCACCACTTTCGTGCAAGATCTTAAAACATAGTTCCTCCAGGTGGAGCTATTGATCATCTTCTTAATTGGTTGCTGGCATCCAAAAGCTGGGTGTGGAGAGACTGGGTGTGTGATACCAAATGGTGTCGAAATAAGATGACACATGCCAAGACAAGGAAATAAGATGACTCGGAAATAGGGCCGAAATAAGATGATGAAGGGCCAGGGACGATGAAATAAGATAACGTAGAGCCAAACAAATTGACACTACATGAGGA
>CM041633.1:46289364-46405553 GCA_023333625.1 Bothriochloa decipiens | reverse complement strand
ATGAAATAAGATAACGTAGAGCCAAACAAATTGACACTACATGAGGAAATGGGCAAGCCAAACAAGAGCGTGGCCTGTGGCTAATCTATATGTACCTAATAATAAGAATTTCTTCCATCCTATATTTGGTCCATCATCACTTTCGTTTCCATTCGTCCATCCTTCACTCCCACACCTCTCTTCTTCCATTTCTCAGTCTGAGACCTCTTCTTAAGCTGCAAAACCAACACTAGTGCTGCACCACTCCTATTGCGGCCTAGCTGGCTGAGTCTATGTGTGTTACAACTTATACTCCACACAGTTCAGGGGAGGGGGTTGGCTCATTTTCCACCTTTTCACAATAATTGCACACAATAGCCACCTATTTTAAGTTGAGTCAATCTTTAATTAATTTCCCATACGACATTCTCCTTTACTGCACCTATCACGTGTCATGGCCTTAGAATTTATTTCATTTAATTGAAATAAGATTGGGCAAAACCCAATTATTCAAAAACATAGCTAACTCGTTATAATTAGATATGAATGATCCAAGTGACCATACAACAAGTTGTACTTCTCAATGTAGCGCATGTACATGTTTGCTAGTTGGACCAAAATAAGTGTGAATAAAATAATAAAAAGGAAAATAAAATAACAAGGTGGTAACCTCACCAACCAAAATGATATGATAACCATATTCACATGTCTAGGATCCAAACATGAGATAGAACTATGAGGGTATAGACCCGTATACCCTCACGGCCCAACATGGGCCGTAGCTCGAATGGCGGTCCAGACCACTAGTTCAAGACGCGCGGAGCACAGATCTGGTTGGCTTGCACCGCAAGAAAGCATGGCTTGTTTTCTTGTCCATGAAGGGAGGTCTCATCAGACACACTAGTTATCGTATTCCATGTAAAGACTTTTCTTGTAACCGACCAGGATTAGACTCAACCAATCCATATCGGATCTGTAACCTTACCTCCCAAGCTATATAAGGCGGGTAGGGCCCCCTCAAAAACATCAAATCTCATCTCATCATACAGCAATACAATCCATAAAGACTCAAGACGTAGGGTATCACGTCATATTGATGGCCTGAACCTAGATAAATCCCCATGTTCATCTTGCATCACCGTCTAGTTCGTGTCTCACGCACCTCCATAGATTCATCTACTACCGTAGGCATACCCCTCGGTAGATTGTCACTGACCTTTCATCAACAAGAACCATTCCATCTCATTTAATCCCTCCAACCAAGTGCCTATTTGGCATAGCTCCTCATGCAATAGCTCCACCCGCTAGAGTCGGAGCTCGAGCAGAAGCCTCAAGAGGTAGTTCCTTTTCTGTACATCAAAAATGGCTCTGGCTCGTCTTATATACGCCTAAAACTGGTTGTTTCTCTTTTGGTGTTTGGTACAGCTTCTCTGCTGATGTTGCTACCATAGCCGGAGCCACACTAGACAGGTTTGAAATTTATATCTATACCTAATATTAAAGAGGCAAAATTTCTCTCTACCCATTTTTTTCGTTCACCTCCCGATCGCCCTAACCATTTAGGCAGTTCTCCATGTCTTGCATGTGACCCGGATTCATGACACATAAAAGTTAGGGTAACTCGCGTCTAGCGATGATAAATATGGAGTCCATTCTAATATGTATTGGGTCATGTCTTATGTATCTCTTATGTGATCCCGCGGACTCATGACCCATACTCATACGAGTTAGGACAAGTTACATCCAGCGATTATATGGATTCCGATTCCTATATATGTTGGATTCTGTAGCAACGTACGGGCACGTTTGCTAGTAAAAAAAACAAGGACCACCACATCCTTTAAGCAAACTGGAATAGGGATCATCCCAACCAAAAATCAAGGACTCCATCTTCCTATTCCAACTTGTCTCGAAACCAAACAAATACTTAGGGATAACAGAAAAGTGGCAACTTGAAGTAGTGGGCACGTAGAAGAAAGGACAAGGAAAATTAAATTAGTGGCAGTGGACAAAACAACATTATTTTGTTAGTAAGATGAGAAAGAATGTCAATATAGAAAAAATGGACTTTGCGGTGGCACTCCTAAATAACTATGAGCCCTTCATTTAATTAGATCGGAAGAATGTCAATATAGAAAAAAAATGGACTTTGCGGTGGTACTCCTAAATAACTATGAGCCCTACATTTAATTAGATCGGATGATTAGAACATCTGTTACTTTCTAAAAGCTAATAGGTGAAATAAATATATCATTAATTTTTAATTTTAGGAAATAGGATAAATCAGGAATGTATATATAAAGATCGTTTTTAGATCTAATTGATGCATACAAGATCTATTTAATGTGACAAATCCTTTTATTTTTGTAACTTTGGATATGACATGATTTATCTAGCGTATGTAAACTAGCTGTTTTTTATGCAAGTAACCCTGCCGTACGTACATGCCCACAACATACTAAAACGTGTACACCCACAACATACTAAAACGTGTACATGCCAAAAAACGTGTCCAACATACATGAACTCTACGTGCATACACAAAACTTCACGTGGCCACATTACATGCTCAATATATAATATGACAGTTACGTGTTTTATTAGAAGACTCTAAATTATGTAACTTAGTTTAACCGAGTCAGCAGTATGTACACACTTGGTTATGTACCGTATTAGCATGTAACATACTTTAGATCATCAAAATTTACAGCTCAATTAATGTGTTAGTTGTTAATTTTCATGTATGCAACATATTTTTTAACTGAGTATTTATTATGAGCCGTGTATAACTTTAACATAACTCAGTATCAAATTTTGACCAATTTTAAGACAAAAAATATCAAAATAAATTAAAATATATAAAATAACTTCATCCTTATGTGAATAGACTAAAATATTTACTAAGTGTATTCAGTCCAAAATTTTTTGTATGTATATGTATATAGTATATAGTAGCAAAAAGTAATAACAGAACTAAAATGGCATTGTAAAAGAAAGGCGCCGTGCGCTGGATTCTCTCTTCAGTGATGTGAGGATTTATTGATATTTTTATTTTCCTAGAGTACTTAATTAATTAACTCAAAAACTAAACAAATCAATGGCTCAGATTCATTTAAGATATTACCTTCTAATAAGTAAACAGTGTACCATAGCATTGCTCGAGAAAAATGACATTCCACGAAAACGTTTTGCTAATTTTCTATCGTCATATTTTATAATCTCTCGAGAATGGAGCCACCTAATATGTAATTTCAGCAAAGATTTCCTATGTGATGTATTTGATTTTACATAGTACACTACTACAGATTCTTTAACTGTGGCGGGCGTTTTGGATTAACCCTGGCAGGCAAAACCATCCGCCACTGTCGAAAGGTCATGGTTAATCGTGACTCCACCGCAGCGGGCGCCAATGCCCGCCACGATTAATCGATTAACCGAGGCAGCCAAGTTAGGATGCCCGCCACGGTTAATGCTATTAACCAAGTTGGTCGATTTATGTAGCCCGCCACGTTCAACAATTTCAGAAAATTAAAAAAAAAAAGCCCTCCGAGCGCGGTAGCCCACTGAGCCCCGTAGCCCACGCATTGCCATGCATCTGGATCAGCCGGAGGAACTGCCGGATCCACCGGCCTCGAGGCTATATCCGCCAGAGGACATGCCACCCCCCTTTGATCCACGACCAAACTGCCGGATCCACCAAAACTGCCAGATCCATCGGATCCATGGGCCCCGAGGGTAGATCCGCCGGAGGAAGTGCCACCACCACGCTGGGAGAAGGAGGGGCAGACAAGGCCTGATGCATGAGGAGAGCCTCGCTAGCTTGATCCAGGATCGAGGGGGAGAGGGCGGCCGCCGGATCCCTGACGTTGAGCCGCCGCGCCTCTACCCCGCCCTGGAGGGGATCTTGCTGCCACAGCCATGGTAGTGGAGCCTGCGCCGCCACCGTGGGAGCCCCATCGAGATCCACCATCGATGGCGCGTGGACCCTCGCTGCTGAGAGCCCCTGGTCCTGTCTGGATCCCCCGCCTAGCCTCCAGGTCCAGTGGATCTAGCGCCGCCACACGCGGAGGTCCTCGCCATGAGCGGATCTAGCGTCGCCACGCAAGGAGGGCCTCGCCTTGAGCGGATTCAACACCGCCGTGCACGGAGGGCCTTGCCTTGAGCGAATCCAGCGCCGCCGCACGCCACAGGGAGGCCAAGTGAGGAGTGGAGAGGAGGCTAGAGTGCCGACGTTGGGAGGGCGGAGTGGAGAGGAGGCGTGCGCCTCGGAGTGGAGAGGAGAGGCACCTCGCGCATGTATCGGGCAGAGAACGGGAGCGGAGGCGCTGGGTGGGAGAGACAGAAAGAGAGAGAGAGTGAGGTGGAGAAACCCTAAGGCATTGTAGGAGGTGGAAATCAGGCCTCTTGGGCCTCGGCCTTTACTGTGACGGGCCTTATAGAATGCCCGCTATAGTAAATCAATTTACCGTGGTGGGCACCTTAAAACGTCTGCTATGGTAAATAGTGTATTTTCCGTGAAGGGCGTCTTAAGATGACCGTCATGGTAAAACAATTTACGTGGCAGGCTGAAGTGCCCGCCATGATAAATGAAAAATTCCCACCTCCGTAAATGACGGCATTAACCGTGGCGGGAAAAAAAATGTGCCCACCACAGAGGCGTCCGACGGGTGTCTTACATATTCATTTCTGTAGTAGTGGAAAACAGCAAAGCCGGGTTGATGCATGAACACTAACAATAATAATATAATGGTTAAAAATGGCTTAAACGTAACAAAACCTAGTTTACTTGAAGATTAAACGGGAAAAGTAGGATTTTGTCTGAAAGTAATTGATGATATTACCTCGTTGAAAAAGATGCAAATAGAGTGATCTGGTGATAACCGCTGGAGCTCCAATACTCGATTCGGCTTCCGCGTGCACATGATTGCAACCTCATGGTGGTGCGCTGACACAACGATACGGCTCCCATTCTTCTTGTTGGGCAGGTATGGCTTGATGTTATCCCACTGAACCATTGTGGATAGGCCTTCCAGGATGATGAGGTACCGGCCCTTGTCGACCAGCTGCACAAATTTCTCCACTAGACGATCTGTGGACGATTCCGTCCACGACAGGGCATCTATAGCTACTGCAGTGGCTTCATGTTCTTGGCGCCAAGAGTTTCTGTAAAAATGAACCACCAAGCTTCTGATAAACTCATGGGGATTGACAGGATCCGTCACCTTCACCCAGGCACGGTGTTTGAAGCCCTTATGTATGCTTGAATCTTCATACATGTCCCTGATGATGGACACTGTCCTAAGATCATCTCCTGTACTTCTCCACACCGAGAGCACTTGAAGAGCACTGCTTTCCTCGGTGATCAGCTTGGTAAGATCAGCTAAATCTCCTGCCATTGCCGTGGTGTCCCTTGCCACAGCAAGGATGTCAGATCCTGGTGCGTCGTTATTGGAGCCAGACGCAGACTGTTGCAGTGCCAGGGACACGGAGCCAGAGTCACTGAATTGCCTGTAGCGTATGCTCCTCAGGCTCACGTCCTCAACACGCCTCTTTAGCTGTTTTATTTCAGTAACTGCTTGATCAAGGGGCAGGTCTACTCCCTTCTTGCAGCATCTGCAGAAGGACGGCAACAAACGGAGCCACGCTGACGACTTATTTGTGTCCAGATGGAGGACGAACTCAATGCAGTCCTCAGCATCGTAGGACAGGTCGCGGACCTGCCTCACCAAAGTCCTCACCACCGTGTTTTTGACAAGCTTCCTGTCAGCAAAGTTGAGGAAGGACTGCATCATTTCAAACTCGTCCGTGATGAAGACCAGATCATGCTGCACTATCTGCCACTGCTCTGCCTCCTCCTTGATGGCAGACTGCACCTTGTTCACCAGCGCCTCGATCGCCGTCCTGGAAATACCAATGGCAAGATCTGTCATTGTGTACTCTCCAGTGACTAAGCTACTATGTTTGGTTGTGTGGCAGAAGCTAGCAAGTGGTACTGCTAATGCCCAGAGTTGTGCATCTACTAAGCATACGGAGGTGTCATTATGAAGGGGTAATATTAGATACGAGTCATCGATTGGAGGCTAAAGCAAAGGGATTCTGCTTCTCAAGAAAGTTAGCGAAAAGAAATTAAATATTATATCTACACAACTTCAATTATATGCTTCCCCTTTTCACAAAGAATCTTTGTTCCTGTCATGGGAAACAAAAGAGAGCATGTGCTCTCAAGAAAATTAGCAAAAAGAAGTAAGGTATTCCTCGTCCAATACAAATTATATATTATATCTACACAACTTTAATTATATCCTTCCCGTTTTCACAAAGAATCTTTGTTCCTGTCGTGGGATGGAAACAAAGGAGAGCACGTACTTCTCAAGAAAGTTAGCAAAAAGAACTAAGGTATTCCTCTTCCAACACAAATTATATATTATATCTGGTGTGATTTATAATTGAGAAGGTGTTCTCCGCGCTTCCAACGTGGTAATTATTTATTATATCTACACAACTTCAATTATATGCTTCCCCTTTACACAAAGAACCTTTGTTCCTGTCGTGGGATGGAAACAAAGGAGAGCATGTAATGGTTATTTCTTGTTAATGCTAGGAATTTCTTGAGATGTGCAAAAGCAAAAGTACCAATAAATTAAGACATTAACATGGAAGTTCAAAGAGAAACCAGCTGGAGAAGAGCATGCATCTTGGCTGAAGCAAAGAATATTTTGCTTTTCAAGGCCGCAATCAAGAGGAGAGGCGTGGATGAGCTTCCTTATGCGCTGGGTTAGCTGGGAACTAAGGCCAAGAAGAACAAAGGATTAATCAGATCAATGCTATTATAGATGTTGCAATTCTGATAATCGCCACTACTACTGGTCGTACCAGAACCATGCCATTATAATTCAAAGTCTATTTCAACCATACCACTTTATATTTCTCTGGTGATGTTTGGCCCAAATGCAGTAATATGTACCATTATAAACTTTTTCGTATGGTCTGAAGTACCCATGATACTCCCTCTCTATCCATCTCACAAGAATGACCTGCATCATCCATTGCCTCTGCCCAATTCATCTTTCCTTTCTCGTTTTCTACCAATGGCCATAGTTTGCCTCCCTCCTACCCGCCATGCCAGTCCTATTGAAAGACCTAGTTTGATTTTGGTTAATGTAGTGGTTACCACCACTACAAAAATAATTTTGAGACATTGTAACACCCTAAAAATTGCATCTTTCCAAAATAGATAAATTTGATTTATATATGTAATTTTTGTGAGCATTCAACATAGGAAAAATACTGATTTTTATGAAACTAAAATCAACTGTAAGGTCAAGCTAGATGTTTGTGCATACATTCTGTTGCATTCTTATTCTTGAGATGAGTGGTTTTGACCAAAATCAAAAATGGGTTTCAAAACCATTTGAAAATCCTTTGGAAAACCAAAAAAATAAAAAGAAAAGGATTTCTTTCCCTTCTTCACTTCTGGCCCAAGCAGCCCAGCTCGACCCGCCTTCTTTTTCCTACTAGCCGGCCCGCTCGCCCTCTTTTTCCTCCCCCTTCCCTTCATTTTCCTTCCTGGGCTGGCCCAATCCGGCCTTGGCAACCGCTGCCCCTTTCCCCCTTCCCTCTCACGCTGACGGCCCAGGCACGCTCATCAGCACTGCTGTCAACCTCCGCGTCGCACGCGGTCTTGACGAAACCATCGCTGCCCCGAGCCCACTCGCATCGTGGGAGCGCTCCTCCACGCCTGGCCTTGATAAAAGGGGAGCCAGAACTGTCGCCGCTCTCCCTGCTGCTCCTCGCTCCATTTTCCCCTCGCTCTAGTGCGCAGAAGCTGCAACCGCAGCGCCGCCACTCATCAGGATCCGCCGAACGGGAGCTGCTGTCCCCGCTCCATCTCCAACCTTTCTAAGGCCCTTGGCGAGCTTGCGGACACCTCCTTTCTCTCCTGGTGCCTTCGGCTCGTCAAGTTGTGGCCCTAGGCCTCATTTCACATGCGCCGGCAACCTCCTCACCGCCGGCCATGGCGACCTCCGCCCCGGCCGAGTCCTCCAGCTGCGTTTTAGGCCTAGGCGGGATCATCTAGCCCTCATCTCTCTCCCGATGCTCTCGGTTTGCAAAACCGCGGCCTGTAAGGCCGTTTGTCGCGCACGCCAATGAGGTTTCGTCGCCAGCCATGGCGGTGCCGTCGGCGCCCTCTCTACCTTCCCCATGTTTTAATTGCAGCCATAGGATTCCAGATCAACGGCTCGTATCACCCGATACCCCTTCGCTGGTCATTTTGCTAAAGAGCCTCTAGATTTTGAAAAATCCCGCCCGTAGTCCTTCATCCAAATCAGATCTGAATTTCCTTTTTATTTATTTTAAATCAAAAATGAGTTACAATGTATTCATAGTTTTGCCACTGATTTTGTTTTACTCGTAAAAACTAAGTTTTAGATCCGACTCGATCCATTCAAGTTGTGTTAATCTACATATTTATACCACTGTTAACCATTTTTAAATCTTTTAAATCTTATTATTAGATTTAATTAATTATTTAACAATAAAAAATCTTGTTTAATTCATAACTTTTGCAGTATAGCTCCGATTTTCATGATCTTTGTGTTTGTGTGATCGTAGAGAGATGTAGAAATAAACCTTTTTATCTTGTTGTACTATTCTAAATCATAGACTTGCTTGCTTTGCATGATTGTCTTTAGAATGCATGTTGTTGCAATGTTGACCAAGTACAGACGGTGGGCAGTTCGCGGGTGACCGGGAGTTCTTTTGTGACATTCTGGATCAGCAGGAACCTTTCAAGCACGGCAAGTATAGCATGGGATCTACCTTGATGTCATATTCACCATTAATTATTTAATCATTTTGCATGTGTCTAATATTGTTACCCTTAAGGACATCCTAGTTATTGATATCTTGTTCCTTGACACCTATGGTTTACGTGCATGTGGGTAACTTGCTAGCACTCAACATAATGGTACATGATCTAAACAATGATTAATGGTTCTATGGAAATGATTGTAAAATTTGCTTTTAGCAACTGGACTATAGGGCGAGGGAGCAATTGGCTTTTATGCATGATGCTCTTGGCCCTCCATAAGGACTTATCTATCGACAAAAGGAGGGACTAACAGTGCAACGGTGAGGGTCACATGGCTCTAACTTTAGTTCAGTAAATAGGACCTTTTCTAGCTTGTTAGAGATTATCCTAAAGGGCGCAAAAATGGCTTGACACAATGGGTGTAGTGCGGCCTACTTGCCAAAAGGTTAGGGCGTGAGTATGCCTTTGGGCAATGGCTTGACACAATGCCTAACTTGACACAATGGCTCTATATCTACTTGCCAACTAGATATCTAGCGGCCCTAACTTATTAGACAAACCCATAAAAGACTTTATAGTGTTCCCTGCCTACTCACCTTGGAAGTGAGATGGGAGTAATTATCCCGGCCATATGGGTGACATGACTCATAGTGAAAGTGCACAATCTCTGTAGAGTGTAAAACTTTTATAACAGCCATGCTCACTGTCATGAGCGGCCCGAAAAACTCACAGAATAAATGGTTACTTATAATGTTATTTATTCATGAAGACTTATGATGGTATTATGGTGATTTTTATATGATACAATTGGTTCTGATATATGATCTTCTGGATTTAACTAGGATTTAAGCAAAATCTAATACTACTTAATGATAAAATCATGATTTACTAAAAATTCTAAACGTAATAAACCAGTGTCACCCTTTTGAGCGTCATGAACCCCATGTTATGCTTGTTGGTATTATGGTAAAATTTACAATACCCTGTTTACCACCGAGTGAACTGCTGCAATGGTATTTCCGTACGCTTGCGGACTTTGCTACTTTCGCTAAGAAACACCAACAGCCCCTGGCCCCTAGAGAGAGGCAATCCTAAACCCTAATTCATTATTTTTAGTCAGGATCAGCCTGAGAGGGCCCCTTGAATGGATCTCCTCTCTAGAGCCTAACATTCAACAGAGTTTAGTTTTGTAGTCTCTATGTGAGATTAGAGCTATTCTTTTAAATTAAGAGAGATAGAGTGGAGAAAGAGTTGGAAGAAGCCCGGCCTTTCGGTGTCTCCTCTCCGTCTCTTACCTTCGGGATCAAGTCTGCTTAACCCGGGGCTAGCTTCTAAGATTTTTTGATAATTTAACTTTTAATACTAGTAAGTATATTGTTATTATTATTCTTCGGTTTACGAGTTTACTTTATTCTCTTCGTTTAGAGAGTAGAGTAATCATCTGTAGTGTAAGTAAGATGCTTAGGCTTCGGATACTCGTAGATATCCCCTACTGGTCGGATCGGTGGTAGATCGTGGGGTGACTCATATAGCCTCATTGATCCTTTGTAGCCTCCTCCCATTTGTAGCTTCAATAGGATTCTGGTGCTAGGGTTGAGCATCATCTGCTGGTGTCTTTTCCCTTAGTACTTCCCCATTAGAACAATAATTGCATAGCTTGTCATAGGTTGGAACTAGGACGCCGTTGTAGTCTTCTCTATATCCCTTTAATCATAGCCCTTGTTTGCAGCTTAGGCGTTAAGTATAGACTTTTTAGTTATCGCACGTTTTCTTCCTATGGATAAAAATACGATACTTTAGAAACATTTCCTGGGTAAAGTACTCATCGATACCCATTCACTTGTGGATTATGTCTCTTTGATTCTTTTGTGTGTGTAAACACTATCAACAAGGGGTAGGGCGCGGCTGCTAGCGCAAAGTCATGCGCGGCCGCCGGCATAGGGAAGGGCACAGTCACGGGACACGGCCGCCTGGCCGCTGGGGCGCTGCCGCCGGGACACAGCCTGCCATGGCGCCCTCGTGGCCCCAGTGGAAAGTGCGGGCAGCGGCTAAAAATCCCACTGCCGGTCAGCACATATGCGGTGAAGACACAGCGGGCACGCGGACGCCGCCGTATCTCGGAGCCAAGGCACTGCAGGCGTATGGAACGACGATGCATCTCACAGTTGACGCGAGCGCGAGTTGCGAACTCGCGATGCGGACTGGGAAAGAAGACGGGCGAACGAAAAAAGAATCCTGTGACAAAAAGTTAAAGAAAAAATAAACAAGCACTACCAGATCCGTTGTCTTTGTCGAGTACAAGAGGCACTTGGCAAAGGCGTACACACACTCAGCAAAGGCTTTGTCGCTGGCACTGGGCAAAGCTGTGTCGGCAAAGAAAGCCTCGACAAAGAAATCTTTGCCGACTGCCAGGTCACAGGCACTCAGCAAAGACTTTACCGAGTGCCAAACCAGCACTCGGCAAAGAAAACGGCCACGGCCATCTGTTGGTTTTTTTACCGAGTGCTGACTTATCACTCGGCAAAGATTTTTTATTTTTTTATTTCAAAAAGTCTTTGCCGAGTGCCATGGCCGGCACTCAGCAAAGAGCTTTTTTTATTTTTTTTAAAATAGCCTTTGTCGAGTGCCTGGTCTGGCACTCGGCAAAGCCGGTGCGGTTGCCACCTCGTGCCCAGCTTTGTCGAATGCCAGGCACTCAGAAAAGCTAGGAAATTTTTTTCTTTTTTTTCGTTTTTTCATATATATCACAGCAGGCAAATCACATATATATAACATAAATTCATATATATAACACAAATCCACATATATATCACATACCAGCAATAACAAATGCATCCAACAAGTTCAACATCAGCAGTCGCAAATCCAACATGTCCAACATAACAAACACAAAGTCTCACAAATTCATACAAAGTCCGACAATCACAAAGGCCTTCACTCCTCGTGCTGCGACCCGCTGTCCCTATGCCCATCATATTGTGAAGAGCTCCCAGAAGCTGGCCATGAAGACCACGCGGAGTGTCTGAGTTATGGCGCGCTGTGGTACGCCCACCCGGAGAGCCCGTGCTGGGTAGACGGAGGAGGGCCGCTTGCCCACCCGGAGGGCCCGTGCTGATAGACCCAGGAGGAATGTCACCTAGATACATGAAGTGTGGCTGAGGGACAACCGGGTCAACCGGCCACCCATGGCCTGGAGAAGGGCCATCTAGAAGAGTCGGGTTCGAACCCGCCGACTGTGGCTGCACAAAGGAGAAGCAATCTCATTAGTACCTGCAGGATAGCCACACAAGCCAAAACAATAGAAAAACATATATTCTCACTGGAGTCCCTATTAGGCTAGAAAGAACGGGTGGAGCGAACATCGAGGGAGGCAATAGAGGCAGGACGACACTGTGGATCTGCAGGGACTGAAAGAAGCCAACAAAGTCCTGCATCTGACATGCCGAGTGCTGCTGGACAGCCTCAATCATGCACGTCGACTGTTCCCTCTGACATGCCAGCTCCTGACGATGGGCCTCCTATGCGGCCTCCTATTGGGCCCGCAACTCGGCCACTTCAGACTGCAATATTACACCCGCAATGTTTCAACAATGCAAAAGAAAAGGTACATATGTAAAACCAATGAACGACGAATAAAACTATAGTTACCTGAACCGCCACCAACATCTGCGTGGACCTCAACTGTCGAGGTCGTATGGGGATGTCAGAGGAGGTCGTGTTGTCTGATCGACGATCCTGGCAAAGGGTGGGAACGGTGGCTGGGTCGATTGTGCTGTGGGTAATATAGTACCAGCTGTGCTGCTTTCCTCCTCCCATCCTCATCAGGATGTCTGTATCTAGGGCCTCGGTGGCCGGATCAAAGGTCTCACCATGGCGCTTGGGAGCCACTGCGGTGTACTTGACCATCTTCTCGTTGGTGTTTGGGTTTGTGTACGCGTCAGCCCCCTCCGTCGGGTTGTAGACTTGTCCGGATCTATCGCTTTGCCCTTGTGACAGAGGCGTACCCCGTGAACTCGTTGATCACCTGGCCACCATGCGACTGGGACTATAAGGAAAACACAAGGATGATTACTCGTATTGAGAATGAAGTGCTTGAATAAATAAATAAATAAATAAATAAATCAGCAGAAGCGTACCCATGTGTCCATGAACCCTGAGAGGGGGCGGCTCCCTTGGTAGTGTGCCGGCCCTGGCATCGCCATGCGGTCCCCCCCGTTTGGCTCTACGCCACTCGTATGACTCCGGCTTTCTCCACTTGTCCACAATGGCCACCCAGCAATCCATGTGCATTTTGCACCAATCAGGAGGAAACTGCATGACAACGAGTATTTGACATGTCAGAAGATGAATCATAATTAATGTTTCCTACTTATTTTCATGAAAGGAATTAGAATTAATGTTTCCTACTTACCTGGAGGTAGACCTCCCTGGGAAGGTTGCTCTCGGGGTAGAGGACCATCGCCCTGGCTTGGTTCTTCGGCAGTGATTGGCGAAGCACGTCGGTGTGGTAGGTGATGAGGACCTAGAGGTGCGTCTCGTGGTACATGTCCTTGAGTCATTCTATGCAAACCTTGTCCTACACTCGCGATGCCTTGACCTCATGCCCCGGCTCGCACGTGAACTACTCCTGCATACAGATATCATGTATCATTTTTATTATTTCAAGAACGTCCAACGAATACGTAGTATTGACAAAGCGGTGCGATCAGAACTCCCACTTGATCTTGGTCATAATGGGGACCTCATTTTCATCCCTGACATTGGCGAAGTCCTACCACTTTCAGGGCAGCTCTGTTCTCCCATTATGGGTGACAAGGCCAGGGTAGTGCTTCTTGATCAGGAGGGCCAGCATGCCATTGATATGGCATGAACTGCCCCCATGCACACATGTCTAGTTTCTGCATGAGTTATTAAGAAGAATTATTAGTTTGAAATTCGATTTTAAACATGTCATATGAATAAGTCATGAAAACATGAGTGGTTACTTACTTTTCACCAGCAGGTTGAATCACCGGACGCTGGTGTGGCGTGAGCACCGCTGAAGGGAGGCGCGTGATCCCGTGCTGGTAGACCTTGCTCAAACCTGAGGAAGCCATCTCCCCAGGTGTTGCCTCGTCCCCGTCCTGGTTGCACTCTTCCTCCACCTCATCCGGCCGGTCGTCATCGTCCATCGGAAACAGCTCCCTCATCCTGCAGGCCCTCATCGACGACTCCACCAATGGCGGCTCCGCCACCTCCTCATCGGGGCCGGTCCTCAGTTAGCGCGAGTTGACCCCCATTCATCGCGCTCGTCTACTTCCGCCTGACATTTTGTCCTGTGCCTGCAATGACAAAGATTAAACCAATTAGCACAAATAATCAATAAGTACTACTAAAGAGATGCAAAATGAATGAAACATAATTGCAAAGTAATAATAAGAACAATATAGTATTACATGAATTAGAAATTATCTCCACAAATGGCAGTGGTTGGCTCCTCATCATCACTATCACTATTGTCATGATCACTATCAATATTATCGAGCTCTCTTAAGTCATCATCTCCATTGTCCTTAGGATCTTGCACCACTTCACCCTTGTCCTCATCGATGTCGTTGTCTACTTCCATGCCCATGAGTGAAAGAATGTCTATCTCCAAATGCCCTTCTAACCCCTCAGGTTGATAGAACTCTCTGCTATCTGCATTTGGGTAAAAGTTGTAATCATCGTTGTTTGGGACAGGCGCTTTACCACACAGCGATACCAAGTGCACAAGGTACCAACCCTTAAGCTTCTCATCTTTTTGGCATGCCCATGTGAGATAATAAACTTGTGTGGCCTGTTGAGCCATAATATAGACATCTTCTCCAGTATAGATGGAATCCTGTTGAATTTTGACTTGCCCAATGGCATCGGCTCTTCTCGTGTCATTAGGATCGAACCAATGGCATTTGAATACCACTGGTTTAAGAGCTTTGGGGGCCTCAAAGTGGAGCTCATATATTTCTTTGACTATGCTGTAATAGTCATGATCATCGGTGCCAGACGTATGAACTCTTGTGCACGTGGTCTTTCGGGTGGGCCGACTCTCCTCGTACCTTCTCGTGCAAAAGCGATAGCCATTCACATCATAAATGGTAAATGACGTGACCCTATGGGTGAAGCCCTGTGCAACCTGTTTCATTTCACCACTCATTTTCACATCTGTGCATGCTTGTAAGGTGATGCCAGGTAGATGGTTACATTACTCGCTCCTAGGAGCAAAGTGGAATCTCAAAGTTGGAACGAGGTAAGTTGGATGGTACCTTCGTACAGAACCAGAAAATAAAATCGGGCATGACATTTTTGAGGAGATAGTCTTCTTCTTGGTTAGTAGGAGCCCTATTCCCTGTCTAGTGTTCATTAATAAACTCCCTAAAAAAACAAGAGACAAAGGGGGTCAGACCGATAGGTGGAGGATATTGATGGCGTATGTAACAAGCTCATTGAGAACTTACTTTTGATAAGGAACCACTTCTTCAAGGTTCAACAACAAGTAGAGCGTGATAGTGCGAAACTCATGTTGTTGCAACGTCTTGGGGGTACCTGTGCTTCCTCTTCCGAGTTGCCCTTTGAAAAGGCTCAGGGTCGATGAACTCTCGTCGTCGTTGTAACGAGGGGGTGGATTCACGCTGGGAAGGTTCTCAATATAGTACATCATTGTGAAGTTTGACACCTCCTCCACTCTGAATGCCTCTGCTACGGAAGCCTCAATTTTGGCTTTATTTCTACACTTTTTTCAAATAATCTTTAGACACCGCTCGATTGGATAGCACCAATGGGCCTGCACGGGACCCCCCAGTCGTGCCTCATGCGGTAGGTGCAAAATCAGATGCTGCATTGGCAGGAAGAAGAAGGGTGGAAACATCATCTCCAACTTGTAGAGCAACAGAGGTGCAACACGCTCCAGGTCAAGAGTCACTTCTCGAGATAACTCCCTGGCATAAAGCTGGTGGAAGAAATAGCTCATCTCTGCTAGGACGCGCCACACTAGCTCGGGGAGGTATCCACGGGTCATCGCAGGAAGGAGCCGCTCAATCCATATGTGGAAGTCATGAATCTTCATCCCTAAGACTTTCATAGTCTTAGGGTTCACTCCCCTACTCAGATTCGCCGCATACCCACCAGGGAACATTAACGTCTTGATCCACTATAGCACTTCCTTCCTATCGTCCCTTTTCAGGATGTAATTGATCGGGCCCCTTTTCCAATTCTTGCTGGTCGCAAGGGTCTTCATCAATAGCTTTGGTCTTTCACAGATCTCTTTCATGTCCAGTCTAGCCTTACGTTGTCCTTTGACTTTTCCTTTATGTCCATGAGTGTTTCCCAGAGTGCCTCGGCGACATTCTTTTCTGTGTGTATTACATCAATGTTGTGTGGAAGAAGAAGGTCCTTGAAGTAGGGGAGCCTAGTCAAGCCTGATATATGAGTCCACATGTGTTCCTGACCATATCCAATAAAACCACCATTGTCATTATCAATTTTGAGAGCCTCTATCTCGGCAAGGACCTGGGCACCGCTCATAATCTGAGGAATGGGGTCGGTGACTTGAACACCTTTTGTGAAGTGCTTGATGTCTCATCTAAACTCATGGTCGTCATCTAGGAATTGATGATGTTTGTTAAACGAAGAAAACTTGCAACCCTTCTTCAGCTAGGTGAACATCACAGATGCATTGCATACTGGGCAAGGCAACTTCCCATGGACACACCACCCACTGAATATGCCATATGCCAGGAAGTCATGCATTGAATACTGGTACCACACATGCATTGTGAAGTTCTTCTTTGTAGCTCGGTCGTATGTCAATACCCCCTTTTCCTAAGCATGTTGCAATTCATCCCATAGTGGCTGCATGAACACACCCATATTGTTGCCTGGGTGTCCAGGTATTATCATTGACAAGAACACGTTCTTGGGTTCAAACATGACGTCAGGGGCAAGATTGAGGGGGATCATGAACATGGGCCAACAAGTGTACGGGCCGCCATCATTCCATACGGTTTGAACCCATCTGTTGCCATCGCTACACGTACATTCTGAGCCTCCATAGCTTTGTCAGGATGCTGGATATCAAAGTACTTCCATGCGTCACCATCTGATGGGTGTACCATCTTGTCACTATATCTTTTGCCATTCTTGTACCATGTCATCTGTTTCACGGACTCCTCTGTCATGTACATCTGTTGGAGCCTTGGTATGATAGGAAGATACCGTAGGACCTTCTCGGGGATCTTAGACTGTTTCTTCTTGCCATCACTACTGTCTACCTCCACAAACCTAGAGGCTTTACACTTTGGACAGTGCATTGCTTCCTCAAGGTCTCCCCTAAATAGGATGCACCCGTTAAGACAAGAATGTATCGACTCATACAACATCTTAAGTGCATGAAGGAGCTTCTGTAATTCGTACGTGTTCTTCGGCAGCATGTGACCCTCCGGAAGCATTGTACCCAAAACTGCCAACATGAAATCGAAGCCATCTTGACTCAGGCTCAACCTCTACTTCAATGCAATTAGGCATCCAATGGCATCCAGTTGCAACATTGTTGTCTTCTCACGAAGGGGCTTCTATGCCAAAGACATCATTTCGTAGAACGTCTTTGTGGTTTCCTCTGGATCCTCCTCCACCAATCCTTCATTGCCACGTGCCTCGTTATAGGCTACCATCATGTTGGCCATCCCAGCATCTCCATCATACTCCTCAAGGCGTGCTCTCACCTCCTCCTCTCTAATATGATCGCCTTCACCATGGAAGATCCACCTCTTATAGTTTGCCATAAATCCGTTCTTGAAAAGATCTTTGTATACATCCTTCTTTATTTTTCTTTTTGAGTTCTTACACTTGCTATAGGGACACGGCATCCAAATCGACCCTTTAATAGCCGGGCCAAATGCTTGCTCCAAGAAATAATCGGTCCCCTAACCCATTCATCGCTCTTCCTATTAGTTGAGTGGCCCATGTACATCCACTCACGGTTATCCACCCTCTGTCATACACATACGTAAGCGAGTAATAAAAGAAGCAATTGCATCTACACGGCGTTCCTACCATCTAATGGGTGAAGGATAGGTCCTAATCCCACCCATCGATGCATAGATGGGTCAGCTTCCATGTTCTGCTCCCGTCCGAGTTAGAATTTTGGCAGCACCTCCCTGCTGTTCTCCTAATACACGTCCCCGCAGGGAGAGTGTGTATCCAAAGAACAATGGGGAGGTGCTGCCGAAACTCTAACTTAGACGGGAGTAGAACATGGAAGCTAACCCATCTACGTATCCGTGGGCTATCCAAAAAATGTGGACAATCCAAAACAGATACGGTCGGAGATATGCAAAGACCTGCATACCTTCGACCGTATCTCTTTTGGATGGGAGACGCCTAACTGGGTCACGTGATCTAAGTATGACAACGGGTAAGGAAGAGAGGTGATTTATACCTAGGGTGGCAGTGGAGAGAGGCTAGCGGGGTAGTGGCGAGTCGGTGCAGTGGCGAGGCAACGCGGTGCAGGTAGACCCGTAGTGCTGACGAAGAAGATCGGCGTCGCCGAGGTACTCCGGGTCCCCTCCGACAAGACCCGCTCTGCAAAAGAAGAAAGACAACACTATAAGTTAAAAAATTTGGCAGAACCTCCCCAGTACCGGGAGGTTTCAAAACCTACAAGAAAGAAGCCAGCTCGATGGCCAACAACACATATACGGCACGAAGGCCACAAATCCACAAACTAGGCCTGAAGGCCATCAACGACATAAGTAGCACGATGGCTGACACCCCTAGGGCTTTACCTTCTTCTCCTGCGACGGGCACGAATGACGGTGTGGACGAACGCCATCAAGGAACGGCATGAACGGTCATCGGACCAAGGTCCTTCTCCTCCTCCTTTCTCCCTCCTCTTCTCCTCCTCCTTCTTCTTCCTTCTTCTCCTTCTTCTTCTTCCTCCCCTTCTTCTTTTCCTCCTCCTCCTTCCTTCCTTCTCCTTCTTCTTCTTCTTCTTCCTCCCCCTCTTTTCTTCCCCTTCCTCCTCCTCCTTCTCCTCCTTTTTCTTCTTCTTCTCCTTTTCCTTCTCCTTCTCCTTCCCCTCTTTCTTCCTCCTTCCTCCTCTTCTCCTTCCCCGGGGCAAAGGGGGGCCGGGCGGCTTGGCGGGGCGGCACTGCAAAGGGGCAGCACTGCGGCGGCGCGGCGCGACCGGCCCAGACCGAGGCGGCGCGGCGGCGGTGGCGTGCGGTGGGGCCGGCTCCGGGACGACGCGAGCGATGACGGGGCCTGATCCGGCACTGCGGAGGGGCGGCACTGCAACGGCGGTGTCTTGCTGCGGTGGCGACGAGCGGTAGTGGCGGCGCTGCGGGAGTGGGGGCGAGGGGAGAATGGGGGGCACGGTGTGGGCTTTCAGCCCACCTGGCAACTTAGGGCACCGGCCGGCTTTGCCGAGTGCCAAGCCCACCGGCACTCGGCAAAGCTTTTTTTATTTTTTTAAAAGCGTCTTTGCCGAGTGCCACATCAGTGACACTCAGCAAAGATCCTGTTTGCCGAGTGTCAGTGATGGCACTCGGCAAAGATTTCTTTTTTTAATTTTGAATTCAAACTTTTTCTGTGGCCCAAGTATATTGTTTACAAGCACATGTTCGAATTTGCGTCATTTTTATAACATTTTGCTATATTTTGTTCATTTATTTCATTTACTTGAATTTTTTCGTATAATCCAAATTTAAACTGCAGGTGCATGAAATAATGAAACGTAGCCATTCAAAAAATGATGTTCATGTTGAAGAGTGTATTTTGAGCCCGTGTACATAAACTCACCCAAAAGTTTGAACGCCTTGTCCACGAAACATGACCATCTAGGTGCGGTAGAAGTATTTTTTAATTATATAAAATCCAAACGAAGTTCGAAAATCATGAAACTTGTCGAGGTGTCATGTTATCATATGTGGAGGCTATGATAAAAATTTGAGAATGTTTGGAGTAAGTTGCGATGTCGAATGTCTAAAACCCAGACATCTCCACATGTGATCAATTGTGAGCATCGACAAGGGTACACCGACAGCTACGAGCATTTTGGCTGGTTGAGAGTGGAACGAGCTCGAGCCTCGCTGTGTCAGTCGTTGGCGAGTATGGATCCATGATTGGAGGAGCTCGGGGTGCATCCCCGGGCGATGCTCCTTCATCGACATTTTCATTCCGATCTTGGTGTCTGGTGTCTACTACGGCTTATTCAAAGCAGTATTTGTGATGGGGCTCCTCCAAATCTTGGCTGACCAAGGCATCTCCATTGATGACGACGGCGACTGGCGACGCTAGGCGATGTAGGCTTCCGGTGGTTTGGGGAAGCACAAGGTCTAGGGTCTTCATTATAATTTGTTCTGTTGTTAAGGGCTATTATGTAAGATGGTTGAAACAACTGTTTACGTTCACCTCATATGCATCTTTATTCATACATGTATTATGTATATGTTTAGACAGGCAAAACCCTAAACACTAAACTCTAAACCCTAAACTCAGTTCATGTTTGTTGTCATTGCATTTGGCTGGCTGTTTTATTTAGAACTTTTGACATCCTGTCGGGCCCTCGGGCGACACGGGCTCTGCTTGCTTGCTCAGCACATGCAAAAAAAACTTGTATGGGGGCGCCCGACCCGTGGATGGTTGCGCCAAACCATTCGTGCAGTACAGGTGCAGAGCTTGCAAAGGCGCGCCGCGCTAGTAGTACTGACTCGATGAGACCATGACATGCATGCGTGTCCCCCATGCGCCTCGCTAGTGCGAAACGGACGGCCGGCCCCGGTTTACGTGTGGGCCCAAACTGTGTGTGGCTACTAATTTAATCAAGTTTTATTTTATTTAATTTTTTTAACTACAAACAAAAATAACTTATCGACGTGACTATACCAGACCTAATGCATTTTTTACTGTGATGAAGCTGGCAGGGGAATGCATTTTTTACTGTGATGAAGCTGGCAGGGGCACCTGTCTCTCCTCTCACCTTCGACCTTCCCATCCCTCTTCCTCTGCTCTATTTATGGCGTCCATCGCCTTCATCAAACAGCCAAGCTCCAAAGCCTATCCTCATCCTCCTCTCATACTTCCAAGTTCCATTGCTGGATCTTGCTCTTGCACTCTCGTGTCTCGCCCATAGTAGATAGTACATTCGGCCACTGGAATTTTGTTTGTTTGTTTGAGTTTTGTTTTCGACTAACGAAACTGAAACTTACCATGCATTCCAAGCAGCTTCCCTCTTGCTCTTGGTCATGGTCAGATTCGGTTTCTCGACAGGCCTTCTCGATGGGTCTCAGATCCGGCCGCCGCCGGGCTCCTCAGCTAGCGCGACATGCCACCGACGGCGCCGAGCGTCCATGGATCCACTCACCGGTGAGTTGCGAGGCAAGAAAGACACAAACCGTCATTTATGCATGTGTGTGTTAACCGTGGTGCACGGCTCTCGTTGCATCTGTTGTTCCCGTAGCCAGATTTCATCCGGGATCCGTAGAATCCAGATCCCATCTTTGGCTGTACCAGTCAGCATGGTAGTCGACGATTAGTGGCTTGGTCGATCTAGCCCCGTTCTTTTCGTTTACAGAATATCATGGTAATTTCGGTAGTACTGAATGTGACACATGTAGTCAAGAGCTTTTCTCTGTATTGCCCTGTCTAGGATACAGCCAAATTCACACTGTTCCACTGAAGGGGTAGGTCATTAGATGTGTGTTTTCCCTTCTAACAACTAAACAACAACGTAATAGCTTAGTAGCAGAAAGGGTAACAATGGGATAAAAATGCGATATCTTTTCTTTGAAGGAAAGTGAACTACTTTTATAGCACTCAAGAAGACCATATGAATACTTATGGCGCTCAAGTATTGCCTGAAGTTTTTTGTGCATTATTTATTTTGTAATGTACTACCTCTGTGCTAAAAATAAGATCTTGCTCGCTGATGGATTTACTATTCGGTCACTGATGCATTCCCTTTGCCTTTTTGTGTCCATTGCCTTAGAACGCAGGACTGTTGAGTGGCCCACTATTGAGTGGGTGCGCCATGCGTGCAGTGGAGGTGCAGTGCAGGCCTGGCCACCACAAGAGCTTGGAAAGGCAGGCTTGTTGTACATACTGTATATACTATACTCGGTGAGACGATGACAATTAGTATTATACATGTCCCCCTTGTGCACCTGCACCTGGTTAATAGATTCCTAGGCTTTCATTTTTCTCAGTTTTTCTTAGATGAGATGTTGCATTCATGTGTAGTACTTTATGGCATTATGCTATGCTAGCATGACTATAATATTAAGATGATTGTCTAGTTTTATGGCACTGTGTTTGTGTGGAGTGTGGATGATGTTTGAAGGATGCACTGGATGACAGGGGGCAGGTTTTACTTATGTTTTCGAGACAAGTGATTTTCTCATTATGAATTCTGTCATGTGGTGAAAAAACCAGCAAGGTAGCAAACAGTAGTAATCGAGAAAAGTAAGGCTTACTCCTGTCATCCAGTGTATCTTTCTAATAATATCCTCCACTGCATCCTCTAGAAACGTGGTTGTCTCATCGGTGAAGGATGACACATGCTCTGGATTAACCCTCCTTCTCACAAGTTATTTAATTGAGACTTGAACTTCATGTGCAAATTAATTCAATATCTTTATAATTTGCATTACTGCAATCCAACTTGGCATGGTGGTAAGTACCATCAGTTATGTAACCCTTGCATGGGCATGGTTAGTTTCTAATTTGCTTCTGCATTTACACTAGTTTTTACGATGTAACGCTCACATATTGACCATTTGGACAGGTAGGAAACATTGCGTAGGATTGCTAATACAATATATTGTTTTAGATTAGCAGAAGGAGAAAATTTTGGAGCTGTACATATATAGTTCTCCCAGTTGCTACTACTAATTTCTTCTTCCTTTCTTCTTGTTTTGGGAGGCAAACTTTTGATTTGAATCAATGTTGGAGGGAACGGAATCCACTCACAGTGAGTTGCGAGGCAATACACAAGCCATCCTGTATGCCTATGTGTTATCGTGGTGCACTCTCTTGTTGCATCTGGATTCTTATAGTTTAGCATGTGACCTGGTTTAGAATCAAGAACTGAACTTTGGTTGTTCCCTGCTACAAGTCACCATGGCAGTCGAGTAGTGCGTGACTGGATCTAACCCAGATTTTCTCCTTCACTTCTTCATTCCCATCTCAAAGAATAACTGAGCTTCATCCATTTGTTCTAGTGCACATATGTAACATGTTTTGTCTCCTCTATGGAATCTTTCTATTTTTTTAAATTAAATGATTGTATTTTTCAGTCATGCTCATGAAATCTGTACACATATGTAACATGCAGCAGCACCACCAGGTGCAACAAATGGCCCTGGACATACGGGTTTTGATTTCAGATATTCACTCTGCTGTTTGAACGAGGGACAACTGATTTCGAGAACTCGCATGCATGGTTGGACCTTGGAAGGGATTTATAGGCATGAATGGAGCATTCGATAAATGGCCTGGTTTAATAAGGTACCCTCCTCATTCTCACTTCTATTAAAGGATAGCAATTGTGTTGACGTCTGAATGAAAGCAAATCATTAGAAGCACATGAAAAGTGAAAATATATTAGGTTGTTTAGAACAGTGAAGTTAAAAGCACAAGAAAAGTGAGATGATTGTCCAGGTCTATGCCACTATGTTTGTTTACAGTGTGGACAGTGTCAGAAGCATGCATTGGATGACTGAGGGTACGCTTTACTTATTTTCGAGAGGAGTGACTTGCTCATTATGAATTCTGTCCTTCATCAAGCCATGTGGTGAAAACCTCAGCAAGATAGCAAACAAGAGTAATAATCGAGAAAAGTAAGACTTCCCTTCAGTCATCCAATGGATCTTTCTAATATGCAAACGCTGTGGCATAGAACTGTGCAATCAGGGCAATGACTAGTTCCAGTCACGAGGCTTTAGCTGCATAATCTGCATTCGCTAGATAGGTGGTGGTCCCATCTGTGAAGGATGACCCTACTGCTCACAAGTTATTTAATTTTGAGACTTGAACTGCATGTGCAAATTAATCAATATCCTTCTAATTTGCATTACTGCAGTCCAACATTGGCATGGCTGAAAGTACTATCAGTTATGTAACATTTGCTTGCTTTGAGATGAGTAGTTTCTAATTTGCTTCTGCATTTACACTAGATTATTAGGATCTAACATGTAGATCTTGGCCATTTACTATCATAATCGGTACTTATTCTAAGCTTTTGGCTTGCTAATACAATATTTCGTTTTAGATTGGCTGAAGGGGAAACTTTTTCAGCACTCTGTGCATATACTGTACTCCTAATCCTCCCTACTAATCATTTCATTTTTTTTTTTGTTTGAATTTTGGAGAGAATGGATCATCGGTTCAAGTGAAGTGACCACGGCGCCGGGTCATGGATCCGGCAGTTGGCGGAGCAAGTGTGCGATCTGGGACCCCGTGCACATGGCCGACATTGGTGCGAGGCGTGACCGTGTGAGCAGAGACAGATCTGGCAACAGGTGGTTCAGCGAGGCTGCAACTGGAATTGGGTGAGATAATTCTTCTGCAACTTCTAATTTTGTTCATTTTTATCTATTTTCAGTGTTTATTAACACTTAATCTTCATATTAGAAGTACTGCCTAATGTTTTTTGCTCATTGCTTGTCCCCCGTGTGCACCTGCACCTGGCATTTGTAGTATATGGCATTACGCTATTCTAGCATGACTATAATATTAAAATGATTGTCTAGTTATGGCACTGTGTTTCTATCGAGTGTTTTGATGATGTCTGAAGGAAGCATTGGATGACAGAGGGTACGCTTTACTTATTTTCGAGAGGAGTGCATTTGCTGATTTGGAATTCTGTCCTTCATCAAGCCATGTGATGAAAACACCGGAAAGATAACAAACAATACTAATGGAGAAAAGTAAGGCTTACCATCTGTCATCCAATGGATCTTTCTAATATTGCCCTCCACAGCAAATCCTGTGGCATAGAACCGTGCAATCAGGTCAATGACTGATTCCAGTCATGAGGCTTTAGCTGCCGAAACTGCATCCTCTAGATAGGTGGTTGTCCCATAGGTAGCTTACAAGTCATTTAATTTTGAGACTTCAACTGCGTGTGCAAATTAATTCAATGTCTTTCTAATATTATCCTCCTAATTAATCAAACGTTCTGGCATAGAACTACACAATCAGGTCAATGACTGGTTCCAGTCATGAGGCTTTAACTGCAAAACTGCATCCTCAGCTAGATAGGTGGCTGTCCCATAGGCGAAGCATGACCCAGATTATGATTTGGTTAACCCTCCTGCTCACAAGTTATTTAATTTTGAGATGTTAACTGCATGTGCAATTTATTCTATATCTTTCCAATTTCTATTGCTACAATGCAACTTGGCATGGCTGTAAGTACCATGAGAGTTATGTAACACTTGCTTGCATTGCCATGTTAGTTTCTAGTTTGTTTCTGCATTTACAGTAGTTTTTAAGATGTAAAGTGCACATCTTGACCATGTAGTAGCAGAATCAGTTCATATTCTATGCTCTTGCCTTCCTTTGCACAGGTAGGTAACATTGAGTAGGATTGCTAATAATATATTGTTTTAGATTGGCAGGAGAAATTTTGCAGCACTCTGTACATATACTGCCATTCGCTATAACTCATTTCATTTTTTTTTCTGGCAAACTTCTGATTTGAATCAATGTTGGAGGGATTCAAATTTCTTTTTTTTGCTGGCAAACTTTTGATTTGAATCAGTTTTGGAGGGAGCCTAATCCATCGATGCATGACTATAACATTGAGATGAAAGTGAGTTCCGGCAAACTTCTCAATGAAAGCGGAATCATTAAAAGCACATGGAAAGTGAGAATATACTAGATTGACACGAACAGTGAAAATATGCATATAATAGATCCACAACAGTGATCCTCTATAAGAATCCCTGTTAATGGATTGATTAGAAGAATATTAGAAGCTATCACAAGCGTTCTTTTGATATTGCCATTGTAGCTTGTGAGACACCAGGAGTCCATGACACCATGCAATTCTAGTATGACTAGAATGTTGAGGCGATTGATTGTCCAGTTTATGCTACTATTCCTAGAGTGAGAACAATGTCTGGAGGATGCAGTGAATGACAGAGCATAGACCTCACTTGTGCTTTCTGGGAGAGGTGTGACTAGCTCATTATGTATTTAGTCCACCATCAAGTTATGTGGTGAAAAACCCCACAAAGTAGCAAACCAACACTAATCAAGAAAGTGAGGTTTACCCTCTATCATCTAATGCATCTTCCTAATATTGCCCTCCTCAAAGAATAAGGTGGCATAAAACTGGGCAATTTGCTTAATATTCTAGTCATAATGGAACTGTATCTGTCCTCTCAGAAGGTGTAATGTCTGTCTCAAAGTTATAATGGCACTATCAAGAGAAGGCTAACGATTGCTATGCTTCTAACCAATTCCTGAGCATGAGGAGAAGAAGAAACCGAGCAGCATAGCAGGAACGGCACCACAGTGCCCGCACTGGGCTGGGGCTCGTGACACGGCGGAGCAAGCAAGAGCATCCTGCCGGTGGCCGGCCAAGAGCTGTGACTCAGCTGACTGCGAGCCTGATAGGGGTGAGGAGCGGATCATGAGCTCGAAGAACCGTTCGTAGGCTAGTCAGTGGCAGAGCAGGGGCACCAGGTCCTGCAATAGCTGAATTCAGCGAGGCAGTGACCGGAGTTGGGTGAGATGATTCTTTTGCAACTTCTAATTTTGTTCATTTCTTTTATCTATTTTCATCATTTAATGTTTAACCTTCGTATTAGAATTATTGCGTGGAGTTTTTTCTGGTTAATTGCTTTGTTATAGTTCATTTAGGTTGCAATGTGTGGTTTCTTTTTTCTGACTCCGTATGATTTGTTAACCCACCTGCTCTCAAGTTATTTAATTTTAAAACCTGAACTGCATGTGCAAATTAACTCCATTTATATCTTTCTAATTCGCATTACTATAATGCAACTTGTCTCGGTAGTAAGTGCCATCTGTTACATAACACTTGCATGCATTCCGATGTTTAGTTTCTAATTTTCTTCAGCACTTACACTAGTTTCTTAGGATCTAACCATGCAGATTTGACTATTTAGTAGCAGAGTTGGTTCTTATTCTAAGATTTTGCCTTCTTTTGCACTGGTAGGAAACAGTGAGCAGGATCGCTAATACAATGTTTTATTCTAGATTGGCAGCAGCACTCTTTTTAATATACTGTACTCCCACTCCCTACTACTAATTTCAGTTTTTTTCTGGTGAACTTTTGATTTGAATCAATTTGGAACGAATGGATTCCATCGACTATAATATTATGATGATTGTCTGGTTCTATGCCGCTATGTTTTGTGTTGAGTGTGGGCGATATTTGAAGGATGCATTGGATGACAGAGGGCAGGCTTTACTTACTTTCGAGAGGAACAACTTGCTTATTATGAATTCTGCCCTTCATCTATGTGGTGAAAACCCCAGCAAGGCAGCAAACAAGAGCAATAGAGAAAAGTAAGACTTACCCTCTGTCATCCAATGGATCCTTCTAATAATTGCCCTCCTGAGCAAACGGTGTGGCATAGAACTGTGCAATCATGTCGATGACCAGTTCCAGTCATGACTCATGAGGCTTTAGCTGCCTAAACTGCATCCTCTAGAATAGGTGGTTGCCCCATAGGTGAAGGGTGACCCATATGGTTTGATTAACTCTCCTACTCACATGTTATTTATTTCTGAGACCCTAACTGCATGTGCAAATTAATTCAGTATCTTCCTAATTTGTATTCCTGCAATGCAACTTGGCATGGCTGAAAGTACCTATCAGTTATGTAACACTTGCTTTATTGAGATGGTTAGTTTCTAATTTGATTCTGCATTTTCACTAGTTTAGTAGGATGCAACGTGCAGATCTTACCATTTAGTAGCAGAATCGGTACTTATTCTAAGCTTTTGCCTTCCCTTGCACATGTAGCAAACATTGAGTAGGATTGCTAATACAATATATCAATTTAGATTGGCAGAAGGAGAAAATTTTGCAGCACTCTGTACATTTTTTTTTTTCGGCATACTTTTGATTTGAATCATTTTGGGAGGGAACGGAATCCATCGATGCATGGCTATAATATTAAGATGATGGTCTAGTTTTATTTGTTTCTGTTGAGTGTGGATGATGTGGCATAGAACCATGTAGTCAGGTTTCAATCATGAGGCTGTAGCTCCCTGAACTGCATCCTCTAGATAGGTGGTTGTCCCATAGGTAGCTCAAAAGTCATTTAATTTTGAGACTACAACTGCATGTGCAAATTAATTCAGTGTCTTTCTAATTTCGAATTACTGCATTGCAACTTGGCATGGGTGTAAGTACCATCAGTCATGTAACACTTGCATTCCTATGATTAGCTTCTAGTTTGCTTCTGCATTTACACTAGAATCTAACATGCAAATCTTGACCATTTACTAGCAGAATCCTTTGTTTCCTTTTGCACAGGTAGGAAAAGTCGACTAGGATTGGTGATACAATATTTTGTTTTAGATTGTCACGGAGAACTGTGTCATGTAATACTTAGTGTACTCCTACTCATAACTCATTTCGATTTTCTGGGTGGGTGGGCCATTCGTGCTGGGAGATCTAGGGCAGGCCAGGGTGCCAGGCTACTGGCAAACAAATTTGGCTTAGGAGCTTGGAAAGGCGATCTAGTATAGCAGCTTTCGTTGAGGCAGGGTCAGTCAGGTCTGCCCGTCTGAGCGTCTCGTTGATTTACTGTTTCCATCGTCGTCATCGATCAGCCAAAGCCTATCCATGGCAGAGGCAAATGCCAAGTTTGTCGCTCGCTTACTAGGATTTCAACTCGAATCCTGTAGGGCAGATGAGGCCACGAGGAGACGGACGGTGGATACATGTTATTGCTCTTGCAGACTCTCGTCCATGGAGAGGCTACTGCTTTTTTGTTTATTTTTTTCAAGAAAACTTTTGATTTGAACCAATTTTGCTTGTTCTTGCATATTATGACGTTGATGATGATGTAATTTGAGGTCATGCAAGTATGCAACCCTGGGCCCATACGTCCTGTGCCTGAGACAAGCCCATGGACGAGATATGAAACTCTGTTACGAAACCGATTCGGCCCAAACGAGCAGTCCCCTCCATCGCTATCACGCGGCGATCTCTTTTCCCCAGCGAAAGCAAATCAATCTCCTCGAACAAAACAGCGCGCTCTGATCACCTCCGTCCCATGGCCGGCGGAGAGGTGAAGCCGGACGAGGGTCCTGCGGCGGCGGCAGTGGCTGTAGCGGGCATTGCGGGGGACGACTCGTCGCATCTCGTGGAGTCTGCTCCTCATGGTGAGATCACGGCGCGGCTGTCCAATGGATTCGTTGCCTGGATTCTGAACCGGAAGTGGCTGTCGTTCTCGGAGGATCCGGACGACTACTACAATCAGATGATCAACGACGCCGACAGGCCAGAGGAGTACACGCTGGAGTACCTTGAGGAAGAGAAGGATATGATGCGCGAGCTGGTCGCACACAACAAGCGCTCTCGTGAGCGGTTCGAGAGGTTCCAGCGGTGGGTGCGCCGCCATCTCGACGAGAGGGGCTACGTCGAGGTCGGCGAGGACTACATCGCGCGGTGCCCCATCAACCGCCGGAGCAGTGGAGCGCGCTGATGGGTGGACTGATGGGTGAGCTGAAGCTGGAGGAAGATGATGATGAGGAGGATCGTGTCGTGGAGCGAGGTGCTGACGGAGGGATTACCATGGAGTCCAACTGAGCATATGGTTTATGGACCTATTATAGATGGTCTATACTTGTTATATGTTTAATATTTGCAGTAAGTTATGCTTAGATATCTGCTACTAGTTATAATTATGTAGTGCCTTGTACCTATGTCACCTCCTTGGGGCTTAATCTGAGCAACTAAGATACTGAGAGCGCGATCCAAATGAGACGATGGTTTATCATCTATTTTCTAGTCTACCTTTGTTATCATCTTGACCAAACTTTTGATTGACGCAGATTGATTTTGTTATTTTACATATATCATGTAAAAATATGAATCCAAATTGAGATTAATTAAGGTTAGTGAACCATGGAAATTTAGTTTTGATAATTAGACTACATGGTGACGACATCAGCACAACATATTCCTGCTTCATCTTCTTCAGGGATTCCTTCTGCTTTTGCTATCTTCTCTGAAATGTCTAAGAGCTCTGGCAGAGCAGTCGTCTCCCTCCATCGTACGACATCCCATCTAATCCCAAAGCTGCACTTCTTCCATGATCTGATTCAGCAACAGGTGCGTCCACCGAATGTCCTTCTGTTTTGCTCGTTCCAGAAGAACTGCATATACGCGAGTCAGTTGTTTGGGAATCAACTTCTGAACTTAGAGCCACCATGACAAGGAGGCTGCTGGTTAGAAGTAAGCGCTGAAGGCTGATCTTGGCTAGTACCGGGAACCAGACTTCTCGACTGTAGATGCATAATAAAGGTCAAGAACGTGGTCAGACTCCCGTAATTGGCAGCAAAGCACACAAAGGCTGGAATCCTGCAGCCCATGCTGACATCTACGTTCCGCCGTCTAACATATATGCAGCACCCACCAACCAGAAAAAATGCCTGATCTTGTTAGGAGCTCTAGTTTTCCATAGTTCCCGAGCACCGAGTGGGTCGTGACGTGCCAACAAAGAGAGCCCGGTACGCCAACTTGGCGTAGTATTGTTCGTCCGAAGCCCAATGCCACCGCAACATGTCAGGTGTTCCTTGACTGAGCATGGTGCCATCAACGATCTCCCAAACTCTATTCAAGTCAAGCATGACATGTACATGCATCGTGATCGCCCCTCTGATGTCCCTGATCCAAGAAACCTCTGAAGAGAGGTTTGGCGCTACTTCCTGTCCTACTGCCTACTGCCTGCGTTATAACTTTATTGTCAATGAGTTTTTGCCGTCGAGAATAAAACCTATGAATCCTGATTGGGTTTTTAGCATGACTAGCTCTGTGAATTCGTACTAAGTTATGCTTTTGCTTTGCAGAGGAACAGCTACCTATCTTGGTAACGTTAACATCACTTCGATCTGGTACTATACTATATAGAACTAATAAAAGATAAAACAGATCAAGGAGCAACCTTGTCGAACAGAAAATTGACTGATATATTATATATAAAATGCATCTCATTGCAAAATATCTCAAAGTAGCAGGATAGGACTATAGGAGGTGCATGCTGATACATGCAAAGTATATAGCATTATTGTTGATAATAAAACACCAAAAGTAAAGTTATGCAGCAGGATGGATCCGGGATCAACGCCTTTGCCTCATCCAGATAACCAATTGAAGGCGCAATCAGCGAGAGAGACCTTGGAAGGCGCAATCAGAGAGAGACCTTGGCGAAGTGGTCCATGAGGTACTTCATGCACACCTCCTTGAGCCTACGGCAGCCAAGTTTGTCTGCAATGTTCAGCGTAGTGACGGCGGTAACGTGCGTCGTTTATGTAGGTGCACAGCAAGTCGTCGCAGATCAACTTGAGCCCCTCCATGGCATATCGATCTGCCGCCACAAGCAGACCCTGAGCCATCCCGACCTTGTCCTCCTCGCCGCTTACCTCAGGAAGAGCGTCGGTGTAGATGAAATGGAGCAAGGCCTCGAACACCCTAGGCTCCATGTCGTCGATGCACACATCAGGCTGATTGGTGACATCGGCGTTCTCCTTCTCTGGTGGACCCAAGAACTTTTCCATGAAGAAGGCTGCGCACCGGGTGGCCAGGACGCACTTGTGTGCCGCGAACAAATGGCCACCGACGTCGAACGTCACGTCGCCTCTGACCTGCTGGTGGCGTCCATGGATATCGCCGATGACGATTCCCCGGCGCATGTTTGGCGTTGCCGTGATCCCGTTCACAACTGCAATATCACACTTGATCTGGATGCCGTCCTGGAGAAGAGGCGAGGACTCGTGCTCCATCGTAATAAGGTAATCATCGACGTATGAATTGCTTCTTAAGCTAAAGGTACAGAAATCTTGGCTCGACGAAATTATCTGCCCATCATGGGTGAGCAGGGTAATGTCGAATCGAATCTTAACTTTATCGCCACTGTCAGGGCGGTCATCGATGAAGAGACCGACACTAACTCTGTCGTCGTCGTAATCCTTGTCTTCACCGCACGGGTAGAAGTTGAAGTAGCAGCTGTGCCCTCCGACACGGAACTCGCTTGACTCGATGGGCTTGCCAATGCCAAATTCTCTACGGATTTTGGAGTAGCCGTCGTCAATTGTCAGCAAGTGCGATCAGGCCATGGTTTCGCTGGCCAGGTCCGGCATTGGCGGCGCAGCAGGAAACTTGTGGACGAACACAACACATCTGACTTGGAAACAGTCGTCCTCCAGGAGCCACTCCAGCTCCTCCCTTTTGACGAAGTTAGTGTCGTCATCGTCTGTGAAGGAGAGGCGAATTTGCTTGGGTGTTCAATTGGTTTCCTGAAGAAACAGTCATCGTCGTTGAGCTACTCCATCAGAGAGAACTTGCAATATCCCGAGACTCTGCTGCCATGGTCATCGTCGTCCTGTCTGCGCAGGAAGAGGGATACCAAACCGGCGCTGTCCTCAACGTCAACACAGGGATAGCACTCGATGTACCAGGCATGCCCTCCGACGTGGAATATACTGGACTTGATGCTCTTTCCGACCCCGAGATCCTTGGTTGCCGAGAAGTCATCGATCCTGAAGACATGGGATCCAACGATCGTCTGGCTGTGGGCGGTGGTGCTCGTCGTGCCGCCGTCTCCGGCCATAGGTTGGTAATACGGGCTTGTTCGCTAGCGAACGCCAATGGTGGCTAGGGTTTCGATGATGTGCGCGGAATTCTACGTACTGGCTGTGGAGCGGATATGGGGAGGCGGAGGACGAGAAGAGGCCGGGGTTTTATGGGTTGTCTGGTTGTTGAGATTGACCCATCCGCGTCCGCGGTGTATGAAAGATTTGATTCTATGTCTGACGAGTTGTTTTGGGAACAGGAGACTTTTTTTTTTTTTTTTTGAAGAAACGGAACAGGAGACCTTTGCTATGCTATATATAAATTGGCAAATTTCTAAAATAATACGTTGCTTGAGAAAAGATCGAGACAGCTATAGCTGCACGTAAGCTTTAGCGAGGCTTGGTAGATAGATAGAAACAAAAAATATATTGTAATTCTAATTTGGTATGGACGGTACATGATTGGTGCTTGGCGGACTTGTTTATAGAGTTTCTTTGCTACTACTACTAGCCTAGATAGATTCCCCTGTTAAATTAGGAAAGGACAGCAGTCAGCCAATCACAATATCATCATGCAACATGCGTCATTCATCATGTATGTTCCATGCAAAGCATCTCTATCAGTTTATAAAAATTTACTTGACAAATATCGTGATTTGGCAACTTACTAAAATATATAGCAAGTGAAAAAATAGACTCTTTTTAAGAGTTTGCTATTTGGACATAATAAAATAAAAAAGCCTGGCTAATGAAATGAAGATGCCTGCTAAGCGAACAAGAGACCCGCTAACGAAACGAAGAGCCCCGCTAACGAAGAAAGAGCCCTGTTAACGAATGACGAGCCCGGCCGCATCCACGGCTGCCGTGCCGCTACTCAACCGGACCTGAAGACCTTCGCGGTCGCCACGCCGCTACTCAACGGGACCCGAAGTCCTGCGCGGCTCCGCCATCGCGGACTCAGCGTGTGCTGCGCCGCTGTGGTGGGCGGTTCGGCCGTGGCGGCACCGGCCTCCACCGGTATGTGGCTGTAGCATGCAGGCGCTGGCCACACAGCACGGTGTCGAGGACGTGCTCGTCATGGAGGCCCACGCCCACCCCGTTCTTAATATCTTCCAGCCATCCGACCCCTTTCTCACCATGGACGACGTCCTCTTCGAACGGCGTTAGGAACGGCTTCGCGCGTGGGAGAAGAGGGGCGCCGCGGGAAAAACCGATGGCAAGCGGCGTATCATTGAAGGGACTAGATATTCATTATATTCTCAATAAAAGGTGGTCAAAGTTATGTTTTTAGATCATGTGGTTATTCAAATTAAAATGCCATGTATTTCAATACTAGAGGGGCTAGTATCATATCCATTTAGAGAAAAAGAATATCACTACTAATATTGTTACTGTTTATTATTTGGTGTTTAAGGGCCTATATTAGAATCTGGAACAGGGCCCATAAATTCCACGGGACGGCCCTGTATACATTAAGATCATGCATGCATTTTTTTGTTATAAAACATGTTCCAGCAGCGGGACCTTTCCTTTTCGGACTATCATAGTCAACATTGACGATGAAAGTAGAACACATAGACTCGGATCTCTTGGAGTCTGCTCCTCACGGTGAGATCACGGCGCGGCTGTCCAATGGATTCGTGGCCCGGATCCTAAGCCAGAAGTGGGTGTCGTTCGATGACGATCCCGACGACAACTACAACCGTCTGATCAACGACCCGGACAGGCCGGAGTTCTACACGCAGGAGTACCTCGAGGAAGATAGGGATATGATGCGCGAGCTGGTCGCGCACAATGAGCGCTCTCGTGAGCTGTTCGAGAGGTTCCAGTGGTGGGTGCGCCGCCAGCTCGATGAGAGGGGTTATGCCGAGGTCGGCGAGGACTACCTCGCGCGGCGTGCCATCAACCGCCGAAGCATGCCCAGGGTGGACTGATGGGTGAGCTGAAGCTGGATGAAGATGGTGAGGAGGAGGATCGTGTTGTGGAACCAGGTACTGACGGAGGGATTACCATCGAGTCCAACTGAGCGTGGTTTATGGACCCATTATGTATACATATGGTCATATGTTATATATTTAATATCTGCAGTAATTATTCTTCGATATCAGCTACTAGTTAATTATGTTGTGCCTATCACTTCCTCTGGGCGTAATCTGAGCAGCTAAGATGTTGAGAGCGTGATCCAACTGAGATGATGGTATACAAAATTTTGATTGAGGCAGGTTGATTTTGTCATTATATATATCATGTAAAAATATGAATCAAAATTGAGATAATTATGATTACTAAATCATTTTTTTAGATAAGAAAACCAAGTTTCAGCCTCTACCATCTGGTGATGATACACAGCTTCACAGTATAAAATAACTCCATAAGGCGAACACACACAAACATAAGGTAAAACAAAATTCAGCTCAGCACGTACATAAACAAAAGCACTAAACACTAATGCGATTTGTGAAGCTCCAACCAAACTTCTTAAAAATAGACATGATCAACGTCTCCCATCTTCTGCATCCTTCCTTAAATAATGGACGGTCCTCCTCTTTATGTGACAGTGACCATTGACGGATCCAGTATGTCGCCCTAAAAATTACATGCATGAAAGTACTAGATCTTGCCTTGTTAAACACCATATCGTGGAAATTCAGTTTTGAATTTTTGATAAGTGGATGATGCGGTGATGACATCAGCGCAACTAATTCTACCCAGTTTCTAATCGCACATGCTGTAACATATTCCTGCTTCATCTTCTTCAGAGATTCTTCTGCTTTTGCTATCTTCTCTGAAATTGTCTAAAAGCTCAGGCAGACCAGTCGTCTCCCTCCATCGTTCCACATCCCGTCTAATCCCAAAGCTGCACTTCGTTCTTCCATGGTCTGATTCAGCAACAGGTGCGTAGATTTCTTTTTCGAGAATTAGCAACAGGTGCGTAGGATAGGAGGTGCATGCTACAATATGAAAAGTATATCTCATTGATAATAAAACACCAAAATAAAATTATGCAGTAGGATGGAACAGGGATAGCAATGCCTTTGCAATCATGGAGCGACCTAGGCGAAGTGGTCCATGAGGAACTTCATGCACGCCTCCTTGAGCCTACGGTAGCCATGCTTGTCTGCAATGTTCAGCGTAGTGACGGCGGTACGTGCGTCGTTTACGTAACTGCACAGCAGGTCGTCGCAGATCAACTTGAGCCTCTCCATGGCATACCGATCTGCTGCCACAAGCAGACGCTGAGCCATCCCGACCTTTGTCCTCCTCGCTTACCTCAGGCAGAGCGTCGGTGTAGATGAAATGGAGCAAGGCCTCGAACACCTTCGGCTCCATGCCATTGATGCGCACATGCTGATCTGTGACATCAGCGTTATCCTTCCCGGCTCGGCCAAAGAACTTGGCCATGAAGGCCGTGCACCGGGTGGTAAGCACACACTTGTGTGCTGCGAACAGATGGCCACCTACCTCGAACGTCACGTCGCCTCTGACTCTGACCTGCTGGCTTCCTTGGAGATCGCCATTGATGCTCCGGCGCACGTTTGGCGTCCCCGTGATCCCGTCCACAACTGCAATATCACACCTGATCTGGATGCCGTCCTGGAGAAGAGGCGAGGACTCGTGCTCCATCATTTCAAGGAAAATCTCGAAGCAACCATTGCTTAAGGTACTGAAATCTTGGATCGACGAAATTATCTGCCCAGCATGGGTGAGCAGGGTAATCTCGAATCGAAACTTAACTTCATCATTACTAACAGGGTTATCGATGAAGAGATCGACACTAACTCTGGTAGAAGTTGAAGCACAAGTTTTGCCCTCCGACACGAAACTTGGACTCGACGACCTCATCAATGGCAAATGCTCTCCGGGTTTGGGAGTAGCCGTCGTCAATTTTCAGCAAGTAGGCCAAGCTCCAGGTGAAGCATCAAAGCGACTCTCGCTCACGCGGAGAGCCTCCGCGTCGCCCGGCGCCGCCACGGCGCGTCGCCACCGCTGCTGCTCCCCTGCCACCTCCGCGCCACCGCTGCTGCTTCCCTGCCTCCTCCGCGCTTCCCTGCCTACTCCGCGTCGCTCGTAGCTGCCACGGCGCGCAGCCGCCGCAGCTGCATCCCGGCGCCGCCTCTGCGTCTCCCGATGCTGCCAAGACATCCTTCAGGCCACCGTGGGAGGCTCCGCTTTGGATTTTGATGTGCTTCAGCTTGCTGACCGGGTGTTTCGTTTCTCTGTCTCTTCTAAGTGGGTTGGTTTTCACATCGCTAATCTGCGTTCTTTTACTTGCTCGGATTTTAAAATTTTCTTCCACCTGTGGGGCTTCGGGGGTCCAAATTGGGTCAAAGAATGGCAAAACTTCTGTGCTGAAGAAAGTGCTTCTTGGACAACGATTCGCAAGGCTCCTTTCCATAATCGCAGCTTGGTCAATCCTGCTAAGTCTTATGCTGAGGCTGCTAGATCAGTTCATCTCACGGGAGCGAATGCTATTCCGATCAATAGTCAGCCTAAATCTCATCCTGATCAACGGGTTATGCAGTCCTCTCTTCCTGACAAAGGAAAGCATCCTATTGGTCATGTTCATGAGCTGGTTGGGGGGCCGGTTAACTTGAATTTGAATTTGGGGGGTGAAGACACCTCGAGTCAACCTTGGCCTACAGAAAATCGTCTGACTTCGCTGACATCAGGGATTTGCTAGCGTTGTCTGTCTGCTGACCACGTTAGAGAAGCGTGCAAATCTATGATAAGATGCTTCGCCTGCCTGGGGGGAGGGGCATATTGCTACTCGCTGCAGAAGGAGCCGGGTTTGGAGGGGAAAAGAAAGAGGCACGAATGAGCGCAGGAGGGAGGAAAACTGTGACTTCAATGCAAACCAGCCCAGCTCACTACGAAATAGGCTGTCCTGCCCACAGAGCTTCGGGGCACGGGAAGTTGCAGGGACAGCCACCGATCAACGACCACCGCATGGTATACCAATGAATGAGCGGGTAGATGATAATCATCTAATGACATCTGGGCCCAGCGGTCAAAGGACCCACAGGACAGTGATCACCATGCTCATTGTGAAAGCTAGAGTGGTGGATCTAGAGGATATACTGCATTTCTTAGTCTTCACTGACAGCCCGGGGCAGAATGGTCATTCCCGGTCAGTACAGTATGTACTGCAATAAGAGAACTTGGGCCCTCAACCTCCAGAGGATGAAGCAGTTCCCCAACTGCCAAATGTTGGTGGACCAACAATGTTTGATTTTTTCGGTTTGGGACAACACTACTTGTACCTCAACCAGCACATGCAGATATGAAGCAGGACAACCAAGCTGGGCAGAATGATCAGAACAATCAGGGCCAACCTGGATTGGGGAACTGGCCTCAACCGCAAGGCAGGGTAACCAAAGTGTGCCTGATCTCAACCTTGCTCTAGTGGCAATGCAGCAAGACCTCAATCAGCTACCAATAGAGGAAGACCCCCTCGAAATGATCATTGATCCTGTGATTCTTCAAACTGTACCTCCTCTCCAAGCTCCTATCCAAGCACAGCAGCAAGTGATAGAGCATGTAATCCAGATGGTTGAAGACCTACCTCCCCAGATGCCACTCCATTTCCCTGTGATGCAAGTTGAGGATGGAATCATGATAGATATTCAAGGACTGGCAAATCAATAGGTGGATGAGCAGCTGGAGCAGGAGGCTCTACCTACTGAGCCAGTACAACAGGAAGCCCCCTATGGAGCTGGAGCAGTAGGATGAGCAGATTGTGCTAGAGCAGGAACAAGACCAGAGGGAGGATGACCAGATAGTGCCACCCCTAGATTTGCTAAACGAGGGGGGACCTGATCCACCAGAACAAGAGATTGCACAACCCATAGAAGAGCAATTCAATTGGAGCACTTGGCCCTAGTAATAGAACCTGAGCTGTTGCAGTAGGATGCCTTTGGAATGCAAGCTGAGCAGGAACAGGTAGCCCAATTAGTGGTGAGTGGACAGTTAACCCAGCAGGGAGTCCAGATTGAGGAAATAACCAATGATAGCCATCAGATAAACCAAGAGGAAAAGTTATGTGACTTGATGGGTAAGGGGAAAGAAATTGTGCAGGGCCAGAGTAACATCCAAAACCAGCTAAGCAATGTCTCCCAGCAACAAGCAAGTAAGGACTGGGTAGTCCATGAAAACAACCAGATAAGCATGGTCAAAACATAACCCTTCCAAGCTGCCCTTGTTGGTTTGGCGCCAAACTTTGACAACATAACTCAGCCCAACAATTTGAATGACAGCAGTATGGTTCTTGTTCCTAAGGAGTGGGCCTCTTTCATGATGGGCCTGATGCAATCTCCAGCCCACCATGCTTGGGCCAAAAAAATAATGCAAGAAGGCTTCGATGGCCTACTTGGGATGGGTCCAACGAATACCTCTGCAATTTCCCTAGAGAAAAACCTATCCTCAGAACCCTGCAAGTTGTTAACTGAAGAAGCAACAATTGCAAAAGAATTAGAAGAAGCAGTGGACAACCAGGATTTTGAGGAGCCAACTGGAAACAAGAAAAGAAGCAAAAAGGGCAAAGTTGCAACACCAATAGTAGAGTCAGCAGTTAGAAGAAGTGCTAGAGTGCAAGCTCATTCTAAAGGGTTCAAAGCTGACTCTTGCTCTAAAAATTGCCCAGCATGCACAACTAAGCCACCAACTCTATCTGTTGCCACTCTAAAGAAGATTGGGAAGAACCTGTGCCTAATAAATGATAGTGAGATGGAGGACCTGGAAGAGATGAGCAGACCAAGCATGGACCAATTGGGAAGAAAAGTAAGAAGGGAGTTGACTCCAAGAAGGACAATGACATGGAGTCTCAGAATGACAGTGAAGGACATGAAGAGTGAAGGCCTTCTTTGCCCCTGAGATTTTCAAATGCATCTTTTATAAATGAATCACAACAGATGTTGGAATATTCTGGAATGGAATGTCAGAGGCCTCAACTCTAAGAAGAAATGGAACTCTATCAGAGATAAAGTTCTGGAAAGCAAATGTGACATTGTCTGTCTTCAAGAGACAAAGAAACAAAATATTGATGTCAGCTTCATTAGGAACATTTGTCCTGCAGATTTTGATGAGTTCAGTTACCTCCCTTCTGTGGGAGCATCAGGTGGAATGCTGGTCACCTAAAAAACTGCTTCCTTTGCTGGTACCCTGGTGTTCTCTAATAGGTTTGCCATGTCAGTGGAATTCACATCAAAATACAACAATGAATCCTGGCTTCTCACCAACATCTATGCCCCATGTACACCTGTTGGCAAAAGAGCGTTTCTAGAGTGGTTTGGTGAAATTGCAATGCCTGATGACATGGATTGGGTCATAGTGGGTGATTTCAACCTCATAAGAAAACCAGAGGATAGGAATAGAGAGGGGGCTGATTTCAATGAAATGTTCCTATTTAATGAACCAATCGACAAGCTTGGGCTGATTGAACTGCCACTGCATGGCAGACAGTATACATGGATCAATAAACAGTTCCCACCTTTGCTTGAGAGATTAGATTGGTTCTTCACCTCCAACACATGGACAGTTAAATACCTGAACACTCTAGTCAGGACCTTGTGTATGGAAGTCTCTGACCACTGGCCCTGTGTAATGAAAATTACAACTTCAATTCCTAAATCCAACATCTTCAGAGAAAACCATTGGATGCTTCATGAGGATTTTGTCAGTGCTGCCATTCAAGGTTGGAGAACCCCAGGACATATCACTGACCCTGCCAAGCTAGTATCTACTACATTCAAAAACCTGAGAAGGCACCTAAAAGAATGGAAGAAAAGCTTACCCAATTTAGCGTCTATCATAGAGAAGATCAAGCTAGTGTTGCATTTCTTAGAAGTAATTGAAATGATAAGGGATTGTCCCTGTCTGAATGGAATTTCAGAACCCTGATTGCAGAAAAGTTGATCTCCCTCCTAAAGCAGCAAAGGACTTATTGGAAGCAAAGAGGGAAAATAAGATGGGTCAAAGAAGGAGATGCTGCAACAAAATTCTTTCATGTCAATGCAACAATCAGACATAGAAGTAATAGAATCTCCTACGTCCAAAGTGACCAAGTCAGTACACACCATGGACATGAACAAAAAGCACTGATTTTGTGGAACTCTTTCAAAAGCAGAATGGACCTTTCTGAATTCAGTCATATGGTTTTCAACCTCAACCATCGTATAGCCACAACACAGAATCTGAACATTTGGGGATGCCTTTCACTGCACATGAGATTGAGGAGGTTATCAATAATCTACCCAACAACAAGTCACCTGGTCCTGATGGTTTCTCAAATGAGTTTATAAAAGGATGTTGGTCACTCATTGGACAAGATATTGTTAACCTATGCAAAAGATTTCAAGAAGGGGAGGTGTGCCTGTCTAATATCAATGCCTCCTACATCACATTAATCCCAAAGAAAGACAACCCAATCACTGCCAGTGACTATAGACCCATCTCCCTGCTAAATGCCTCCATGAAAATAATTACCAAGATTCTGGCAAATAGATTGCAAACAAAAATAAAGAGCATGGTTCATCAAAATCAATATGGTTTCATAAAAACAAGGATAATCCAAGAATGCATAGCTTGGGCTGTAGAATACCTACATCTTTGCGATAAATCCAAAATGGAGCCAGTCATTTTGAAACTAGACTTTGAAAAAGCATTTGATAAAGTGGAACATCAGGCAATATTAGAAATTCTAGAGGCTAAGGGGTTTGACAATAAATGGATCTCCTGGATCAAGGCTATCCTAAGCTCAGGTACATCATGAGTTTTATTGAATGGAGTTTCTGGTAAGGTATTTCACTGCAAGAGGGGAGTTAGACAAGGTGACCCACTATCACCCCTTCTATTTGTGCTCGCAGCTGACCTACTGCAGTCTATCATCAATGAAGCAAGGAACAGAAATATTACCAAAAGCCCAATTCCCCTGCAGTACACTTAAGACTTCCCAATTCTTCAATATGTAGATGACACTCTTATAGTAATGGAAGCTTATAGGAGGCAACTCCTGACCCTAAAATCTCTACTGCACTCTTTTGGAGAATCCACTAGCCTCAAAGTTAAATAAAACAAATCAGTTATGGTACCAATCAATGCCAACTCAGAGAAATTGCAGCATCTGGCCAAAACATTTAGTTGTGAGATAGGCTCTCTCCCTTTTACATACTTGGGCTTGCCACTTGGTCTCACCAGACCCAAAGCAATTGACTTCTCCCCTCTGGTAACCAAGTGTGAGGAGGTTAGCTGCAACCTCTACCTTCTTGAATCAGGCAGGAAGACTTGAGATCACCAATTCAGTGCTAACTGCAATGCCAATGTTTTGTATGAGTACCTTCCTATTGCAGCAAAATGTGATTGAGCAGATTGATAAGTTTAGAAAGTTATGTTTATGAAGAGGTGCTGACATAAATGCTAAGCAGAGACCTAAGGTAGCCTAGAAGATGGTATGTAGAGAAAAGAAAGAAGGGGGCCTCGGGATCATTGATATCAAAACTCAAAATGAAGCTCTTCTTATTAAACAACTCCATAAGTTATTTAATAAGGCAGACATACCATGGGTCTCCCTTATTTAGGAAAAGCATTACGCAAATGTCAGCTTACCTGGAAGTAACAAAAGAGGCTCTTTTTGGTGGAGGGATATACTAAAGCTACTAGATAAATTCAAAGGAATGGCTCAAGTTAACATTGGCTCTGGCAACACATGCATTCTCTGGAGGATCAATGGGGACATGGACCACTCCACTTAGTATTCCCAGAATTGTTCTTCTTTGTCAGAAACAAGCAAATTTCCTTTAGGAAGATGAAGAATGCTCAGAACCTTCAATCTATCTTCTTCCTTCCCTTGTCTCAGCAAGCACACTCCCAACTGCAAACTCTACAGGGCATGATAGAAACAGAGGGTAACTTTGATGTTCAGGATAGCTGGAGCTATATCTGGATAGCTCATACTTTTCAGTGAAAAGAGCTTACAGGCAACTCAGTGGCCACTCTATCATTCCCCAAGCCTTCAATTGGCCATGGAAATTTTCCTATCAGAACAAGCACAAGATCTTCTTTTGGTTGGTTCTGAAAGATAGAACTAGCACTAGATAGCTTCTTAGAAGAAAGCAGATGCATCTGCCAAGTTACTTATGTGTTCTATGTAGCAATTCAGTGGAAGAATCTCTAGTTCACCTGCTATTGGAATGTTCATTTGCAACTGGCAGCTTGCCAATATTTAGATTGACACCAGCCTTGATCCTTTCTTGATTCTTCAAAGTTTCAAGGAGTAGCTGAGAGTACCTTTCTCCATGGAAATTATCATTTTGATGGCCTATATTATCTAGAAAATGAGGAATGATCTTATCTTCAGAGGAATCAACCCCTCCCTATCATTGGCCAAGGCCAGCTTTTGGGAAGAGTGGAGACTGTTCTTGCTCAGAGCCAAAAGAAGCTACTGCCCATTAATTGATCAATGGACTACAAATCATTCTTAGCTTGGTTCACTGCAGTAGAGTTACTGCTGTTCTTTGTTTCATTCTTTGTCTCCTGAACTCTTCTTCCCACCCTCTGCTACTTTTCCTTTTTGTTTCCTTTATGTACTGAACTTTTCATTATTAATTAATGTGTTGTAGGGGTGTAAACCCCTCCAGTTTGCCTCAAAAAAATTCAGCAAGGGCGACCAGGCCATGGTTTCCCTAGCCAGATCTGGCGTTGGCAGCGCCAAAGCAGGAAGCTTCTGGATGAACACGACACACCTGACTTGGAAACAGTCGTCCTCCATGGGCCACTCCAACTACCATTAGCGAACAGTCGTCGTCGTCTGCGAAGGAGGTCAATTTGCTCGGGTGTCCATTTAGTTTCTTGAAACTGCCGTCCTCGAGCGACTCCATCAGAGTGAACATGCAAGATCCCGAGACTCTCCCGCCATGGTCATCATCATCCTTTCTGCGCAGGCAGAGGGATACCCAACCGGTGCTCTCCTCAATGTCACCACAGGGATAGCACTCGATGTACCAGCCATGCCCTCCGACGTGGAATGTACTGGACTTGATGCTCTTTCCGACCCCAAGATCCTTGGTTGCTCAGAAGTCATTGATCTTGAATACGTGCCACCCAACGATCGTCTGGCTATGGCCGGCGGTGCCCATCGTGCCGCCGCCGCCGCCGACTGCTGTGGTGGTAGCAAGCGTTGCTTGTGAGGTGGCCATTGGTTGGTTATACACGGGCTTGTTTGCTAGGGAATGGTAATGCTGGCAAGGATTCGATGAGGTGTGCACAAGTCTGCTGGCTGTGCTTTAGGGTTTAGGGTTGTGGCGGATATATGGGAAGCGGAGGACGAGAAGAGGCCCGGGTTTTATGGATTCTCCACATCAACAGAAATGCTAACTATCTTGGCGTTGGTTTGCTGTCTAGCCTTTGAGGCTCTGTGAGCACTTGTTGGCGTTGGTTGGATTTTACCATGTTTCCTTTAATTTAATACCTCCAACTAGCATATACAATATGTTTATAGGTCGGTTGCAAGGATTAAATAGAAAACTGATTCTTGTGGGAGCTAGTGCAATTGGTTGGGCGTTATGGCTAACTAGGAACAATATAGTGTTTAACAAGGTCCTAGCATCTTCTTATTTACAGGTTATCTTGAGAGGATCTACTAGATCAGGTCCTGGTCCCTATCAATGTTGAAGATGGGTTGCAGGAATATGAAGCTACTGACGGTGTTTACAAGACATGCTTGGAGATTTACCAATGTATCATTTATAGATGCAGCTTTTAGACACATTATTTTCATTCTCTTTGGATCAAAAGTTCAAAACTTCATTTTTAAGATTCCACGGGAAACAATACTCTTTTTTAAGGAACAACTATATGCATCGGTTAAAGTTAAGATACTAATATATTACCTTTTCTAAAAAAAGTTTGAAAATCTATATGTGTGGGATATAATAGTTATCACAATAATTCATAATAAGCAATATATTGTTATTGATTGGTATGTTAGGACATATAACAATAAATTAGGAGAAGAGAAATGTAAATTATATTAAAAATAATGATATAAAGTTCATAAATTATTTTCCAAAAATAAGTTATGATGTTCATTATCACCTAATTTTAAAATTAAAATGAAACTTGTATATGGCTATATAGAAAGTCAAATCTTATTAAGTGGTAAATTGGATTCACAAAAAATAGTTGAGGTGAGTAAACAGAAACAAATGTTAGTTAGGAGTTATTAGACTTGAACAAATTAACATTGAGTCGAGTCAGGCTAGAAACAACGATTTTGATCCTAGAATGGCAATTATGGTCGAGTCGAGCAATTTCTTGATTTTTTGGGGGTTTTCTATGCACTTTGGGTTGAGTTTGTATGGGTTGTGTTCAGGCCACGTGTCAAAATCATTGTTCGGCCGAAACCAACTTACCAGTTCCACCTTGGAACGTTCCTAGACTAACATTGGCCCCATAAATGCATTTTCCATGAGACGACGTGGACCTCGCACCAATAGGAAGGCGGCCGGTTGGGATCGGCCTCCACATGGACGACTTGGACTTGAATAGGCAGAAGGCACCGACTCTAGGGTTGACACCGAGTCGCACCTGGCCCCGTCGGAGCACCTCGCCTTCACCTACGGCCTAGGCCTCCACATTTAGGCATAGCTCGAGACCCGCCAACAAGACCAGACCCAAACCACAAGTATGAAGTATTTGAGCCTCAAATCCAGCATCGGTGTTCGTCCATCGCGGCCTACCTCTTATTTAGACATGCTTTTTCCAGCATCTGCACTAGCATCCACATTGGCACTTTCGGATGCACCCTCTATAGCTAAGCCCTCCATGGCTCCACCTATGTGGCAACCTTCTCCCTCAACTCCAACTCTGTCCCTATGTGGCATTGATCCCCTCGCTGCATTTTTGTCCTTGAGGAAGCATCAGCTCCCTCCCGCCTCCCTGCATGATGAGCCCTCTCCTAGTGGACCCTTGCATAGCATCGCTACTTTGGGCCCTCCTTCCCTAGTGCGGAGAGGGCTCCTTGATGGCGGCATGACCTAAGTGGGCGAGGTTGGACAAGAGCTGGGTCTGGTCCAGACCCAAATAGAAATTATTTTTAATTAATTGTTACATTGCCTTAAGATCTATGCTGCTTTTCAAAAGAGGACCACTGGAGTAAAACTCTAAGAGTAGAAGTGGGTCTCGAGAAAGTAGGGGGCCTAATTTTAGGCCTACTGCTTGAGCACCTAGAAATAAAGTCATGAAAAGTAGGGAAAGTCCTCAAATTCTACTTAGGCGGTCATGTTTTTTAATTCATTGCTGAAAATGCAAGTGTTTAGCGATCCACTGTTGTTTCTAACGATCCTTTGTTGTTTCTAAAGACTTCCAAGTTCGCTGTTGTTTCTAAATACTTCAAGTCACCCAGATAATAAATATATTCATTTACTAGTTGCAGTTATTCTTCACCAATGACTTCTTTTTTGACAACACCAATGACGTTGTTGTCCTGGCACATAAGGGCATGTACAACAGTTAGACAGCTGCTGTCTCTAAATTCTTGAAATTTGCAATGCAGACAGCTAAATAGACAGTTCGTACAACCCACAGACAGTTGTTGTCTTTTTAACTATCTATAAATCATTTAATGAGCCAAGATCAATCATGGGTATCAATCCTATATACCATTGTGTTGCTACTTGGTACAAAACAAAGTACAAACCCTTCAAAGTGAATCATATAAATATATATAGTGCAATATAGTATATTTCATAAATCAAATATCAATCCTATATGACTTGTGCTTTTACTCTCGAAAACAGGGTGTAACAACGATGAAGCTTAAAGGAGTAAGCATCATGACAATCGATTTAATTTTCTGCGAGTTTCGACGTTGGCCAGGTTGAATAACTAGAGAAAAATCTCAGAAATTGATGATTTTATCTGGATGAATTGATGACACGTACTGCTGCGGTGCATTGTGACCCCCTCCCTTCTCTTAGGATTTACATGTAGTACATATGTAACTTCTGACAGTCACAAAAGTAAACAAGCAATAGTTAACCACACGGTTTCAGGATCACCAGTACAAATGTAACTTCTTACGGTCACAAAATTAAACAATAGTTAACCACAGGATTTCAGGAATCCAGTTTACCGACGCGCTCTGCGTCGTCTTCATAATAGGGAGTAGCAAATAGAATCTGTTTTCGTCTAGCAAATCTTCTAGAATGCGACACTTTGAACTCTCTAAAGCTTCAGCCAAAGCTTCAGCCAAAATTCAAAGAAAAATGAAAATATGATGAGTGATAAACATGAAGATTCCAAATGTGATGCGTGACAGGCAGGAAAATGAGAATGTGATGAGCGATAAAACAAATTATCAGTCAAACTACATGTCATCGATCAAATAGGAAGGGCAAAGAAATCTTTTATCCCTACCAACTCCACGCATACATGACTCTCCGTCCAGCAAGACAACAGAACATTGTATGTAACATATATAGGACATGGATCACATTATCTCATAGCAATGGATGAAGGACACTAATTATCTTACCAACATCAGCCATGCCTTAATTGCGTTCTGTGAATTGACAGGCATAGATCATATCACATAGCTTAGATTACATTAATAACGATCTATACACCGTCAGGATTTAGCCCAGTGCACAAATAAAGCATATCTAGTAGACAGCATAGATTAAATCCAAACAGCAAGATTTATACTCCCTCTGCCCTAAATAAACAAACTTTTGTAGCCATACTAACTAAAAGAGTCTAGGCAACTTATACATGAAAAAAAAACAATGACATAAAATTATTATATAATTAAATAAAACATGAAATATGTTTTCATACTATAGTTTTTTGTGTCATGGATGTTTACGAAAAATGGTCAAACATAAGAAACGTCGACTTATTAAGCCATTCTAGAAATTAACATGATGTGCAGTTGATATGAAAACAATATAATCTATGACCTTCAATAAATGTGTATACCAACTTCTCCTTGCAGTTTTATTAAGATGGACCAAAATGACCAAAACAATGAAAGCAAAAGCTTTTGCGATTCTGCTGATGAAGCAAATACAGCGAAGGGGAGGAAGCAACTTATTAACTTACCATCATTGGAGCTTAAAATCCTCAAGGGTAACATACTACTACAAACATATAAAACGACGGATATATATTTGAACCAATTGACATGTAACTACTACCCTATATCCTAAAAACACAAGGGAATTATGTTTAAGTTGGTTCCAGCCAGGTTTATAGATAATAATGTTAACAGCTATCACAAAATCAAAGAAGCAACTTGTAAATATTTTTCATAATAACTTGCAAGTTGTGAGGATTTATGTCAAGTTGAGGGTAGCTTGAAATAACTTAAATATCAAGACAGATAGTGCGAAATAAATGGATTTATGCCAGGAGTTGGTGCCTTCTTTTTTAGAACACATGCATATGGCAGTTGTAAGGATTGCTAAATGATTGCAGAATGTGACAGAACATAAAACAAGTGCTGATCTTTCAAACAACAACACATGGTTAAAGAACAACAAAGTAATGCAACTTCCTGATGTTGCCGGTGCTAATTCTTCCACAACACTTCCACTTTTTAAGAGACAGTGGTTAGTGCATAAATAAAGCATCGCAAAAATATAGACCAGACAGATAGAGATCACACTGAATTTCTATTGGATCTTCAGTTATATTGAGATATTATGATGGACCCAAACTGACAAAAAAAACAAAAGCAAGAGCTAGCTAACTATAGCCAAATTATATAAGCTGGATTGGCATGCAGAGAACAGATGATTAATAATCTACAATAAGGACTCCCATTACACATACAGAGCTGGACTAGCGGTATATGCAAACATAAATCCAACACAAATGAGTTTCTCTTATAAGTCAGGCCCAACATTCATGAGTTTTACTTGCAAGACACAAGATCAAAAGGCTAACAGCAAAAAGCACATGATAGTTTTTCATAACTTGATTTCAGTTGCAGCTTAGATGGGACATTAAAACAAATTATCATATAACGCCAATGCGTGCAATAGGTAGCAACAGATTAATCATCAGTCAACATAACTTAAACAACCTCAGGGGTCATAACTTATTACTGCAGATGTACGGCAGAGAATGACACAAATAGATTTTGGAACCAACATCCTATAAACAAGGTATTTGAATTTGTCCTAAGACAACCATCATAGGTTTGACCATAAAGATGAATATATTAATATGTAACACATCGATCAAAGAGGTAAATTATTAATGGAAAAGAAGTGCTTTCTTGCCATGTTCCATAATCAATGCACATTGTTAAAGATGAATAAAGTAAAGAAACTTTCTGATACCCCAGTACTGATGCTCCCATCAGTGAATAAGAGATGCATAGAAGAACACACAATCCAAGTAAACAGGATCACAGGACAGAATCACATTATCTTATATCATAAAGATAGACACCAGCGATGGGCAGTTATAATTAAGTCTGAGTCACTAACATCGGTCATCATACTTTAAGGTTGTTGCTGCGAGATGATGAGCTAACAAACAACACCATTATGACATATAGTGCATAAATAAAGCATATAGCTAATAGACCAGACAGAACGATAGATAAGGTAGATAACGAGCAGCCAAATTTCACCATCTCATCAAGCTGACACTGCCAAATTTCACCATCTCATCAAGGTTACCCTGAGATGCGGCCGAAAATCTTGTCAATGACACTCTGCGGAGTTTCATCTGTGATGAGGCCCTCAACAGGTCAAAAAGCCTCAGGAAACTCATCATCTTCTTCCATCTCCTGCGACTGACGGACCCCCTGAGCGATGTAGTCATCGTCGACCTCCACGTAGCCCTTCTCCTCATACTCGGCTCGCATCCAGGCCTTGTAGTCCACCATCATGTCGGCGACAAGCTTGGACTGCTCAGCGACGTCCCGCAGCGTCTTCGTGCTCCTCTCGACGTACTCCCATGAGAAGAGGGGGTCGTTGATCCTCCGGGGGTAGTACTCGACGTGCTCCTCTCGATGTACTCCCGCAGCGTATTCGTGCTCCTCTCGACGTGCTTCCAGGACAGGAAGTGGTCGACGAACTTCTGCAGCAGCCTCAGCTTCTCTTCCTTGCCAGCAGTGTCGCCTTCCGCCGCCGCAGCCGGGGAGGCCGGAGAAGCAGGCTTCTCCGCCTCGTAGGAAGCGGCCGTCGCCACCTCCTTCTCGTCCATGGTGTTGTGCTTGGAGTGTTGGACCGCACGGTGGATGCACCCTCCTCGACGGTCGTGCCCTCTCCTCGAATCTGGCTTGCCAGGATCTCAGCAATGATTTGGGGGTGCATTCAGTTTCGGAACCTATATGTAGGTTTTGTTAGGGCACGTCTCCAGTAAAGGAGGTGTGTCGGAGTCTGGGTTGAGCTGAGGTGTGTCGGAGCCTGGGTCGATCTGGGCTACAACACCAACCTCCTAACCTGTTGGTCTGGGCCCAACCTTATCATCTGGGTATTCTGGGCCATGGCCATGGAGCGGGCCACCTAAAAAAAAACATCCTTAGCATCTAGAATCATTTTTTGTGTGCTTTTTTGCTAAATATAAAAAGGTACAGTTTTGATCAAAAAATGCTGCCAGTTGCCTGCTGGTATCTACACCCCGCCATGCCATTGCTTCCTCACCGCTCCCCCTTCCTATCTTGTTATTGTTGCCCTCCCTCTTGGTTAGTTTTGGCTCTGGTCATTGGTTGTTGCTGATGCTTGACGAGTGTCCTTCTCTGGCGCCTCTGCTCGGCACTACTTCCGTAGTCATTTTCAGCTACGGTCACTTTTGGTTTTCCACGATAAATCGTGGCCTCTCCGCAACTTTGCCCGCTGTGGTTAATTGAGTTACCATGGCGGGCACATTAGGATGCCCGTCGCAAAAAATTATTTCAAAAAACAAAAAAGAGGAGCCCGCTAGCGAGCCCATTCCCAGGCCCGCTGGTGAGCCCATTCCCATGGCCGTCGCCGCCTGCGTGGCACGCCATGGACGCCGTTGCCACCACTCTCCAGCTGGATATGCACTTGAGGAAGAGGAAGCAGGGGCCAGCTGCGCGGATCTAGCCCGCCATGGACGCCAGCACTGGATCGACGTCGTGGAGCCACCGGTGGCTGAATCGACGCCCTCGAGCCGCCGGGGCCGGACCAACCCTCGCTGACGCCGGATCCGCCCTCGCCAAGCGCTGCCATGACCCTCGGCGAGCACCGCCATGACCTGCGCGTGCCAAGCACCGCCGAGCCTCTGACCCTCGCCTCCATGCCCGCTGCCGCACCCAAGTTGGCCGCAGCACCCACGCCATCTACAAGGAAGCTAGGGTTAGGGACAAATCTGAGAGAGGAGAAAGAGTACTAGGGGATTACCTCCTCATCGGTGTGCCTTGTGCCGACCTCCTCCATGCGCCACATGCCGTGGATCTAGGATGCCTCGCCCAGCAATCCACGCGGGTCTCCTCATGCCAAAATCCTCCACCGGCTGAACTCCTCCACGGCCGGCCTCCTCCACGTCTCCTCACCATAGGAGGAGATGAGGTGCGCCGCCAGGCAGAGAGGAGGGGAGGGGTGCGCTGATAGGAAGTAGGGGGAGAGGAGTGAGGGGGACAAGGGAAGAGAGTGAGGCACACTACGCGGAGTAGCGGAGGCGACATTGGGTGTTTGGCATGCTGTCAGAGAAGCGGAGGCGGCGAGGCAGCGTCGGGTGGAGGCAGCGAGAGGAAATGTTGTATATATATGCAACTTGATAGCGCCTATTGGATTGGGCCTTGCCTGGGCCTCGGCCTTAATCGTGGCGGGCCACATTGGATGCCCGCTCTGGTAAATCGATTTACCGCAGCGGGCATCTTAATATGCTCGTCATGGTAAATATATATTTTCCGTGGCGAACATTTTAAGATGTCCACTGCGGTAAATCGATTTACCGTGGTGGACAAAAGTGCCCATCACGGTAAGTAAAAAGTGCCCGCTGCTGTAAATCCTATGATTTTCCATAGCGGCCAAAAAAAGAGCCCGCTGCGGAGGGCCTTTTTTAAACGTTGCGGAAGTTCATTTTTGCAGTAGGGCCGTCGGCGCTCTCCTTGGTGGTGTCAGAATATTAAATATCGGGTGGTGTTTCCACCACTGTCGTCATTCCCCTCCAAGGGTTCCTCCTCATGGATGGCATTAAACGATGGTTCCTGGGCCCGGATGTGCTGGAGGATGTCGTCATCAGTTCGAAGGGAGGTCGTCGTGTCCGATGATCTGGGGCTTGCGTATTTGTCGCCACTCTTAGTCCCCATCCTGCCCCTGCTGGATGGAGTGGTCCTCAGATGTAGGGCGGCAGTGGATCGGCGTAGCTATGGGGAGTGGTGGAGGGCACAATGGCCATGGTGAAAACGGCGAGTATGTTGTTCGGTGGAGGTGTAAATCATCGTTCGGCTAGCATTTTTCGGCAAGGGTCTAGGCTTATCCTTGAGTTTGTTTCATTGATGTTGTTGTCGTTTCTCTGTTGTTTGCTGTTTCTATCTTCTCGCCCCCTCAATTGTAATTCCCGGGGGCCTGCCCCGTTAACTGTAGGTGCCATGCACCCTCCATCTACTGGCTTGCCGGAATTAATGAAATATTATTCAGGTGGGGCGTTCTTACCCCTCCGGTGATGTCTTAAAAAAAAAGCTGCCAGAAAATTTAACGTGCCACTTTCTCCTTTCGAAACATGCATTCTCTATAAATCAATAGAGAGTTGGTCACATTTTTGTTCCTATAATATATTTTTAGAAGGAAATCAAATTGTATAGATGTTGTTGGAAAGTTTTTTTTGACAAGATATACTGTTGGAAAGTTGGATTGCCTCTAGGAATCCTAAAGAAACGACTATAAGGGAAATCGAGTTCTAGATGTGGGTGAAAAGTTGGCCTGCCTGTAAAATTAATTAGAAATCGAATTCTAGATGCGGCTTGAAAGTTGGTCTGCCTATAAAAATCACTGAATATTCTTTCTCAAAAAAATCACTAAATATAGATTTTTATATGTCGTTGGAAAGTTGATCCATCTCTAGAAACCATTTTATACAGATAATCACAAATCAAAATGGTCGAAAAGGTATCACAAACCTCGTGGGTGGTAAGTTGGCCTACGATAATGAATGGGCAGTGTCTCGAAAAATCATTTGACCAAGTCTAGGTTGAGGGGTGCAATGAATCCAAGAAGGACAAGCAGCTTCTTTCCATCATTAGCATTATGCAATGGAAAAAAGCACCAATGATTCCATGATGATTGTAGTTTTTGCATATACGTTTAGCTGCAAACGATATTTCCAATACTTTTGTCTCACGACAGCTCCGGATAGTGTAAGAGAATGATTTTTTTTTCTTGGGACTAGTGTAAGAGAATGATTGTGATTGAAATTTTAATACTCTGCTACAGTAAGTGAAGAAACTACAAAGCGAACAAACTTGTTATGCGCAAACAAAAATTGTTCAAACTCATAAGTATTTGAAAATTCTTCCATGTCATATCATTGTAAATTACAGGTGGCACTCTGAAAAAACTCCAGGAAAAGCAACTATAATAATCTTCCTTTGTACTATACCTAGCCGAAAGGCGTCGTGACCTTTGTTCGTGCTCTTAACAGACCAGACCATCAATCTGATGGCGCAACATCTTCGTCGTCGCCCTCTACGACGACTCCCTCCATAGGTCCAAAAGCCAGGGCATATAATTCATCCTCTTCCATAGCCTGGCGGAGCAGAACGAGCTGCATGATGTAGTCATCGTCGACCTCCACGTATCCCTTGGCCTCGAACTCGGCGCGCACCCAGGCATGGAAGCTCTCCACGCTAGCGGCTGTATCCTTAGACTGCTCGACGAGCTCCCGCTGGAGCTCTGTGCTCCTCTCGACGTCGTCCAGGGTGTAGCAGGCGGGGTTGTTGATCATCCGGGCGTAGAGCTCGTCGGGGTCCTCGTACACCTCCGGTTTCCAGGACAGGACGTAGTCAATGTAATCCTGCGACAGCCTCACCACATCTTCCACGCCAGCAGTGTCGGCTTCCGCGGCCGCCGGCAAGGTCAGATCTGCAGCGTGCTTCTCCCTCTTGGTGAAGCCTCCCGCCGGCGAGGCAGGAGCAGCCGGATTGTTCCCCTCTACGGCGGCGTGCGCCTTCGAGTCCATGGTGTCGTACGTGCACCACATCGGCAGATCATCACACTCGCCGGATGCGCCCTCATCGTCGGAACTGTTCGGCTGCGCCGTCTTCGCGCTCGTGGTGCCGCGCTTCATAGAGCCCCCTAGCGGGATCTCACCAAGAACGGAAGTTAACCCTAGGAGGCTAGGATTCGATGGGGTCAACCGGCAACCTTCCGTCTCCGTATATATGAGGGTGACGGGGCAGTCGGGCAGTAAAGAAGTCCTTTTAGCCGCATATCTATACTATAAAAAGCGAATAAGTTGGAGACACCCACAACACAATCAGCAATAAATTCTCCACTGGACGATGGGAACATCCTTAGGTGACACCGTCTTTCACTTCCTTTCTCCGTAGCGATCGGTGCGAGGCGTCGCGTCGTTCCGCTACAGGCCGCGTAACCAACCCCCCGCCCGCCATATGTTTCTTTCCCATCCCGATGAGCGACGCGGCTTGCGGCTTCCCGTAACCGTATTCGCTCGCTGGTGGCCGGCCACCGCCCAGGTTGAAGCGCCGAACGAATGACGGTCTCTCGACGACACGCTGCTGTGGCCGGCGGCACCGCCGATAAAGCGTCGCCCTCGACGACGGACGCCCTCGACGTGCCTTGCCCGGGTCGGTCAGAGTCGTGAGGAACAGCCGCGCCGCTCGTCCACCCTCACGACAACCGCTGCCGGCCATCTACACGAGGCAACTCCCGATGTGCGACGCTGCTTGCGGCTTCCCATAACCGTATTCTCTGGTGGCCGGCCACCGGCCAGGTCGAAACGCCGAACAAACGACGGTCTCTCGACGACACGTTGCTGCCCGGGTGGCCCTGGACGACGGACACCCTGGACGTGCCTTGCCCAGGTAGGTCGGAGTCGTGAGGAGCAACCGCTGCCGGCCATCTACACAATTCACCCGTGGCGATCCTGAATGTGTCCGCATCCTCTCTCCCGGCCGGGATGGACGACTTCGCGGACGGGGAAGCATGCGGGCAGACGAAACCTAGCGCACGGAACGAGGTGGACGGACGTGCCGATGGGAGCCGGTCCTGGTGCATAGGGCACTCTCATCGAATCGAAGATCGTGTTGATTTTATTGCTGATCGAGGGCGCCGCCGCCACCTCACGCCCGTTCCCTACGCCGCCATCTCTCCACGCACCTATTTTTCCCTACCCAGGCCTCCGACCTCCCCTCTTGTCTCCCCGCTCCGCCAGGCCGGAGCCCCCACCGTATGCGCGATGACGAGGTGGAGACACGAGAAGGACGTCAAGATGGACGAAGATGCCATCAGACGGACATCGAGTTGACAAGCACACCACCAGTCCGTGAAGGTGAAGCCTCCCGTATTTTCTCTCGCCTCTCTGTCCCCAACTTTCTTCGGGGGACATTGGCTGAATCCAATCATGAGATGCTCTGTGCAGGTCGACATCAGCAACAATTGCGGTGAGTTCAGCTTTTCTGTATTTTCTCTCGACTCTCTGTCCGCAACTTTCTTTGGGGGACATTGGTTGAATCCAATCATGAGATGCTCTGTGCAGGTCGGCATCAGGAACAATTGCGGTGAGTTCAGCTTTCGTGGTCGAGTTGATGGCCATCTACTACCTGTTCATTCAAATTCTGCAGCCAGCTTTGCACTCTAGAATTTCGAGGACCAGAGCTCTCATGCCATAGGAGAATGGCAACACCCATGTAAAGAAATCAAAATCAAAAGCATGCTACTTCGCCTTGTATGCTGCATTGATGAAACATCTTGTATGTACAGACTAAAACAAAAGGTATAGCACTCACGTTTCCATGTTCCATTTACATTTATGTCTGTGTGTATGGCTCCTTGGTGGACATGCATTAACTTTTTTTTTTGCGATTTTCTTGCTGCTGCCCTATAACACATGCCGCGCTGCTGCTTCAACTAATGTAGTTGCGACTCATCTGATTAACTGATCAAATTTTTTAAATGCTTGCATTCACTCGTGCAGATATATAGGTGAACCAGCAATAGTCAGAGATGTGACAGTGGAAATTTTGATATCGCACCCTCCTGATGCAGGACTGTTTCCTATATGATTTTGTCCACTACAATCGGCCTGCATTTGTATTTGAATGGCTTAAATTTAAGATCTGGATGACGTCGGTAAGGTCCTTGTTATAATATACTGTTGTCAGATACATAATAATTGGTGATTCTTCCCTGTATGTGGTTTAGACATCAATTTTTTCATAGGGATAATGATACTTGCAAACTAATTTGTCCATCATGCACAATAATTTCTCACATTTCGTCTCTCCACATCCAGGTACTCATAATGCTCACATAATGTTTGATACTCCAAAGCTACATATATATACAATTAAAAATATAGCAGCACACAGAAGCAGTTCCCTAGCTAATATAAATTAGAATATGCCACATCCTGAATATTAATTAGGTAATATAACATTGAAAGGGGGATAGCTTTAGCTTGTGCCTCAATACCTACTGCCCAGTCCAAATCCACAGTGCAGATCATATTACTGTTTATAAGCTGCGAACAATTACTCTACTTGTCATTTTGTTTTAGAATTATACAAATGCAATCAGGTAAGGTGTGACTTTTCACTTCAGAAACTGAAAGTGCAATCATTTCCCTTGATTGCAATATTTAAAGTGACGTGTTTCTCTATCCTGATCCTTAAAGAAGCACTGAGTAGTTCATTTTTTTGTTAACACCTCTTCTATTCTGACATGTGATACTGTTGGTTATTTTTACAATAAAAACTGATAATGATGGTTGATATTACCTTTTTGATTGATTCTCTTACTTCTTGTCCTGATTTACAGTTGGTGCAATGCCTTTTAGGCCCAAGTGAGTGATTAGTGCAGATTCACCTTGTCATCGGATGTGATGGTAGATGAAGCCCGCCATGGCAGAGTTTAGATGTGGGAAACCGTAAGGAAAGGATGGTGTTGCAATGCATTATATATTTTTGAATAATATTTACTCCCTTCATTACAAATTATAATAAGTGGCTTTTGCTGACTTTAGCAAAAGCAATCATCTAGAAAAGTCAAAACCTCGTATAATTAGAAATAGAGAGAGTAGTTTATTACAATATCAAACATACTACTAAGAAAAATTAATAGATAATTATCAATTATACATGAATTTGTTTCTTATACATTGTTCTTGCCAAAAACATCATTGTCATTTATCCTTTGCAGTTTTTTTGTTTTTCGATGGGCACGTGCGTGTAAAGCTGGCCGAAAAGCTCGCAACTCGGTAGCTCGCTCGACTCGGATCGATATTGGCTTGGCTCGACTCGGCTCGTTTAATTTCTCATACGAGCTGAGCCAGCACTTTAGCTCGTGTCATAACGAGCCGGCTCGTGAGCCAGCTCGACAGCCAAATGAGCCAAAATTATTGGCTTTAAATTTTTACTAATTTTCATTGACTTAATGTATTACACTTTATAGATTGGCTGATACTGGACCGTGACTCTATAAACTTAGGAGTATTATGACTATTTATTTTAAATGAATGTATGGATAATCACAATAAATTATGAATGCATTATGTATGATATGAAATATGAGCCATAGATGATATTTGGTGTAGAATTATAATATACTAGTACATATTATTTTTGTTTGATTTATTAAGTCTTATAAATGGGCTATTATTATATTATTTATATTCTTAAGCTTTAAATAATACATATATTATATATATTTTTTTATTTTTTATGACCGGCTCGCGAGCCTAACGAGCCAGAGCTCGTCTGGCTCGTTATCTTAACGAGCCAGAACGAGCCAAGCTGGCTCGTTAAGCCAGCTTTACGTGCATGCCGCATGTGCCTGAACACTGGTGTATATATAAAAAAGAGTAAAATACACTGGCGGTCCTCGAACCTGCGCTCCTATGTCATCCCGGTCTCAAAACTCTTAAAATGGTCATATAGGTCCGTAAACTCTGCGGAGGTGTCAAAATAATCCAAACGGGTTTAGACCCGTCCACAATGTGAGGGCCACATGTCAGTTCCGTCTCCCTCCTCACTCTCCCCTAAGCGCACTCAAACTCTCCCGTCAAGCACCACAGACATCTGCACATATGCACCATCGGGCACCTTGACCACAGCCACGAACTCCAAGACGAACAGCGTTGCGAGTTCAACGGATTCCTGTTTGCACGAACCTGTCCAACGGGACTATCTAGCACTCCAGCCACCGGTCGAGGTCTCCCAGCAGGTCCTCCAGTTGCTCACGGACTGCCTCCCGCACCGCCGACTCTCGCTCGAGCGCGCTCCCGCTTTCGTCCCTGAGCTCGCCCACCGTGGCCCTGGCGTTGCACAGTTCGACGCAGTTACCGAAGAACACAGTGGGCATGGGCAGGTGACTCTAGGCGCGTGCGGCCTAGTCCGCGGTGAACAGGACATAGACGTCGTCCTCGCGCCGGGAGGAGGCCCGCAGGCGAGCGCGTGCGCCGCCGGTCGCTCTGCCGCCACACAAGGCAGGCTATCGCGCGGGCCATGGGCCGCACCGTCGCGTCGAGGGCATGCGTGCTCCAGGCCGCGGGCCATGCCGCCGCAGAGGGGGTAGGCGAGTGTGTGCCGCCGGTCGTGCGCCGCCGCCACCACATAGGATCCTGGACTGACCCTCTGCCTCTAAGTCGCACTTGCCGGCGCCGCCGCCACGCCTACGTCCCTGTCCACGCCCTTAGATGCAGAGGAGTGAGGTGGAAGATGGAGTTGACATATGGGCCCCATATGTCACTGGGCTACATCACGCCCAATCTAAACCCGTTTGGACTATTTTGATACCCGAACCAAGTTTATGGACCTAAATGGTCGTTTTGAGATTTTAGGGACCGGAGTGACACATCGATGCAAGTTTGAGGACCGCCATCGTACTTTGCTCTATAAAAAACTTTGGTGGCCCTACTGATTTCTCTCGTTCATCATCATTATCTCTATTATAATTAAAAACTTCTCCAAACAAATCTTTTTTTTCAAAAGCAATGACTCACGACACACCTTATACAGATGCAAGTCCCAGATTAGAAATACGATGCACGCCCTTACACCCCTCATGCTCGCGACCCTCACGATCCCCGCGCCCTCCAACACCCACAGATCGCGAGTTCGAGTCATCACGGAGACGTAAAAAAAACACACATTGGCGGCGCCCCTGCTTAGCTTTTTTTTTCCGGAGAAAACAAAGAGTTGCTCCTCTTCGATCCACGTCTAGGGTTACGGCGGGGAAGTTCCGGTGGTGGCTACTCTGCGTAAGGCGTGGTGCTGGTTGCTGCTGTCCGCGCGCGTGGGATGCCGTCGTGCACACGGCCGCAGGCGGGGAGTCGCCTGGCTCCAGGCTGCACGGAGGTGCCCCATCTCCAGGCCGGCAGGTGCGAGCTCCGAGCGGCCGGGCCGATGGGGCCGCGTAGCCACGCGCTGGGGGAGACTGCGACACGCCGCCATCGCTGTTGTCGAAGGACGGCCCGTTGGAGGGGGCGGCAGCGGTGGACATGTGGGAGCCGAATCTGAGGGGCCATGACGGGGCGGCGATGGCTGCTGCAGCGCTACAGCCAAGGACAAGGCGTAGCGACGCCTTCGTGGCCCCGCGCACTTGCTCCGCATCGCTGTCGTCCCCGCGCACGTCCTCACCCCCTGCCTCGAGGTCGTGACCGCCCAGCGACGTGGTTGGCCCCCGGCGCCCGGAGTTGCAACCAATGCCAGACAGGCCAGCACCGTGCCTGATCCTACGGCCCACCCGGGCACCACCTTGGCTAGGGGGCGCGGCCGCCCAGGCCTCCGCCGTGGCCGCCTGCTGCCGGCTTTGCCGGGCCATCAACGCCCCTACCACCTTGGCTGGTCGAGCACCGTCGACGCCCCCTGGCCATCGCGTCGGCTGCCCTTCCTCACCCTTGTCATTGATGAGCATCACCAGGGTGGGCTCACCTTCGTATCCCCTTCCTGATACATTGCGAATCCTTGTGTTCAGATCTGATCCATTTACAAGTGCATTCTTGTTTTATGCCTACCGTGCTGAGTTGCTTTCCCCTTCGTAATGGATGTCAGTTTATGGATATATGAATGGACCAATGGAGGGTGTTGTTGGAATCTCACTCGCTCCCTCTCTCTCAAAACACAACACACGAACACAAGAACGATAACACATAGAGGGAATTTTCGGTGCTGCACACCAGCACCAACACACACTTTTCTTATTTTTTTTTTTTTCCACACTGAACATCTGCAGATTGCAAAGGCTTAAATAGCCTAGCTGGCTTGGCCATCACTGGCCACACTTGGTCACACTCCGCACATTTTGGCCGCACCACCCGGCCAAAACACACACGCACAAAGCTCCTGCATGCAAGCACACACTATTATCTCCACTAATCACTCCCTAAACTTGGCCACAACCGAGTCATTGATGCAGCTAGCAAACTAAAAATAGAAGCATGCACACACTCTTGAACACTGGCAGCTAGCTCCTCAAGACTCGCCCACAACCTTGAGTTCTGGGAACCACACACTTGAAACAAGATTAAGTCTAACAGGTGTTTCTGTTGTTTGGAAAATGGAAATCATGAATGCCAGATATTCACTATGCCAAATCTGCAAAAAGAAGACACCTAATGCACGGTATCTAACTGAGACTTGCTGTTCTATGCAGGGATGATCTATTATGTTTGTTTCAGAGAAGTGATCTCTGTCAGTTCGTAAATTAGATGGCTGGAGCAGGCTTTGGTTTTGTCAGTATTAGCTCTTCAAGCGTTTCAATGCTTTGGATGTCAGGTCTTTGTTCTCTTACCGAAGTGGTATGAACGTTAGTATATTCCTTCAATTTATTGCTATGCAGTTCTCTAGAGGGCCAGCTCTATTTCATTTTGCATCTATTTTGGGATGAGGGCGTGAACAATGTAAATAACATTATTGTACCAGCAATTTTTCGAAAGGTATGTATCTCATTTATTTGTCCATGCTCTCCTGATATTTGTCCAATGATGAGTTGATGATATACTATTAATTAGAAGATTGAAAATGTTTGCCTAGTTGATGCCAATAACCAGTGGTCATCCAAGCACTTCTCCACAGCTTCCATTTTTTGTTGCATAATCTTCAAGTCTGATTAAACTTGAGAAGTATATACTAAATATCCTAATTTTCTTCAGCTTCTATATCAGTGCTTGGGCTGCTGAAGTATATACTAAATATCCAAGCACTCCTACAGTTCACTACATACAGACACAGTATGTTTACTTCAGTTTCTATTTCATTAGAAAGGTGAAAGCATCCTGACCAGCAAAGTTCTTGTGTCAAGAGGTAAACCACCTATGCCTCTTGTTCATGTGCTCATGTGCTTGCTCTGAAGATGCTCGTTGTAGGAAAATAGGCACTTAGCTAGCATAAATGAATTTCTGCTAGGCCATTATTGTTGGTTCCTTTATATACTGTCATTTTTTTCACTCTCAACACCGTTTAAATTTACTGTAAAATACTTACCATTAAATATTAGGTTCATATATTTTTTTTTTTACGATACACTTAAAGTTTGTGACTTAATTTTGTCATTGTCTATAAATAGGTTTCCCTATTTTCTCCAAACTAAAACTACAAAGTGCTATTTCCTATCATCTATCCAGCACTTGGAGAGACCCCATGAGTCACCAGAACACAATTAAGGTCTGCATACAGGTTAATCAAAGCTGCAATGGTATCCTGTAGAGATACATTGTTTGATTTGAGATGATATATGTAGCCTCATATGTTGCTTAGTTTATGCATTTACTTTTTGCAATATATAGAAGGGCAATTGGCTATAGCTTCAATTTTTTTTTTCTACAATTATGGGGTGCAAACAAATTCTAGCTTATACTAGACATATTGTTGTACCTTTTCAGGATGTGGTTCGGTGCATCCATGGGTGTTGCTAGCAGTTTCATATGTATATGCTTGATCTCTGCTGTTCTCCAGCTTGCCAAAGTCGCAGCAGTTCTTGGCAGTCCGATTCTAGACAAACTCTCTGGACTCCAACTTGCCGCACCAAAATCAAACCATCCCGGCACGCTAGCGCCTCCATGGCTAAAGCATCCAGGCAATGGTTATACCACTTGGCACCTCCTCTTATAAAAATTCCGAACTCATCACGTAGAACAACACCTGTTGCGCCATGCCATTGGCGCTCATAAAAAGCTCCATCTACGTTGCACTTAAACCAACCTGTTGGTGGTCGTTCCCAGCATGGTTCAGCTCTTTGGACCACCACAGTGGGCCTCCAGACTGGATTTGAAATGTCCAAGCTCACATTCTTTGTTGGTTTGATGATTTCTAGGAGATCATGGGCCATGTCGATAGACCAGTGCACTGCTACCTTTATTGGTGACTTGCCTTCACCATGACGCCGCTTATTCCGCTGCTTGATTTGCTTTATGAAACATACTGTAGTGTTACCATGGAAAAGTCCATATAGTAGAATTTGTGAGCCTACGTCGCAACACTCTCCATGACTATGTGAATTTCATGAACTTTATTGTCGAATTAAATGGCCCTTTAACATAAGTATTTCATTTCAAAGTATATTGTTATCTTACTGTGTAATCCATGTATTTTTAATATAAAAATAAAAATTTAACTGTCCCGTATCGACGCATGGCACAATACCTAGAGCTAAGAAAAAGGCACATGTGATCCTTGAAAAACCTAACAAGAAACCTAAGACAGCAGAACACTAGTTGTACAAGACCACATCTCCAAGATATCGGAGAGTGCTTCCTCTTTTGTATCAGGTAGGCAAGCCGACATCACTATTGAACAAGCAATGAGACATGTTGTTGGATGTGGGGCTGTGTATGGCAGTGATGAGCATTTTGTGGACACTGAGTTTTTTTTTGTTTTGTCAAGAAAGGTCATAGGGAAATGTTCATGACTATTCCCACCAATGAGGCTAGGTTGAGTTGGCTTAAGAGGAAGTAGATATGATGTTTGGAAAGTGATGCCCGAATCATCTTATGCCATGTGGACTAGTTCTGTTCAACATATTTTTTATTTAGACATGTCATTTTAATTCATCTTATACTGTAATTGTATTTATAAATATTTAATGAGTTATTAAAATAATCGTATTTGTAACCTTTTAAGAAAAATGTATCCGTGCTATTGGAAAAAATTAATCGATTTATTATGGTCAAAATTTGAATATTTTGACCACATCAACCCGAAATAACAAGTCTATCAACGGTTGAAAATTGGTAGTGGTTTTTGATGTCACATGGTATAGAGTACAAAACGTGCTAGTATTACCTACCTGCCCCCGTCCCGTATCCAATCCTAGAGCAACGAGGATCGGAGTCTGCCTCGCTGCTCCAGCCCACAGAATGATTCCGGAAAGGAAGAGCAGACTCCGTGGATTCTAACCGGATCAGAGGATCGACTCGGAGTATACAAATCCCTCCTTATAGCAGTAGCATATATAATGAGACGACGCACGCCGCGGGTTTTACAACCGCAAGAGAGGAAGCTAGTTTTCAGCAGCCATAGCTAGATCAAGTACAGGTTCCTCCCAGCCAAAAGCAAGAAGCATCGGCATCTCGCCGAGAGGCAGCAAGCGAGGACCGAAGAGCCGAGGGAGGCAGGGCAAGGCGGATGGCAGCTGCTGACGCCATGGCCGGGGCAGCTACTACAGACAACGGAGGCGCCGTGGCGATGGTAAAAATGGCGGAGATGCCGGTGGAGTTCCTCAAGTGGCGGGTGCTGGAGCAGGACAAGGAGGACTACCGCGTGCCTACGTTGGAGGACTTCACGCAGGAGGAGCTCGCCGAGGCCAAGGACACCATCTGCTTCGTCATCCGCTGCTTGCAGATCGCGTACGACGAGTTCGACGAGTTCCGGGCCTGGGTCGGCGACGTGATCGAGAACAACGGCTGCGTCATGATGCACGACGACATGCTCTTCTCGGATCCCAAGGAATGGCAGGAAAGCGTCGACCAGGAGCACTACAGGAAATGCTAGCTTTGTCGACTGCCAAATACTTTGCCGACTGTTTTTTTTTGACACTCGGCAAAGAACTGCCTTTGCCGAGAGCCATGTCAGGCAGTCGGCAAAGTCTGACACTCGGCAAAGGATGCCAGTCCTAGACGGCATCCACGCCGTCACCTTTGCCGACTGCCACGCCGTCAGCAGTCGGCAAAGGTGGCAGCCTTTGCCGACCTGTCCGGCAGTCGGCAAAGGCTCTTTGCCGAGTGCTACATGAGGCACTCGGCAAAGATTTTTTTTTGGTTTTCAATCCCAGTTTTTTTCTGTTGCCTTGCTATAGTAAATACATTCTAAATTCCAAGTTTAGGGTAATTTTGATTTGTTTTGCTATATTCCGTTAATTTTTTCTGTTTCTTTGATTTTTTTCGGCAACTACAGATTTGAACTGCAGGTACATGAAATATTGGAATCCGGTGATTCAAAAAATGATATTCATGACTTTTGGAGCATGTTGAGGCAGTATGCAGGGCCTCGCGTGAAATTTCGACTGTGTTGGAGTCGGAACACGCCGAGTCACGCGCGTGAAAAGTATTTTTAAATTTTATAAAATCCAAACGGAGTCCGAAAATGACGAAACCTGACTACATGTCTCGCCATCATATGTGGAGGCTGTGGTAAAAATTTGAGAAAGTTTCAAGCAAGTTGTGACGTCGCATGCCTAAAACCCACGCATCTCCATATGTGATCACAAGGTGATCACATGTGGAGATGTCTAGGTTGTAGACATCCGACGTCTCAACTTGCTTCGAACATTCTCAAATTTTTATCATAGCCTCGATATGCGATGACAACACACCTCGATAAGTTTCGTCATTTTCGGACTTCGTTTGGATTTTATATAATTTATAAACACTTCTACCACACCTGAATGGTCGTTTTTTGTGGATAAGGCGTGTAAAAGTTTGGGTGAGTTTATGGACACAGCATCAAAATACACTCTCCAACGTGAATACCATTTTTTTGAATGGCTACGTCTCATTATTTTATGCACCAGCAGTTCAAACTTGGATTATCGTGAAAAATTCAAGTGAATGAAATAAATAAATAAAATGTAGCAAAATATTATAAAAAGGACCTAAATTCGAACATGTGCTTCAATACAATATACTTGGGCTACAGAAAAGTTTGAATCCAAAATTCAATCAAAAAATTAAATCTTTGCCGAGTGCCGTAGCAGACACTCGGTAAAGAAGCTCTTTGCCGAGTGCCTTCGACATGGCACTCGGCAAAAGTGCCCTCTTTGCCGAGTGCCTTCGGCCTGGCACTCGGTAAAGGTTCCCTCTTTGCCGAGTGCCGCCTACGTGGCACTCGGCAAAGTGCCTTATTTGCCGAGTGCCGCTGAAGTGGCACTCGACAAAGGCGAGAGTTAAAACACCCGCCCGCCTGCGTCTTATCCACTCTATAGCTCCCTCCCCCCGCGCCGCCGGCCCCCTCCCCCCCGCGTCGCTGTCCCCGCCGCCCTCCCCATCCCCCCCGCGCCGCCGGCCCCCTCCCCCGCGCCGCCGGCCGCCTCCCCTCGCGCCGCCGCCGCCGGCCCCCCTCCCCCCCCCCCCCGCGCCGTCGGACCCTCCCCCCCGCGCCGCCACATCGGGTCGTCGCCCAATCAAGTACCCGCCGCGGCGCCCCCGAGCACCCGTGGCGCCTTGGCTGCTCCAGGCTCCAGCGCTGAGTGCTGTCAGACGGGCCGGCCCGCCGCTGCCGCCGCCGCCACCACCACCACCGCCGGTCGTCCCGCCCCTCCTTGCCATCTCCTCCACTGGTCTAGCGCAGAGTGGTGAGTACTCAGTACTTTGACAAGTGAAATTGTTTGGAGAATCATGGCATTACTGGACATTTAGGTTGGGTATCTTTGTCGACCTGTTCAGCTGTTCGATGATTTGCTTACCCAACAATGCAGAAGACGTGCACTACCTCCGTTTTTGAACAGCTTCACCTCCTGCATTGATAGTTTTAGATGAGTGGTCAAACATATATGAACACATCAGACCAAGTTGCAAGCCAAGCGTTTATTGCTTGAGACTACACAGCTATTTTGGAGCTAATCTGTATATTAGCAAGGAAAACATCTGTTATATAACATAGAATAATTTTATTGATAGGTAGACAGTGGTTATCAATTTTGGCAAAGTTTTTGCACAAGATTGCACCTGTTCCATGCAATATTGTTCATTAATGATCTCTACACTATATTATTTCTTCAAATATTACCAATTCAGGATAGTACAGGAAAGATGGCACAAACATGCATTCCTAAAACATGAGAGGCTGTGAGACCGCAGATGTTAAAAGATGCCAGAGCAAGCCACACTGCATTTCTTAATAGCAATACCATGCTAGGATTGATCCACATATAGACAAATAAACCTTGTACTGACGGGATAAATGTTTGGAGAGCAAGGTAACTGTATTTGATATGGTTAAACAAGGCCAACATTTATGGCTACAAAAGTGTCAGTTATTAGTAAGGATACAAAATAATTGTAACTAGATCGACAAAAAGTTGACAGCCTCATTTCAGTACCTATACCTATGAAAACCCAAAACTGAAACACTGAACGAAGATGCAATTGCTGGTTTCAGCGGACTGCTAACAAAGAGGTTATAGACTCAGTTAGCAGCCATCTACCAACCAGCACTGCATTCCAACTGAACCGAGAAACCAAAGCAGCCTGGCAAGTTACTCAAGGTCACCTTATTACTTTTATTAAAAAGAAGTGAAGTACTGAAACTATGAACATTCTCAAACCCCTATCTGAAACCTGATATTTGAAAGCTCCAATTACTTAGCACATGTGCAACTTATTTACAGGTAAGCAAAATAATACTCAATAACTTATATAATGCATATATGATAAAAACCAAGTAAAAAATGACTGAAGTATTGGTAGACAAAATGTAAGCATACCATTTGGAATCCCGTCAAAAATTGATTGTGTGATCCACCCTTCAGTGACCAACCATCCTCCCAAGTTAACACCCATGACCTTAGACAGTCCATCCATTGCAACAAAAAAATAAAAAATAGAAGCCACTTATGGTGTTATGCAAAACTTTTGCTGAGAACACCATACAACCTAAGACTGGCAGCTTGGTTAGCATTTTCCACAAGAAATCATTGAGCAATAGAATTTAAGTAAACATTTACTAACAACTTTCTTCAATATTACTATGGATTATTTGTATTTTGCACAAAAAAAATCTATTTTTTGGAGCCTACTGTTTCCCTGAGATTAGTTCAGCCTAGAATCTTGCTCCCCAAAAGACATAAAACTCATCATAAAATCAAACATCTCACCTGAGCAGACAAAAGAAGGCTTAGCAACATTTGGATGTTAATGATGGGTGGGAAATTGACAACAAGCAGGCTGAACCAACAAAATGCTCAGTGCTCAACCCTCAGCTCGCAGCAACCTCTAATCAATTGCTAATTTACATAGGCAGAGAGTGAACTCTGAAGAGACGATGGAACCATACAAAAAGACGTAATTTTAGGTTTGATCTGAGTTCAACAACCAGGGAAAAATACCCATGGACATCAAAACTGAATTGTGAACTAAACTAATCTAGAATTAAGAATCCACATAGGAAATTTAGTTTAGATATACAGGTAATGAACTGATATATAGGTGACAAATAGCAGCTTCTTGTTAAGTAAGAATCCACACACCGTGCCATGGGTCAATATTTGATTAAGAATCCCTAAACCTAGCTAACAGATATCGCTACATGAAGTTGTGGCAACCTGTTATACTCAATCAAATATGGCACAAGCAGGCAACAAGAGCCACAAGAACTGACCGAGATGCTATCTCCGAACTTAGCCAAACCCCTATCCTTTCTTTAGAACTTCAGAATCTCGAATCTGCAATGGGATAACAAATAGTTAAGGTCAGTTTTCACATCAGTTGCTAGGGCTAAATAGAAGTTCATACATATGACAACAACTACATATATGAAAAAAAGTCATTAGTGAGACTTCACACCAGCTGGCAAGGCTAAATAAAAGTTCATATATGGTGGTAGGCTTAGAACCACATAAGGTGACCAACTTTGTTAATGGTTAATGGAGACAGTGATGACTTAAGAGAGCTCGACAATATTGATAGCGATGACGACGATAGTGATAGTGATGACAACTCCACGCCCGCCATATTGCCGTTCGCGGAGATAATTACGAGGCTATGTAATACTATATTGTTATTATTATGTTCCTTTACAAGTACTTGTCATTTATTTATGCTAACTCTTTTGTTCTTTGTCATTGCAGGCACTCGGCAAAATGCCAGGCGGACGGCGGCAGAGGTCCGCATCGAGCCGTACGCTCGGCGTACTAGGTCCCCCGCAGGAGACCGCCGACGACGACGAGGAGGAGGAGGAGGTGTTGGCGGGCGGATCGTCCAGTAGGGGGTCCCAGCCCCGCAGCGGACGTCGCAAAGCGACGAGGAGGCTGCCGTTCTCGTCCTCGCAAGGGGGGACGACGACAGGTGACGAGGACCGTGGCGGCGGCGATGACGACGACGACGACGATGACGCCGTGCGTACACCAGGCCAGATGGCTTTGACTTCGTCAGGTGTGGCCAAGGTGTACTCACGCGGGCCCACGCTGCTTCCTAGGTTGCGGCCGCAATTCAACAGACGCCCGGTGATTACACCCGTGGGCCAAACGTAAGTCACCATTATTGATTTCACTACTTGTTCATATGACATGTTGAAAATCAAATTGCAGACTAACAATTATTCTTAATGACTCGTGCATTACCTTGGCGTTTATGAGCGGAGAAGGTGAATCACGCCATATCAATGGCATCCAAGGCCTCCTGATTAGGGAGTACTACCCTGGCCTTGTCGTCGTGGATGGCGAGTTGAAGGTGCCCACGAGGTGGGCTCACTTCTACCTCGTCAACGTGTCTGGCGAGACCCTCGCGGCAAAGATAAAGAGGGAGTTTTGGGTGAGTCTTTCATCGCACCTCATTGCTAAATAGTACGCATTCGTCGGACTTCTGGAAACAATGCAAGGCTACATGATGTGTCTGTGTGCAGGACTTCTTTACGTGCGAGGAGGGTAAAGCGGACCAGGCGGCGCGAGTGCAGGAGGCGGTCTGCAAAGATCGTCTCAAGGACCTATACCATGAGGCGCGCATACAGGCCAGCCGCGACTACTACGCCGACGTGCATGGAGAGTCCATCAAGAAGCCCCAAATCCGCCGGATCATGAACTCAAGGGAGACCGACCTCACCTTCGCTCAATACGTGCAGGTAATTAAGTAGGAAAACATTCATTCAGATTCCTTCAGTAAAACATTACACTAATCTTCTCGTATGTCAAATACTTGATGTCATGCAGTTCTGTCCGGGGTGGTGCGACAACCACAGGGATTGCTGGGAGGAGATTGTGCGCATGTGGCAAACGAACGAGGCGTACGTGAGGCGCAACGACCATCGGGGCCGCCGCCTGCAGATGCGAGGGGTGCCACACCACCAAGGGAGCCAGCCCCTCCCAACGTACATGAGAAGATGGGTATGCGTCCGTTCATGTCTTTTTTCTAGCCCTCAATTGTCATTACTTGTAACCAAGTTTCTATTTTCAATGCAGACGCAAGCGCACGGTGGGCAGAAAATCAACTAGTTCACCGGGTACCTCCTCTCCCACAAGGGCAAGGCGACAGCGCCAGACAACGTCTACAATCCGGAGGACAGGCCCGAGGCGTACAGCAACCCCACCGCCTACGAGAAGGCGACCGAGTACACCGCCACGGCTCGCCAGCGCTACGGGGAGACGTTCGACCCCACCGCCAAGCCCCTGGACACAGACCTCCTGCAGAGGTTGGGACCAGGGAAGCAGCACGACCGGTACTACATGGCCCACAGCGCCGTCAACCCGTCCGAAGCTCCCACGCTGAGCCAGGTTTGATCCAGGCCCACGAGTTCCACCGACATCCCCATAGCGTCTCGGCAGCCGAGCATGTCGCACTTCCAGGTAAGTGTGGTTTCGTTCGTCGTTCACTCATTTCACACCTATACTTACAATCAACACTGCGGATGTAATATTGCAGGCCCAGGTGCAGGAGCAGATGACGCAGATGCAGGCGCAGATGCAGGCGCAACAGATGGCTTACCAGCAGCACCTGACAGCCGTGCAGCAGCACTACAATAGTCAGATGCAGGGCTTTGCCGGCTACTTGCAGTCCCTGCAGATCCCCGGGCCGCCTCCACCGCCTGAATTATTCGCTTCACCGCCTCCTCCACCGTCTTTTCCTGTGCCTGCTCCTGTCGCTCCTGCAAGGACCCCGGTGAGTACATTGACTCTTGCTTTAGCTTGTGCGTCCATCCTGCAGATACTAATGACATCACTTGGCCTTTAACTTATGCAGGTACAGTCGACGGGTTCGAACCCGTCTCCTAGAGGTGCCGGCCCTCAGATGATGCCGTATCCACCTCCGGGTGGTCCTTCTCCACTGTATCCACCTCCGCGTGGCCCTCCTACACATTACTCGTGGCCGGTGGGCGGAGGGTGGCCGTACTGGTCGGCGCCGCGTGATCCAGGGTGGGCTCCGTGGGAAAACCCTGGGGGCTCTGGGGACGGACAACCTGACAGCTCCGGGGACGGCGCGACGAGCTAGGTACTTGTCGCTTGTGTTATGCTCCTGGACTTGAGTATCGTCGAAGTCTCTGTCATGTATTTCTTCTCTTCGTGATGGACTTAGACTTGTTGTTTTAAACTTCATATGATGGACCTCGACTTGTGGTGTTCGACTCGTTACGTTGAACTTCATGGTTGTAATGGACTTGTGGTGGTGATAAGAGATGCTATTGTGAGATATATGTGTTATTTTGATATATATGGTGACGGTACTGATAAATGTGATAAAATTATGATATAAATGGTGCTACTTGTGGTCCTTGTGAAATTATGATATAAATTGTGATTTTACAATGTTTGGATGCAAGAAAACAGAAAAAAAAGGAAAACAAAAAATTTTCCCACCTTTGCCGAGTACTGACACTCGGCAAAGCTGGGGCATCTGGCCAGAAAATCCCCAGCTTTGCCGAGTGCCAGAGCAGCACTCGGCAAAGGGGTCATTCCTTTGCCAAGTGTCAGCACTCGGCAAATAATTTCTTCTTTGCCGAGTGCCGAGCTGACACTCGGCAAAGAAACTTTCAAAAAAAATTAATTTTTTTTCTTTGCCGAGTGCCGCCCCGTCAGCACTCGGCAAAGCTAGCCGTTAGGCTGACGGTGCCACGTGGCTTTGCCGAGTGCTGACGTGGCACTCGGCAAAGGCTTTGCCGACTGCATGCCACGTGGCATGCCACGTGGCACTCGGCAAAGCCGCCTTCGCCGACGGCTTCTTTGCCGACAGCCCTTAGCCGACTGCCACGTGGAATTGCAGTCTGCAAAGCCTTTGCCGACTGCATTTCTGTCTTTGCCGAGTGCGCATTGCACTCGACGAATCACCTGTCTCCCGTAGTTGGGCCGAAGCGCGGCAGGAGCTGAAGATGGAGCCAACGAAACCACTTGGACAGCACCTGTACATGATGGCTACGTATCTTTCGCTCTTGTACCACTATGCAGCGCCCGTCCCCACGTTTTGGGGGCCATAGATATTTGGAACACCGGTTACGTAATTTAGTTTTTTTTTTTACACGAAACCACTTGGACCTGACCCGGCCCTGGAGATGGACCTGACGAAACCACTTGGACCGCACCTGAAAATGTTGTCTATGTATCTTTCCCTCTTGTATCACTATGCAGCGCCTATCCCGACGTTTTGGGGGCCATAGCTAAATATGGGTGACAAGAATTTTTAAATGGGGGCGAACAACAGGCAATGTCGTAGAAACTGGACCAGATATCGACACGTTTATTTCATCTAGTTTTTTTTCCTTGGTGCAGATAATTTTTTGTAATAATAAGTATAACTTATATTGGACTTAGTTTACACTAGGGCAAATGCTGCGTGGAAAGAAAAATGAATGAAAGGATACATATTATTCCTTCAAGAGCATTGTTGCATGAGTACTTTTGCTTTAGTACAGCTAAAATCTTCGCACTACCATCGCATATTATATGGAATTACTAACCATCTTTTGCGGCAACAAGAAAGCAAGAGTATTTTTAAGAGTCAAAAAACATGCCAGCGCGTTGATATTTGACGAAGCTGCAATGCACAACCTAAGTCATATAAAAACTAAACCCTATCAATACAAGTACATTTTCACATGACTTCTCCATCCTTCGGCATAAAGGACCTCCGTCGGCATCTTCAACATATATGCCAACATTGCCTTCACCAATCACTTTTGCATGATGGCCATAGCTAACATCGTCAACAAACTAAAAAACTCTCCTCCGTCAATACGTCAGCACATGTTTCTTCAGCACCTTTGGCGTTTGCACCAATATCATCACCTGTGCCAAACACCTTTGCAAGAGGGTGGTCTTCACAAACATCTTTTGCAAACAACAATGACTTTCCTTCGCCAACACTTCGATCGAAGGAGCTCCACCGACATCTTTAACAAACTTGTAAGAATCATCTCCGCGAACATTTTGGCGAGAGGGGCTTCTCCATCATATTCACCCACTACATTCGCCAGCAGTTTCGGCATCAAGCATAAGATGACTTGCCTCCATCCTTGAGCTCTAGGGGCTACATCAACTCATTCTGTGCAAAGGACTATCTAAACCTTTGTCAACCAATTTGACTTGTGGGGCTCACTGTCAACTTTGGTCCAAACATCAAATTTGACTACTATTAATACGTCGACTACACAAGCATGGCTAAGGATTTAGTAATGGGCGTCATCCAAGACAGGCTAGAGGAGCATACTAAAGGACTAGTCAGTCCATAGGGTGAAGTCTTTTGCATTTTTGCATTGCTTGACACTAGAGATGATTTGAGGGCCTCACAACAACCTTTCACTTTGACTACTTTGACTACAATGAATACTTCAACTACAATAACTACATCCATTTTTGAAGAGAAGATGCTTCATCAAGCAAAGTTTCCAGCGAGAAGGTTTTCGAGATGAGGATTTATGCACCGACAAAGCCCTAGAGGCAAAGACCTATGCTCCAAGAAAAGCCAATGAACCATATCATCAAACTGACAAAAGGAGCCAAAGCCCAAAGATATGATGACATTACGAAGATCAGCATCGAGGCACACGGAGCTAGAAGCCTCGAGAGTTAGAACGTGCATCAGACAGAGTTATTTGCATGTTCTTTTCGTCATGTCGTTATTTCTTGCAGGAATTTGGAATGGTGTTTTTAGTGAGGCATGCACGCATAGGTTGTGAAGGGTGATCCTCGCAAGAAAGGTTCAAGTTATATTTTTGCCACTTGTGGTATGAGTATCTATTAGGTCATGAAGTAGTGGCCATAACCTTGATGCTAAGGGAATATACTATTGGGAGCCCATCAGATATATGGCCCAAGCATGTTTGTACTAGAAAAGGCCCACTAGAGCTAGTGTAGTACAATGTGAAGCCAACCCCCCACAATGGGACCACTAGCTTCTAAGAATTCATTGCCTATATATTGTGTCCAAGGCATGAGGGCAAGAGACTCTCCCCCTACTCATTAGATTGTCTCAAAATCCTAATTCATGTGTCCTCTCTCCACTGTCGAGCTCCCTTCTCTCTATTTTCCTTTAGTTTGTAAGGAATTGCTAGTTCCAACACACAACATGGAGTGCCATACTACAAAGATTAGTTATTGGGTTCGTGGAGATCTACAGAGAAGAAGAGAGAGGGGGGAGGGGGTCGCATGGTTATTCGAATTTGGCGGGATGTGTTCTTGGATTAATGTGGAGAAGTAGGTCCAGGAGATTCTCATGCCTTTCAGAATTTGGGGTCGATGGAGTCTATACTACGGAAATTTTGATTCTTGACTCCAAATCTTGGGAAGACAAGGTAGCTGATTGCAGAGAGATTGCAGAGATTTCCACGCTAGTTATAAATTATTTAGTCATCTCTATTTTTTTGTTTGCTCCACTTTACTGTGTTTTAGTAGAGATATTAGCAGCGGAAGTGGTAGGGACAAATTGTTTTGCTTTGTATGAGCTATCACACTTTATTGTGGTAGCTTCCTCACACATATCTCGATAGAGAAATGAGAGAATTCCTTTGTTTGACAAGGAACAATCCTCGAATGATGACCCATAGGTAACATTAGAGATACTGGCTCAACCCCAACCCTAACAAGGAGGTATACATGATCCAACAACGGTCCAGATATCAAAGAGGAGGTAATGCAATGAATTCCTTCCTGGGAGAAGGAGTGCAAGATTCTCCGGGGTCTGGGTATCCATGAGGAGGAAGTGTAACAAATTCTTGATTCATTTCACAACCTTTTTTGGTGCTTTAGGTTGTATATGGTAAATTGATTCAATAATTTAGTTTTAAATTTGATGGAGAAAGAAAAGTCGGGTAGACATTGGCCAATTTGGTTCTATAGTTGATTGAGGAATAGCAGAAGAAAAGATTAGTATTTATATACTGCTCTTGAGTAAAATGAAATGAGTTCCATGTACATAAGACAATACTGATTCTTGGTGGAGATATTATGTTGCTTGAATATCCTTTTTTTATAAGCATGCTAATTTTTTCTATTAAGATGAAACAAATTGTTAGGAATTAAAAAAGATAGTTTGAAAATCGGACTTTAGGAGTAGCACGAACTCCTAGAAATTTATGCCACAAAAATTAGTAGTTAGCCATAACATTTGTGATTATAACTAGTTCAAGGGGACACCTGGGTGGACAATTTTATGTTCACCCATAGATTTGTAGAACAAAGTTAACCACCTACGTCCTAATCGATTAACCTTTACAGCGCTCAGATGGCCTCTGCAGCGGACACCCTTTTTTGCATGCCTTAGTAAATCTCACGATTTACCACGGCGGGCACTTCGTATAACAGTGGTGAGTAAATTGATTTACCGTGATAGGCATCGTAAGATGCCACCACTAAAAATAGGGTATTTACAGCAGCGAACATCTTAAGGTGCCCGCTATGGTAAATCGATTTACCGCAGTGGGCATCTAAAAGGCCTACCAATGTAAAAGTTCATGGGCCATACTGTGATAGACATTGCAGGAAGCAACTCATCGTGGAGTTAAAAGGTGTTTATGACAAGGGCTTGACCTTGAGGTGCGTAGGAATAGAAGGGCGTATTTGGCACAACATATATAGGGCCCATTATTTATTACAACTCCACTTAAATGTTACTAGAATGGTCATAAGTTAAACTTTCTTAATTTTTACAAATCTATATAACAGAGCGGCAGCATCAAGGACTCGGTAGGCCAGGCCCGCTGGGACACGGGCACGACACTAAAAAGCACGGCCCAGGCACGTCCCTCCCACCGTGCCCGTTCCTGGCACGGCCCGGCCTTAATGTCGGCCCACGGGCTGGCCCAGGTACGGCACGGATAAATGGCCCGCATGATGGTGGCTCGCTTAATTCCAACCGTTGGATGGATTTGCATTGTTTCTGGCCGTTCGTTTCAACATTCCAGACCTAGATATAAAATCAACTCCTTCGTCATTAGCTCTCATTCTTCCCCTCACAGCAGCTGTTCTTTTTCTGCCGCTACTCCTCCCGACTCCTACTCCCCGATTCAACTGCATCGTAGTATAAAAAAAATTAACTGCATCCCTACGACACCCAACGGCCGGTGGTTTTATGCCACTCCCTTCCCCGCTCTTCTTCTCCCCCACGCATGGCTACGACGGCGGCGTTTGCGGCTGGCACGACCACGGCGGCGCAGCGGCTGTCGCGGCGGCTTTTGCGGCTGCGGTGGCGCGGCGGCGTTCGCGGCTAGCATCGCTGCGACGAAGCGGCGAGGCCGAGGAGTGGCTCGACGATGGCAGCGGCGCTCTCATGGCAGCGCAGCGAGCTCCTCGGCTCCTCCCTTGCAGCCACGGGCTGGCACGGCCATGGCGGGCTGTCGTGACTGTAAGCACGGCACGACACGGCTAAGGATATGACCATGAATCTGAATATACTGAATACGACAGCATTGCCTATATATATATACCTCGACACTGAAAGAGTTTTCCAGGTTGGGATCCTGCGCGATGAAGCTCAAGACGTCGCTCATGTTGAAGTCGTCGAGTCTACCAGCATCAGCGGGCTGGGTCGTCCAAGGACCAGTCGAAATCGTCCTGTGTGAAGAGACCAGCATCTCCTTCGCCGCCGCCGGCCGGTAATAATGCTGCTGCCGCGCACCCGCTGGCTGCCACCTGAGTTTCAAAGTTGCCTCCGGTTTGGATATTGAGACACCCTGATGGTACCTAGTATGCACCGAAGGATGTGATCCAACCAGAAGTTCCATAAACAAAGGTGATTCAACCATAGGGAATGAGAGAAAACAAGAAAAAGAGATGTGTTAATTGCATCTCAATTGACCTTGCCCTTTCTTAAAATCATGGGTTTGAGACCCGAAATTGTTGTTAGTATTAGTTTGGTCATCAAACGAAACGACCAACATAATTCTTTCAAAAGAAATAAAAAAACATGAAGCAGAGTATCAGACTAGCAAATGTAGTAAGTATGAAATGTAACCTTTATGTAGGTACTTGCCTCGTTCATCACAGTGTCTTGTTCAACGCAAGATCTGCGGCTGCTGGCGGACAAATGTAGTGCCTGCAGTTCGGCGTTGACTAGGTCATCGAGACACGTCTCCGGAGGCTCCTGGAACGCCGTCATGGGTGGCGGCGGTGGCAGCTCGAGATCCGCGGGGTCCAGGAGTTCGGCGTTGTACCAGACGGCGTGGGCGCAAGGCGTGCAGGGGGAGGCCTCGTGGTTGGCGCGGCGCGTGGCGTGGCATCTCTCGCAGGGCGGGGCGTGCTCAATGTCATGGGCGTGCGGGGTGGCGGCGGGCATGCTGACGACGTCGCAGAGCAGGCACAGCAGACCCGTGCCGTGCTGGGCACAGCGGACTCGCAGCCCACGGCCCCGCCGTTGTCGTCCGGGACCATGGCGGCCCCCCCGCCGCAGCTAGCCCCGAATGTGGCTCGCCGCCGGCGGCCGGCTGTAGTCGGAGGGGCCTTTCGTCTTCACAGCATGGTGCTGTGGGGTGGGGCTGGTTGGTGGCTTCGCACGTGCGTGCGGCCCCTCGTATATATGACGGCGCGGCACGAAAATGAAGGGCAGCCGCTGGTTAGTTTGATTGGGAACGATGAAAACGGCCCCTCGTATATATGGCAGCGCCTCAGTTGGCCACCCCGTCACTTTTACAGTTAGTGTAGTAATCGGTTGTCACTAGGTCCTCTTTTGGTTCCACACGACTCGAGACTACAAACTAGAGTCGTCCATTTTAGTTTTTAAATTGCGACTAAAACAGGGACCACTAGTAGTCCTACTAGACCATTCTTTTGAGAGGTGCTAACTGGGACAAAAGCATCAACCACTGCTATAGAATCTTTAACCGTGGTAGACGTTTTGTGTTTAGTGTGGTTGGTAAATGTCCGCCGCAGTTATCGGGCCCCATCAAGCCTGCTACTGTCGCATCCATCAGGATCTATGCGTGCCTCCTCCTCACTAGATCAGGGCGCGAACGACCTCCGCCACGCCGGATCCGGTCCCACGGTTGTCGGATATTGTAACACCCCATAACCACAAAACACTATGGAATGCTACTAAACCTCACAAATAACAGCCACTCATACAAATAAATAAATAAATAAAACAGCACCTCCTTTGTAATTATAAGCAACACGGGAGTCAGAACAAACATAAGCCACATATAAACCACACTGGCATTACATAAACATCCAAGAGCAAAAGAAGTTACTCTATGAGATTAGGTTTCATGGTCACTCTTAGAACAAACATTCACAAGACTAATCAACATAGCTAAGTTATTATGTTTATGAGATAGTCTCCAACAGAAGATGTGTGAAACGTGCAGCTAGCGCCCTTCCCATCCTAGCAACCATCAAGAACCTGGAAGAAGTAATGCAAGGGTGAGATTGAAAACAATCTCAACAAGTAAACTGTTTTAACATGCCATTTAATTCCCAAGTTCATTAGACAAAGATTTAAGTCAGTCATATAAATAGAATGTAAAGGTAGACAAATATCAATTTCAATACTCTACCTTGCCAACCGCTGTCTCATCCTATTTTAAAACTTAATATATGATAGGTAGAATCATCAACAAAAAAATCGACTTCCATAAATAAAATCTCAATGTTAACATAATATGTGATTCTCACTACCGCTAAATAACTTCACTTCCATTCACTTCACTTCACTCCACATGAAAAGAATGCATATGTAATGCACATGACATGCTCTTCTGCACTCTTACCCCTCCACGGGACACTAAGAGTGTATATCATACCCCTCCACGGGACACTGTATGATGTTGTACCAGTACAAGTCAACAGAGTGTACATCATACCCCTCCACGGGACACTGTATGATGTTGTACCAGTACAAGTCGCAGCCAGCAAACGGCAACATAACTTCAGATGCAAATGTTATGCGAAGCAATGTGCATATGTGACACTTCGTTCAATGGTTAACTTCTTCAATGACATATAGCACAAGAATGATTCTATCCCAAACATAGTATAGAATAAGATTTAAATCTTCCAACAAATCACAAGTACCAACAAGTCCCATCCATGTATGAAATAGCCATGCTCACATTCACAAAATATTAAAATCTGAACCTCACATCCAAACATAACCATAAACAAATGAATACCAAATAATAATTATTAATTTTAATTCCTTAGATTTAAGTAATCTGATCATTAGGTTATTCATCATATTACTTATATTAAGACGTAGTTGTAGAAGTAAATAACATATTAAAACTGTAGCAAGCCACCTCTACGTTTACTTGCCTTAAAACAGTGATGCAAAAGGCACTAGGCTCGATCCGGAGAAATACCACCTGTTTATCAACATAAACCCAGTCTATACAGTCACATGAACTAAAAGGAATAGCATAAGAAGCAGTACTGAGTCATATCCCATTGTGCAAACCAAAACCACAAGCACCACATTCAGTTAACAGCAACAGTGCTGCTTGTTTCTTATGTATCTTTAAACCTATAAGAGCAATTGTAGTATAATAATATAAATTTAGGAACTCAACAACAAATACTACAGTTCTCATGAAGGGAAACTATTTTTATACTGAACTTAAGCATGCCTAATCTTCAGTTGAATTCAGACAATGCAATCTGTCCAGATTTCAGACAGTTATTGCAAAAAAGTCGATATCTACTAAACCTCCTGTCCAAAAGCCATGATTATTACCAATCTGGAAAGCTAATGAGAAGTACTACAAGTCTCTTATAAATTGTGAAGCCCCATTATGCCTCTAAGAATCTCTAAAACCTCCTAGATTGAATTCTGTCCAGATTTTCGTCAGAATATGACAGCTAGATTCAAAAATTCAAAACTATGAAACTACAAGGACTAAAATCATGAAATTTTGCGAGCTACTAGATCTGAAGCTCCTCTACATCTGTCCTATTATCCACTTTCGGATAAAAGGTCATTTAGGCCATCGAAACTTTAGGAACAGCTACAGTGGTCAAACTATCAAGCAGCAGAATCCAAGTTTCGATTCCCAAAGGTGATTTCTTCCCCCAAAAGCTACTTATACCAAGGCCAAAGACCATCCAAAACATCTCGATCAGAGGACCAGGAGAGGAAATCATCTCACCTTGGTTATTCCCATGCTAGGGCCGCAAGAACAAATGGGAAAAAGATCGATCTACACCGTGTTGCAGCTCTACTCGATTTCCTCCTCGCCCTCAATCCATATTTCCACTTTCTCTTGATTATCATTGGTTTGGGGGAGGTGCTAGAGAGGAAGAGAGAGAAGGGAGGACGGTGGAGGCGCTTCTGGAGGGGAGGGACACGAACTGGATGAGGGAGGGCAGCAGATGGAGAAGGGAGGAGCCTTCTAGAGTTGGGTGACTTGGGCTTGGTGGTGATGGTGGGCTGGCTGGGCCTTTTCCCTTCTAATCCACTCCTTTTAGTTTTTTTTTTTGATGTATTACAGATATGGTCTCCTTGTGGCCGGATCTAGTGTTGCCATAGTCATATCAGGCCCCTGCAATGAGGTCAGAGGTAGGAGTGAGTGACATCGAGAGAGGAAGAGGGAGATGGAGAGAGAAAAAGGAAAATTGAGCACTAACCTACCTCTGCCGCTGCCGCTCTATGCCCTACGCAAACTGCACGCTATTGGTGGGTCGAAGACAAAGGGGAGGCCAGCAGGAGTGAAGAGGGAAAAGGAGGAGGTGGCCAGAGTGAGAGGGAGAGGGTGAGTAGAGTGGGAGTAAGAGAGAGGCGCGGTGGGAGGGGAGAGGGCGTGCCGCGATGTCGGGATGGGGAGAGGGCGTCGTGGTGTCAAGGAAGGGCGTGAGGGAGGTGAGAGGGAGGTGTCTCAGAGTGGTGGAGGCAAACCCTAAGTCCAGCTTATATAGATGACGAGAGTACACTACACCATGACCCACTTTTCCCTACACTCATGTGTTGGCAAATCCTGGCTTTGGTCACATTATGTGTTGGCAATTCTTTACCGATTTAGTTTCACAAAAACTGTCGGCAATAGTTATGTAGGGATACGGATTTAATGTCGGCGTTTCTCCTTCCCACACATAAAGTGTCGGCGAAAGATTCCAGATGAAAAAGGTGTTGGCGAAGCCTACCTAAACCACTGTTGATGTGTCAGCTTGGGGGTAGAGGCCGAAGCAAAATAAGTGTTCCAGTGGGTGGGAGACTACGCGCCAAATTAGAACCATGCGCAGGAGCTAAAATGCTAAAATGTGGCCGAGTCCACTAAAATTGGCTGCCAACTGTGCCCTTCAGTCCCCTCCCCATTCCACTCAAAAAAAAAAAAGAACGACCTCGAGCTCGAGGCGACAGGCGCCGCCAGTAGCTTCCGCCACCGGGCGCCGCTAGGACCCGCTGCCGCAGGCGCACCCAGCACGGCTGCTGCTCCGACGCCCGCCCTGACCACTGCCGAGGAACCTGGCCAGAGCCCTGCGGCCTCCGGCCCTGACCGGCGCCGCTTTTCCCACGGGCACCGATGCCCCAGGCCCCCACCGCCCAAGCCCGGCGACGCCCTAGCCCACCGCCGGCAGTAGGAGCAGCGTCGCCGCCTCATCCCCATTCCCCTCTACATCCAGGTGCTTCCATCTCCACATCACTTTCCCCGCATCCTCATTCCCTTCCATGCTAGGGTTTCAACACAGATTAATTTCTTGTATTTTTTTCTTGGTTGCAGAAAGGAGTAGACAAAGGTGAGAAAGGCTAGAAAGATTCAAGGTTTGGGTTACTTCTCTTGCCAAAAAATCCATTCAGTCCAGATCTGCCATCTCTTCCCATCTTTGGAGAAGTACCACATTCAGTTCAATTTATGTGATGTTTACTATCTTTGTTGATTTTGCAGAGGAACCAGTATGATTCAAGATCTTGTACACAAGAGAATCCATCACTTTGCATGTAAGTTCTCTTATGGTGGATCTGCAACTATTGAAATGCAAACATGTCTTCTCGTTCCAAATAGATTGGTTCTGATTATTTCTTTCTGTCTTGTGCATGTTGGAAAATATCCATTATGGAAGCACTAAAGGATTCAATTCTTCGATTGTTCATTCTACACAAGTCGTAACCACTTGTAGCTTTGAAGTAAGTTTGCTTGTGCTCAAGTTTTTGACTTATTTGTATTGCCTTGTGATTAATTGTCGTTGGCAATATTATCTACAGGGTGCAAGAACAAGTTGGCCTTGTAGTCTTCATCTGCTCTTCTACTGTCATTGCTTGATTGGTATGCTCTCCTTTTCTTATGATGTGAGTTCTGTGATGTGATGATTTTGGTTTCTTATGATGCAAGTTGGCAATATTATCTGTGATGCAAATTGGCAATATTATCTACTGCAAGTGCAAAAGCAGGTTGTGTGTTCTGTGATGTGATGATTTTGTTTTCTTAGATCTGGACTAAACTTCCCCTATAGTTCCTGTTGATTGTGTGTTGAGATGATATTTTTTAGCATCAAGTGTGCTGAAATTGACTTAATTTGAACAATTGTTTGCAAGATCCTTTTTTGGTTAAACAACCCAATCTAAAATGAGAAAAACTGTTTATAAATTTCACTAATTGGCACTCCATTTCCATTTTGTAAAAGGCGCGTCATTATAAAACTCTAAAACATGGATGGACCAGCCTAGGTACATTATAGACCTATGACCATATACTAGAATCCACATGCATAGGGTGTTTGGTCTGATATCTTGATAATCATGTGTAGGCAAAACCTTGTGTATAGAGAAGGAGTGGATATGTTTTAGAGTTTGCCTTTAGTAATTCTGCAAAAGGAAATCAGATTTTGTGTCCCTGCAAGGCATGCAAGAACTCTTGTTGGAGGGTCCGTAGTACTGTATATGAGCACTTGATATGTGAGGGATATACGGAAGGATATATAGCATGGGTGAATCATGGTGAACCTAGTTCCAGATTTTCCACAAATAGCAGACAACATGAAAGAGTAGAAGTAGGGGACCCAAATGAAGAGGATGATATTTCTGGTTTACTTGAAGACATAGCAATGGGTTTAGATGTTGAGGGGGACTTAGAAGTAAACAACACAAAGCAGCACGATAAGGATATGGAGGATTTTTACAAAATGGTAGAAGATGCTGGCAAGGAACTGTATCCAGGTTCCAAGTACTCGAAGCTACGTTTCATTGTTAGGTTAATCCATATCAAGTTCGTTGGGCGATGGAGTAACAAAAGTTTCGACATGCTACTAGAGTTACTTAAGATGCCTATGAGGAGTCATCACTTCCTAAAAACTTTAATGCAGCTAAAAAATGGCAAAAGGTGTAGGACTTGGGTACGTGAAAATTCATGCATGTGAGAATGACTGCATACTGTTTTGGAAAGACCATGCGACGAAAGATGTTTGTCCAAAATGTAAAACCTCAAGATGGAAATCAGAAAATAATATTCCTAGTGGAAAACATGGACATAGGGTTCCTAGGAAAGTTCTATGTTACTTTCCAATAAAAAAAGGCTGCAATGGTACTTTATGTGCTCAAAAATAGCAAGTGACACAAGGTGGCATGATGAAGGGCGCACAAATGATGGTCTGCTGAGGCATCCTGCTGATGCTCCTTTCTGGAAAGATTTTGACTCTAAGCATAAAGTATTTTCCTCGGAGAGTCAAAATCTTAGACTAGCTGTAGCTAGTGATGGCTTTAATCCTTTTAGGACCATGAAATCAACTTATAGTATTTGGCCTGTTATTCTGATCCCATACAACCTTCCACCTTGGAAGTATATGAAGCCATCAAATTTCATCTTATCCTTGTTGATCCCCGGACCTAGGGCACCTTGTGGTGATATGGACATCTTTCTTGAGCTGCTGGTGGATGATATGGTAGACATGTTTGTTGATGGTGTAAGAACATATGATGCTTCTAAGAGGGAAACCTTCCAACTGCGTGTTGCCATAGTTTGCAACATATCGGATTTTCCAGGTCTAGACTATTTGTGAGCATGTGTCACTTCTGGCAAAGTTGCTTGTCCTGAATGCCACATAGATACATGTTCTTTACAATTGAAAAAGGTAGGCAAGTGTGTATACATGGACCACCACAGATTCTTAGATGCCGAACACAAATTCCAGTTTGATGCAGATTCATTTGATGGTACCACAGAACCTAGGCCAGCAGCTAGACCTCTTAGTGGAGAGGAAATATTGGAGCTAACAGCAAATATCTACCCAAACTTTGAAAAGGACCCAATAATGAAGAAGCCAGCCAAGCGTCAGTGCAATCCAACTACAGAAGAGCCATCCAAGAGAAAACACAAGAAAGTATATCTTGTTTCTCATAACTGGTTCCACATTGTTTCCCATAACCAGTTATGAGAAACAAGATATACCATCCAAGGGCTATTGTTGGGGATACTGCTCTTGGCGTGCAATGCTGTGAAGTGGTTGTGAACCATCTGTTTATGAGGAATGCAATACTGCCTCGTCCATATGAAGGGGTCACCACCATTCTAGAGGCTCGTGGGAGATGTATCGCATGGCCACATGACAGAGTAATAGCCAAACCTCTCTATATTCTTTAAGAAATGATCATTATATTTTTGCTGGTTAGTAATTGCCATGGAACCGCCCAATTTATACAAGATCAAGTATGGATGTCCCCGCCAACACGTTGACACTCACATACTTTCACTTGAATAAACCCGGTAGTCCAACGAAATCACGAAGGATTTCAAACCAACTCGCAACAAACCAAGATCGTAGTAATTCAGCATAACCACATCATCTGTTAGAACATTTCATAGATAATCTATATAGATTATATAACATTAGAGTATACTTTAGTTATTACAAACTAAAATATAAAGTAGCGGAAGTAGCGTAGTTTTAAAACCAAATCCATAGTTTTAAGGATTACATTTCCAAGTCTGGTTCACAGATAAGGAGTCTAGTAGAGACCATGCCCAATGGTCTAATCTTCATTCCCGGCAGGGAGAAGGCAGTATTTGCAGCAACAATTATAGAAGATGTCATCTGCAACAAGAGGGAATAAAACCCTGAGTACTCAATTGTACTCAACAAGACTTACCCGTCATAAACCAGAAATAAAGACTCCAAGAATTATGTAAGGCCATTATAGGTGGAGTTGGCTTACTCATTTTGCATAAAAAGCCTTAAGTGAGGAGAGTAACCATATTATTATTAGCATCAAGTTAATATTCATTAACCTGTCAACTATGTTTGCTCCTGTGCTAAACAAGCAAAAGAGAAGAGAGTTACATAACCATATCAGGTTCATCAACAGCTATCTTATGAAGCATCATTAACCATCCAAGCAATTTAATATTTTCAAGTATGGAGATGTTCCCGTCAAGCTTCTCACTATCTAGGCAACGATGGCGATTCAAATCGATTACTACCCAGCTGGGGAATTATTCCTAACACTCTCTCGGCAAGCCCCGCTAAGGGTAGCCATAGAACACCGTTGGTACAACTCAGGAATCGCGGATCCAAGTAGCGCCTCACTCCCATGGGGTCACCAAGCCATGTCAGGAATTTTAACTCACCTGATACGGGCTTACGGACATGGTCCTCATCTGGGTACCACCGTGCCGCTGGACTTACAGATATGATGGCTAGTATGTACATACCACCCCAGTAGTGAGCACTTGATACTCCTCGATTTTTGGCCTGAGTTGAGCTACTAGGCTTCGCGGCGGATAACCTCAGATCCAACCAACTAAGTTCTAGGCACTGTTCAACATGACAAAGAAGGGCTCCATTCCTTGGAGGTGATTAATTGGCATGACGGTACACTTCATTTAACAAGGTCCATCGATCTTGTAACTTCCATGTTCCGCCTTACCGTCGATTTACATCCATATGGTTATTTGCACGATAGCACATATAGCCAACCGTGAACCATCATCCTAATTCTCGCAAGTGATTAATAATCACTCGACTTCTACCGTTTAAGCATGGCTAAGCAAATACTACGGTATCATATCATTAGGATTTTAAGGATAATAACTGGACAAGGAAAGATGTAAATGCAGCCAGGGTTTCAATTCAAATCCTAGAACTTAATGCAACAAGTATAGCATAATTAATATATTATAAAAAGTTAGGAAGTTAAAATGCTCCGGGGCTTGCCTTTCACGAATGTTGCGGGTTCATGCAATGGGCACTCAAGAACGACTTCCTCTCCGGCGTTGGGTTCGACCACCTGAACCTTCTGCTCTAGAGGATTCTCCAGCTCTTGTGGGCATGTTCCCTTGAACTCCAACAGGGTCACTCCTGCTGGTGCACCTATTGCATGCATATGCACAGGATGAGAATCATGAATGCATAAGTGATGATGATGATGATGATGACATGATGCTTATGATGGCAAATGGATTAGACCATATCATTGGACACTCGTTTACCGAGTTTTTCAGCCCTATTCGAACAAGAGCACTTTATTTTACTCACTAAAAACAGATCATACTTACCAAAACTACATAACTCAACATATAACAATTCATCTTCAGATAAAGACCTAACACCTGCATCTAAGATCTTATTTTAATTAAATTAGACACATAAAATATCATATATGACAAATCACTAGATATGAAGAAATATAATTAAAACATATCATTTCATGCATAGAAAAGAATATGATATAAATAAATAAAATGATTAAACAATAAAGTTAACCTTCTTATTAGCTAGAGAATATGAAGACAAAATTAATAAACTTGGTTTCATAACTTTTGGATAAATAATTCTCTAGTTGTTAATTTTGCAAATTAAAGAGGCTTTTATTTTAATAAATAAACGCTATAAATAAAAGTTTATCAAATTAAAATTTTTATGACTTCATCATATAGATCACAATAATACAAAATTAACAAAACTAGTTTCACCATTTTTGGACCTTTCTAGCTCAAGTTATGAATTTTTAAAGTTTAAATTCAAATCTAAATTGAAAATCATTTTCAAAAAGGAAAACTGGCACACGGGCCGATTTGGCCGGCTCAGCCTAGCTCGGCCTGCGGCATGCGCGTGCGCGCCGCCCAAGCACAGGCGAGCAGCCCAACGGCGGCAGCGCAACCACGCGAGGCCCAGCAGCAGCAGGCTAGCCCGGCGCGGCGGCAGCAGCGCGAGTGGCCTAGAAGTGAGGCAGGCCGGCGCAGTGCAGCCTGGACAGATGCGGCCTGGTAGACTTGTAGAAAAGTCCTTGTATTTTCACAAATTACAAACAGGTCCTAAACATTATTTGCCACTATTCACATGTGTCACACACTTTGCAACAAGACCCTCGGACTTATTCCTATTTACAAAAGGATGCCCCTGGTCGGCTCCTACACGACCGGCGGCGAAACTTGCCAACGGCGAGGTCTCCGGCGATGAGACCGGCACCACGGTGCTTCTCTTGACCTCCCGCACACAATAGGCTAGCTAATGACATGAGTTAGGGTTTCGGGCTATAGCGGTGACACACGACGGTGGCGGCGTACAGAGCACCCGGTGGCTGGCCACGTTCCAGCGAGGTCGAGGCACTAGAGCCAACAAGGTCTTAGGTCCTAGCTTCTACATGATAGAGAGACTCCAAAACACTCGAGAAGAGAAAGAAAGGGAGACAGGAGAGAGTTGGCAACGCGAGACCAAGCTCACGGCCATGGCAGCGGCGCGATGAGGAGGCGCACCTCGCGATGACACAGGGCACGGTGGGGTCAGGGAGGAAGTGTAGCTCGTGGCGGAGCTATGGACGTGAAGAATTGGAATATGAGTGAGCAACGCGAATGAATTTTGAGGCGATGTGGTGGAAGAGAGGAAAGGAGAAGGAAGAGAAAATGGAGTGGCCGGCCTCGGCTTAGGTCGGCGTGGTGAGGTGGCGGGAGCTTCGCGACATCAACCATGCAGGCAGCCACGTGACCGGGCGCGAGAAGGACCATGATGGCCACGGTGTCAACGACGAACAGAGAAAGGTATGGCCTGGTTACTGTAGCAGCAAAGAGAATTTTTCTCCTTTTTCAATTGCTCCAAATTTTATATTGAAACTTGAAAATTTTCCAATATGAAAGTTGCTCAAAATAAACTGAATTACATTTTTGCTTTTTGAACCATATTCAAATTCTTGATATTTTTGAAACTAGGGTTTTCAAAATTTAAATTTGAATTTGGAATTCAAACACTTAAACACATTCATAATGTAATGATAAAATTTGGATGCACGATGCTTATGCACAGATAATGTAATGCAATTAGGCAATAACACTTGAGGTGTTACAGCCCTCCCCGCTTAAGAAAATCTCGTCCCGAGATTTGAAAAGCGTACCAGTCAGCATAGAAAGCAGGGTAAGCAGTTTTCAAATAGTCCTCTCGTTCCCATGTTGCATCTTTTTCACTATGGTTGCTCCAAACCACTTTGAACAATTTCACCACTCGACTGCGAGTCACACGCTCTACAACATCCAAGACCTTTACTGGCTTTTCTTCGTATGAAAGATCAGACTGTAATTTAATACTCCTAACTTTAACTTTCTCTTCAGGGATGCGAAGACATTTCTTCAATTGAGAGACATGGAAGACTGGAAAGATAGTTCCAATTTCAGGAGGTAGTTGAAGTTTGTAAGCCACCTTTCCACATTTTTCAATGATTGGATAAGGACCAATATAACGAGGTGCGAGTTTACGCTTCACACCGAAACATTTTAGACCTTTCATGGGTGACAATTTGAGGTATATATGGTCACCCACCTCGAATTCAATAGGCTTCCTTCATTTGTCAGCATAACTCTTCTGTCGAGCCTGAGCAGCTTCCATATTTTTTTGGATTTTACGGACTTGCTCCTCGGCATCCTTGATAAAGTCGATTCTGTAGTATCTCCTTTCCCCGATTTCCACCCAGTTCAAAGGAGTTCTACATTTTCGACCATACAAAGCTTCAAAAGGAGGCATCTTGATACTATCTTGATAACTGTTGCTATAAGAGAATTCTCCTAGAGGCAACCATTTGTCCCATGGTCCTTTACAAGATAAAACACAAGCTCGAAGCATGTCTTCTAGAATTTGGTTCACATGCTCGATTTGTCCCAAAGTTTGTGGGTTATAAGCAGAACTATGAAGTGTTTTAGTGCCAAGATCTTGTTGTAGCCTTTGCCAAAAATAAGCCATAAACTATTCCTCTATCAGAGACAATAGTCTTGGGCACACCATGAAGATGAACCACTTGCTCAAGATAAATTTCAGCATACTGGTGCGGACGATAAGTAGTCTTCATAGGAATGAAATGAGCCGACTTTGTCAGATGATCGACGATCACCCAAATAGAGTCAAAACCCTTTGGGGTGGTTGGCAAGCCAACAATAAAGTCCATGCTTATTTCTTCCCACTTCCAATCTGGAATATACAAGGGTTCTAGCAAACCAGGTTTTATGTGTATTGCTTTAACACGGCAATAATTGTCACAACGAGCAACAAAGGCTGCAATTTCTTTCTTCATTTTGGGCCACCAGAAGTAAGGTTTTAGGTCTTGGTACATCTTACTACTTCCAGGACGGATGGACAATTTAGAAGAATGGGCTTCGGATATGATTTGATTTCTCAGCTCCTTGTGTTTGGCACAACAAGTCTATCCTCAAACCAGAGAATTCCTTGGTCATCAACTCTAAAATGCTTAGTTTCTTGCTCTTTCATCTTTCTTTTGATGCCCAATACACTTTTATCAGTCCTTTGAAACTCAATGATTTGGCATCGAAGAGAGGAATCAATTGTGATATTATGAAGGATAATAGGATGAAGAAGACGGGACAAATGAAAATCTTCAACAACTAAAGAGTTGCAATGGGACTTCCTACTTAAGGCATCTGCAACCACATTTGCCTTGCCAGGATGATAGTGCATTTGAATATTATAGTCCTTGAGCAACTCGAACCATCTTCTTTGGTGCATGTTCAACTCAGGTTGAGTGAAGATGTATTTGAGGCTTTTATGATCGGTATAGACATTGCATAAATTACCAAATAAATAATGTCTCTATATCTTCAAAGCATGAACAACAGCAGCTAACTCTAAGTCATGAGTGGGATAATTAACTTCATGCTTCCTGAGTTGACGTGAGGCATAGGCAATGACTCAGCCATCTTGCATAAGAACACAACCTAAACCGGTGCCTGATGCATCACAGAATACATCAAAAGGTTTCTCGATATCTGGTTGAGCTAGAACAGGAGCAGAGTTAACAAAGTCTGTAGAGTATGGAAAGCCTTTTCACACTCTGGAGACCATAGGAATTTTTCATTTTTTTGTAGCAATCGGGTCATGGGTTTGGCTATTTTGGAGAAATCTAGAATGAAGCGACGATAATAGCCAGCTAAACCAAGAAAACTCTAAACTTCATGAACAGAAGTTGGGACTTTCCAATCTAACACCTCTTGCACCTTTGAAGGATCAACAGAAACTCCTTCTTCAGATAAAACATGACCTAAGAAAGCTGATGCTCACACAAGCGAGTCAAGATGACTCTCAGATGCTTAGCATGCTCTTCTTCATTTTGAGAATAGATAAGAATATCATCGATGAAAACCACCATGAACTTGTCTAATTTGGGCATGAACACCAAATTCATAAGATACATAAAGTGGGCAGGAGCATTGGTCAAGCCAAAAGACATGATAAGATATTCAAACAACGCATAGCGGGTCGAGAAAGCGGTTTTAGGAATATCTTCGGGACGAATCCTAATTTGATGGTATCCAGATCTCAAGCCAATCTTGGAGAATGCCTTAGCCTTTGATAACTGATCAAATAAGATATCAATGTGAGGAAGAGGATACTTGTTTTTGATAGTAACTACATTGAGCGGACGATAATCCACGCACATGCGCAAAGACTGATCTTTCTTCTTCACAAAGATAGCAGGACAGCCCCATTCAGAAGAACTGGGACGAATGAGACCCTTCTTCAAAAGTTCTCCCAATTGAGTTTTAAGCTTCTTCAACTCGTTGGGCGGCATTCGATAAGGTCTTCAAGATATAGGACCAGTACCAGGGATTAATTCTATTTTGAACTCCACATCACATTCCAAAGGTAATCCAGGCAAGTCGTCAGAAAAGACATCCGAAAACTCATGAACCACTGGAATATCAGCAATGGCCTTTGCTTCAGCAGCATTAGCCGTATTGCGAATGGTGATATCGCGAGGGAGCTCAACTAAGAAAGCTTCATGATCAATTGGATCTCTCAACATTACCACACGAGTGGTAGTGTCGATAAGAACTCCATTCTGTCTCATCCAATTCATACCCAGAATTACATCGATTCCCAGACCGGGCAATACTATAAGATTCACGAGATAGGTTCGGCCCTCAACTAAAATGCTCACATCTTTTACTATCTGATCAGTAGAGATGCTATTCCCAGCAGCACTAATGCAATAACCCCCATGAGTTATAGTAGTTATGTGCTGACTGAACTTGGATGCAAAGATAGGGCTTATAAAAGAATGCGAAGCACCCGAATCAAAAAGCTCAATAGCAGGTTGTTGGTTCACTAGGAACTTACCAACTGTGACAATCTCACCAGAGGATATTTCTTCAACAGTAGTATAATGAACATTACCAGGACGAATATTTCCTTGATTAATTTTCCTAGGAGGATAAGGACAATTATTCGCCCAATGTCCTAGCTTATTGCAATTTCAAAATGGCTTGTTGCTTGGAGGAACATTGGAACTGCCTTGCCCAGATGTATTCTTAAGAAGAGCAATGGTATAACCTTTGTGATAATCAGTCTTGAAATAAGGTTTCTTCTGGGGAGGACGATACCTAACATTAGCAGAAGGTGAATGATTTTGAGTTTTAGTCACAACAGGAGCCTTTGACTGAGAAGCTCCTGCTTCATATGGTCTCTTGCAGCTCTTAGAAGCAGCATAAATATTGTCATTATTCTCTTGAGTTAGGGCATCACTAACAAACTCATTGAAAGTTGCACACTTGCTATTGCCCATAGATTTCATCAGCTTAGGGCCAAGTCCCCTCTTGAAACTAGCAATCTTCTTAGCTTCAGTATCAACCATTTCTGAAGCATAGCGAGATAGATGCTTGAAAGCTTGATGATATTCAGTGAGATTTTTGTTGTCCTGGGTCAACTTCATGAACTCTGTATGCTTGATAGCCATAAGACCAGGAGGAATAAAACGTGCCCTGAAAACCTCACCAAACTGGTCCCAGACAAGATTGGTATTAGGAGGTAATGCCTTCCAATAATTGTTCCACCAAATTCCCGCTGAACCTTGTAAGCAGATAAGAAGCATATTCAACCTTCAGGCCTTCAGTTAGCCCGAGCAAGCGAAACCTCTGCCATACAGAGTTTAACCATTCATTAGCCTGAAGTGGTTTTTTGTCTCTTGAAAGGTAGGAGGCTTGGTATCTGTTGATGCAAAGACCTATCTACAAACACATCAGGCTAATACCCAAATTCGATATCCAAAGCGTGCCAGTCGATTTGACCTGTTAATCGACAAGGATGATAACTTGAACAAGAACCGAACGACACGACAGCGATGCGCCCGGATGTCAAGGCTTGGATTGCTCAGGAAAGCGGAACTTGCAAGGTCGCCGGAGATCAAGTTGATGCAGCCCGTCGATTCTTGAAAGAACTCATTGAAAAGGAGAAAATACTTGACGAAGTCATCGAAAAGTAAAGTGCTGGTAGAAGTAAATTGTCATAAAAAGTAGATTTGTTTATTGATGCTTGGATGCTCATTACAATGCCCTTCGGCACATATTTATACTCTGCTAATCAAAGAATCCTAACCGAATACGAAAAGCTTAAATATAGAAAAATAAACTTATTCCTTATACGAACTCTATCTCTAAAGGAAAGAAATAAAACTCGTATAGGAACTGGACTCAGACTACACTACGAAAATTATAAGCTCACATGATGTCGATCCTCTGTCCGTTTCTGTCATGATGAAGTTATCTTTCCATCAGCATACTCTCTGGTATCGGCAACAATCTTCTAATCTTTGGCCTGTCTCATTGGCAACAGCTCTTCCGCTTCATCGGCAGCAATCCTCTAGCTCCCTGCCAGTCTCATCGGTAATAGCTCTTCAGCCTTATCGGTAACAACTCAGACCAATCCACCCTTCATCGGCAACTACTCATCAGCAACATCAAAAGCAATGCCAAGACAAAATAATAACCAATCCCTTGCTGATTAGCTCAGTTTCCGATTCTTACTGACTCGTGCCAAAAAACGGTGTCAACACATGCCCCCAATTTTGGAGCATAAAATACTTTATGCACCAAAATTTCCTCCAAGTCATGATTACACACTGCCGAACCGCCTGAGCGTCCCCTCGAACATTGCATGTGCCACAATAAAAACCTTGTATCAATGGGCCCATAAAACACTTCCTCCGCCGCGGCCCATCCTTCACTCCCGATTCAACCCTAACATTTTCTCTCTCCTGTGACGACATCGGCAAGCAGTCTTCCGGCGAACTCGACTGGTGACATTCTCAGTGGCAGTCTTCAATCTCCATTAGCATTCCTCGCTCTTCTCGACTTCATCTGCGGCCATGGCTGTCAACTTTGACGTCCCCAAGGTTAATTTTCTTCTTCATTCATCTTTTGATACTCATCTCTCCTTTTTCGCATAGCCCAGGACTCCTCTTTATCTTCCTTCTTGACCTTTAATCTAGGAACTTCATAATAAGCTCATCATCCCCATGCACCAAGACCAAATAATTTGCCTAGGCCCAATGGAGAATCTAGATCCGACCGACATCATCAACGCAGAAACCAACCGCATCCCCTTCAGAGCTCAAAATTTCAACTTAGAACTTTGGACCGATACTTTTTGATCCTGGCCAAAGATCACCAAAGGATGGAAAGACTGGTACTTAGGGTTGCCAGGTCGATGGAGGTCTATTGGGAAGAACGCAGATTAGATCAATGCATCAGACTATCCATTGCCGATATGGAGAGGAATGAGTCAATGTTAATCGCTGCCTCTTACTTCTGGTCTGACACCATGAACGCCTTCATATTCAAACATGGACCAGTTTCTCCCACTCTTGCCGATGTGTTCATGCTTACTGGACTGGACATATCAACTGCCGATGAGAACACTCTGTTCCAGAGGAAGCCCGAATACCGACTAACCACCCGAAACATCAGTGGCTGGACCGGGTACATTAAAAAATATCAGAAATCCGAATCGGTCAGTCAGAGGGAGCATTCAGCCTTCCTGAATATGTGGCTAGAAAAGTTCATCTTCTGTGGCAGAACAGTCAGACCAACCAATATGCATCTATCTGCAGCAGAGATGTTAGCTAAAGGCGTCAAACTTCCTCTTGGCCGATACCTTCTCGGTTCAGTCTGTCATCTTCTCCACCAAGTTTCACAAAGGCTGTTACAAGACAAGCCCATCGGCAATCTAGGAGGTCCTTGGTCATTCATCAACATGGGGCTGAATGCACATATGCACAAGTACCTTCACTTTGATTTATTCGCCCAGCAGTTCCCTCAAAATCTCCCTGAAGATTACCAACTTGGGGAAGATGAATCGGCAACACGCCCCCTCAATTTTGGAGAAGCGTTAGCAGTACTTCCAGGGGCAGAGGCAAGCAGAGTCCAAATCGACAACTTCTTTCAAAGGCTCTACATTAGCATCCCTCCTGAGCTCCGAGCCTGGGTCCCTTATATTGATGAAGAAGCAAGGTTCCATCTGCTCTTCAACTTTGCCGATGATGCCTTGAATAAAGACGCTGAGATCCTCAATGCAATGATCACCCCTCGTGACATCCTGGTCAATATGTTTGGAAGTGGGAAGAACATCAACCCTACATATGAGTTCTACAATCCATCGGCAGCAGCAAGACAACTAGCTTTTGGGCAACTGCCCATCAAACTCTGCTTTGCCGATGTGATTAAGCCGAGAGAAACCATCACTAATAGCATGGATTGGTGCAAGATAGTCACTCTTCCTCCTAATGCCGATACTTCTAATATTGATCTGACCGACTGGGCACCGGCTTCCTTCGTCACCGAATCCTTCAAAGTATGGTGGCAAGAGTAGAAAGAACAACTATTCTTTGCATCTCCTCACTTCTACGGGAATCTCATCGACCCTGATCACGCCATACCTACCGATGCAGTAAGTTTGACCATTTGTACTTCCAAATTTTTCTTTTTAGTCCATCGGCAACTAACTCCTTCTCAACAGGTTGACGACCCGATCCCATCATTGAGCAAGAGCAGCAAAGTCATAAAGCTGTGGCCAATATCCCCAATATCTATAATCGGCCACAAAGCTCCTTCATTAGACGCTTTGATGTGCCACGGTCGTTCCAAGAAGAGCTCCTCCAAATCAAAATCGACCAGATGTATGGCTGCTCCATCGGACATGGCTGCACCCTCAGCACGGACATCCCAGGTAACCGTCTTACTTTCTTCTGTGTGTGTCGATCACTGTGGTATACTGATCTCATATTTCAGGGTGTAAGTTCTACATTTGTTGAATCTTCATCGGCAGCTCACCCTTCATCTCCACCTGCTGCACCTTCATCGCCATGCTTCGTCATCCTTGACGATTCTCCAGAGGTACTTTTAATTTAATCTCTTATCATCGCATCGGCACTTCCACTCATCTGCTTCTCTCACAGCACCAAGTAGTCACATCAGCAACCGCCCCAAGTGCGCAGACATCTCATCCACCCATTGTCGATGCCCCCTAGCCATCCAGCGCTGATGTTTCTCATCACAAGTGCAAGGTTTCATCGGATGAAGAATCCCAATCAAAGCAGGCGAGGCTCACACTAGCTCCAGTTGCATCATCGGCATCCTCGCCCTGCCAGACATTGCCCGATGTTCCTGCACAGACTTCCCCATCGGCAACTATTCTCCAATTGGCAGTTGTACCTATACAAGAACCTTCATCGGCACTGGCGTTGCAGCAGCAACCAACCGAGGTACCAACGCAGGAGACGCCATCGGCAATCATACCTCAGGTTGCTTCTTCTAGCCAAAGGCGAGAAATTGCCTTAAAACAAGTAAGTTAACTCCCTTAGTCAATTTTCAACACTTATATCCTTTAGCTAACAACTTTTTCCTTCCAGGAACAAGATTCCCCCGATAGCCTATTTTCCTTCTCAATTATTGGAGATATTCCTGACGATGAAGAGAACGAAGAAAGCTCTGCTCCAGCCTTCGAAGCCTTATCATCCGAAATCAAGTCTAGGCTGGAGACATTGGTATTCCTGCTGCAACAGGAAACATCTCAGCTAATCCAGGACTTTGACTCCACTAGGGCAACTTTCAAGGCAATCCGAGGCCAGATCCCTGCCGATGTTGAAGAGACATTCTTTCAAGCCGCACACCTAGAGAGTCGGTAACTTTAGTATCAGAAAGCTGCTCAACGCATTGCCGACAGAGCTACCCAGGCACGACTCCAGGAGGAGATGATGAAGCATAAACAATCTGCCGATGAGAAACATAAAGACATCGGCAAACTCGAAGCCTCCCATATAGAGCTGGAAGAGAAGATTTCCCAACTATCGATAAAAAGAGAAGCTTTATTAGTGGAGCTAAAAAAGGTTGAAGAAGCCTCGGATATAGCCACTCAAGAGAAAGCCCAAATGCCTGACGCTATCCAGATTCTTCAGCAGCAAAGGGACAACCAAGCCCTCAAGACACTGGCTCTTAAGAAGAGAATCAAGCCAGTAGAAGGCAATGTCGATGAAGATGTAAGGACAATAGAGGAAGCCAACCAGATTCGCCTGCGTGCGATATCGGCTATTCACTCACTGCTGAACTTGTAAACTTCTTTTCCATCGGCAAAGTAGTGCATCGGCAACTTGTAAAACTTCATATTAACGTAGCGCCGATACGTTCTTATTGAACAAGTATTATATCTGTTTCTTCACGCATCCATCCAAATACTAGGATAATATTTCTTCAGATATTTACCGTTCAACACTCTTGGAAATATTTCTATTTCAAGAGTTTCTAGGATATAAGCATTACCAGGAACGGACCGATTTACTCGATAAGGACCTTCCCAATTAGGGGACCACTTGCCAAACTTTGCGCTCTTAGTCCCAATCGGTAAAATCAGTTTCCAGACTAGATCGCCATTAACAAATTCCTTCACCTTTACCTTCTTGTCATACCACCTAGCAACTCTTTTCTTATTCTCTTCAATGCTGAGTAAAGCCTTTAGCCGATGACCCGCCAAATCTTCCAACTCATCTTTCATGAGTGTATTGTAATCATCGGCTGACTGTTGATCTTGATGAAATATCCACCTCGAACCTGTCTTTATTTCCCAAGGCACAACCGCATCATGTCCATATACCAACTGATAAGGCGACACCTTAGTAGCACCATGACAGGCCATTCGATATGACCATAAGGCCTCGTTCAAAACCGTGTGCCACCTCCTGGGATTTTTCTTAATCTTGCGCTTAATGAGTTTAATAATCCCTTTATTAGATGCTTCGGCCTAACCATTAGCTTGAGCATAATAAGGAGAAGAGTTTAAAATCTTAATTCCCATCTCATCGGCAAATCCATCAAACTCTCCTGAAGTGAACATGGTTCCTTGATCGGTCGTAATGGTCTGAGGAATACCGAACCAATACACAATATGCTCCTTCACAAAATCAATCATGTTGGCTGACGTCACACTTTTCAAAGGAACTGCCTCAACCCATTTTGTAAAGTAATCGATGGCAACGAGGATGAATTTATGCCTTTGCTTGATGGTGGATAAACTTGACCGATGATATCAATAGCCCATCCTCGAAATGGCAACGGCTTAATTATGGGATTCATTGCCGATGCGGGTGCCTTTTGGACGTTGCCGAACTTCTGATACTCTTGACACCCTTTAAAATACTTGAAATAATCTTTGAGTATTGTTGGCCAGTAAAATCCGTTTTGCCTGATCATCCACTTCATCTTGAAAGCCGACTGATGTGCCCCGCATACGCCTTCATGAATTTTGCCCATTAAACTTTTTGATTCTTCTTCACCAAGAAACTTGAGCAAAACTCCATCCATTGTTCGATAATATAACTCATTATCTAGGAGCATGTACTTAGTAGCCTGAAACCTTATACGCCTTTCGACCTTCTTAGATGGATCCTTCAAGTAATCGGCAATCTCCTTCCTCCAACCATCGACGTCAGTTGCCGATGTCAGCACTTCCTGGACCAACTGGTACCCTGAAGCATGCTGTGCTAGCCGATTAGCCTCTTTATTATGCAATCTGGAGATATGTTCAAGGCGGAAGTCCTTAAACTCCATCAATAACCATCGACATCTTTCATAATATGAGATTAAAACTTCACTTCGACATTCATATGTCCCAGCTAATTGATTAATAACTAGCATTGAATCACCAAAGATTTCAACAGCATCGGCACGGACTTCCCTGAGTAACTCCAATCCTTTCAACACAGCCTGATATTCTGCCTGATTGTTTGTCGATGTGGTAGCAATCGGCAATGAGAATTCGTATTTCTTCCCTTGAGGTGATATCAACACAATGCCAATGCCTGCTCCTTCTCCACATGTAGAACCATCAAAGAAAAGTGTCCATGGAGCAATCTCTAAGGAATTTACCATGCCGCAATGCTGAGTAATAAAATCGGCCATCACTTGCCCTTTGACTGCTTTAGCTGATTCATAGCGCAGATCAAATTCCGATAATGCTAAAATCCACTTGCCGATTCTTCCACTTAGAATTGGCATTGACAGCATATATTTGACCACATTGTCTTTGCATATAATAGTGCATTCGGCCGTTAACAGATAATGCCTTAATTTAACACAGGAGAAATATAAGCATAAGCATAACTTTTCAATGGCCGAATACCTGGTCTCAGCATCTACCAACCTTCTACTCAGGTAATAGATTACACGTTCTTTCCCTTCAAACTCTTAGATTAGAGCTGACCCAATGACTTCATCATCATCCGATAGATACAACCTGAAGGGTTCTCCGTGTTGAGGTGGAACTAGCACTGGAGGATTCACCAAATACTTCTTAATTTCTTCTAAAGCCAACTGCTGTTCTTCTCCCCACACGAATTCCTGATCGGCCTTTAGCTTCAACAATGGACTGAAAGCTTTGATTCTTACTGATAAATTAGATATGAATCTTCGAATAAATTTAATCTTGCCAATCAGAGACTGTAGTTCGGTCTTATCGGTAGGAGCAATCACTTTATTGATGGCATCAATGGACTTCCTGCTAATTTCAATACCCCTCTGATGCACCATGAAGCCTAAGAATTGTCCTGCCGATACACCAAATGCACTCTTGTTGGGATTCATTTTCAACCCCTGTTTCCTTGTGCACTCCAATATCTTCTGCAAGTCAACCAGATGATTTCTGAAGTCTCCAGACTTAACCACCACATCATCTATATAAATTTCAACCAATGTGCCGATGTACTCATGAAAAATGTAATTCATAGCTCTCTGATAAGTAGCAGCGGCATTCTTTAAACCAAAAGTCATGACTATCCATTCAAATAACCCCACATGACCTGGACATCTAAAGACAATTTTGGAGATATCTTCTTCAGCCATAAAGATTTGATTATATCCGACGTTTCTATCCATGAAGCTAAGAATCCGATGTCCAGCAGCAGCATCAATTAATAAATCGGCAACGGGCATTGGGTAGCCATCCATCGGTGTAGCTTTGTTAAGATTCCTGAAATCAATACAGACATGAAGTTTCCCATTCTTTTTGTAGACAGGAACCACATTAGAACTCCATTTAGCATATCGGCATTGTCGGATGAACTTTTCTTCAATCAATCTTGTTATTTCGGCCTTAATATCAGGCAGCACTTTAGGATTGCATCGGCATGCTGGCTGCTGATGTGGCCGAAATCCTTGTTTGATAGGTAGCCGATGTTCAACAATTGATCGATCTAACACGGGCATCTCTGTGTAATCCCAAGAAAAACAATCCTTATATTCTTTTAATAAAGCAATCAATTGTTCTCTACTCTAGAGATCTAACTTAGCACTAACAAAAGTTGGCCTTGGCCTACCGCCATCACCAATGCCTACTTCTACAAGTCATCAGCCGATGTAAATCCATGGCCCAATTTTCCATCATCAGCAAACCTATCCATTATAACTCATCTTCGGAGCTGACTGCTTGGATCGGTGGTAGCTCATAATCGGCAAACCTGAGAAACTCTGAATCCCATGCTTCTCCTGATATACACTTGGACCGCTCGTAAGTTTTTGACTTTGCTGATGCAATTATATAAGATGAATCACTAGGGACTACTTCAATCTTATCTTCCACCCACTGTACGAGGCACTGGTGCATTATAGAAGGAACGCAGCAATTGGCATGAATCCAATCCCTTCCTAATAGCAGATTATAAGCACCTTTAATACCAATGACAAAGAACGTGGTCGGCAATGTTTTACTGTCGATGGTTAACTCAGTGCAAAGCGCTCCCTTAACTGGTGATATATTACCTTCAAAGTCTTTAAGCTTCATATCAGTCTTGGCCAGATCTTGATCTCCTTTTCCAAGCCTTCGAAACATGACATATGGCATGATATTAATTGCAACTCCCCCGTCTATGAGTATCTTGGATACTGGCTGCCCATCAACTCTGCCATTGACAAATAAAGCTTTGAGATGCTGTCTCTCATCATCGGTAGGCTTCTCAAAAACGGCCATCATTGGATCCAAGGTCAACTAAGCTACTTGTTCGGCAGGAACAACTTCCTCTTCATCATTGGTAAGTGATAGGAACTCCATCGGCAACATGAAAACCATGTTGATATCTGCCGATGGGCTTTCATCTTTGCGCTTTGGTTGCCACACTTGAGACTTCACCCCACGGGAGTTTTCTTCTCTGTGCTCATGTTGCATCTTCCTCTTCTGAGTTTTTGTCAGACCTTCAGGGCACCATTGAGGAAGCTTTGTCTTCTAGACAGGCTGATAACATTTCGTATTCAAATCTGGGCAGTTTATGTTGGGATCTCTGCAGAGTATTGCTTCATCGGGAACTCTTGCATTGGCCATCTCCTTGAGTTCTTCCTGATCCATCGGACAGCAATCGTCATGCCTACCCAGCCATTCATGTACACTGGTTCTGCCCCCCAGCCGATCATGCACTAATGCCTTTCCTCTGATCGGCTCATTGACGCACCATCTCCGATCACCATAATACGATCTTCTTTTTGTCCGATCGGCTCGGTCGTAACCATTGCACTTAGGGAAGCTATCAACAGTAGGCAATTTAATGCCTTCTTCCTAGCAATAAATGAAGAACAGGCATCTCCAATGATCTTCATGCTAACGCCATTCATCCCGACGCAACTCTTCCTGTCGCTGCCGATAGCGATCACCTGAAATTCTATAGGGAGCAGGTCTAGGAGGTCTTCTGGAACTGCTGCTTTCTTCAATTGCTCTTTTTCCTCTTAAGTCATCGGTGGTTACTTGATTTCTGGCATCCACCGATGCGTTCCTCTTAGCATTTGCCGATGTTAATACTCTGGTCTTGCTCACGGCATCCACTATGTTTGCTGGGAAAGGGTGCTGATCAATCTTCATCGGCCTTTGAGCTTTAGAGTTATCAAACTTAATTCTCCCGGACTCAATAGCCGATTGTAATTGCTGCCTGAATACTTTACAATCATTGGTACTATGCGAAGTTGCATTATGAAATTTGCAGTACCTCATTTTCTTCAGCTCTTCTACCAATGGGATCACATGATTAGGTGATAGCTTGATTTGGCCCTCTTGAAGCAGCAGATCAAGTCTTTCTAGGTTCTGGAGCTCGAGCACCTTGGTCAGAAATCCTCTGCACAATATGGCTTAAACTTTCAAACTCCTAAGAATCGTATTTGTCTCTGAGGTGTGGCAACAGACCCTGAAAAGATAAACCAGCCAACTGGCGATCATCAAGCACCAAGTTGTAGCATCTATTTTTCATATCTGTACCCTTTGCACAAAGCTCTCCACCGATTTGTCACTTCGTTATCACAATTTCACTAAATCGGTAAGCTTCTTCTCATGGACATCAGCAAAGAAGTACTTGTGGAACTGTCTCTCCAAATTTGCCCAAGTATGAATAGAATTCAGCGGCAATGAGATAAACCATGTGAATGCCGATCCAGACAATGAGGATGAGAATAATCGAACTCTCAATTCATCCCTGTTAGCTGCTTCTCCGCACTGGATGATGAAACGATTGATATGCTCCATTGTTGATGTATCATCCTGTCCAGAGAACTTAGTAAAATCTGGTACCTTGTACTGATTTGGAAAAGGAATTATGTCATATGTTGGAGGGTACGGAGTCCGATAAGAGTAAGTATTAATCTTGGGCTGAATCCCAAATTGCTCTTTCATCAGTTCCGCAATCTTATCGGTCCAGAACGCATGCTGATCTTGCTGATGCACTGGCTGAATCTCTGCTGGAGGTGCTAGCTGATATGCTTCTACGTACCCTTGTGGTACTCGGTTTGGAGGAATCGGCATATTCACAGAACCAGTCTGTGGAGCAAAGCTCATCGGCTGTCTTGCCGATGTTTGATCCTAGAAAGCTGCCTGTGGACAATACTACTGAGTCCCCATCACCTGGTAGCTTGGCTGAATAGCATGTTGCTGAGCTGGTGCTTGCCCTGACCAATTATGATTATAACTCATCGACATCTGACTTGCCGATGGCTGATAGCTCGCTAACAATTGATGCTCTTGTATGATTGGATGATAATCAGCATAATTGCCTTGATTTGCAGGTAACCCAGATTGAGATACCAACGACTTTATAGGTTATCCTGCAATAGAAACCTTCTATTGCATTGGCGGGGAACTTGCCAATGGATTCGCATAAGATGTCTGCTGTGGAGGCGCGTGGAATGTCATTGACAATGGCTGTATAGTAGGAGGTGTAGTAGAATAATGTAATACCTGGGTCATCGGTCGGACCAGAGTAGCTGATACCATAGGACTCTTTCCTGCTACATCATGCACCTGAGGCAATCTAGAATTGGCGGTAGATGGTCCTGGAGGCATCCCATATCCCCACCAATTAGCAGCAACCTGGCTGTGTTGACCTGAAGGACCTGACATTGCCGATGCTGATAGATCTGTACCTAATTGAGTGATCTGCCTTTCTTGAGATGTTAGATCTGATCTTATCGGTGTGGCTTCAATGTTAGGTGATCCTGATAAAGCTGGAGGAGTAGGAGCTTCCATATTCTCAACGGCTAGAATTGCCGATGGAGTCAAAACCTGGTGCCGATCACGGCTGATGATATGTCGGCCTGACATAACCTGGTGCTTGTCCTTCTCTTAATGTTTGCACACAGCATTGTAAACAGTATTGGACAGCACGATGGAGTGGTTGATCAAAGCATGATTCAATGCAGAATTAACCATCTCCTGTAATTTACCAGGGTTGGAGTCAAAAGTTACCTACCGAGGCAACAGCAGATCTTGCTTCTGGATTACTTCACCGCCCCTATTCTTGCTGAAAGACTTCAAGCAGAGCTGCCTGTAATCCTCCATAGCTTTTTCCATGGCTAGCTTCTGATCTTCCTTGAGATCCGACTCTGATATCTCGATGATGTTCTCTGGATTGATATCAGCAGGGTTCTTCATGATAAATCTGTTGACTTTGTCCCACCGGGCGTGCCAAAAGATGTGTTAATGCAAAGATCTATCTGCAAACACACCAGGCTAATACCCAAATTTGATATCCGAAGCATGCCAGTCGATTTGACCTGTTAATCGACAAGGATGATAACTTGAACAAGAACCGAACGAGACGACAGCGATGCGCCCGGACGTCAAGGCTCGGATTGCTTAGGAAAGCGGAACTTGCAAGGTCGCCGGAGATCAAGTTGATGCAGCCCGTCGATTCTTGAAAGAACTCGTTGAAAAGGAGAAAATACTTGACGAAGTCGTCGAAAAGTAAAGTGCTGGTAGAAGTAAATTGTGATAAAAAGTAGATTTGTTTATTGATGCTTCGATGCTCATTACAATGCCCTTCGGCACATATTTATACTCTGCTATTCGAAGAATCCTAACTGAATACGAAAAGCTTAAATATAGAAAAATAAACTTATTCCTTATACGAACTCTATCTCTAAAGGAAAGAAATAAAACTCGTATAGGAACTAGACTCAGACTACACTACAAAAATCATAAGCTCACATGATGCCGATCCTCTGTCCGTTTCCGTCATGATGAAGTTATCTTTCCATCAGCATACTCTCTGGTATCAGCAACAATCTTCTAATCTCTGGCCTGTCTCATCGGCAACAGCTCTTCTGCTTCATCGGCAGCAATCCTCTAGCTCCCTGCCAGTCTCATCGGTAACAGCTCTTTAGCCTTATCGATAACAACTCAGATCAATCCACCCTTCATCGGCAACCACTCATCGGCAACATCAAAAGCAATGCCAAAGATAAAATAATAACCAATCCCTTGCCGATTAGCTCAGTTTTTGATTCTTACTGACTTGTGCCGAAAAATGGTGTCAACAGTATCCAAGAAATCCTTGAAGTTGCTATACCGATTTGGTTCCTGATGGACATCACGATCACCATGATTCACCAACTGACGAACCGTTTCAGCCATGAGACGCTGACTTTCCACCATGGTATGCATGAGCGCCTCTGGAGTAGGCGGAGGTGGAGGTGGAGGAAGATCATGGTTTTCACTGGAATGATGATTTCCAGACATCTGCAGATATGCTCAAATAGTGAGTATTGATGATGTCAGAAAATTGTAGGTAAATTCTATAATCTTGCCAAACTGAATTCATTGGAGAAGAAACTCAAACAATAAATAGAGGCACAATCATACAATTTCAACAATACAACCTCATTTATAACACAACAAAGCGCTATACCATGATGCATCTGAAAACGCATTTTACCAACAATTAAAAGTTCCCATAACATGGAACATAGAGTATGTCTGTAGGGTTTCATTATGATCATCTTGAGCAAAAGATGCAACTTCCTGTAAGAGGACAATTTTTAGAGAGAAGACGTACTAAAAAATTTTGAGGTAACAAATTTTATAAGGGAGGGACAACTGCAAAGAACATATGAATGTCATGATGCATGCACGATCCATACGTCCTCACAAACCTAACTTTGATTCTAACGTTCTAAACGGTGGCATACATACGTTCTCTCATATTTCGTAACTAGTTGGTTTAACGTGAACGTTGTCAGCATACCCGCAGAAAATTTCTCATTTCAACCCAACAATTCCCAATATGACACATAAGGAAAGTAGTAACACATTTTATGCACCCCCTCCATCTATGCATATTCCCAACTATACATACATGTAGGTGCACGCTACCCGAATCATCGTCAGAAGACAGAAAACACCCTCACATGGGGCACTTTCATATAAACATGTGTATAACATGTGAATATTCCAGCACCAAATAAGCACTCCACTAGACCGACGTTTGTCCGATCATGCTCTCACAACTCACCTTACCTTAGCGATGATACAAACATTAACACTAGCGACATATATGGCTATTTCATATATGAAGGTTACCACCACCATTAGACCATAGGGTAACAATTGCGGTCAAGTTATCACTCTTCATACCTTAGCAAGGGCATCGAGGCAAAATTTAAATTCCCCTAAGTTAGTACCAAACTAAGCCACCTATAAGTCCTTATATGGGCATAAAGGATACGAACACTGGCAACCTTTAGATTTAAAATTAAGTTTTTGCAAAAGCCTTTGTTTTAAATACACAAATGATGTGTTTAATGCTGAATCATGCTCCAAAGCCAGCTGTCACAGAACCGCCCAATTTATACAAGATCAAGTATGGATGTCCCCGCCAACACGTTGACACTCACATACTTTCACTTGAATAAACCCGGTAGTCTAACGAAATCACAAAGGATTTCAAACCAACTCGCAACAAACCAAGATCGTAGTAATTCAGCATAACCACATCATCTGTTACAACATTTCGTAGATAATCTACATAGATTACATAACATCATAGTATACTTTAGTTATTACAAACCAAAATATAAAGCAGCGGAAGTAGCATAGTTTAAAAACTAAATCCATAGTTTTAAGGATTACATTGCCAGTTCTGGTTCACATCCTACAAAAGCAATATAAGATAAGGAGTCTAGTAGAGACCATGCCCAATGGTCTAATCTTCATTCCCGGTAGGAAGAAGGCAGTATTTGCAGCAACCATTATAGAAGATGTCATCTGCAACAAGAGGGAATAAAACCCTGAGTACTCAATTGTACTCAACAAGACTTACCCATCATAAACCAGAAATAAAGACTCCAAGAATTATCTAAGGCTATTATAGGTGGAGTTGGCTTACTCATTTTGCATAAAAAGCCTTAAGTGAGGAGAGTAACCATATTATTATTAGCATCAAGTTAATATTCATTAACCTGTCAACTATGTTTGCTCCTATGCTAAACAAGAAAAAGAGAAGAGAGTTATATAACCATATCAGGTTCATCAACAGCTACCTTGTGAAGCATCATTAACCATCCAAGCAATTTAATATTTTCAAGTATGGAGATGTAACCGTCAAGCTTCTCACTATCCAGGAGACGATGGCGATTCGAATCGATTACTACTCAGCTGGAAAATTATTCCTAACGCCCTCCCAGCAAGCCCCGCTAAGGGTAGCCGTAGAACACCATTGGTACAACTCAGGAATCGCGGATCCAAGCAGCAACTCACTCCCATGGGGGTCACCATGCCAGGTCAAGAATTTTAACTCACCTGATACGGGACTTACGGACATGGTCCTCATCTGGGTACCACCGTGCCGCGAGACTTACAGACATGACGGCTAGTATGTACATACCACCCCAGTAGTGAGCACTTGATACTCCTCGATTTCCAGCCTGAGTTGAGCTACTAGGCTTCGCGGCGGATAACCTCAGATCCAACCAGCTAAGTGCTAGGCACTGTTCAACATGACAAAGAAGGGCTCCATTCTTTGGAGGTGATTAATCGGCATGACGGTATACTTCATTTAACAAGGTCCGTCGATCTTGTAACTTCCACGTTCCGCCTTACCGTCGATTTACATCCATATGGTTATTTGCACGATAGCACATATAGCCAACCGTGAACCATCATCCTAATTCTCGTAAGTGATTAATAATCACTCAACTTCTACCATTTAAGCATGGCTAAGCAAATACTACGGTATCATATCATTAGGATTTTAAGGATAATAACTGGACAAGGAAGGATGTAAATGCAGCAAGGGTTTCAATTCAAATCCTAGAACTTAATGCAACAAGTATAGCATAATTAATATATTATAAAAAGTTAGAAAGTTAAAATGCTCCGGGGCTTGCCTTTCACGAATGTTGCGGGTTCATGCAATGGGCACTCAAGAATGACTTCCTCTCCGGCGTCAGGTTCGACCACCTGAACCTTCTGCTCCAGAGGATTTTTCAGCTCCTGCGGGCACGTTCCCTCGAACTCTAACAGGGTCACTCCTGCTGGCACACCTATTGCATGCATATGCACAGGATGAAAATCATAAATGCATAAGTGATGATGGTGATGATGACATGATGCTTATGATGGCAAATGGATCAGACCATATCACTGGACACTCGTTTACCGAGTTTTCCAGCCCTATTCGAATCACAATAAACAAGAACACTTTATTTTACTCACTAAAAACAGATCATACTTACCAAAACTACATAACTTAACATATAACAATTCATCTTCAGATAAAGACCTAACACCTGCATCTACGATCTTATTTTAATTAAATTAGACACATATAATATCGTGTATGACAAATCACTAGATATGAAGAAATAAAATTAAAACATATTATTTCATGCACCGAAAAGAATATGATATAAATAAAGATAATGATTAAACAATAAAGTTAACCTTCTTATTAGCTAAAGAATATCAAGACAAAATTAATAAACTTGGTTTCACAACTTTTGGATAAATAATTCTCTAGTTATTAATTTTGCAAATTAAAGAGGCTTTTCTTTTAATAAATAAAAGCTATAAATAAAAGTTTATCAAATTGAAATTTTTATGACTTCATCATGTAGATCACAATAAAACAAAATTAACAAAACTAGTTTCACCATTTTTAGACCTTTCTAGCTCAAGTTATGAATTTTCAAAGTTTGAATTCAAATCTAAATTGAAAATCATTTTCAAAAAGGAAAACTGGCACAGGGGCCGATTTGGCCGCTCAGCCCAGCTCGGCCTGCGGCGTGTGCGTGCACGTGGCCCAAGCACGGGCGAGTGGCCCAACGGCGGCAGCGCAGCCGCGCGATGCCCAGCAGCAGCAGGCCGACCCAACACGGCGGCAGCAGCGCGCGCGCGAGCGGCCCAGAAGCGAGGCAGGCCGGCCCAACGCAGCCTGGACAGATGCGGCCTGGCAGACTTGCAGAAAAGTCCTTGTATTTTCACAAAATTACAAACAGGTCCTAAACATTATTTGCCACTATTCACATGTGTCACACACTTTGCAACAAGACCCTCGGACTTATTCCTATTTACAAAAGGATGCCCCTGGTTGGCTCCCAAGCAGAGCACGACCGGCGGACGCTCAGTCGGCGGCGAAACTTGCCGACGGCGAGGTCTCTGGCGACGAGACCGGCACCACGGTGCTTCTCTTGACCTCCCACACACGATAGGCTAGCTAATGACACGAGTTAGGGTTTCGGGCTATAGCGGTGACACGCGGCAGTGGCGGCGCACAGAGCACCCGGTGGCCGGCCGCGTTCCGGTGGGGTCGAGGCACTAGAGCCAACAAGGTCTTAGGTCCTAGCTTCTACATGATAGAGAGACTCCAAAACACTCGAGAAGAGAAAGAAAGGGAGGGAGGAGAGAGCTGGCAACAAGAGACCGAGCTCGCGGCCATGGCGGCGGCGCGACGAGGAGGCACACCTCGCGATGACACAGGGCATGGCGGGGTCAGGGAGGAAGAGTAGCTCATGGCGGAGCTGTGGACGTGAAGAATTGGAATATGAGTGAGCAACGCGAATGAATTTTGAGGTGACGTGGCGGCGGCCGGGGAATAGAGTAAGAGAGGAAAGGAGGAGGAAGAGAAAATGGAGTGGCCGGCCTCGGCTTTGGTCGGCGCGGTGAGGTGGCGGGAGCCTCACAACGTCGACCACGCAGGCAGCCACGCGACCGGGCGCGAGAAGGACCGCGATGGCCACGGCGTCAACGGCGAACAGAGAAAGGTATGGCCGGGTTACTGTAGCAGCAAACAGGATTTTTCTCGTTTTCAATTGCTCCAAATCTCATATTAAAACTTGAAAATTTTCCAATATGAAAGTTGCACAAAATAAACTGAATTATATTTTTGCTTTTTGAACCATATTCAAATTCTTGATATTTTTGAAACTAGGGTTTTGAAAATTTGAATTTAGAATTCAAACACTTAAACACATTCATAATGTAATGACAAAATTTGGATGCATGATGCTTATGCAAAGATAATGTATTGCAGTTAGGCAATAACACTTGAGGTGTTATTGTAATGTATTTGTTTTACACTAGATGAGGGATGACAAGAAGTCACCTCAGCACTCAAAAGGAGGTGGCACAGGAAGGACATCACAACTTGAAGGTATTTACTTGAACATTTTGACTTGTATATGTGATCCAAACTAGTTGAGATGTGGGAAATCAATGAGGCTGTGTTGGCTGACTGCTATTTAAATTTGACTATAATATATATATAGAAGAATTCCTGGAAAAACAATGAGGTTTTATAAATTTGGATGGCTGCTATATACATCCTGATAAGTTCAAAGATAGTATCAGGTTGCTGCAGCTGCTGTTACTTCCTTGCATTCTTACTTTGCTTCCGATGTGTAAGCTGTTGGTACTTGTTGCTTGTAGTTAGCACACCATTGCTAACTAGATTGAATGGAATTATATAATGGGTCTGTATCACTAAATAGTTTACGGCATAGCTGTCCACTGTACAGTAATGTTCTTTCACTATTTTCACCTAATAACAAAGCAAGAGTCTTTTTTGACCGAAGTGAGCAAGGGAAACCCTGGCCTATTTTTTTAATTGTTTGATAATGTAGATCTGTTTAAATTCGCTCCCACGGAGAGTCAAAACCAAGTCTGCTGGGTGCTACTCAAGTGCTCTAAACACTAGGCTAGAGGCCCTCTCACAACAAAGCAAGAATTAATGATATAGAGCACATCTCACTGATATTTTGCCTTGTTTTTCATGTTAGGTACTTAAGCTATGTGTTGTTGCAAGTATTTTGGACTGGGCAACCTTTTGATCTTCAATCAGCGAGCTGTTAAATGTTCCTAGAGTGGCAGCAACCATATGTGCACCAAGTTGGTGTTCAAGTATTTTGGAGTGTGAACAAGTGTCCGAGAAATGCTGCAGGAAGACATGAATTGTAGTTCTATTCCTTTGTTAACACCTACTAGGCTACAATCGTGTAGGCCAAAGACATATGGAAGTGTTCAATGCCACTTTTGTGCCCAAGTCATGATTTATCCATCTCTTAGCCTTAGCCATAACCAGTTAGTATAAGACTTAGTATATGTCTATATATATGACTGCTAGTGGCTAATCTACATTCTGGACATCTATATGTATGGTTGTATATACTGTGATCATCACTTGACCTGCTATATATGTATGATCAATGGACCTATATATGTACTGACTAGCTATATGTATGATCATTGGACCTATATATGTATTGTTTTATGTACTACGATCATCCAGTTCATGTATGTATGGAAGATTTGACTTTTCATTCTATAAGATCATGTGCATTTGTTAAATGCGATGTGTATTTTTGAATTATTCAAATTATATGCATACCTATTGTCAACAATACAGTTTTGTCGACAGTTTTATTGTTGGCCCATCTTTAGTTTACAAAATATCCTTGAAATGGATTCGCCAACACACAAAGTGTCAGGAAAGGTCCTAACTATCGGCGTAGGCACTAACTGTCGGCAAAAGCTTAACTGTCGGCGAAAGTTCTAACTGTCGGCCTAGGTGAACCATTTAGCTACACAAAAAGTGTCGGCGATTCCTTTAGCTGTCGGCAAAACTTTCACCGACGGCTTCTACCGTGACTGTTTCTAAACTGTCGGCGAAACCTTCACTGGAGCTTATCTGTCGGCAAAGGTGCCCTTTGCCCACAATAAAAAGTGTCGGCAAAGGCATGTTATGTTATAGTGGTAATCGGGTCTAGATGGGTAGATTGGTTCTGTTAGTCCTCGGCTATTTTTGTGGAGGGTACTTTTTATTTACAGAGACAGGTAAAAGTGCCCACCTCCATTAATCAATTTACTGAGATTAGCAAAAGCAACTATATTAGTAAATAATAAATGCTCGCCTCCATTGATCATTTGTGTAGTATAGTGAACTTCACAACCCAAGCCCCTCAATTTCCTTGTCCCCACCTCTCCTTTAGTCTCTGCTTTCAAGGCTGTTTTTTTGTCTTTATTCTATCTTTTAGTTTATTTTAGTCTCTCCAACTAAATAAACTATTAGTTTCTCTTTTAGTTGTCTATGTTTTAATCTCTGCTCCCTAGAACCAAACAGTCTCTTAGTTTGCATAGAATAGCCATCTCTAATCTACAAGACAAATCGTTGTGGCTTGCTCGTGGATAGTCTAAGCTAGTGTTAAACGACGTCGTATTCACCGGTTTCAAGTATAGTTGTTAGAGGTCTACAACATTGAAGCTCAAGACCTTTTTAATTCACTTAGAGTTTTCTTCGTGCCAAATAATCAATAAATGTATAGATCTTTATATTAATAATCCATCAAATTCATTATAAGTTGTTCTGATTTTTCAAGATATATACTTTTTACTAGGTTTTTAGATATATAGTGTGTCTATATACATATCTTGTACTATGTATCTAACAAAAATTGGAATAACTCATAAATCGAAACAGAGGAAGTAGATGTGTACATTGTATTCATCACAAAAAAAAAGCTTCCAACAAAAAGTTGAGCTCAAACAAATAGGCTGTGATTTTCTAATATGTTGCTATATATAAAGGAATGTTTTAAAGATGAGAATATTATAAAATCAAAAACTGCAAAACTCGATCTAATACGATATTGTGTTAAAAAAGAGAGAATAATTCCTAGAAAGAAGAACAAAAATATTTTGCAATAAAAATGTCAAAACTCAGACTAGTCATTTTGGACCGGGGCAGTCAAAGACATGGAGGCCGAAAACCTCCGTTGTTAGCAGGTAATGAGGGCAAGGCAAGCGGCCCTCACCGTCACCGAGCCGGAGTAGGATCGGAGCTCGAGTCCGCTTGGAGAATCGTTCCCTCACTATATATCTGGGGGGACGCCGCCGCCGCTTCCCGTTGATCCAGATTCCAGCAGACCAGCACCACTACAGAATAACCTGACGCCGGCGGCGGTCAGATCAGACGTGGCGGGCGCGCGGCCGTTGTGTTCGACACTTCGATGGCCGGGATGGAGTGCGGCGCGTTGACGGCGTGCCCCAATTCCAAGAGGAAGGCAGCGGAGGCGGCGCTCGATGATGGTCTCCCCGACGCAGAGAACGATGTTGCAGTTGACGCCACCACGCCAGCGCCGGCAGCGATCAAGGGGGCGCAGGAGGCAGCCCCAATGCGGCCGACGAGGAGGATTATGTCACAGGAGTGGATCGACTCCATCTTGTCCAGCGAGATCAAGCCCCTGCCTCTCAACGAGCTGCTTCTTGAGAATCCCGAGCTCGCCGAGATATTCCAGTCTCACGAGAAATCCCGGGCATGGTTCCCCAAGTACCAGAACTGGATTCTCCATGAGCTGGAGATCAAGGGATACGTTGAGGTGGATGACGACTACGAGGAGATGGTTCAACTGCGGCAGGCTGTGCACGAGGCCGTCTTCTATGGCAGGGAGGAGGAGGAGGAGAAAGAGGCCATGGCCAAGCTGGAAGCAATGCACCGCCGTCGTTTGAATATATAATTGATTGAATCTGTAACTTACAGCTTCGCTTTCTGATTGACAGATATATCATTTTTTGAGCTTTTATACTCCGACCACTTTACATTGATTCACTTGGATTATTGAATCCTAAAGAATGGTTAATCTCACTCTCTTCCATGGCACACCTGTATATGTAATAGAAGTTGCTTCCCATATATGTACCCTTGGATGAGTGGATCGACTCCATCGTGGCCAACGTGGTCGAGCCCCTGCCTTTCAAGGAGTTGCTTCTTCAAAAACCGGAGCTCACTGCAATATTGCACTCTCACGAGCAGTCCCGAGAAATGTTTGCCAAGTACCAGAGCCGGGTTCGCCGAGAGCTGGAAACCAAGGGCTATGTTTGAGGTGGACGACGACTATGAGTAGAGCTTGTAAACTACTGCAGGCTGTGCACAAGGCCGTCTTCTGCGTCGCAGCCGTCACACTAATGCTTTGCATAGGCACCTTTTTTTTTTTGCGAAGGCATAGCCACCTGTCATAATGCTACTGAGTTCGTCAATTGTTTATATGTAATATACACAATATTCCGATGACGTAATTCTATACTGCTGTGCTCTTTCCAGTTTCAAAATATGACAGCTGCTATACGAGTCCTCCATTGATTCAGAAAGTCGTTTTTCCCTGTAATCTTGCTTCAATGCTTACTAAAACAGGAGTCCAAGTATCTCGAGCTCCTCTGATGAGTGAATTTTTTTAGCAAGATAAAGCTAATATTATAATAGCAGTATGTCCAAAATTAAATTTCAGAAACTAGTCCTCTTGGACATGTCAAAAACCTTTGTGCGACTCAAAATTAAGTCGCACCAAGGGCGCGATCGAGCGTGCCATGTCGACCACGGTCACCCGCCACGACCACATGGGAGCTAACGTGGAGCCTAAGTCGGGCCATACACGGTGGTGCAACTCAGTCATGGTGTAGCATTTGGCGTGACTTAATTGTACTAGACCCTTTGGCGCGCGTGACTCCGCCGCATATAGCCCACCCAAGCACACCCATGTGCCTAAGGTTACACATTTGTAAAGGTGAACCGATCGTGGCATCATCCATGTGTTTGGAAATAAATACCAAGAGGAGAATACCAAATATTCATTGGATTTTGTGCACATTGTCTTCTCAACGTATAAAGTATAACCCATCAAAGTGATCACTAAATGTCAAAACCAACTAGATACCACGTCATCTCTAGCTTCTCATACTGATGCAATTTTTTTGGCAAAAGCCTGAATAAATCTAGCACAACCACAAGGCCTAACATGTGCATAAATACCCCCCAGATCAGTAGGTAATCCATCACCCGTATTATTGAGACCAACTATCAACATAGAAACTAGCTAGAATAAACCAGCAACATCATAGCCACAATGGCAGCCAACATATTTTCCCTCCTTATGCTCCTTGCTCTTTCTACAAGTGCAGCTACCGCGATCTTTGCCCCACACAGTTCACAACCTCCTACAATCCTCCCATACCCACTCCTCCCACCAGTCAGCGCCCATCTTCCTCCAATCGGCCTCCCATCAGTGTGCTCCCCTATTCCCCTAGTCGGCCTCCCACCAGTGTGGTCATTCCCAATTCGTCAACCCTACCCATTCAACCCATTGGCTGCACTAAACCCCGCTGCCTTGCAACTCCAACAACTACTACAACAAAGCCAACTTGCTGCAGTGAACCCTGCAGTCCTACTGCAGCTGCAACAACTACTACAATTCAGCCCGCTAGCTGCAACGAGCCCTGCTGCCTTCTTACAACAACAGCTTCTCCCATTCAACCCACTGGCCGCACTGAACCCTGTTGCCTTGCAGCTGCAACAACTACTACAATTCAGCCAACTGGCTGCAGTGAACCCTGCTGCAATACTGCAGCTGCAACAACTACTACAATTCAGCCCGCTAGCTATTGTGAGCCCTACCGCCTTCTTGCCACAACAACAGCTACTGCCGTTCTACCCGCAAGCTGTGGCTAACGCCGCCACCCTCTTACAACTACCACAACAGTTGCTGCTTGGTCCCTTCCAACAGCCCATCATTGGTGGTGCCTTCTTTTAGAGTACTTATGAGTTGTAATTCAATAATGAAGTTTGTAGGCTGACGTCCGAGGCTTCTCTAAAATAATAAATTATATTTCCATATTCTAATGTGCTATTGGTCTCCAAGTGTGTTCTATGACTATTTTGCCCAAAGATCGAGAGTAAGGAGCTATAAAACCATCCTTACAGTGTGAATACTCGATTACTTGTGCATACCACACACGAACATCAAGATGTTGGTATAATCTCCAAAAATGCATACTTTCTAAGGTGGGACCAGCCATACCGGTTGTGAATAGTGATACAAACTAAATGGAAAAATGAAAAAAACAAACTAAACGAAAAATATGAAAAAAAAAATGTCGGTAGCTCCTCCAGATTCTGCGACATATGGTTGTTGACCTTATTATCTATTGTCTCCATAGCTATGACCCCCAAAACGTCGGGATGGGCGCTGCATAGTGGTACAAGAGCGAAAGATACGTAGCCATCATGTACAAGTGCGGTCCAAGTGGTTTCGTCAGCTCCATCTCCAGCTCCTGCCGCGCCTCTGCCCACTCCTGGTCGACGCTTTCCTGCCATTCCTTGGGATCCGAGAAGAGCATGTCCTCGTGGATCATGACGCAGCCGTTGTTCTCGATCACGTCGCCGACCCAGGCCCGGAACTCGTCGAACTCGTCGTACACGATCTGCAAGCAGCGGATGACGAAGCAGATGGTGTCCTTGACCTCGGCGAGCTCCTCCTGCGTGTAGTCCTCCAGCGTCGGCACGCGGTAGTCCTCCTTGTCCTGCGCCAGCACCCACCGGAGGAACTCCACCGGCATCTCCGCCATCTTTACCATCGCCACCGCGACTCCGTTGTCTGTAGTAGCCGCCCCGGCCATTGCGTGATCAGCAGCTGCCATCCGCTTCTATGCCTGCGATCGAGACGCCAATTTTCCGATGCTAGCTTCTTGCTTTTGGCAAGGGAGAACGTGTACTCAATCTAGCTAGTGCTGCTGAAAACTAGCTTCCTGTTTTCTGTTTTTATAAATCCGGCTGGCAGCATGCGTCGTCTGATTCTATGGGGAAGGATTGGCGTGTAGTCCGACTCAGATCGTCTGATCCGGTTACAATCCAGAAAGTCTGCTGTCCGTTTTCGGAATCGAACAGGCTCGACCAGCCGAGCGCTGGACTCGTTGTTGCGCAGGTATTGGACACGGGGACTGGTAAGTAATATATTTCATACGTACTATACGTTTTATTTGCCATTGCGTGTGGTATCATCACATAATTCCAAAGAACTCTTAAAAATTTGTTCTATCCAAATTGAGAACATCTTTTTCTACTATTGGAACAATTGATCTTTTCTTGTTAAGTTTCTCTATGGCTCATTTGACGACAGTGTTACTTGAAAATGATTTAGATCTACATCTATCAATTATATATCTCCGTAGGAATTTGCTATGATCAAGTAGAAAAGATATCTTCTCAAAAAATGTGGAATAGATATTACGTTGTTGATTGGTAAGTGAAGTGTCAATGGAAATGTAAATGGAAATGAGTGTTGTGGTCCCCGGGAAAAGGTAATCAAACAATTTGATTATTTGCTCCTGTGTGAGGTAACACTGTCATCGACATGATCTATTTGCAGTAGGTTATGGGTGCCAAGCGCATTATATGGTGTGAGATTGAGTGACTCTCTAAACGTACGGACTAATTGTAGCACAGCTTAACCAATGAAACTAGTTGAATTTGGAGTTAAAATTTAGATGACCACTTGAGGTATGGTTTAAAGTTATAGTTTTGATAATTAGAGTTTATCGAAGAAAAGATGTGAATGAGATATTATTAATGATATATAAAGTCAATAATT